>CM023826.1:18641628-19241628 GCA_013266295.2 Branchiostoma floridae x Branchiostoma japonicum
TTTGCGAGCTTATATCACCAAAAGAAAATTGTACGTGTATTATCAATGGGGACGGTTAATTTTCGCTAAAAGGTATGTTTTAGGGCTCCGTTTGGCATTTTGAACCCAAAATCAGCACAAAGTTACCAATGCTTCTATTACACTTCTAACACGTACAATATGCTTAGGAAACGTCCCCGAAACGTTATAACGCTATTTGCGAGCTTATATCACCAAAAGAAAATTGTACGTGTATTATCAATGGGGACGGTTAATTTTCGCTAAAAGGTATGTTTTAGGGCTCCGTTTGGCATTTTGAACCCAAAATCAGCACAAAGTTACCAATGCTTCTATTACACTTCTAACACGTACAATATGCTTAGGAAACGTCCCCGAAACGTTATACGCTATTTGCGAGCTTATATCACCAAAAGAAAATTGTACGTGTATTATCAATGGGGACGGTTAATTTTCGCTAAAAGGTATGTTTTAGGGCTCCGTTTGGCATTTTGAACCCAAAATCAGCACAAAGTTACCAATGCTTCTATTACACTTCTAACACGTACAATATGCTTAGGAAACGTCCCCGAAACAGTTATAACGCTATTTGCGAGCTTATATCACCAAAAGAAAATTGTACGTGTATTATCAATGGGGACGGTTAATTTTCGCTAAAAGGTATGTTTTAGGGCTCCGTTTGGCATTTTGAACCCAAAATCAGCACAAAGTTACCAATGCTTCTATTACACTTCTAACACGTACAATATGCTTAGGAAACGTCCCCGAAACGTTATAACGCTATTTGCGAGCTTATATCACCAAAAGAAAATTGTACGTGTATTATCAATGGGGACGGTTAATTTTCGCTAAAAGGTATGTTTTAGGGCTCCGTTTGGCATTTTGAACCCAAAATCAGCACAAAGTTACCAATGCTTCTATTACACTTCTAACACGTACAATATGCTTAGGAAACGTCCCCGAAACGTTATAACGCTATTTGCGAGCTTATATCACCAAAAGAAAATTGTACGTGTATTATCAATGGGGACGGTTAATTTTCGCTAAAAGGTATGTTTTAGGGCTCCGTTTGGCATTTTGAACCCAAAATCAGCACAAAGTTACCAATGCTTCTATTACACTTCTAACACGTACAATATGCTTAGGAAACGTCCCCGAAACGTTATAACGCTATTTGCGAGCTTATATCACCAAAAGAAAATTGTACGTGTATTATCAATGGGGACGGTTAATTTTCGCTAAAAGGTATGTTTTAGGGCTCCGTTTGGCATTTTGAACCCAAAATCAGCACAAAGTTACCAATGCTTCTATTACACTTCTAACACGTACAATATGCTTAGGAAACGTCCCCGAAACGTTATAACGCTATTTGCGAGCTTATATCACCAAAAGAAAATTGTACGTGTATTATCAATGGGGACGGTTAATTTTCGCTAAAAGGTATGTTTTAGGGCTCCGTTTGGCATTTTGAACCCAAAATCAGCACAAAGTTACCAATGCTTCTATTACACTTCTAACACGTACAATATGCTTAGGAAACGTCCCCGAAACGTTATAACGCTATTTGCGAGCTTATATCACCAAAAGAAAATTGTACGTGTATTATCAATGGGGACGGTTAATTTTCGCTAAAAGGTATGTTTTAGGGCTCCGTTTGGCATTTTGAACCCAAAATCAGCACAAAGTTACCAATGCTTCTATTACACTTCTAACACGTACAATATGCTTAGGAAACGTCCCCGAAACGTTATAACGCTATTTGCGAGCTTATATCACCAAAAGAAAATTGTACGTGTATTATCAATGGGGACGGTTAATTTTCGCTAAAAGGTATGTTTTAGGGCTCCGTTTGGCATTTTGAACCCAAAATCAGCACAAAGTTACCAATGCTTCTATTACACTTCTAACACGTACAATATGCTTAGGAAACGTCCCCGAACACGTTATACGCTATTTGCGAGCTTATATCACCAAAAGAAAATTGTACGTGTATTATCAATGGGGACGGTTAATTTTCGCTAAAAGGTATGTTTTAGGGCTCCGTTTGGCATTTTGAACCCAAAATCAGCACAAAGTTACCAATGCTTCTATTACACTTCTAACACGTACAATATGCTTAGGAAACGTCCCCGAAACGTTATAACGCTATTTGCGAGCTTATATCACCAAAAGAAAATTGTACGTGTATTATCAATGGGGACGGTTAATTTTCGCTAAAAGGTATGTTTTAGGGCTCCGTTTGGCATTTTGAACCCAAAATCAGCACAAAGTTACCAATGCTTCTATTACACTTCTAACACGTACAATATGCTTAGGAAACGTCCCCGAAACAGTTATAACGCTATTTGCGAGCTTATATCACCAAAAGAAAATTGTACGTGTATTATCAATGGGGACGGTTAATTTTCGCTAAAAGGTATGTTTTAGGGCTTCCGATTGGCATTTTGAACCCAAAATCAGCACAAAGTTACCAATGCTTCTATTACACTTCTAACACGTACAATATGCTTAGGAAACGTCCCCGAAACGTTATAACGCTATTTGCGAGCTTATATCACCAAAAGAAAATTGTACGTGTATTATCAATGGGGACGGTTAATTTTCGCTAAAAGGTATGTTTTAGGGCTCCGTTTGGCATTTTGAACCCAAAATCAGCACAAAGTTACCAATGCTTCTATTACACTTCTAACACGTACAATATGCTTAGGAAACGTCCCCGAAACGTTATAACGCTATTTGCGAGCTTATATCACCAAAAGAAAATTGTACGTGTATTATCAATGGGGACGGTTAATTTTCGCTAAAAGGTATGTTTTAGGGCTCCGTTTGGCATTTTGAACCCAAAATCAGCACAAAGTTACCAATGCTTCTATTACACTTCTAACACGTACAATATGCTTAGGAAACGTCCCCGAAACGTTATAACGCTATTTGCGAGCTTATATCACCAAAAGAAAATTGTACGTGTATTATCAATGGGGACGGTTAATTTTCGCTAAAAGGTATGTTTTAGGGCTCCGTTTGGCATTTTGAACCCAAAATCAGCACAAAGTTACCAATGCTTCTATTACACTTCTAACACGTACAATATGCTTAGGAAACGTCCCCGAAACGTTATAACGCTATTTGCGAGCTTATATCACCAAAAGAAAATTGTACGTGTATTATCAATGGGGACGGTTAATTTTCGCTAAAAGGTATGTTTTAGGGCTCCGTTTGGCATTTTGAACCCAAAATCAGCACAAAGTTACCAATGCTTCTATTACACTTCTAACACGTACAATATGCTTAGGAAACGTCCCCGAACACGTTATACGCTATTTGCGAGCTTATATCACCAAAAGAAAATTGTACGTGTATTATCAATGGGGACGGTTAATTTTCGCTAAAAGGTATGTTTTAGGGCTCCGTTTGGCATTTTGAACCCAAAATCAGCACAAAGTTACCAATGCTTCTATTACACTTCTAACACGTACAATATGCTTAGGAAACGTCCCCGAAACGTTATAACGCTATTTGCGAGCTTATATCACCAAAAGAAAATTGTACGTGTATTATCAATGGGGACGGTTAATTTTCGCTAAAAGGTATGTTTTAGGGCTCCGTTTGGCATTTTGAACCCAAAATCAGCACAAAGTTACCAATGCTTCTATTACACTTCTAACACGTACAATATGCTTAGGAAACGTCCCCGAAACGTTATAACGCTATTTGCGAGCTTATATCACCAAAAGAAAATTGTACGTGTATTATCAATGGGGACGGTTAATTTTCGCTAAAAGGTATGTTTTAGGGCTCCGTTTGGCATTTTGAACCCAAAATCAGCACAAAGTTACCAATGCTTCTATTACACTTCTAACACGTACAATATGCTTAGGAAACGTCCCCGAAACGTTATAACGCTATTTGCGAGCTTATATCACCAAAAGAAAATTGTACGTGTATTATCAATGGGGACGGTTAATTTTCGCTAAAAGGTATGTTTTAGGGCTCCGTTTGGCATTTTGAACCCAAAATCAGCACAAAGTTACCAATGCTTCTATTACACTTCTAACACGTACAATATGCTTAGGAAACGTCCCCGAAACGTTATAACGCTATTTGCGAGCTTATATCACCAAAAGAAAATTGTACGTGTATTATCAATGGGGACGGTTAATTTTCGCTAAAAGGTATGTTTTAGGGCTCCGTTTGGCATTTTGAACCCAAAATCAGCACAAAGTTACCAATGCTTCTATTACACTTCTAACACGTACAATATGCTTAGGAAACGTCCCCGAAACGTTATAACGCTATTTGCGAGCTTATATCACCAAAAGAAAATTGTACGTGTATTATCAATGGGGACGGTTAATTTTCGCTAAAAGGTATGTTTTAGGGCTCCGTTTGGCATTTTGAACCCAAAATCAGCACAAAGTTACCAATGCTTCTATTACACTTCTAACACGTACAATATGCTTAGGAAACGTCCCCGAAACAGTTATAACGCTATTTGCGAGCTTATATCACCAAAAGAAAATTGTACGTGTATTATCAATGGGGACGGTTAATTTTCGCTAAAAGGTATGTTTTAGGGCTCCGTTTGGCATTTTGAACCCAAAATCAGCACAAAGTTACCAATGCTTCTATTACACTTCTAACACGTACAATATGCTTAGGAAACGTCCCCGAAACGTTATAACGCTATTTGCGAGCTTATATCACCAAAAGAAAATTGTACGTGTATTATCAATGGGGACGGTTAATTTTCGCTAAAAGGTATGTTTTAGGGCTCCGTTTGGCATTTTGAACCCAAAATCAGCACAAAGTTACCAATGCTTCTATTACACTTCTAACACGTACAATATGCTTAGGAAACGTCCCCGAAACGTTATAACGCTATTTGCGAGCTTATATCACCAAAAGAAAATTGTACGTGTATTATCAATGGGGACGGTTAATTTTCGCTAAAAGGTATGTTTTAGGGCTCCGTTTGGCATTTTGAACCCAAAATCAGCACAAAGTTACCAATGCTTCTATTACACTTCTAACACGTACAATATGCTTAGGAAACGTCCCCGAAACGTTATAACGCTATTTGCGAGCTTATATCACCAAAAGAAAATTGTACGTGTATTATCAATGGGGACGGTTAATTTTCGCTAAAAGGTATGTTTTAGGGCTCCGATTGGCATTTTGAACCCAAAATCAGCACAAAGTTACCAATGCTTCTATTACACTTCTAACACGTACAATATGCTTAGGAAACGTCCCCGAAACGTTATAACGCTATTTGCGAGCTTATATCACCAAAAGAAAATTGTACGTGTATTATCAATGGGGACGGTTAATTTTCGCTAAAAGGTATGTTTTAGGGCTCCGTTTGGCATTTTGAACCCAAAATCAGCACAAAGTTACCAATGCTTCTATTACACTTCTAACACGTACAATATGCTTAGGAAACGTCCCCGAAACGTTATAACGCTATTTGCGAGCTTATATCACCAAAAGAAAATTGTACGTGTATTATCAATGGGGACGGTTAATTTTCGCTAAAAGGTATGTTTTAGGGCTCCGTTTGGCATTTTGAACCCAAAATCAGCACAAAGTTACCAATGCTTCTATTACACTTCTAACACGTACAATATGCTTAGGAAACGTCCCCGAAACGTTATAACGCTATTTGCGAGCTTATATCACCAAAAGAAAATTGTACGTGTATTATCAATGGGGACGGTTAATTTTCGCTAAAAGGTATGTTTTAGGGCTCCGTTTGGCATTTTGAACCCAAAATCAGCACAAAGTTACCAATGCTTCTATTACACTTCTAACACGTACAATATGCTTAGGAAACGTCCCCGAAACAGTTATACGCTATTTGCGAGCTTATATCACCAAAAGAAAATTGTACGTGTATTATCAATGGGGACGGTTAATTTTCGCTAAAAGGTATGTTTTAGGGCTCCGTTTGGCATTTTGAACCCAAAATCAGCACAAAGTTACCAATGCTTCTATTACACTTCTAACACGTACAATATGCTTAGGAAACGTCCCCGAAACGTTATAACGCTATTTGCGAGCTTATATCACCAAAAGAAAATTGTACGTGTATTATCAATGGGGACGGTTAATTTTCGCTAAAAGGTATGTTTTAGGGCTCCGTTTGGCATTTTGAACCCAAAATCAGCACAAAGTTACCAATGCTTCTATTACACTTCTAACACGTACAATATGCTTAGGAAACGTCCCCGAACACGTTATAACGCTATTTGCGAGCTTATATCACCAAAAGAAAATTGTACGTGTATTATCAATGGGGACGGTTAATTTTCGCTAAAAGGTATGTTTTAGGGCTCCGTTTGGCATTTTGAACCCAAAATCAGCACAAAGTTACCAATGCTTCTATTACACTTCTAACACGTACAATATGCTTAGGAAACGTCCCCGAAACGTTATAACGCTATTTGCGAGCTTATATCACCAAAAGAAAATTGTACGTGTATTATCAATGGGGACGGTTAATTTTCGCTAAAAGGTATGTTTTAGGGCTCCGTTTGGCATTTTGAACCCAAAATCAGCACAAAGTTACCAATGCTTCTATTACACTTCTAACACGTACAATATGCTTAGGAAACGTCCCCGAAACGTTATAACGCTATTTGCGAGCTTATATCACCAAAAGAAAATTGTACGTGTATTATCAATGGGGACGGTTAATTTTCGCTAAAAGGTATGTTTTAGGGCTCCGTTTGGCATTTTGAACCCAAAATCAGCACAAAGTTACCAATGCTTCTATTACACTTCTAACACGTACAATATGCTTAGGAAACGTCCCCGAAACGTTATAACGCTATTTGCGAGCTTATATCACCAAAAGAAAATTGTACGTGTATTATCAATGGGGACGGTTAATTTTCGCTAAAAGGTATGTTTTAGGGCTCCGTTTGGCATTTTGAACCCAAAATCAGCACAAAGTTACCAATGCTTCTATTACACTTCTAACACGTACAATATGCTTAGGAAACGTCCCCGAAACAGTTATAACGCTATTTGCGAGCTTATATCACCAAAAGAAAATTGTACGTGTATTATCAATGGGGACGGTTAATTTTCGCTAAAAGGTATGTTTTAGGGCTCCGTTTGGCATTTTGAACCCAAAATCAGCACAAAGTTACCAATGCTTCTATTACACTTCTAACACGTACAATATGCTTAGGAAACGTCCCCGAAACGTTATAACGCTATTTGCGAGCTTATATCACCAAAAGAAAATTGTACGTGTATTATCAATGGGGACGGTTAATTTTCGCTAAAAGGTATGTTTTAGGGCTCCGTTTGGCATTTTGAACCCAAAATCAGCACAAAGTTACCAATGCTTCTATTACACTTCTAACACGTACAATATGCTTAGGAAACGTCCCCGAAACGTTATAACGCTATTTGCGAGCTTATATCACCAAAAGAAAATTGTACGTGTATTATCAATGGGGACGGTTAATTTTCGCTAAAAGGTATGTTTTAGGGCTCCGTTTGGCATTTTGAACCCAAAATCAGCACAAAGTTACCAATGCTTCTATTACACTTCTAACACGTACAATATGCTTAGGAAACGTCCCCGAAACGTTATACGCTATTTGCGAGCTTATATCACCAAAAGAAAATTGTACGTGTATTATCAATGGGGACGGTTAATTTTCGCTAAAAGGTATGTTTTAGGGCTCCGTTTGGCATTTTGAACCCAAAATCAGCACAAAGTTACCAATGCTTCTATTACACTTCTAACACGTACAATATGCTTAGGAAACGTCCCCGAAACGTTATAACGCTATTTGCGAGCTTATATCACCAAAAGAAAATTGTACGTGTATTATCAATGGGGACGGTTAATTTTCGCTAAAAGGTATGTTTTAGGGCTCCGTTTGGCATTTTGAACCCAAAATCAGCACAAAGTTACCAATGCTTCTATTACACTTCTAACACGTACAATATGCTTAGGAAACGTCCCCGAAACATTATAACGCTATTTGCGAGCTTATATCACCAAAAGAAAATTGTACGTGTATTATCAATGGGGACGGTTAATTTTCGCTAAAAGGTATGTTTTAGGGCTCCGATTGGCATTTTGAACCCAAAATCAGCACAAAGTTACCAATGCTTCTATTACACTTCTAACACGTACAATATGCTTAGGAAACGTCCCCGAAACGTTATAACGCTATTTGCGAGCTTATATCACCAAAAGAAAATTGTACGTGTATTATCAATGGGGACGGTTAATTTTCGCTAAAAGGTATGTTTTAGGGCTCCGTTTGGCATTTTGAACCCAAAATCAGCACAAAGTTACCAATGCTTCTATTACACTTCTAACACGTACAATATGCTTAGGAAACGTCCCCGAAACGTTATAACGCTATTTGCGAGCTTATATCACCAAAAGAAAATTGTACGTGTATTATCAATGGGGACGGTTAATTTTCGCTAAAAGGTATGTTTTAGGGCTCCGTTTGGCATTTTGAACCCAAAATCAGCACAAAGTTACCAATGCTTCTATTACACTTCTAACACGTACAATATGCTTAGGAAACGTCCCCGAAACAGTTATAACGCTATTTGCGAGCTTATATCACCAAAAGAAAATTGTACGTGTATTATCAATGGGGACGGTTAATTTTCGCTAAAAGGTATGTTTTAGGGCTCCGTTTGGCATTTTGAACCCAAAATCAGCACAAAGTTACCAATGCTTCTATTACACTTCTAACACGTACAATATGCTTAGGAAACGTCCCCGAAACGTTATAACGCTATTTGCGAGCTTATATCACCAAAAGAAAATTGTACGTGTATTATCAATGGGGACGGTTAATTTTCGCTAAAAGGTATGTTTTAGGGCTCCGTTTGGCATTTTGAACCCAAAATCAGCACAAAGTTACCAATGCTTCTATTACACTTCTAACACGTACAATATGCTTAGGAAACGTCCCCGAAACGTTATACGCTATTTGCGAGCTTATATCACCAAAAGAAAATTGTACGTGTATTATCAATGGGGACGGTTAATTTTCGCTAAAAGGTATGTTTTAGGGCTCCGTTTGGCATTTTGAACCCAAAATCAGCACAAAGTTACCAATGCTTCTATTACACTTCTAACACGTACAATATGCTTAGGAAACGTCCCCGAACACGTTATACGCTATTTGCGAGCTTATATAGCCAAAAGAAAATTGTACGTGTATTATCAATGGGGACGGTTAATTTTCGCTAAAAGGTATGTTTTAGGGCTCCGTTTGGCATTTTGAACCCAAAATCAGCACAAAGTTACCAATGCTTCTATTACACTTCTAACACGTACAATATGCTTAGAAACGTCCCCGAAACAGTTATAACGCTATTTGCGAGCTTATATCACCAAAAGAAAATTGTACGTGTATTATCAATGGGGACGGTTAATTTTCGCTAAAAGGTATGTTTTAGGGCTCCGTTTGGCATTTTGAACCCAAAATCAGCACAAAGTTACCAATGCTTCTATTACACTTCTAACACGTACAATATGCTTAGGAAACGTCCCCGAACACGTTATACGCTATTTGCGAGCTTATATCACCAAAAGAAAATTGTACGTGTATTATCAATGGGGACGGTTAATTTTCGCTAAAAGGTATGTTTTAGGGCTCCGTTTGGCATTTTGAACCCAAAATCAGCACAAAGTTACCAATGCTTCTATTACACTTCTAACACGTACAATATGCTTAGGAAACGTCCCCGAAACAGTTATAACGCTATTTGCGAGCTTATATCACCAAAAGAAAATTGTACGTGTATTATCAATGGGGACGGTTAATTTTCGCTAAAAGGTATGTTTTAGGGCTCCGTTTGGCATTTTGAACCCAAAATCAGCACAAAGTTACCAATGCTTCTATTACACTTCTAACACGTACAATATGCTTAGGAAACGTCCCCGAAACGTTATAACGCTATTTGCGAGCTTATATCACCAAAAGAAAATTGTACGTGTATTATCAATGGGGACGGTTAATTTTCGCTAAAAGGTATGTTTTAGGGCTCCGATTGGCATTTTGAACCCAAAATCAGCACAAAGTTACCAATGCTTCTATTACACTTCTAACACGTACAATATGCTTAGGAAACGTCCCCGAAACATTATAACGCTATTTGCGAGCTTATATCACCAAAAGAAAATTGTACGTGTATTATCAATGGGGACGGTTAATTTTCGCTAAAAGGTATGTTTTAGGGCTCCGATTGGCATTTTGAACCCGAAAATCAGCACAAAGTTACCAATGCTTCTATTACACTTCTAACACGTACAATATGCTTAGGAAAACGTCCCCGAAACGTTATAACGCTATTTACGAGCTTATATCACCAAAAGAAAATTGTACGTGTATTATCAATGGGGACGGTTAATTTTCGCTAAAAGGTATGTTTTAGGGCTCCGTTTGGCATTTTGAACCCAAAATCAGCACAAAGTTACCAATGCTTCTATTATACTTCTAACACGTACAAGTATGCTTAGGAAACGTCCCCGAAACGTTATAACGCTATTTGCGAGCTTATATCACCAAAAGAAAATTGTACGTGTATTATCAATGGGGACGGTTAATTTTCGCTAAAAGGTATGTTTTAGGGCTCCGTTTGGCATTTTGAACCCAAAATCAGCACAAAGTTACCAATGCTTCTATTACACTTCTAACACGTACAATATGCTTAGGAAACGTCCCCGAAACAGTTATACGCTATTTGCGAGCTTATATCACCAAAAGAAAATTGTACGTGTATTATCAATGGGGACGGTTAATTTTCGCTAAAAGGTATGTTTTAGGGCTCCGTTTGGCATTTTGAACCCAAAATCAGCACAAAGTTACCAATGCTTCTATTACACTTCTAACACGTACAATATGCTTAGGAAACGTCCCCGAAACGTTATAACGCTATTTGCGAGCTTATATCACCAAAAGAAAATTGTACGTGTATTATCAATGGGGACGGTTAATTTTCGCTAAAAGGTATGTTTTAGGGCTCCGTTTGGCATTTTGAACCCAAAATCAGCACAAAGTTACCAATGCTTCTATTACACTTCTAACACGTACAATATGCTTAGGAAACGTCCCCGAAACAGTTATAACGCTATTTGCGAGCTTATATCACCAAAAGAAAATTGTACGTGTATTATCAATGGGGACGGTTAATTTTCGCTAAAAGGTATGTTTTAGGGCTCCGTTTGGCATTTTGAACCCAAAATCAGCACAAAGTTACCAATGCTTCTATTACACTTCTAACACGTACAATATGCTTAGGAAACGTCCCCGA
Source organism: Branchiostoma floridae x Branchiostoma japonicum (assembly GCA_013266295.2). Lineage (NCBI taxonomy): Eukaryota > Metazoa > Chordata > Leptocardii > Amphioxiformes > Branchiostomatidae > Branchiostoma > Branchiostoma floridae x Branchiostoma japonicum. The sequence continues at coordinate 18,652,933 of CM023826.1, forward strand.
ACACGTTATACGCTATTTGCGAGCTTATATCAGCCAAAAGAAAATTGTACGTGTATTATCAATGGGGACGGTTAATTTTCGCTAAAAGGTATGTTTTAGGGCTCCGTTTGGCATTTTGAACCCAAAATCAGCACAAAGTTACCAATGCTTCTATTACACTTCTAACACGTACAATATGCTTAGGAAAACGTCCCCGAAACGTTATAACGCTATTTGCGAGCTTATATCACCAAAAGAAAATTGTACGTGTATTATCAATGGGGACGGTTAATTTTCGCTAAAAGGTATGTTTTAGGGCTCCGTTTGGCATTTTGAACCCAAAATCAGCACAAAGTTACCAATGCTTCTATTACACTTCTAACACGTACAATATGCTTAGGAAACGTCCCCGAACACGTTATACGCTATTTGCGAGCTTATATCACCAAAAGAAAATTGTACGTGTATTATCAATGGGGACGGTTAATTTTCGCTAAAAGGTATGTTTTAGGGCTCCGTTTGGCATTTTGAACCCAAAATCAGCACAAAGTTACCAATGCTTCTATTACACTTCTAACACGTACAATATGCTTAGGAAACGTCCCCGAAACGTTATAACGCTATTTGCGAGCTTATATCACCAAAAGAAAATTGTACGTGTATTATCAATGGGGACGGTTAATTTTCGCTAAAAGGTATGTTTTAGGGCTCCGTTTGGCATTTTGAACCCAAAATCAGCACAAAGTTACCAATGCTTCTATTACACTTCTAACACGTACAATATGCTTAGGAAACGTCCCCGAAACGTTATAACGCTATTTGCGAGCTTATATCACCAAAAGAAAATTGTACGTGTATTATCAATGGGGACGGTTAATTTTCGCTAAAAGGTATGTTTTAGGGCTCCGTTTGGCATTTTGAACCCAAAATCAGCACAAAGTTACCAATGCTTCTATTACACTTCTAACACGTACAATATGCTTAGGAAACGTCCCCGAAACAGTTATACGCTATTTGCGAGCTTATATCACCAAAAGAAAATTGTACGTGTATTATCAATGGGGACGGTTAATTTTCGCTAAAAGGTATGTTTTAGGGCTCCGTTTGGCATTTTGAACCCAAAATCAGCACAAAGTTACCAATGCTTCTATTACACTTCTAACACGTACAATATGCTTAGGAAACGTCCCCGAACACGTTATACGCTATTTGCGAGCTTATATCAGCCAAAAGAAAATTGTACGTGTATTATCAATGGGGACGGTTAATTTTCGCTAAAAGGTATGTTTTAGGGCTCCGTTTGGCATTTTGAACCCAAAATCAGCACAAAGTTACCAATGCTTCTATTACACTTCTAACACGTACAATATGCTTAGGAAACGTCCCCGAAACGTTATAACGCTATTTGCGAGCTTATATCACCAAAAGAAAATTGTACGTGTATTATCAATGGGGACGGTTAATTTTCGCTAAAAGGTATGTTTTAGGGCTCCGATTGGCATTTTGAACCCAAAATCAGCACAAAGTTACCAATGCTTCTATTACACTTCTAACACGTACAATATGCTTAGGAAACGTCCCCGAAACATTATAACGCTATTTGCGAGCTTATATCACCAAAAGAAAATTGTACGTGTATTATCAATGGGGACGGTTAATTTTCGCTAAAAGGTATGTTTTAGGGCTCCGATTGGCATTTTGAACCCAAAATCAGCACAAAGTTACCAATGCTTCTATTACACTTCTAACACGTACAATATGCTTAGGAAACGTCCCCGAAACGTTATAACGCTATTTGCGAGCTTATATCACCAAAAGAAAATTGTACGTGTATTATCAATGGGGACGGTTAATTTTCGCTAAAAGGTATAGTTTTAGGGCTCCGTTTGGCATTTTGAACCCAAAATCAGCACAAAGTTACCAATGCTTCTATTACACTTCTAACACGTACAATATGCTTAGGAAACGTCCCCGAAACGTTATAACGCTATTTGCGAGCTTATATCACCAAAAGAAAATTGTACGTGTATTATCAATGGGGACGGTTAATTTTCGCTAAAAGGTATGTTTTAGGGCTCCGTTTGGCATTTTGAACCCAAAATCAGCACAAAGTTACCAATGCTTCTATTACACTTCTAACACGTACAATATGCTTAGGAAACGTCCCCGAAACAGTTATACGCTATTTGCGAGCTTATATCACCAAAAGAAAATTGTACGTGTATTATCAATGGGGACGGTTAATTTTCGCTAAAAGGTATAGTTTTAGGGCTCCGTTTGGCATTTTGAACCCAAAATCAGCACAAAGTTACCAATGCTTCTATTATACTTCTAACACGTACAGTATGCTTAGGAAACGTCCCCGAAACGTTATAACGCTATTTGCGAGCTTATATCACCAAAAGAAAATTGTACGTGTATTATCAATGGGGACGGTTAATTTTCGCTAAAAGGTATGTTTTAGGGCTCCGTTTGGCATTTTGAACCCAAAATCAGCACAAAGTTACCAATGCTTCTATTACACTTCTAACACGTACAATATGCTTAGGAAACGTCCCCGAACACGTTATACGCTATTTGCGAGCTTATATAGCCAAAAGAAAATTGTACGTGTATTATCAATGGGGACGGTTAATTTTCGCTAAAAGGTATGTTTTAGGGCTCCGTTTGGCATTTTGAACCCAAAATCAGCACAAAGTTACCAATGCTTCTATTACACTTCTAACACGTACAATATGCATAGTAAACTGTCCCCGAACACGTTATAATCGCTATTTGCGAGCTTATATCAGCCAAAAGAAAATTGTACGTGTATTATCAATGGGGACGGTTAATTTTCGCTAAAAGGTATGTTTTAGGGCTCCGTTTGGCATTTTGAACCCAAAATCAGCACAAAGTTACCAATGCTTCTATTACACTTCTAACACGTACAATATGCTTAGGAAACGTCCCCGAAACGTTATAACGCTATTTGCGAGCTTATATCACCAAAAGAAAATTGTACGTGTATTATCAATGGGGACGGTTAATTTTCGCTAAAAGGTATGTTTTAGGGCTCCGTTTGGCATTTTGAACCCAAAATCAGCACAAAGTTACCAATGCTTCTATTACACTTCTAACACGTACAATATGCTTAGGAAACGTCCCCGAACACGTTATACGCTATTTGCGAGCTTATATCACCAAAAGAAAATTGTACGTGTATTATCAATGGGGACGGTTAATTTTCGCTAAAAGGTATGTTTTAGGGCTCCGTTTGGCATTTTGAACCCAAAATCAGCACAAAGTTACCAATGCTTCTATTACACTTCTAACACGTACAATATGCTTAGGAAACGTCCCCGAAACAGTTATAACGCTATTTGCGAGCTTATATCACCAAAAGAAAATTGTACGTGTATTATCAATGGGGACGGTTAATTTTCGCTAAAAGGTATGTTTTAGGGCTCCGTTTGGCATTTTGAACCCAAAATCAGCACAAAGTTACCAATGCTTCTATTACACTTCTAACACGTACAATATGCTTAGGAAACGTCCCCGAAACGTTATAACGCTATTTGCGAGCTTATATCACCAAAAGAAAATTGTACGTGTATTATCAATGGGGACGGTTAATTTTCGCTAAAAGGTATGTTTTAGGGCTCCGTTTGGCATTTTGAACCCAAAATCAGCACAAAGTTACCAATGCTTCTATTACACTTCTAACACGTACAATATGCTTAGGAAACGTCCCCGAAACGTTATAACGCTATTTGCGAGCTTATATCACCAAAAGAAAATTGTACGTGTATTATCAATGGGGACGGTTAATTTTCGCTAAAAGGTATGTTTTAGGGCTCCGTTTGGCATTTTGAACCCAAAATCAGCACAAAGTTACCAATGCTTCTCTTCTTCGTGAACTCCGAAGAGAACTAAGTTTCCTGTCTATTCACAAACTGGACAGACACGGGTATGGGATAGTCGTGCGCACGCTACGATTGAGTGTTTAATGACGTAAGAAGAGTACTTGTACAAGGTTCCACATCAAGAGACACATGCATTGTTGTAAGGTTAAGCGACGGTTGCTGAGAAGTTAACAAAATCACAACAGAGTTTAGAACCAACTTGTTGTCAAGGCGAGAAGGCTAACATAAACTAGTGGTTTACAATAAGAACGTAGTTTACAATATCTTAGGGCTGATAGAGTGTGCCGTGGTGTGGAAGGCTTAACATAAACAAATAGTTTACAATAAGAACGGGGTGACAAGAACGGTGGGTCGACAAGGTCGAAGGTCCTAACATAAACTAACAAGTTGCAATGGACGAAGTCTAAAAACATAAGTGTTGACATGGCGTAACGGGAAAAATATATAAACTAATAGCGTACAAGAAGAGCAGTTTACAATCGTACTGGATTGATTTGGCGTGGAGGGTGTAGCAAAACCAAGGGTTTACAGCAACGGTGCAGTACATAATCACGTACATAACAGCGTACTACGAAGTGAACGCAACGAGTCTACGTACTGGACACAATATTCTAGTCAGCTATGTTGTGAAGAATTTAACAACGTGGAACGAAAATACAAGGTAAAATACATGAGATCAAATAACAGGGGGCACTAAGGTAAGGGGCTCAAAACTCGTTACTATGTTCAACAAGTGAAGATGGCAGCGCTAGAAGGCAATCAAAAACGGTCCGGCTTGGTTAGTGTAGAACAAGGGGGAGGGATGGGAGGGGTGCTCAACCGTACTCAAGAAGTGGTAACGACGAATGAGGGATATAGTGGGGGGTAGAAGGGATGGCCAATGGGGGAGGTCGTTAAGGAAGGGGCACAGCCGTCCAATTTGTGAGCCGACAGGAAACATGATTTCTCTTCTTCGTGAACTCCGAAGAGAACTAAGTTTCCTGTCTATTCACAAACTGGACAGACACGGGTATGGGATAGTCGTGCGCACGCTACGAAGAAAAAAGGATAGTGAGAAGTAAAAGGGGGTCAAGAATGGGTGGTGTGGAGGGTGGTTAGAGGCCGAGGGAGCGGGAAACTCCGAGGACTGCAGACTTAGACTCGAGGATGTAACCTTCTCGCGCTTCGACGCTACGCCAACCTCCGTGATGCGCGATAAGGCGGTCCGGGACGCCCATGGCTGCTGCAGTGCTTGCTCCACCCGATCGGAGGCTGTGTAGACCGTATCTAGCCGGATCCAGACCGATGGCTGACAGCATGGTGAGGACTTTTTCCCGAGCCCGGGTGTAGGACATAGGTTCCTGCCCTAGGAAGATGTTGCCATGGTGGTTACCGACCCTACGGAAAAGTTTGACGTGACCGGATGAACTGGAGGACTGGAGGAAGCGCTTGAGAAGGGATACGGGGCAGGACGCAGAGTTGGTGGAGGCGATGCAGGCCCAGTGACCCTCTCTGAATTGGTCGTTTTTGCGTTTCACGATGAAGAGGGCGGCGTAGCCTTCACAGAAGTTCACTTCGTCTGCGTGTAGCTGGCTCAGGTCGTCCCAGCGGAGAAACCCGGCGAAACCAATAACAATAAGGCAGAGTGTCTGTAGGGTGTCAATGTTCATCGAAGGTGAGACGAAGGTAGAGCACAGCTGACAGATGTGACCGGAAGTCAAGGGTAGCTTCTTGGAGACCGGAGCCGCTAGGATACGCTTGGCGGCTTGTAGCACTTGTGACGGTAGGTGGTGGGTGTGGGGTGAAGGGTGGCCCGCTTTACGATGAGCCCAGGCGATAGCAAACATGGCAGCTTCCAGCGGGGCAGCTGAGCGAGATGATTGCAGGAGTTTCAGTAGGTAAAGAGCCAGGTGTGGGCCACGGGCTGGAAGAGAAGGCAGTCCTTTGGAGAGGGCGAAAGACTCCCAACTGCGGAAGGATCTCACGTACTTCTTAACGGTGTTTGGAGCTCTGTCGGAGATGATGACGGACGGCAGACTGGAGGCCAGGTGGTAGAGTTCGGGGTCCTCAAGGTCTTGGAGTTCGGGGTAGGGGTGGGATGATGCGATAGCTGGAGAAGCGGGAGGAGGGGCAGGTTGGATGGTTAGTAGCATAGAAGAGGGGACAGATTGAAGCTGTAGGTGACCAGGAGCGATGGTGGCAGGGAGAAAGAGAAAGCCAAAAACCGCAAGGGGAATACAACAAGGCGTGTAGCTAGATACCCTATAAAGTGCACAGAAAACCTTGACTAACAGGTCGCTAAAGTAAAACAAGTAGAACAATGTCAGCATCTAACAACAAGAACAAGTCTCAGGTACGAACGATGTGTGTCTGAGATAACACTGTGCAACTTAACAGTACTGTGACAGTACCGCTAAAGGTGATAACGAACCATAAGTAACTGGGTGGTAACAAGCCTAAACAACTAACGAATCTAACTTAGCTAGTTAAGTAGAACATGCTTCACAGTCGCTAGAGAAAAAATATTTAAAAAAAAAAAAAATCAAATAAAAAAAAAAAATAACGTAACAAGTTGACCTAAAGCTAAGAACGTGACAGGTACTAACCTACGGGTGTCTGATAAGCTCGATGTTACGCAACATACATATAAGTAAGGACCCCCGACAAGGGTTTGACAGCAATCACGAAACACTGTAACCGGATCGTAATAACCAGGTAAGGTTTTAACAAAACTAATATCTAACTAATCTAGCTAAATAAAACATCGTGCAATCGGAACGGTAAGCAACGTTGCAAGTCCGCAGTTAAGAAATCGAGTCCAAACGTAAACAGTATACGCTCGTCCGTACGGGGGTGTGAAGATAGCAGGGATGCAGTCTAAACATAACAATTTACACTCGTCCGCACGGGAGGTGTGACGATGGTAGGGATGCAGTCCAAACATAAACAGTTTACCCTCGTCCGCACGGGAGGTGTGAAGATGATAGGCTGATGGTAGGGATGCAGTCCAAATATAAACAGTTTACACTTGTCCGCACGGGAGGTGTGAAGATGGTAGGGATGTAGTCCAAACGTAAACAGTTTACACTCGTCCGCACGGGAGACGTGAAGTTGGTAGGGGTGCAGTCCAAACGTAAACAGTTTACACTCGTCCGCAGGGGGGGCGTGAAGTTACTGTTACCAGCGGGTAGGAGTCCACACATGGGACGCGTGGTCAAGGTGTCGAAGTCGCACGCGTCTACACAGAGGGCGGTCGTCAGGTTGTCGGAGTCATACGTGTCCACACGGGGGACGTGCAGTCAGGTTGACAGGGTCGCACGAATCCACACGGGGGACGTGCAGTCAGGGTGTCGGAGTCAACGTGTCCACACGGGGGACGGCAGTCAGGGTGACAGGGCCGCACGTGTCCACACAGGGGACGTGCGATCGGGTGTCGGGGTCAACGCGACCATACGATCTCGGGTTCGCTGTGTGGAGTAGTCGACAAGGTTCGTCAGTCAGTCAGTCAGTCAGTCAGTCAGTCAGCAACAGATCAGTCGTAGGTGGTTAAAGAGGAAGATTGTACTATAAAATCACCCAATAAATTCGACTAACGTAAACTACCAGACCTCAGTCTACCTCTGACTACCGTAGTGGTAACATGGGCAGAGGCCTGGCTAATAAGTCAACAGTAAGTACCCAAGGCAAAAAAGCAAGTTACTCTTCAAGACAACAGATCAGGAATTGAATATATGATTCATTTGTAAGAAAATAGTCTCATCTAACCCAGAATGTAAAGTCAACACTGACTTGCAGCCCTACCCGGTAGGGTCAGACATTGGCTTGCAGTTACTTGTACAGTTCTAACAGAGCTCCAGTCTACATGACGCCACTATGTGTATTATTAGGTATGTTGTGTTGACCCGTTAGGTCATCCAGGGGTTGGAGGTCACCTCGTGGTGAGGCCTTGTCCGCCATCTTGTTCCTCGTTGAATGTTGCATTAAACGTCTGCTCCGTATAACTCCCATCGACATTGCTGTCTTGAGTCGTTACTAGACGCGTTACATAACTGGCGTGGTGGCAGCAGTTGGTCTAGAACCCACGGACGCACCGATTAACCTCGGATACCACGTCTCTTCAACATAAGCGTCGATCAACGTCCGAGAATGGCAAAACCTGGGGGCGCGGCATGGCGTACTTCAGCAACATCCGGGAACTACCGGCGGTCCATCCACAAGTTCCACGACAACAACCACCAAGTTCACCAACACCTGGGCGAAAAAGATCTTACCCTACGGCAGAACCAAGAAGACAAGAAGATCTGCCCGATATGTCAACAAACAGGGCGGGATGTGTTCAATCATTTTCTGAGCACATGCCCATACTTGCCCGAAGAGGACAAAGCGTACTTGCAGCGCCCCAAAGCCCGACGTGACCGCGTGTACGTCGACAAATTTCCTCAAGCCGCGGAGGCTAAAGGAGTCAGTGTTCGGGCCTCACCACGCCTTGATGTCTTCCACGAGGGACAGACAGTCAGGATCATCTTGGATTCGGGCGCCGAATCAAGTATGATTAGAGTGGACGAGGCAGAGCGCTTGGGCTTGTTCGTGCATGTACCGCCACATGTATCAAACCTCACCACAATCCAAGCAGATGGGCGGCGACTCAGCGCCATAGGTGAGTGCACTACTACCTTCTACTGGAAGAAAACTGCTCTTCAGTTTGACGCGCGATCGTAGTAAACAACCTAGCCGATCCGATTGTCGCCGGAAGTCCCTTCCTAGAGGCCAACGGTTTGATCATAAACTTCAGTAAACGTCAGATCCACCTTCCTGACGGTTCCATCTCAACCTATTCCTCATCCCCCAAGCAATCAAAGCCATGCATACACAGTGTCTCCTACACTGGTGTAGCTTATGATCCTCCCCAAACACGTCAAGTAACCAGGGTCAGGCACGTGCTCCATGCCCCAATGACCATCATTCCTGTGAAAACAACATTACCTACCTACTCCCCGGAGCACAGATCAGCTACCACACATGTGAAGGAAGAAAACAAGCCCTCCCCTACAACTCGAGCAGAGGCTACCACACATGTGAAGGAAGAGAGCCAGCCTTCCCCCACAACTCAAGCACACGCTACCACACATGTGAGGGAAGAAAGCCAACCTTCCTCTACAACTCAAGCAGACACTGCCAGTCATGTGAGGAAAGAAATCCAACCTTCCTCTACAACTCAAGCAGACACTGCCACACATGTGAAGGAAGAAAGTCAGCCTTCCTCTACAACTCATGCAACTTTGTTTATTTCACAGAATCGTTCATGGTTTAACTCGCAATTACCTGTCTGAAATATTACCCGCAGCCATTTTTTCATCATGTACATATGACCTACGCAACAAGATGAACTTAAGATCTCCTAGTTACTCAACCAATCGTTTTGCTAAGTCTTTTGTTCCGTACTCGACACACCATTGGAATAATCTTGATTTGTCAACACGCTCTTTAAACTACTGTCATTTCCGAACCGCTCTCCTCAAAACCATTCGGCCTGTTAAGTTCAAATACTTTAGCCATGGTCCTCGTCTTTCCTGTGTACACCTCACACGTCTTCGCATTGGCACCTGCAGCCTAAACCACAGTCTCTTCACTCGAGGATTAGTCGACAGCCCAGCCTGTGGCTGCGGGTGCCAATGCGAAACAGTGTCGCATTACTTACTCCACTGCCCTATGTACAATGCCCAACGCACAATTCTCCTTGGCAAACTCTCCAGGCTCTTAGGACACATCCTCAACTTTACAGCTTTGTCTGACAACGCCAAGATTTTAATTCTCCTCCGTGGTAGTCCCTTATGTTCACTCATTGCAAATTCCAATATTTTGACGTTAACTCAACAATTCATTACCACAACAAAACGCTTCCAATAATCATTCTCTTTTATCCTTTTTCTGTGTCCTACCATTTTATCTGTTTCATCATTGGGTGGGGAATCGGACTGCGCTCATAAACCTTTCAACATCTCTGTATATTATCATACCGTACCATATTTTTGTTATTCCTTATTTCTTTGTACTTCATTTATTAAGTGGTAGCGTCAAAATAAGTCATGTTACTTGAGTGCGCTACCACTTTGTCCTGTACCATGTCATATTTGTGCGAATAAAAAAAAAAAAAAAAACTCATGCAGATGCTACCACACATGTGAGGGAAGAAAGTCAGCCTTCCGTAACACCTTTAGCAGAAGCTGACACACAACAGGTGAAGGAAGAGTACCAGCCTTCTACACCTTCAGCAGAAGCTGACACACAGCAGGTGAAGGAAGAGTACCAGCCTTCTCCACCTTCAGCAGAAGCTGACACACAGTAGCCTGGGTACCATCCTGGTTAGTTTACGTCCGCTCCCACAGTCGCTACCGACCAACAATGGTTGGTCGGTAGCGACTGTGGGAGCGGACGTAAACTAACCAGGATGGTACCCAGGCTAGACACACAGCAGGTGAAGGGAGAGTACCAGCCTTCTCCACCTTCAGCAGAAGCTGACACACAGCAGGTGAAGGGAGAATACCAGCCTTCTACACCTTCAGCAGAAGCTGACACACAGCAGGTGAAGGGAGAGTACCAGCCTTCTTCAGCAGAAGCTGACACACAGCAGGTGAAGGGAGAGTACCAGCCTTCTCCACCTTCAGCAAAAGCTGACACACAGCAGGTGAAGGGAGAGTACCAGCCATCTTCAGCAGAAGCTGACACACCACAGGTGAAGGGAGAGTACCAATCTCCACCATCAGCAGAAGCTGACACACCACAGGTGAAGGGAGAGTACCAGCCTTCTCCAACAGCAGAAGCTGACACACCACAGGTGAAGGGAGAGTACCAATCTCCACCATCAGCAGAGGCTGACACACCACAGGTGAAGGGAGAGTACCAGTCTCTTCTCCCATCAGCAGAAGCTAACACAACACAGGTGAAGGGAGAGTACCAGTCTCCTCCTCCAATAGCAGAGGCTGACACACCACAGGTGAAGACAGAATGCAAAAGACCTCCAGTGTCTCCACCCCTCCCTGATGTATCATGGATGCTGAAGGAACGTCAGCACCCAGCTGATCCTCCAGAGCATCGGCACCCACGTGACCCTCCAGTCTATCATCACCCAGCAGTTCGGCCTACACCTGAACCACCTCCAACAGCAGTTCCAGCATAGCATCCGGACCAGAACTTACCTGAAAGACTTGATAACTACATATCAGTAATCCGACATCAGGACATTCCGCACAGAACTCTTATATTTCAGTTCACAGGACTGTATGATACTTAATCACAAGAAGTTTATTTCTTTACAGAGAAGTAGAAGAAAGATAACAGTAAAAGTTATTCTACAAGTGATCACGTTATTCCTATGTTTATTGTTTGTCTGATAGCTGTGGTTAGAATTGAACAACATCTGCAGAGATATATCTTTCCAGACCTGTTTTTAAGTAAGTTCGATCTCGGGTTCGATCCCCACCAAAGTATATTTAAGATTCCTCATTTGATTTGATTGTACAACTGAACTAAGATTTATGTCAGGAAGGATATACTTTATTACAAAACAGGATACGTAAAGACCAGGTATGTTAAACCTTAGTTATTTTCTGTATTCATTTGTTAACACACTTGTCTTATGCCACAAGTTGAGATAAGGGAGAACTGCATATAAGCGTTGATAGGTAAAGATTACTAGTGGTCATTCTAGAATCTAAATTGGTAGCATGGTTAGCAGTACTGTGCTTCAGTTCATTTAGTAGGTGTAACGTTATCTCATTAGGATATTTAGTATTATTTATCAAGAGAGATGAATATTGTAGGAAGATTGACAAGATTGTAGGAAGATTGACAAGTTACAAGATGAAGATTTATGTTATGTTATGCTGGTTATGTTAGTTCCTTGCCTATTATGTTGTTATACCTCAGACAAGTTACTCTATTTTAGGTAGAAAGAAAGGGAGGACACTTGAAACTTAGAAAGTAAGAGAGAGAGAGAGAGATGGAGAGAAAGGAAGGAAAGAGATCACGCCACTATGTGTATTATTAGGTATGTTGTGTTGACCCGTTAGGTCATCCAGGGGTTGGAGGTCACCTCGTGGTGAGGCCTTGTCCGCCATCTTGTTCCTCGTTGAATGTTGCATTAAACGTCTGCTCCGTATAACTCCCATCGACATTGCTGTCTTGAGTCGTTACTAGACGCGTTACATAACTGGCGTGACTTATACTGTTTTCTTATACTGCCAAATGGACGCCACAATTACAAGACATATTTCTGGACACACTTACTATCAAAACTAATTCAGCTATGTATATAATTATGAGAAAGATATTTTCAAGTTTCAAATACAGAAAAATTAGACACTTTTGATAGGGCTGTTTAGAAATTTGAAATTTGAACACAAGGTTGGTTTTCCAGAAACTGAAAGTTGTTGATAGTATTTTCTTGATTATCTGACTTTGTAACAATTATCTGGCTCATTCTGCGTGGTTTGGCTATGTTACTGTATAAACCAGTAGAAAAAAAATTTGAATCTTTTCAAAATTGATCGACCAGTATTATGCTAATCAGTCCCTGCTTTTGTTTCTGGTAGTAGACAGTCTGGGATGTTTATGAGTTTATGTAGTTATGGGGGTCAATTCACTATTCAAGCTGCCAGGAAAAGCCACAGTGGGGAGTACTTGTTTAGGGCTGGACCCAGGGTCCACTTTTTGGATTTTTAAGGTAAGGGCCGTCTGATCGAACGGGGGCAGTAGAAGCCCTTGTCGGTGAGGACGGACCAACAGGCGTCAAGAAGCCTGGACTTGCTAAGTTCGCGAACTCACTCTCTAACTGGAGGAGTTGAAAGGAATTTTGAGTTGCCAAGCGAAAATTTGGGTAAGAGAATGAACGGTGACGCCTCGGTCCGGGGTTAAGGGTAGGGGGGCTGATGGAGGAGGCGAAACAGAGCAGACACAAACCAATAAGGGTGGGGGTAGGGTCAAGGTAAAGACAGAGGGAAGTTAGGGGAGGACACCGGGGATAAAACAAGGTTGTGATAAAAAGTGTGACTGGATAGGGGGATAGGGCTGGCACATGCCGCACTGGCAAAAGCGGAGTGCCAGCAGTCGGAACCCAAGAGGGACACGAGCGAAGGTCGAGTTCGATGGCGCACCACTCAGGAGATCAGGACCCGGTGGAAGGTCTGTCCAGTTAACAAAGACGACTGACAAGTGCTTTCCATCGGGGCAGATAAGTGGCCACCAAGGAGCTGAACGCCAACATGGCGTGATGAGTGTCCCACAGCAGGCGTCCTGTGTGACTTTGGAGAGAACTTTCGGGATCAAACGGGGGGGAGGGAATAACCAGTTATGGTGATGTGCCCAAGACGAAGTGAAGGCATTAACTGAGTCGGCCTGCGGGTTCCACCATCTAGAAGAGAACGGGGTTAGCTGGGCAGAATAGTTGCTGGCAAAGCGGTCGTAAGTAAACGGACCCCATACGGTACATAGCGTCTGGAAGACAGACTCGTTAAGCTTGTAATCATCTAGATCGAAAATCTTAGACAGATAGTCGGCCTGTTCGTTCCTGTTACGGGGTATCCACTCTGGGATCAAATGGATGTGGTGATTGGTACACAAGGTGTAAATGGTGACAGCCTCCTGTTGTAAGTGTGGGACTCGGCTGCCTCCGGAAAGTATACGGACAACATTCTGATTATCGGAGCGGTGGAGAACTTGTTTGTTGGGGTGGATGAGCGATTGGAGTACAACTCTAGTACCTAGGAGTTCTCTGTAAGTGGAGCTAGTGAAGGGGGCGGCCTGGTGACGTTCCCAGTTGCCCCTTGCTGTGTGAGTGGAGCCGAGTGTCACCGTGAAGCCACCCCAGGCGTGATTGCTGGCGTCGGAATAGGTGATGACATCAACTGAAGGTGAAGGTGTCCAGATCGGGTAACCTAAGAGACGAGAGAAATTATCTCTCCAAAAAAGGAGTTCATCTTTCGCCTCCTGTGGCAAGCTGTGGCGGGCATCCCAAGTGGCCGCGCTGGAAATAAAAGTGTACAAACTCCTTGTCCATAAACGAACCACAGGTCCCAGAGCTAAACTCATCGACACTAGGTTCCCGGTAATGCGTGCGACAGACCGTGCCGAGATGCTGTCTGAAGAGGAAATAGCGTTAGTGACAAGCTTAGGCTGGAAAAAAGTTCGCAACGGCGGGGAGGGACCTGAAATGAGCCATCACGAAGATTAATTACATAACCCAGCAGCTCACCGACTTGGCGGGGGATCCAGAAGGTCTTTGGAGGTTCTTGGTGGGCTAAGAGGCCTAGGTCCGCTAAGTCTTGCCTCATAATTGTAGCCATGCGGCTACAACCTTGGAAAGAAGTGTCTGCACCTGAACCGTCGTCTAAATACATAAAGCATCGGAACCCTTGACCGCGCCAGTGAGCTACCACTGGGCGCATGAGTTTGGTGAACACCCAGGGGGCCGGTGAGAGGCCAAATGGCAAGGAAGCGAACATAAAGAAACGGTTAGACCATGAGAAACCTAGAAATGGCATGTGGTAATCAGCTATATCAATGTGATGGTAGCCGTTCTTCAGGTCGAAGTTAATGAACCAATCGCCTTGGTGGAAGAGGTCGATTAAGCAAGGAATACCGTCATAAGTAAACTTGAACTTAGCTAGGTGTGTATTAAGGAAGTGTAGATTGATGATAAGGCGTAGTTTCCCGCCTTTTTTGGGGACCACTTTAAGAGGGCTGCAGAGACGTAGGTGGTCTCTGGTCGGAACTTCCACGATACTTCCCACCGACAGGAGTTCTAGGATGGCTGAATCAACAAAAGTACTGTAGGTGTGGCAAGATTGTTGGTTAGGAAAAGTTTTATTGGGAGGAAGCTGTAAAAAGGGGAGACAGAAGCCGTGTTGGATTATGCGGAGGGTGAAAGGACTGGCGCCAATGGAGCGCCACTTGTCTAGTCGGTCTCGTAGCCGCCCGCGGACTTTAGGGTGGTCGGCATCCTGTTCAAAAATAATGTGCGTTAAGTCATCAGGAGGATCAAACGGTTCTAACATACCGGGAGCAGGAGGGGACGGGTTATCAAGGGCCATAGAACTAGTAGGGGGTGGCTCCGAAGCAACAATTTGGTCAGACTCAAAGGAGTGGCCGTCTGCCTGACCGTGGGAAAGATAAGGAAAATCGGGAGACACACTAAGGGGGGAAACTGAAGCGGTGGTGGGGATCTGTAAAAAAGAGGGCGAATCATTTGTTAGTAAACCTAGGGCAGGAGTTGGCAAAATGTCCCGGGTCACCGCAGGTGTAGCATCCCCGAGTGGAGCGAAAGGCCTGGGAAGAGGAGGGGGTAGGGGGTTTAGAAAAAGAAGCAGAAGGGGTGGGGCGAGCCTGGGCCGGGCGAGAAGTAGGGGACGACAGGCGTCGGCGGTCTTCCTCGACTGCCTTGTTCCAGCGAGACTCTTCGTCCTTGGAAGCAAAAGTTATTTCACTGTTAGAATGAAAGCGGTCGACGGCCGACCAGGATACTTTATCTGCTAAGATAATATCTCTATTGCGAATATCAATCTCACCGATAGCTTTGTCGATGATCTCATCCTTCTCGGTCGGAGAGAAGAGCCGCTTGGCGGTCGACAGCTGGTCGCGTAAGCCGACGTTGAAGTAGTAGTTCTTCTTGTTCCCATCCCGGGCCCAGGTCCGTGTCGTGGTAGGCGGCTGCGTGTGCCTCGAGGCGCGGACCTCCGATTGTAGGGACTCGAGGCGCTGGTCCACCGCAGCCTGTCGCCTCTCCATGCGTGCCAGGACCGCCATCAGTGTGTCGGGATTCTCTGGTGGAGTAGAGAGCTGCGAGGGGCCGGCCTGAGCTGTATGCGTCGATGGTGGCGCGAAGAAAAGGTTCTCCGGGGACGCAGACTGTGGTGGGGTCGGGGGCACGGGGGTTGGTACATCCAGGCCATCGGCTGTGGTAGCCGAAGACGTGCTTGCAGTGGGGCGTGGAGTGGTCGTCGTGTTGGCGGTCGCCGGCGTCTGTGTGCCAAACGAGCGGGCGCGGGTACGGGTGGTTCGGGCCTTGGGCATCCTAAGGCCTAAAGAAGCTCGAGGTAGACAAGAGAACTGCGTGTAGGCGAACACCGGACTACAGGACGAAACTCAAAACGAGAAACGAAGTCGCGACTCGAATAAAACAAAAGTTCAGACGGAGCTAACGAACACTCAACCGTATTCAAGAAGTGGCAACAACGAATGAGGGATATAGTGGGGGGTAGAAGGGATGGCCAATGGGGGAGGTCGTTAAGGAAGGGGCACAGCCGTCCAATTTGTGAGCCGACAGGAAACATGATTTCTATTACACTTCTAACACGTACAATATGCTTAGGAAACGTCCCCGACACATTATAACGCTATTTGCGAGCTTATATCACCAAAAGAAAATTGTACGTGTATTATCAATGGGGACGGTTAATTTTCGCTAAAAGGTATGTTTTAGGGCTCCGTTTGGCATTTTGAACCCAAAATCAGCACAAAGTTACCAATGCTTCTATTACACTTCTAACACGTACAATATGCTTAGGAAACGTCCCCGAAACGTTATAACGCTATTTGCGAGCTTATATCACCAAAAGAAAATTGTACGTGTATTATCAATGGGGACGGTTAATTTTCGCTAAAAGGTATGTTTTAGGGCTCCGTTTGGCATTTTGAACCCAAAATCAGCACAAAGTTACCAATGCTTCTATTACACTACTAACACGTACAATATGCTTAGGAAACGTCCCCGAAACGTTATAACGCTATTTGCGAGCTTATATCACCAAAAGAAAATTGTACGTGTATTATCAATGGGGACGGTTAATTTTCGCTAAAAGGTATGTTTTAGGGCTTCGATTGGCATTTTGAACCGAAAATCAGCACAAAGTTACCAATGCTTCTATTACACTACTAACACGTACAATATGCTTAGGAAACGTCCCCGAAACGTTATAACACTATTTACGAGCTTCTATCACCAAAAGAAAATTGTACGTGTATTATCAATGGGAACGGTTAATTTTCGCTAAAAGGTATATTTTAGGGCTCCGTTTGGCATTTTGAACCCAAAATCAGCACAATGCTTCTATTATACTTCTAACACGTACAGTATGCTTAGGAAACGTCGCCGAAACGTAGTAACGCTATTTGCGAGCTTATATCACCAAAAGAAAATTGTACGTGTATTATCAATGGGGATGGTTAATTTTCGCTAAAAGGTATGTTTTAGGGCTCCGTTTGGCATTTTGAACCCAAAATCAGCAGAAAGTTACCAATGCTTCTATTACACTTCTAACACGTACAATATGCATAGTAAATGTCCCCAACACGTTATATCGCTATTTGCGAGCTTATATCACCAAAAGAAAATTGTACGTGTATTATTAATGGGGACGGTTAATTTTCGCTAAAAGGTATGTTTTAGGGCTCCGTTTGGCATTTTGAACCCAAAATCAGCACAAAGTTACCAATGCTTCTATTACATTTCTAACACGTATAATATGCTTAGGAAACGTCCCCGAAACATTTGACGCTATTTGCGAGCCTATATCACCAAAAGAAAATTGTACGTGTATTATCAATGGGGACGGTTAATTTTCGCTAAAAGGTATGTTTTAGGGCTCCGTTTGGCATTTTGAACCCAAAATCAGCACTAAGTTACCAATGCTTCTATTACACTTCTAACACGTACAATATGCTTAGGAAACGTCCCCGACACATTATAACGCTATTTGCGAGCTTATATCACCAAAAGAAAATTGTACGTGTATTATCAATGGGGATGGTTAATTTTCGCTAAAAGGTATGTTTTAGGGCTCCGTTTGGCATTTTGAACCCAAAATCAGCACAAAGTTACCAATGCTTCTATTACACTTCTAACACGTTCAATATGCTTAGAAAACGTCCCCGAAACGTTATAACGCTATTTGCGAGCTTATATCACCAAAAGAAAATTGTACGTGTAGTATCAATGGGTACGGTTAATTTTCGCTAAAAGGTATGTTTTAGGGCTCCGTTTGGCATTTTGAACCCAAAATCAGCAGAAAGTTACCAATGCTTCTATTACACTTCTAACACGTACAATATGCATAGTTAATATCCCCAACACGTTATATCGCTATTTGCGAGCTTATATAGCCAAAAGAAAATTGTACGTGTATTATCAATGGGGACGGTTAATTTTCGCTAAAAAGGTATGTTTTAGGGCTCCGTTTGGCATTTTGAACCCAAAATCAGCACAAAGTTACCAATGCTTCTATTACACTTCTAACACGTATAATATGCTTAGGAAACGTCCCCGAAATATTTGACGCTATTTCCGAGCCTATATCACCAAAAGAAAATTGTACGTGTATTATCAATGGGGACGGTTAATGTTCGCTAAAAGGTATGTTTTAGGGCTCCGTTTGGCATTTTGAACCCAAAGTCAGCACAAAGTTACCAATGCTTCTATTACACTTCTAACACGTACAATATGCTTAGGAAACGTCCCCGAAACGTTATAACGCTATTTGCGAGCTTATATCACCAAAAGAAAATTGTACCTGTATTATCAATGGGGACGGTTAATTTTCGCTAAAAGGTATGTTTTAGGGCTTCGATTGGCATTTTGAACCGAAAATCAGCACAAAGTTACCAATGCTTCTATTACACTACTAACACGTACAATTTGCTGAGGAAACGTCCCCGAAACGTTATAACGCTATTTACGAGCTTATATCACCAAAAGAAAATTGTACGTGTATTATCAATGGGGACGGTTAATTTTCGCTAAAAGGTATGTTTTAGGGCTCCGTTTGGCATTTTGAACCCAAAATCAGCACAAAGTTACCAATGCTTCTATTATACTTCTAACACGTACAGTATGCTTAGGAAACGTCGCCGAAACGTTATAACACTATTTGCGAGCTTATATCACCAAAAGAAAATTGTACGTGTATTATCAATGGGGACGGTTAATTTTCGCTAAAAGGTATGTTTTAGGGCTCCGTTTGGCATTTTGAACCCAAAATCAGCACAAAGTTACCAATGCTTCTATTACACTTCTAACACGTTCAATATGCTTAGAAAACGTCCCCGAAACATTTGACGCTATTTGCGAGCTCATATCACCAAAAGAAAATTGTACGTGTATTATCAATGGGGACGGTTAATGTTCGCTAAAAGGTATGTTTTAGGGCTCCGTTTGGCATTTTGAACCCAAAATCAGCACAAAGTTACCAATGCTTCTATTACACTTCTAACACGTACAATATGCTTAGGAAACGTCCCCGAAACGTTATAACGCTATTTGCGAGCTTATATCACCAAAAGAAAATTGTACCTGTATTATCAATGGGGACGGTTAATTTTCGCTAAAAGGTATGTTTTAGGGCTTCGATTGGCATTTTGAACCGAAAATCAGCACAAAGTTACCAATGCTTCTATTACACTACTAACACGTACAATTTGCTGAGGAAACGTCCCCGAAACGTTATAACGCTATTTACGAGCTTATATCACCAAAAGAAAATTGTACGTGTATTATCAATGGGGACGGTTAATTTTCGCTAAAAGGTATGTTTTAGGGCTCCGTTTGGCATTTTGAACCCAAAATCAGCACAAAGTTACCAATGCTTCTATTATACTTCTAACACGTACAGTATGCTTAGGAAACGTCGCCGAAACGTTATAACACTATTTGCGAGCTTATATCACCAAAAGAAAATTGTACGTGTATTATCAATGGGGACGGTTAATTTTCGCTAAAAGGTATGTTTTAGGGCTCCGTTTGGCATTTTGAACCCAAAATCAGCACAAAGTTACCAATGCTTCTATTACACTTCTAACACGTTTAATATGCTTAGAAAACGTCCCCGAAACATTTGACGCTATTTGCGAGCTCATATCACCAAAAGAAAATTGTACGTGTATTATCAATGGGGACGGTTAATTTTCGCTAAAGGGTATATTTTAGCGCTCCGTTGGCATTTTGAACCCGAAATCAGCACAAAGTTACCAATGCTTCTTTTACACTTCTAACACGTACAATATGCATAGTAAATGTCCCCAACACGTTATATCGCTATTTGCGAGCTTATATAGCCAAAAGAAAATTGTACGTGTATTATCAATGGGGACGGTTAATTTTCGCTAAAAGGTATGTTTTAGGGCTCCGTTTGGCATTTTGAACCCAAAATCAGCACTAAGTTACCAATGCTTCTATTACACTTCTAACACGTACAATATGCTTAGGAAACGTCTCCGACACATTATAACGCTATTTGCGAGCTTATATCACCAAAAGAAAATTGTACGTGTATTATCAATGGGGACGGTTAATTTTCGTTAAAAGGTATGTTTTAGGGCTCCGTTTGGCATTTTGAACCCAAAATCAGCACAAAGTTACCAATGCTTCTATTACACTTCTAACACGTTCAATATGCTTAGAAAACGTCCCCGAAACATTTGACGCTATTTGCGAGCATATACCACCAAAAGAAAATTGTACCTGTATTATCAATGGGGACGGTTAATTTTCGCTAAAAGGTATGTTTTAGGGCTCCGTTTGGCATTATGAACCCAAAATCAGCACAAAGTTACCAATGCTTCTATTACACTTCTAACACGTACAATATGCTTAGGAAACGTCCCCGAAACGTTATAACGCTATTTGCGAGCTTATATCACCAAAAGAAAATTGTACGTGTATTATCAATGGGGACGGGTAATTTTCGCTAAAAGGTATGTTTTAGGGCTTCGATTGGCATTTTGAACCGAAAATCAGCACAAAGTTACCAATGCTTCTATTACACTACTAACACGTACAATATGCTTAGAAAACGTCCCCGAAACGTTATAACGCTATTTGCGAGCTTATATCACCAAAAGAAAATTGAACGTGTATTATCAATGGGGACGGTTAATTTTCGCTAAAAGGTATGTTTTAGGGCTCCGTTTGGCATTTTGAACCCAAAATCAGCACAAAGTTACCAATGCTTCTATTATACTTCTAACACGTACAGTATGCTTAGGAAACGTCGCCGAAACGTTATAACACTATTTGCGAGCTTATATCACCAAAAGAA
The DNA here is from genome assembly GCA_013266295.2 of Branchiostoma floridae x Branchiostoma japonicum. Classification (NCBI taxonomy): domain Eukaryota; kingdom Metazoa; phylum Chordata; class Leptocardii; order Amphioxiformes; family Branchiostomatidae; genus Branchiostoma; species Branchiostoma floridae x Branchiostoma japonicum. The sequence continues at coordinate 18,673,880 of CM023826.1, forward strand.
AATTGTACGTGTATTATCAATGGGGACGGTTAATTTTCGCTAAAAGGTATATTTTAGGGCTCCGTTTGGCATTTTGAACCCAAAATCAGCAGAAAGTTACCAATGCTTCTATTACACTTCTTACACGTACAATATGCATAGTAAATGTCCCCAACACGTTATATCGCTATTTACGAGCTTATATAGCCAAAAGAAAATTGTACGTGTATTATCAATGGGGACGGTTAATTTTCGCTAAAAGGTATGTTTTAGGGCTCCGTTTGGCATTTTGAACCCAAAATCAGCACAAAGTTACCAATGCTTCTATTACACTTCTAACACGTATAATATGCTTAGGAAACGTCCCCAAAACATTTGACGCTATTTGCGAGCCTATATCACCAAAAGAAAATTGTACGTGTATTATCAATGGTGACGGTTAATTTTCGCTAAAAGGTATGTTTTAGGGCTCCGTTTGGCATTTTGAACCCAAAATCAGCACAAAGTTACCAATGCTTCTATTACACTTCTAACACGTACAATATGCTTAGGAAACGTCCCCGAAACGTTCCAACGCTATTTACGAGCTTATATCACCAAAAGAAAATTGTACGTGTATTATCAATGGGGACGGTTAATTTTCGCTAAAAGGGATGAATAAGGATGGGTAAGAATGGGTGAAAATGGGTAAGGATGGGTAAGGATGAGTAAGAAAGAGTAAGGACGAGTAAGGATGGGTAAGGATAAGTAAGGATGAATAAGGATGGGTAAGGATGAATAAGGAAGAGTAAGGATGGGTAAGGATGAATCAGGATTGGTAAGGGTGAACAAGGATGGGTAAGGATGAATAAGGATGGGTAAGGATCAGTAAGGAAGAGTAAGGATGGGTAAGGATGAGTAAGGATGAATCAGGATGGGTCAGGGTGAACAAGGATGGGTAAGGATGAATAAGGATGAGTAAGGATAGGTAAGGATGGGTAAGGATGAGTAAGGATGGGTAAGGATGAATAAGGATGGGTAAGGGTGAACAAGGATGGGTAAGGTTGAATAAGGATGGGTAAGGATCAGTAAGGAAGAGTAAGGATGGGTAAGGATGAGTAAGGATGAATAAGGATGGGTAAGGATGAATAAGGATGGGTAAGGATGGGTAAGGATCAGTAAGGAAGAGTAAGAAGAGTAAGGATGAGTAAGGATGAACAAGGATGGGTAAGGATGAATAAGGAAGAGTAAGGATAAGTAAGGATGAATAAGGATGGGTAAGGGTAAACAAGGATGGGTAAGGGTGAAAAAGGATGAGTAAGGATGGGTAAGGATCAGTAAGGAAGAGTAAGGAAGAGTAAGGATGGGTAAGAATGAGGAAGAATGGGTAAGGATGGGTAAGGATGAGTAAGGATGGGTAAGGGTGAATAAGGATGGGTAAGGATGAATAAGGATGGGTAAGGATGAGTAAGGAAGAGTAAGGATGAGTAAGGATGAGTAAGGAAGAGTAAGGATGGGTAAGGGTGAACAAGGATGAATAAGGAAGAGTAAGGATGGGTAACCTACGTGTAGTTCTTGTGACCGTTACTCTGGAGCATCATGCTGGCACTTGTACATTGTGATGAGAGGTCCCACATCTTGCCCTTGGAAATGGTTGTCAGCCCATCCTGGTTAGCTTGACTTTGGAAGGTCTAATATGTTGAAAATCAGATGTCGACTTGTCCCAGTCGAGAGCTGGCAAAGGTTTTGGGTGGTCGGAGTAGTGTTCAGTCCGCATTTGACCTGAATATTATGCACTTGGGACGCAGGATCCCGCCTACTCAACACTTCAATCCCAGGTGGACGAACCTGGTACATGTATCTGAAGGTAGATCATCTCCTGTTCTTTTCTGTGTAGGTATAGGTGCCTGGAAATTGGTGTGGGCACCAGCTATCATTTTATACACCATGTATAGGTTGGACATTTTGTTCTGTCTCCCAGTGACACCTATTGTAGGAACTGTTTTATATACATGGTACCTGCACCATTTCATAGTTCCCTGAATTACTTACTTTGTAGTTTGGTTCTATCAACTTTCTCATGTTGCTGATTACCTGCTGCTTTTTATTTATTTTTTTTTATTTTTCTTATTCTGCATGGGTCCTATACTTATTCTGGCAACCTTAAGTTCAGTCTGCAACCTTTGACGTTGCGACCTCTGTTGATCTCTCACATCTCTAGAGCTCATAAACCTGTGTGTTACCTGTATTCTGTGGGGTGCTGACGGACGCCGTCTTTCTAGCAGAGTCGGGTGTCAATCCAGCAATCAACCTTCCTTAAGCGTCATCGCTGTATCTGGGTATCCTTGGTTTTGAGCCTCGACACCGGTACCGCCAGGCGCCCACTTTTGACTCCTTCCTGCATGGTTAATCTGTTGATCATGTGCGATGAATATGTCGAAGAAAACGCACCAGCGAATTTCGGCTGCCTACGAGCGCGCTACCCATAATAAGAAACGACCGAATTGCGCTCCACGAGTGTTGTACCACAGTTAATGTTACAATGTATGTCGGGTCGGTCGTGGCAGGATACGTGGTCTATTATATGCCCTATAGAAAACGCGTGCTGACCTTTACACGCCTGTACTTTGATGCCTGATTATGTGTCGGGCAATCAGCAGGATGTCTTAGCTCAGTAATATGATAAGATAAGAATCAGTGCATCGGTCTGCAACTTTTCGTTTGTCTGTTCTGAAACTTTGTCCGGTTCGGGTGTCATGGTGTGTTCAGGCGCCTTGCTCTCTTTGGGAACCGCCCTGGTGTTCGTCACTTTCCGTGCTACTTGACAGATTACTTCTCTACTCTAGTATTGCCTACTGCTGTGGATAATACTGTTCCACACCTTCCTTTGCCCTGTTGCCCCAGGATATAACCTCTGTCATGTGTTATATATTGCTTACCCCTCCATCGTGCGGTCGTGGTTCCCATGAGCCACCCTAGCCTGTGTATACAAGCTCTCGGTCGGGGGTTAATGGGGGCGGCAACCTAGGGCGGCGGCCGCCAGGAGCGCGGTTTAGTCAGGCTAGAGCCACCTGATGTCGCTTGACAACCTGTGACCAGATCCTATCTGTTGGTTATCTCTGATGAACTTCGGTAGCCTCCACCAGGTTTTCCTACGGATCGTAGAGAGTTGGTCCGCGGGAGAGTTAATTTTCCCCTCCTGTGCGGCCAGTCAAACTACAAGGCGGCCAAACTCCCCTGGCAAATATTCTCCCTATTATGGCCAGCGTAGTTGGCCTGGTAGACACAAACTTCGGGTGCATAGCCTCATTATTATGTGCAAGGTGGGCGGTTGGTTGCACCCATTCCTTAGTAATGAATCATTACACTTGTTGGACTAGTCGAATTCCTTTGTCGCTGTCCCTGAATGGCGTCATGCAATACATACAATGTAAACTGGAAACGGCGGATGTGTGGCTCTTCCATCTTGGACTAGTATAGTAATGAATGGCACAGTGATGCTGGCCACAAGTCTTTGTCTGCAAACAAGGGGGTTTCCTGATGAACACTGACAGATGATCCATATCGTGTTGCCTTGGGGTGGGTCTTTCAGTTGCTGTCATAAGGACTCTCTTCTTATGCAAACCTCTTTGCATGGACCCCGAAAAATGGTTGTCTGTCCCCGTATTGTAGACCTGAACCAGAGGTACAAAACTGAAAACGTAAAATGCCCCAGCACGTCCTAATGGGCCTGTCTGGGCGGGTAGTGTAGCCCGTCCCGTGGAGGCACCGGGGGCCACGGCGGTCGCTAATCCTATATCTGGATACCGGGCCCCGATGCAATACAATCGAGCCTGAGATCAGATACCATCCCGCCTGCGGTATGATGAAATCACAGGCCCCAGTTCCTGAGTTGGCCTCGCTGGGGCCCTCGAGTTACATCTCCCAAGGTTATAGTCTCAGCCGAGGGACAAGCCGAAGAGTTTTCCTGTATAACGGATCCGACGACAGATTGGCACCCGAGTTACGATGGCCTGGCTAGCGTATGTTCTTCTAGATGTTCCCGTCATATATACTCCGTGCTTAAGTCTGTTTTCTCCATGAATCAAAGCAATTTCTAGTCCCAAAGGGGGAATGTATATATGCCTGCTTGACCAATAACATTGAAAATGCCTAGGGTCAAGACCACGCGCGACATCCATCGTGAAGTTGTATAGCTCGGCTTATACTTTTCTGTACTCATTGCTCGGGAAACATTTCAGTAAACTCATCAATGCACTTCCAGTTTGTTGGAACCTTAGGCCCGGTCTCGAGTTACTCCAGTAATCGTATGAACTTCATTTCAGTCCCGGGGAAAGCCTGCCTGGTCTATGCGTCAAATGTGTTTCTTCACAATACTGTACCGGCGCACCTGCAGGAACTGCCCGGTCCGGGTGTCATGCTTTATGTCAAATACTATACCGGCACACCTGCGGGAACTGCCCGGTCCAGGTATCACATGTTTTATGTCAAATACTATGCCAGCCCACCTGCGGGAACTTCCCGGTCCAGGTGTCACATGTTTTATGTCAAATACTATGCCGGCACACCTGCGGGAACTGCCCGGCCCAGGTGTCACGTGTTTTATGTCAAATACTATGCCAGCCCACCTGCGGGAACTACCCGGTCCAGGGGTCACATGTTTTATGTCAAATACTATGCCAGCCCACCTGCGGGAGCTGCCCGGTCCAAGTGTCACACGCTTGATGCTCGTGTGTTACGCCGAAGGGCGGTTATACCGGCTATACAGATACAGATACAACTAGAGGTCAACGATCTCATGCCTTCGTCAAAAGATGTTATCGTTATATAACTTAAGAAGGTAGAAGTGATATATTAGTCCCCCTAAATATGGAAGTTGGATTGTGAAAATTACCCCTGCCGATGCAGTCTGCAATCGTGCATTGGGCAAGGGAAAAAACATCTGTGCAGGCTGTAAGGCAACACCGCCTGCAGTTACATGGACTATCCCCTCTGGGACTTTCTCCCTCTGGGACAGCCTGTAGCCCATGTGTCACAATGAAGGTAGAGTATCATGGAAGCCCTATCATGGAAGGAAACTGAATTATATAATTGCTTCATTAATTATGCAAATTACATCATCATTTGCATACTGGTCATCTAATTATGTCAAGCATCACTTACCCTACCTATGCCCCAAATATCAGGATGATCCGTCGACCGGTTATTGAGTTATCCTACTTTAAACATTTTCATACAAATGCTCCTGCAGTTCCAGAGCAAGCCGCTAGGGGGCCCAAACTTATGTCACTTCTTCCCGAGCACAAGACCTATCTACCATCCAAAAATCATGACCCTAGCTCCTCCAGATCACCATATTTCAAAACCGGAAGTACCGCTGCAGTACCATAACGAGCCGCCAGGGGGCCCATATTCCTATCACTTCTAGGTCTCATCAAGACCTACCCACCTACCAAATATGAAGACAATCCATTAAAGCCTTCTCGAGTTATACTGTTGACAGACTCACACACACACGCACGCCCATGAAAACATACCCTTCTTGACGAAGGCAATTACTGGTGTGTTACGCCCAAGGGTGGCTATACCGGCTATACAGATACAGAAAGTCGCAATATACAACCCACACGCCCTTGCGGGAATCACCTGGTCTAGGTGCCACGTCACTACGCGAAAAACTAACATTCTTGCGGAAAACTTTTCATGCGGAAGACTTTTGAGTCAAGTGTACCGTGAAATTAGAAAGACGACCAAAGTTCGTATGTTGGGTCACCATATGGGACTGGCTGTGATGGCTTCCTTGTCAGGATAATACATTCAAGGATAATACATACATACATTCCTCCCTTGGGATGATCGCCAGAAAAGACTGTAGGGTCAACGTCAAGGAGAATAAAGCAACCCGCACTTTTCCTCCTAGGCGACCTGTCCCACCATCAGTCTAGGTACTTGTAAAAAGTGTCCACAGCTACCCTTTAGGTCAAGGTATGTTCTGGAGGAAAATGCTTAGTGTCACCAACGTGACGGCCAAACGCGAAGGAGAATAAGGCAACCCGCACATTTTCTCCTAAGCGACAGATTTTTTTTTTTCTGCCTATTGTCTCACCATCAATCTAGGTACTTGTAAACTACTCTATAGGTCACAATGTATTCTCTGGAGGAAAATGATTAGTGTTACAACATTATCATTGCATGCTCCGGCCTATGATCATTAATGATAAGCATGCGTTCATGGAACCCACCTCACTCTGACCGTACTCAGAAATCGATACGAAATCAGCGAGAGGCGAGGGAAGGGTTAGGGGTAGGAAGATATCGGACGACTTAAACAATGACGTATTCATGAATGCTTGTTACAATGTGTTCGCAAACGTTATACCGTGTCGAGATCTGCGTTAGTGGGTGTCTATCGTACGGGAGGGGGATGTCTTCCGTACCCAGCCCGTGCAAAACAGTTCGTGGCTTCTGGTACCACACAGTCAAATCGAAGCCTGGGGCATGCAGCTTACTATTACTAAGCGGCTTGCGGGGGGACACACTCCCCTCCCGTCCCAAGCCCATGCAAAAACAGCTACTCGTGGTCTGTGGCACCACACAGTCAATTCTAGCGGCTTGCGGGAGAACATACTTCCCTCCCGTCCCAAGCCCGTACAAAACAGCTTGTGGTTTGTGGCACCACACAATCAAACTTAGGTCACGGGGAGCATCCACACTTGCTCTTTCTTACCCGTCAGATTTTTCCAAAATCAAAAGTTTTTTAATCATTCCGGGGAGCATCCACACTTGCTCTTTCTTACCCGTCAGATTTTTCCAAAATCAAAGGTTTTTTAACCATTCCGGGGAGCATCCACACTTGCTCTTTCTTACCCGTCAGATTTTTCCAAAATCAAAGGTTTTTAACCATTCCGGGGAGCATCCACACTTGTTCTTTCTTACCCGTCAGATTTTTCCAAAATCAAAGGTTTTTTAACCATTCCGGGGAGCATCCACACTTGCTCTTTCTTACCCGCCAGATTTTTCCAAAATCAAAGGTTTTTTAACCATTCCGGGGAGCATCCACACTTGCTCTTTCTTACCCGTCAGATTTTTCCAAAATCAAAGGTTTTTTAACCATTCCGGGGAGCATCCACACTTGCTCTTTCTTACCCGTCAGATTTTTCCAAAATCAAAGGTTTTTAACCATTCCGGGGAGCATCCACACTTGCTCTTTCTTACCCGCCAGATTTTTCCAAAATCAAAGGTTTTTTAACCATTCCGGGGAGCATCCACACTTGCTCTTTCTTACCCGTCAGATTTTTCCAAATCAAAGTTTTTAAACCATTCCGGGGGGCATCTGAACTTGCTCTTTCCCGCCAGATTGCCAAAATCAATCACTTTTCAGCACGGGGAGCACAAAGCTTCCACCCGTCCAATCATAAACATCACTTTTTAACAAGGGGAGCACAAAGCTTCCACCCGTCCAACCATAAACATCACTTTTAACACGGGAAGCACAGAGCTTCCTCCCGTCAAATCATAAACATCACTTTTTAACACGGGGAGCACAAAGATTCCACCCGTCAAATCATAAACATCACTTTTTAACAAGGGGAGCACAAAGCTTCCTCCCGTCAAATCATAAACATTATCACTTTTCACTTTACAGCCCGGGGAGCACATAGTTTCCACGCGTCAAATCTATAATTTTCCACACTGGAGAGAAGACAGATAGCTTCCAGAAGTTCCACCCGGCCATTTTCTCTATACATCTGTGGCGTGTAAAGCCCATCTAAATGGGGGACATTCAAGACACATGCAAGAGCATCCTTACCATTCACTGTTGCCCTCTCAGCAACCACTTGGGGCATACAAATCAAAGTACTGGGTGAAAGTAGCCTGAGAATCGTGTGAGATACGTTGTTTTTCTGGCCCCATGAAGATGTTGCGCTATATATGTAGATCCAAATGGACTCAACTCGGACCCTAAGCACCACAGAAATGAATCACCCCTAGCCTGGCAGGACCACCCGCTTAGCTAACCCGAGACAGATGTTCCAATCCACCATGCCTGTCAGCCAACAATAGATTTTTCTGTCTCAAACAAACTGTTCAAGTTGTCGGTGTTGTTTGCCTGTCCAACATGTCTGGCGAGATTTGCGGCAGAAAAACACACGGCCCAAAGTACACAAAGTAGCATAAATAGTCAAACCGGAAGTCAATAATTCAACTTTACTGAACCTCAAAAATCAGTGGGGTGCCAGGCCCCAGGTTGAAAATCAAAACAACAAAATTCCACTCATGACTGACGCATCCTAGCCTCGAGCCTTACGTCGTGGTCCGTAATACAGATTCAAAGGTCAACCGGAATGAAAAACAGTACCTCATAGTCATACAGACACAAGTGAATCGCTGCTCGGCAAAACCCGACTGGGTCTCTGTCCAAATATATAGGCGGGAAAGATGCACAGGCACAGCCAGCATTCCATCCTCAATACCAACGAAAATGGAGATCATTCCTGCCCAATAACTCGAAATGGCATTCCTCTCGTGGTGGGATGCGTGCTCTGAGGCTACCCTTCTACTTATACTTTCTGAGGTGACATCCGCGCACACTTTGGGAAGAGCAGCCATATGGGGTGACCTTCTGTCACCATCCGCTACACCAGAATGACATGTGGGGGGTGTGTTATCTCTTACCCCTCCCATAGTGCATTGCAACTCGGGATAGTCATGCAGTCTGGTTTTTAAGCACATATGATTACATGTAATGTATGTTATATATGTGGACATGCATATTCCTGTCCTCATTTGCATGTTCGTGAGGGGTTACATGCGGCCTTTACCCAATATATGAGGTATGTTTGGGCCCAGATTATGGTGGGTCGGCCACAAAAGACGGCCACGCTACGATTGGTCAACGGGCGTCACATGGTCAGGCTACCAGCTGCTGCAGTGTGACAGGGCAAAGGTTACTATTCACGCAGGCGCATAGATGGCCTTTTGAGTACCCTTTGGTGACAGCATCCAAACCAACCGAAAACAGCCTTTTTCTTGGTATGTGTGGATAAATGCTGGCATTTTCCAGCTGGAGAGTTATTGCTGTTTCTGTTTTGTTGAAAAAACTGGCTTTTAGGCTTGTTTTGCCTGCCTGGTAGAGCTCTAAAAGTCATGCAATGTTGTTGTGTTTTGGTGCTGTGGAGGGGGTCAAAGGTCATCAGACGTCAATCAGACGTTATTTCGCTGAATAAAATTTTGGATTTTTTTACTAAATGGACAATTTGGAGGCCAAGCTATCCTGTCAATGTGAGTTTTCAATAGTTGAACACTCAAAAAGGTGATCTTTGACAGCTCATTTCTTAGATGTTTACTATGCTTTTCAATGGGACCTGGAAATAGTGGGCTGTGGCCTGACATTGACTTGGGGGGGGGGGGCAAATTAACAGTGAGAGCTTATATTTGCCTGAAATCAGTTATTTGGGTAGGAAGCAGGCTCCAGCTGACTCGCCAGGCTCAGATTTGTTAGGAAATTCTTTGATTTCAGTGTTTTTGACCATTTTTGTTAGATTTTGTTTCCTTTATTGACAGTGCAGTATGTACTGTCATTAAACAGTTTAATAGGTAAATCTAACAGCTTTAAGATGGAACTTGAGGTGCCTTAGTAGAGGAAAGGTACTCCCCTAATGCCAGGACCAGCAAATTTTCCCTTTTTTTTTCTGTTTTTCTTACTTTTTTCTTAGTAATATGGACCCCACCAATAGCCTCAGACCAGTTCCCTAGGCCAGGAAAAGGGCCAAAACACCTGTCACCAAATGTATTCCCAGGGGACCATTCCTGATCAGAAATCTTTGACACTTTGGCTGATAGTGTACAACCCTTCACCGGTTTATGATAAATTATTGAAATCTATCAGTTATGAACTTGAACCCCCTGACAGGGCAAAGGTTACTATTCACGCAGGCGCATAGATGGCCTTTTGAGTACCCTTTGGTGACAGCATCCAAACCAACCGAAAACAGCCTTTTTCTTGGTATGTGTGGATAAATGCTGGCATTTTCCAGCTGGAGAGTTATTGCTGTTTCTGTTTTGTTGAAAAAACTGGCTTTTAGGCTTGTTTTGCCTGCCTGGTAGAGCTCTAAAAGTCATGCAATGTTGTTGTGTTTTGGTGCTGTGGAGGGGGTCAAAGGTCATCAGACGTCAATCAGACGTTATTTCGCTGAATAAAATTTTGGATTTTTTTACTAAATGGACAATTTGGAGGCCAAGCTATCCTGTCAATGTGAGTTTTCAATAGTTGAACACTCAAAAAGGTGATCTTTGACAGCTCATTTCTTAGATGTTTACTATGCTTTTCAATGGGACCTGGAAATAGTGGGCTGTGGCCTGACATTGACTTGGGGGGGGGGGGCAAATTAACAGTGAGAGCTTATATTTGCCTGAAATCAGTTATTTGGGTAGGAAGCAGGCTCCAGCTGACTCGCCAGGCTCAGATTTGTTAGGAAATTCTTTGATTTCAGTGTTTTTGACCATTTTTGTTAGATTTTGTTTCCTTTATTGACAGTGCAGTATGTACTGTCATTAAACAGTTTAATAGGTAAATCTAACAGCTTTAAGATGGAACTTGAGGTGCCTTAGTAGAGGAAAGGTACTCCCCTAATGCCAGGACCAGCAAATTTTCCCTTTTTTTTCTGTTTTTCTTACTTTTTTCTTAGTAATATGGACCCCACCAATAGCCTCAGACCAGTTCCCTAGGCCAGGAAAAGGGCCAAAACACCTGTCACCAAATGTATTCCCAGGGGACCATTCCTGATCAGAAATCTTTGACACTTTGGCTGATAGTGTACAACCCTTCACCGGTTTATGATAAATTATTGAAATCTATCAGTTATGAACTTGAACCCCCTGACAGGGCAAAGGTTACTATTCACGCAGGCGCATAGATGGCCTTTTGAGTACCCTTTGGTGACAGCATCCAAACCAACCGAAAACAGCCTTTTTCTTGGTATGTGTGGATAAATGCTGGCATTTTCCAGCTGGAGAGTTATTGCTGTTTCTGTTTTGTTGAAAAAACTGGCTTTTAGGCTTGTTTTGCCTGCCTGGTAGAGCTCTAAAAGTCATGCAATGTTGTTGTGTTTTGGTGCTGTGGAGGGGGTCAAAGGTCATCAGACGTCAATCAGACGTTATTTCGCTGAATAAAATTTTGGATTTTTTTACTAAATGGACAATTTGGAGGCCAAGCTATCCTGTCAATGTGAGTTTTCAATAGTTGAACACTCAAAAAGGTGATCTTTGACAGCTCATTTCTTAGATGTTTACTATGCTTTTCAATGGGACCTGGAAATAGTGGGCTGTGGCCTGACATTGACTTGGGGGGGGGGGGCAAATTAACAGTGAGAGCTTATATTTGCCTGAAATCAGTTATTTGGGTAGGAAGCAGGCTCCAGCTGACTCGCCAGGCTCAGATTTGTTAGGAAATTCTTTGATTTCAGTGTTTTTGACCATTTTTGTTAGATTTTGTTTCCTTTATTGACAGTGCAGTATGTACTGTCATTAAACAGTTTAATAGGTAAATCTAACAGCTTTAAGATGGAACTTGAGGTGCCTTAGTAGAGGAAAGGTACTCCCCTAATGCCAGGACCAGCAAATTTTCCCTTTTTTTTCTGTTTTTCTTACTTTTTTCTTAGTAATATGGACCCCACCAATAGCCTCAGACCAGTTCCCTAGGCCAGGAAAAGGGCCAAAACACCTGTCACCAAATGTATTCCCAGGGGACCATTCCTGATCAGAAATCTTTGACACTTTGGCTGATAGTGTACAACCCTTCACCGGTTTATGATAAATTATTGAAATCTATCAGTTATGAACTTGAACCCCCTGACAGGGCAAAGGTTACTATTCACGCAGGCGCATAGATGGCCTTTTGAGTACCCTTTGGTGACAGCATCCAAACCAACCGAAAACAGCCTTTTTCTTGGTATGTGTGGATAAATGCTGGCATTTTCCAGCTGGAGAGTTATTGCTGTTTCTGTTTTGTTGAAAAAACTGGCTTTTAGGCTTGTTTTGCCTGCCTGGTAGAGCTCTAAAAGTCATGCAATGTTGTTGTGTTTTGGTGCTGTGGAGGGGGTCAAAGGTCATCAGACGTCAATCAGACGTTATTTCGCTGAATAAAATTTTGGATTTTTTTACTAAATGGACAATTTGGAGGCCAAGCTATCCTGTCAATGTGAGTTTTCAATAGTTGAACACTCAAAAAGGTGATCTTTGACAGCTCATTTCTTAGATGTTTACTATGCTTTTCAATGGGACCTGGAAATAGTGGGCTGTGGCCTGACATTGACTTGGGGGGGGGGGGCAAATTAACAGTGAGAGCTTATATTTGCCTGAAATCAGTTATTTGGGTAGGAAGCAGGCTCCAGCTGACTCGCCAGGCTCAGATTTGTTAGGAAATTCTTTGATTTCAGTGTTTTTGACCATTTTTGTTAGATTTTGTTTCCTTTATTGACAGTGCAGTATGTACTGTCATTAAACAGTTTAATAGGTAAATCTAACAGCTTTAAGATGGAACTTGAGGTGCCTTAGTAGAGGAAAGGTACTCCCCTAATGCCAGGACCAGCAAATTTTCCCTTTTTTTTTCTGTTTTTCTTACTTTTTTCTTAGTAATATGGACCCCACCAATAGCCTCAGACCAGTTCCCTAGGCCAGGAAAAGGGCCAAAACACCTGTCACCAAATGTATTCCCAGGGGACCATTCCTGATCAGAAATCTTTGACACTTTGGCTGATAGTGTACAACCCTTCACCGGTTTATGATAAATTATTGAAATCTATCAGTTATGAACTTGAACCCCCTGACAGGGCAAAGGTTACTATTCACGCAGGCGCATAGATGGCCTTTTGAGTACCCTTTGGTGACAGCATCCAAACCAACCGAAAACAGCCTTTTTCTTGGTATGTGTGGATAAATGCTGGCATTTTCCAGCTGGAGAGTTATTGCTGTTTCTGTTTTGTTGAAAAAACTGGCTTTTAGGCTTGTTTTGCCTGCCTGGTAGAGCTCTAAAAGTCATGCAATGTTGTTGTGTTTTGGTGCTGTGGAGGGGGTCAAAGGTCATCAGACGTCAATCAGACGTTATTTCGCTGAATAAAATTTTGGATTTTTTTACTAAATGGACAATTTGGAGGCCAAGCTATCCTGTCAATGTGAGTTTTCAATAGTTGAACACTCAAAAAGGTGATCTTTGACAGCTCATTTCTTAGATGTTTACTATGCTTTTCAATGGGACCTGGAAATAGTGGGCTGTGGCCTGACATTGACTTGGGGGGGGGGGGCAAATTAACAGTGAGAGCTTATATTTGCCTGAAATCAGTTATTTGGGTAGGAAGCAGGCTCCAGCTGACTCGCCAGGCTCAGATTTGTTAGGAAATTCTTTGATTTCAGTGTTTTTGACCATTTTTGTTAGATTTTGTTTCCTTTATTGACAGTGCAGTATGTACTGTCATTAAACAGTTTAATAGGTAAATCTAACAGCTTTAAGATGGAACTTGAGGTGCCTTAGTAGAGGAAAGGTACTCCCCTAATGCCAGGACCAGCAAATTTTCCCTTTTTTTTCTGTTTTTCTTACTTTTTTCTTAGTAATATGGACCCCACCAATAGCCTCAGACCAGTTCCCTAGGCCAGGAAAAGGGCCAAAACACCTGTCACCAAATGTATTCCCAGGGGACCATTCCTGATCAGAAATCTTTGACACTTTGGCTGATAGTGTACAACCCTTCACCGGTTTATGATAAATTATTGAAATCTATCAGTTATGAACTTGAACCCCCTGACAGGGCAAAGGTTACTATTCACGCAGGCGCATAGATGGCCTTTTGAGTACCCTTTGGTGACAGCATCCAAACCAACCGAAAACAGCCTTTTTCTTGGTATGTGTGGATAAATGCTGGCATTTTCCAGCTGGAGAGTTATTGCTGTTTCTGTTTTGTTGAAAAAACTGGCTTTTAGGCTTGTTTTGCCTGCCTGGTAGAGCTCTAAAAGTCATGCAATGTTGTTGTGTTTTGGTGCTGTGGAGGGGGTCAAAGGTCATCAGACGTCAATCAGACGTTATTTCGCTGAATAAAATTTTGGATTTTTTTACTAAATGGACAATTTGGAGGCCAAGCTATCCTGTCAATGTGAGTTTTCAATAGTTGAACACTCAAAAAGGTGATCTTTGACAGCTCATTTCTTAGATGTTTACTATGCTTTTCAATGGGACCTGGAAATAGTGGGCTGTGGCCTGACATTGACTTGGGGGGGGGGGGGCAAATTAACAGTGAGAGCTTATATTTGCCTGAAATCAGTTATTTGGGTAGGAAGCAGGCTCCAGCTGACTCGCCAGGCTCAGATTTGTTAGGAAATTCTTTGATTTCAGTGTTTTTGACCATTTTTGTTAGATTTTGTTTCCTTTATTGACAGTGCAGTATGTACTGTCATTAAACAGTTTAATAGGTAAATCTAACAGCTTTAAGATGGAACTTGAGGTGCCTTAGTAGAGGAAAGGTACTCCCCTAATGCCAGGACCAGCAAATTTTCCCTTTTTTTTCTGTTTTTCTTACTTTTTTCTTAGTAATATGGACCCCACCAATAGCCTCAGACCAGTTCCCTAGGCCAGGAAAAGGGCCAAAACACCTGTCACCAAATGTATTCCCAGGGGACCATTCCTGATCAGAAATCTTTGACACTTTGGCTGATAGTGTACAACCCTTCACCGGTTTATGATAAATTATTGAAATCTATCAGTTATGAACTTGAACCCCCTGACAGGGCAAAGGTTACTATTCACGCAGGCGCATAGATGGCCTTTTGAGTACCCTTTGGTGACAGCATCCAAACCAACCGAAAACAGCCTTTTTCTTGGTATGTGTGGATAAATGCTGGCATTTTCCAGCTGGAGAGTTATTGCTGTTTCTGTTTTGTTGAAAAAACTGGCTTTTAGGCTTGTTTTGCCTGCCTGGTAGAGCTCTAAAAGTCATGCAATGTTGTTGTGTTTTGGTGCTGTGGAGGGGGTCAAAGGTCATCAGACGTCAATCAGACGTTATTTCGCTGAATAAAATTTTGGATTTTTTTACTAAATGGACAATTTGGAGGCCAAGCTATCCTGTCAATGTGAGTTTTCAATAGTTGAACACTCAAAAAGGTGATCTTTGACAGCTCATTTCTTAGATGTTTACTATGCTTTTCAATGGGACCTGGAAATAGTGGGCTGTGGCCTGACATTGACTTGGGGGGGGGGGGCAAATTAACAGTGAGAGCTTATATTTGCCTGAAATCAGTTATTTGGGTAGGAAGCAGGCTCCAGCTGACTCGCCAGGCTCAGATTTGTTAGGAAATTCTTTGATTTCAGTGTTTTTGACCATTTTTGTTAGATTTTGTTTCCTTTATTGACAGTGCAGTATGTACTGTCATTAAACAGTTTAATAGGTAAATCTAACAGCTTTAAGATGGAACTTGAGGTGCCTTAGTAGAGGAAAGGTACTCCCCTAATGCCAGGACCAGCAAATTTTCCCTTTTTTTTCTGTTTTTCTTACTTTTTTCTTAGTAATATGGACCCCACCAATAGCCTCAGACCAGTTCCCTAGGCCAGGAAAAGGGCCAAAACACCTGTCACCAAATGTATTCCCAGGGGACCATTCCTGATCAGAAATCTTTGACACTTTGGCTGATAGTGTACAACCCTTCACCGGTTTATGATAAATTATTGAAATCTATCAGTTATGAACTTGAACCCCCTGACAGGGCAAAGGTTACTATTCACGCAGGCGCATAGATGGCCTTTTGAGTACCCTTTGGTGACAGCATCCAAACCAACCGAAAACAGCCTTTTTCTTGGTATGTGTGGATAAATGCTGGCATTTTCCAGCTGGAGAGTTATTGCTGTTTCTGTTTTGTTGAAAAAACTGGCTTTTAGGCTTGTTTTGCCTGCCTGGTAGAGCTCTAAAAGTCATGCAATGTTGTTGTGTTTTGGTGCTGTGGAGGGGGTCAAAGGTCATCAGACGTCAATCAGACGTTATTTCGCTGAATAAAATTTTGGATTTTTTTACTAAATGGACAATTTGGAGGCCAAGCTATCCTGTCAATGTGAGTTTTCAATAGTTGAACACTCAAAAAGGTGATCTTTGACAGCTCATTTCTTAGATGTTTACTATGCTTTTCAATGGGACCTGGAAATAGTGGGCTGTGGCCTGTAGGGATACCGGTGGGGAGGGCTACCGGCGTCTTTCCACAACTTTTAGGTACAATAACGTCAACCTTTACGACTATAATCACACCATCTGTGTGATTATTACCTCTGGGGTACAGATAAAGCACCTTACAGTCAATATTTGTGCGGCTCTTTCCTCTGGAGACCTTACACCCTTACAGGTAATGACTACTTCCGGGTCTAGGAACCAGGTAAAACACTAGGTCCTGTAACGTTACGGGTATATTTTTGCATGGTCTTAAATCATCTGGGGACCAGGTAAAGCACCGTACAGGTAATATTTGTGTGGCCCTTTCATCTGGGGACCACGTAAGGCACCGTACAGGTAATTTTTGCATGGCCCTTTCATCTGGGTAGCAGGTAAGGCACGTACAGGTAATTTTTGCATGGCCCTTTCATCTGGGGACCAGGTAAGGCACCGTACAGGTAATATTTGTGTGGCCCTTTCATCTGGGGACCAGGTAAGGCACCGTACAGGTAATATTTGCGTGGCCCTTTCATCTGGGGACCAGGTTAGGCACCGTACAGGTAATATTTGCTTGGCCCTTTCATCTGGGAAATAAGGTAAGGCACCGTACAGGTAATATTTACGTGGCCCTTTCATCTGGAGACCAGGTAAAGCACTGTACAGGTAATATTTGCGTGGCCCTTTCATCTGGGGACCAGGTAAAACACCGTACAGGTAATATTTGGGCGGCCCTTTCATCTGGGGACCAGGTAAGGCACCGTACAGGTAATATTTGTGTGGCCCTTTCATCTGGGGACCAGGTAAGGCACCGTACAGGTAATATATGCGTGGCCCTTTCATCTGGGGACCAGGTAAAGCACCATACAGGTAATATTTGTGTGGCCCTTTCATCTGGGGACCAGGTAAAACACCGTACAGGTAATATTTGTGTGGCCCTTTCATCTGGGGACAAGGTATGGCACCGTACAGGTAACATTTGCGTGGCCCTTTCATCTGGGGACCAGGTAAGGCACTGTACAGGTAATATTTGTGTGGCCCTTTCATCTGAGGACAAGGTAAGGCACCGTACAGGTAATATCTGCATGGCCCTTTCATCTGGGGACGAGGTAAGGCACCGTACAGGTAATATTTGTGTGGCCCTTTCATCTGGAGACCAGGTAAGGCACCGTACAGGTAATATCTGCGTGGCCCTTTCATCTGGGGACCAGGTAAAGCACTGTACAGGTAATATTTGTGCGGCCCTTTCATCTGGGGACCAGGTAAGGCACCGTACAGGTAATATTTGCATGGCCCTTTCATCTTGGGACCCGGTAAAGCACTGTACAGGTAATATTTGTGCGGCCCTTTCATCTGGGGACCAGGTAAGGCACCGTACAGGTAATATTTGTGTGGCCCTTTCATCTGGGGACCCTGTAAAGCAACGTACAGGTAATATTTCTGTGGCCCTTTCATCTGGGGGCCAGGTAAGGCACCGTACAGGTAATATTTGCATGGCCCTTTCATCTGTGGATCAGGTAAGGCACCGTACAGGTAATATTTGTGTGGCCCTTTCATCTGGGGACCCCGTAAGGCACCGTACAGGTAATATTTGTGTGGCCCTTTCACCTGGGGACCAGGTAAATCACAGTACAGGTAATATTTGTGTGGCCCTTTCATCTGGGGACCCGGTAAAGCACCGTACAGGTAATATTTGTGTGGCCCTTTCACCTGGGGACCAGGTAAGGCACTGTACAGGTAATATTTGTGTGGCCCTTTACCTGGGGACCAGGTAAAGCACCGTACAGGTAATATTTGCGTGGCCCTTTCATCTGAGGACCAGGTAAAGCACTGTACAGGTAATATTTGTGCGGCCCTTTCATCTGGGGACCAGGTAAGGCACCGTACAGGTAATATTTGTGTGGCCCTTTCATCTGGGGACCCTGTAAAGCAACGTACAGGTAATATTTGTGTGGCCCTTTCACCTGGGGACCAGGTAAGGCACTGTACAGGTAATATTTGTGTGGCCCTTTCATCTGGGGGCCAGGTAAGGCACCGTACAGGTAATATTTGCATGGCCCTTTCATCTGAGGACCAGGTAAAGCACTGTACAGGTAATATTTGTGCGGCCCTTTCATCTGGGGACCAGGTAAGGCACCGTACAGGTAATATTTGTGTGGCCCTTTCATCTTGGGACCCGGTAAAGCACTGTACAGGTAATATTTGTGCGGCCCTTTCATCTGGGGACCAGGTAAGGCACCGTACAGGTAATATTTGTGTGGCCCTTTCATCTGGGGACCCGGTAAAGCACCGTACAGGTAATATTTGTGTGGCCCTTTCACCTGGGGACCAGGTAAGGCACTGTACAGGTAATATTTGTGTGGCCCTTTCATCTGGGGGCCAGGTAAGGCACCGTAAAGGTAATATTTGCATGGCCCTTTCATCTTGGGACCCGGTAAAGCACTGTACAGGTAATATTTGTGCGGCCCTTTCATCTGGGGACCAGGTAAGGCACCGTACAGGTAATATTTGTGTGGCCCTTTCATCTGGGGACCCTGTAAAGCAACGTACAGGTAATATTTCTGTGGCCCTTTCATCTGGGGATCAGGTAAAGCACCATACAGGTAATATTTGTGTGGCCCTTTCATCTGGGGACCAGGTAAAGCACCATACAGGTAATATTTGTGTGGCCCTTTCATCTGTGGATCAGGTAAGGCACCGTACAGGTAATATTTGTGTGGCCCTTTCATCTGGGGACCCCGTAAGGCACCGTACAGGTAATATTTGTGTGGCCCTTTCATCTGAGGACCAGGTAAAGCACCGTACAGGTAATATTTGCATGGCCCTTTCATCTGTGGATCAGGTAAGGCACCGTACAGGTAATATTTGTGTGGCCCTTTCATCTGGGGACCCCGTAAGGCACGGTACAGGTAATATTTGTGTGGCCCTTTCATCTGGGGGCCAGGTAAGGCACCGTACAGGTAATATTTGCATGGCCCTTTCATCTGTGGATCAGGTATAGCACCGTACAGGTAATATTTGCGTGGCCCTTTCATCTGGGGACCTGGTAAGGCACCGTACAGGTAATATATGCGTGGCCCTTTCATCTGGGGACCAGGTAAAGCACCATACAGGTAATATTTGTGTGGCCCTTTCATCTGAAGACCAGGTAAAGCACCGTACAGGTAATATTTGCATGGCCCTTTCATCTGTGGATCAGGTAAGGCACCGTACAGGTAATATTTGTGTGGCCCTTTCATCTGGGGACCCCGTAAGGCACTGTACAGGTAATATTTGTGTGGCCCTTTCATCTGGGGACCAGGTAAAGCACCATACAGGTAATATTTGTGTGGCCCTTTCATCTGGGGACCAGGTAAGGCACCGTACATCTAATATTTGCGTGGCCCTTTCATCTGGGGACCAGGTAAGGCACCGTACAGGTAATATTTGTGTGGCCCTTTCATCTGGGGACCAGGTAAGGCACTGTACAGGTAATATTTGTGTGGCCCTTTCATCTGGGGACCCCGTAAGGCACTGTACAGGTAATATTTGTGTGGCCCTTTCATCTGGGGACCAGGTAAAGCACCATACAGGTAATATTTGTGTGGCCCTTTCATCTGGGGACCAGGTAAGGCACCGTACATCTAATATTTGCGTGGCCCTTTCATCTGGGGACAAGGTAAGGCACCGTACAGGTAATATTTGTGTGGCCCTTTCATCTGGGGACCAGGTAAGGCACTGTACAGGTAATATTTGTGTGGCCCTTTCATCTGGGGACCCCGTAAGGCACTGTACAGGTAATATTTGTGTGGCCCTTTCATCTGGGGACCAGGTAAAGCACCATACAGGTAATATTTGTGTGGCCCTTTCATCTGGGGACCAGGTAAGGCACCGTACATCTAATATTTGCGTGGCCCTTTCATCTGGGGACAAGGTAAGGCACCGTACAGGTAATATTTGTGTGGCCCTTTCATCTGGGGACAAGGTAAGGCACCGTACAGGTAATATTTGCGTGGCCCTTTCATCTGGGGACCAGGTAAGGCACTGTACAGGTAATATCTGCATGGCCCTTTCATCTGGGGACCAGGTAAGGCACCGTACAGGTAATATTTGTATGGCCCTTTCATCTGGGGACCAGGTAAAGCACCGTACATCTAATATTTGTTGCCCTTTCATCTGGGGACAAGGTAAGGCACCGTACAGGTAATATTTGCAAGGTTATTGACATATCTGTAGATCACTGGTCTAGAATATTTCTCTTTTTTCAGGGCATTTGCCAGAAAGGAGAAAGTGGTTACACAGCAGGAAATGGGGATGGCTATGCATCGCATTCTCGAATTATTGGAAGTGCCGGCTTTAGTTTATAACAACAACATGAATCCTAATTCTGTGAAGTGGATTGTAGTGATGAAATGTACAACAATTCTGTGTTTGCTTGTTTGTTTGTTTTCTATTCGTCTAAGTGGCATGTGTAAGAATATTTTCTCAAACTGTTTAAAGCATAATATGTTAGCTTTATTACCTGTGGTACCTGTAGACATTGCCTGTATTTTTAGTACAATTCAATTATCATTAAAACTGAAATACACCTTTTCACTCTTGTTTCAATAGACTTTCATTTCCAGTGTAGTTCAAGTCAGTATAAAATACACGAACTGCAAAAACACAGCATTAAAATCATATATCCCACCATACTACTTGGACGCACGCATGCTGTTAACACCACCTAATACTTGATAGGAGTGACTGAGTAAACTGTGTAAAGACTTAAACGACTGTAGAATGAAAGGCTTTTGCAGTTTGGAGGTACTGTTGAAATTAGGGATTTACATGATGAAAATGACAGCCTGAATCTGTTCAGGACTTTTTCAAGGACAAGGGTTTGCACTCAGTCTTTCTTGAGGAACGTAAAACTTTGTATTAAAAAGGTTTAGAGAAATCTATGCTTTAATGACGCAAATTTCAACTAAAAATAACTCGATAACCAATTAAGGCATCAGACAGGGAATTCATACAGTACCTTTATAATCATTCATGAATATACCAGCCGAATTTGAAAGAAATCCGTTCAGTTTTAGGCGAGATAGGAAACCGACACATTTTAACCTTGCGCAAAGCTAGGTCGCTTACAAACCGCTATGTTTCGCATAGACGATTCTAGGTCAATTTTGACCGCATCACGCAAAATTGTATTTTCCTTTCTAGATCGAGAAGGAAGTGATATTTCAGGATGAAACTCAGACATTAGTATCCTGAAATACTGATCTGTCTGTTTGGTTAACAGATTAGCTCTTCCACCATTCCTTTCTGTAGATATAGGCCATTCATTTGCCCTCATTTTTCGGCCATGCCCGAAAATCCCACTGGAATGTGCGGTATTGCAATAATAAGGTAGAGTTAGGGATTTACATTATGAAATAGACATAATTCTTTATATACGTCTGTTGAGGACCTTTCAGTTATATCATCGCTTCCTTTTTCAACGGTTGCACTTAATCTTTTTAGAGAATTGTAAACATTCATTTGGAAGAATTTCAAGAAATCTATGCTTTAATCACTCAAATTTAAACTGATAATAACTCAATAACTAATTATGACATCAGTATGAGAATTCATACAGTAAATTTGTAAGCTTCAATGAACACACCAGCCGAATTTGTAAGAAATCCGTTTAGTTTTAGGCGAGATACGGAACCTGATACGTTTAAAGCTCGCGCAAAGCGAGGCCGCCTTCAAATCGCTATGTTTCGCATAGACGATTCTAGGTCGACTTTGACTGCATCACGCAAAATTGCGTTTTCCTTTCTAGATCGAGAAGGAAGTGATATTTTAGGATGAAACTTGGACATTAGTATCCTGAAATACCTATCTATCTGTGTCGTTAACAGATTGGCTCTTCTTAATTCCTTTTTGTAGATACAGGTCAGTCATTTGGCTTAATTTTTCGACCATGCTAAAAAATCCCACTGGAACGTGCGGTATTGCAATGATAAGGTAGAGTTAGGGATATACATTATGAACTAGACATAATCTTCTATATAGTTTTGTTAAGTACCATTCAGTGGTATCACCACTTCATATTTCAATGGTTGCACTCAATCGTTTTGGAGGAAAGTGAACTTGTATTTTGAAAAGTTGAGAGATCTATGCTTTAATGAAGCAAATTTCAATTAAAAATAACTCAATGGCTAATTATGACATCAGTATGGGAATTCATACAGTAACTTTGTAAACTTCAATGAACATACCAGCCGAATTTGAACAAAATTCGTCCAGTTTTAGGAGAGATACGCAACCGATCACGTTATAACCTCGCGCGAAGCGAGGCCGCCTTCCAAATCGCTATGTTTCGCATAGACGGTTCTAGGCCAATTTTGACTGCATCACGCAAAATTGCGTTTTCCTTTCTAGACCGAGAAGGAAGTGATATTTTAGGATGAAACTTGGACATTAGTATCCTGAAATACCTATCTATCTGTGTTGTTAACAGATTGGCTCTTCTTCCATTCCTTTTTGTAGATATAGGCCATTCATTTGTCCTCATTTTTCGGCCATGCCCAAAAATCCCGCCGGAATGTGTGACATCACCATAATAAGGTAGATTTAGGGATTTACATTATGAAATAGACATAATCTTCTATAT
This sequence comes from Branchiostoma floridae x Branchiostoma japonicum, assembly GCA_013266295.2. Lineage (NCBI taxonomy): Eukaryota > Metazoa > Chordata > Leptocardii > Amphioxiformes > Branchiostomatidae > Branchiostoma > Branchiostoma floridae x Branchiostoma japonicum. Next base: position 18,696,638 of record CM023826.1, read on the forward strand.
AAGTCTGTTGAGGACCTTTCAGCTGCATCATCACTTCCTTTTTCAATGGTTGTACTCAATCGTTTTTAGATGAAAAAAACTTTTATTTGGAAAAGTTGTAAGAAATCTACGCTTTAATCACTCAAATTTCAACTGAAAATAACTCAATAACTAATTACGACTTCAGCATGGGAATTCATGCAGAAACTTTGTAAACTTCAATGAACATACCAGCCGGATTTAAACAAAATTCGTCCAGTTTTAGGAGAGATACGCAACCGATCACGTTATAAGCTCGCGCGAAGCGAGGCCGCCTTCAAACCGCTATGTTTCGCATAAACAATTCTAGATCGATTTTGACCGCATAACGCAAAATTGCGTTTTCCTTTCTAGACCACTAAAGGAATGATATTTTGAAATGAAACTTTACATTAGTATCCTGCAATACTGACCTATCTCTGCTGTGAACAGATTTGCTCTTTCTTGAATTCTGATAAAGCTACAAGCAATTCATTTATCTTCATTTTTCGGCCATGCCCGAAAATCATACTGGAATGTGTGGCATTATCATAATAAGGTAGAGTTAGGGATTTACATTATGAAATAGACACAATATTATACTTACGTCTGTGGAGGACCTTTCAGTGGTATCACCACTTCCCTTTTCAATGGTTCCACTCAATCGTTTTGGAGGAATGTAAACTTTTATTTTGAGAAATTGAGAGATCTATGCTTTTAATGACACACATTCAATTGAAAATAACTCAATAACTAATTATGACAGCAGTATGAGAATTCATACAGTCAGTCATAGCCAGAGGCATACTAATAAATCCTAGTGGTCTTTTACAAATAATAATATTCATATAAATGGGACAGCTTTGATTTTGTGCATTTGCACTTTTTCATCCTGACTTCAAAGACAGTGTACAGGAAAGACAATTGAAAACCAGTGAATACCAGTACATGTAGGTGTAGTTCGACTTTAATAACTGCATTGGGTGAAGAATGTACATGTATAAGTAGTCTTACAGAATTATATTTAAAACAGCAGAATGTAATCTAAATATACAAGTATATTCTAAACTCATTCTTACACATGTGCCCCTAAGAACAATAAAAATGGGACGAAAACAATAAAGTAAGCACATACTCTACAGTTTGTCACTACAATCCACTTCCAGTTATTCTATTTTGGAGTAAAAACCTGACAGACTTCAGCTAATATTCGTTAAGTTCAGCATTCATGTTGTTGTTATAAACTATCCCCAACCCTGCTAAAGATGGTACTTCGAACCATTCTAGATAGCTTCTCTTCTTCTTGGATACCCTCTGACCACCCTTAAATGGGGTATCTAATCTTCTCTGGCATTTAAGATTTTCATCAAGCAACATGCTGAAAAGGAAAGAAAATGTTGTAAGACATCAACCCAACCTACATACACAAAAATGTCAAATGAACCAAATAATCAAAGGGCCAAGAGGCAAAAAGTCACACAAATAATTTTTTGGTGCAGTGCCTTACATAATCGGTAAATAAAAGGGCCAAAAAAATTATTCATGGCCTTACCTGCTCCTCAGATGAAAAGGCCACACAAATTATACCTGTACGGTGCCTTACCTGGCCCCAGATGAAAGGGCCATACAAATAATACCTGTACGGTGCCTAACCTGGCCCCAGATGAAAGGGCCACACAAATATTACCTGTACGGTGCCTTACCTTGTCCTCAGATGAAAGGGCCACGTAAATATTACCTGTACGGTGCCTTACCTGGTCCCCAGATGAAAGGGCCACGCAAATATTACCTGTACGGTGTCTTACCTGGTCCCCAGATGAAAGGGCCACGCAAATATTACCTGTACGGTGCTTTACCTGGTCTCCAGATGAAAGGGCCACACAAATATTACCTGTACGGTGCTTTACCTGGTCCCCAGATGAAAGGGCCACACAAATATTACCTGTACAGTGCCTTACCTGGTCCCAGATGAAAGGGCCACGCAAATGTTACCTGTATGGTGCCATACCTTGTCCCAAGATGAAAGGGCCACACAAATATTACCTGTATGGTGTTTTACCTGGTCCCGAGATGAAAGGGCCACACAAATATTACCTGTACAGTGCCTTACCTGGTCCCCAGATGAAAGGGCCACGCAAATATTACCTGTACGGTGCCTTATGTGGTCCCCAGATGAAAGGGCCACACAAATATTACCTGTACGGTGCTATACCTGGTCTCCAGATGAAAGGGCCACACAGATATTACCTGTACGGTGCCTTACCTGGTCCCCAGATGAAAGGGCCACACAAATATTACCTGTACGGTGCTTTACCTGGTCCCCAGATGAAAGGGCCACACAAATATTACCTGTACAGTGCCTTACCTGGTCCCCAAATGAAAGGGCCACGCAAATGTTACCTGTACGGTGCCATACCTGGTCCCCAGATGAAAGGGCCACACAAATATTACCTGTACGGTGCTTTACCTGGTCCCCAGATGAAAGGGCCACACAAATATTAACTGTACAGTGCCTTACCTGGTCCACAGATGAAAGGGCCACGCAAATGTTACCTGTACGGTGCCATACCTTGTCCCCAGATGAAAGGGCCACACAAATATTACCTGTACGGTGTTTTACCTGGTCCCTAGATGAAAGGGCCACACAAATATTACCTGTATGGTGCTTTACCTGGTCCCCAGATGAAAGGGCCACGCAAATATTACCTTTACGGTGCCTTACCTGGTCCACAGATGAAAGGGCCACGCAAATATTACCTGTACGGTGTCTTACCTGGCCCCCAGATGAAAGGGCCACACAAATATTACCTGTACGTTGCTTTACAGGGTCCCGAGATGAAAGGGCCACACAAATATTACCTGTACGGTGCCTTACCTTGTCCCCAGATGAAAGGGCCACACAAATATTACCTGTACGGTGTTTTACCTGGTCCCCAGATGAAAGGGCCACACAAATATTACCTGTATGGTGCTTTTCCTGGTCCCTAGATGAAAGGGCCACGCAAATATTACCTGTACGGTGCCTTACGTGGTCCCCAGATGAAAGGGCCACACAAATATTACCTGTACGGTGCTATACCTGGTCTCCAGATGAAAGGGCCACACAAATATTACCTGTACCGTGCTTTACCTGGTCCCCAGATGAAAGGGCCACGCAAATATTACCTGTACGGTGCCTTACCTGGTCCACAGATGAAAGGGCCACGCAAATATTACCTGTACGGTGTCTTACCTGGCCCCCAGATGAAAGGGCCACACAAATATTACCTGTACCGTGCTTTACCTGGTCCCGAGATGAAAGGGCCACACAAATATTACCTGTACCGTGCCTCACCTTGTCCTCAGATGAAAGGGCCACGTAAATATTACCTGTACGGTGCCTTACCTGGCCCCCAGATGAAAGGGCCACACAAATATTACCTGTATGGTGCTTTACCGGGTCCCCAGATGAAAGGGCCGCACAAATATTACCTGTACGGTGCCTTACCTTGTCCTCAGATGAAAGGGCCACGTTAATATTACCTGTACGGTGCCTTACCTTATCCCCAGATGAAAGGGCCAAGCAAATATTACCTGTACGGTGCCTAACCTGGTCCCCAGATGAAAGGGCCACACAAATATTACCTGTACGGTGCCTTACCTTGTCCCCAGATGAAAGGGCCAAGCAAATATTACCTGTACGTTGCTTTACAGGGTCCCGAGATGAAAGGGCCACACAAATATTACCTGTACGGTGCCATACCTGGTCCTCAGATGAAAGGGCCATGCAAAAATTACCTGTACGGTGCCTTACCTTGTCCCCAGATGAAAGGGCCACACAAATATTACCTGTACGGTGCCTTACGTGGTCCCCAGATGAAAGGGCCACACAAATATTACCTGGTTCCTAGACCCGGAAGTAGTCATTACCATTACATGCAAAGTTGGGGGGAAGCGGTCTACACAAATCACTATAAACCAGCTGGTAAGCGGCCACACCAACCTCAATACATACAAGCACTGGATAGACCCCGAGGTGTCACCAAACTGCAAGGAATGCGGTACAAGAGAAACCACAGAGCATTTCATGTACAGCTGCGGCAGATATGAGCGACAGAGGCACAAACTACTGAACGAAGTCGAGAGCATCTTTGAGACACACAACATAAAGAAGGAAGCAAGATCGGATGACATAGTAACGCTGGCAGGGATGAGGGAGGATTTGGGGGACGACGTAAATTACAGCATGTACAAGACTTTTTCATCATACATTGAGGCCACCGCCAGGTTTGAAGCGGAAGACTAAGCAACAAGGATCAGTCCCAAAATCACACATGCGCAGAGCACCTGAGGACAAGCACATGAGAACAGCTGACATAAGAAAGTACCAAGTCGACTAGCAACACCATGAGACTACGTCTAGCGGAAAAATAGACTCTAAACAAGGACAACAACAACAACAACAACATTACCTGTAAGGGTGTAAGGTCTCCAGAGGAAAGAGCCGCACAAATATTGACTGTAAGGTGCTTTATCTGTACCCCAGAGGTAATAATCACACAGATGGTGTGATTATAGTCGTAAAGGTTGACGTTATTGTACCTAAAAGTTGTGGAAAGACGCCGGTAGCCCTCCCCACCGGTATCCCTACACTGCAGCAGCTGGTAGCCTGACCATGTGACGCCCGTTGACCAATCGTAGCGTGGCCGTCTTTTGTGGCCGACCCACCATAATCTGGGCCCAAACATACCTCAATATATGGCGGCCTAAGCAATATGGCCGACGTTTGATATTTTTTTCCCGACAGGACCAAACATTTTCCCTCACCGACGTCGAGAATGAAACTGCTAAAACCAAGCTGGGTGACTCACGATGGTAAGTCTCAATCTAGAGTGACTCTGGGTTGCATCAATCGTCTGTTTAAGTTAGTTGCCCTGCAAAAGAATAACGACAGAAATTGCAGGAGGTCTTGGCAAATTTTCGCCTGGTATCATGCACGTGTTGCTGATCATGACAAAGTACTTTGTAATTTGTCCTGTTCTGCCACCCTCCCCCACACCTATGGCTTTTCGTGGGAAGTTCATAAATTTACAAACCTACTTATTGAATTGGAGGATTGAGTAAACAGTGCTGTTATTTCTTTTTTTTTTCCTTTGATATATGTAACGTTAACGTTAACATTAACGTTAACACGTTACCTGAAGAGGCATTATGTAACATTTTTGCACCAAAAATTGAAATATTCTACATCTGATTGCAAATTAGTTACTTTACAGTTTTCAACATACTTCTACTACAATTATCTCACATCTCTGACATTTATGGTTGGCGCTAAAACAACATGACACCAGGTGCACTCAGTTTGTGGCACCACCACAAAATACCAGAATGTAAACAAATATGGCTAAAGCTGTGTTTCCAACTTTTGAACATCACGTTACCCATATGATATTAGGCATCATATTTTGTTGGTACCTACACTTCCTGAATGACACTTATTTGCAATGAAGTAGGTTTGATTCAACTCACTTTGTAAAGAAATGACTTGAAAATTGACTTCTTGTATCATCCTAATATATAATGTTATATGCATTTTTACTCCGTGAAGGAGGCATACCTCCTGCAGGAGTATTCGGGTCAGCCGGTTTTTTCGTGTTCGCAGCTAAAACTCACGGTTCCCTTTGTTCAATCGGCATTTAATTTTATACGTCGTCTGCAGGCATGCCAGTGGTGATGCACGTATATCAATATTTACCGTAGGTGTTTTCGCGGTCAAGATAATATTCAAAAAGCACCCCTACATTTAGGGGCACATGGGACCGCCCGCGAAAAACCCGTTGTTTTGAATAGCGGGGGGGTCGAGTATCCTTAATGCAGATGCGCGGGGCGGTTTTTAATGCAGACCAGATGCGGACCGTAATGGTTTATGGATGGGGCGGAATTGTGACATGTGTTCGCACGTAAAAGTCATGTTTGTGTACGTTGTATTTCTATGAATTTTGGCATGTGGTGTGCCGTTATGTCCGTGTTGATGCACGTGTCTTTGTTTTCACCGTAGCGGTTTTTATATCAAGGTAAATTTGATATTTCAAAATCACCCCTATTTTTATAATCCTGTGGAATAGGCCGTAGGTTAAGTAGATATGTGGTAGGCGAGGTTCTCTAAGCAGATATTAGGTGGTTGTTGTGTATATTCGTTTGTGAGTATCTGTTGGGATTGTGACTTATGGTTTGCATCTAAGGTCAGGTCTATTGTCTGGCAAGATGTTAATATCATAGTTGTTCGGTAGAGCTCACACACTGTACTATTTATAGCTTATAATATAGCGACCTGAAATTGGTCGGAGCACGGAGAATGCGCCAAGATATGTGTTGTTTCCGTGTGGTGATCATGTTGTTTTGTTAAGCAGTTGACTTGAGCGGCAAGTGTTAAAATTGTTGACGTGGTTTTAGACTGACCGCCAGTTGCGCAGTTGACTTTGTGTACGTGTCTTTGTTTTTACCGTAGCGGTTATGTGGGACGGTGTTTTCCGTGTGCAACTGTGCTAACCGTTGCTGTTGTGATCATGTTGTTTTGTTAAGCAGTTAACGTTGACTTGAGCGGTACCCGTTTTTCCGTGTTCGCAGCTTAAACCCACGGTCCCCTTTGTTCAATCGGCATGCAATTTTATACGTCGTCTGCAGGCATGCCAGTGCCAATACCACCTCTCAATCTGCAAATTATAAAATTTCACGGAGAATTGTCGCCTATGGCGTCTTGTTAATTTTGTAGCCACCTGCTGATAATTTGTTGTATGTCTGTATTGTAGGTAAACCCATCTTCTCCATTGACATCCATCCAGATGGGTCCAGGTTTGCCACAGGAGGGCAGGGTGAGGCTGCGTGTTCATCCATGACTTTATTACTTAACTATCAAATGAATGACCCACCCCGGGGGTGTTCTACTTCTGCTACTTACAATGGTGTCACAAGGCCTTGTCAACAAAATGTCTCAAAAAGGGGCAATCAAAACCGCTACATTTTTCCAAATGTCTCAAAGGCCCATTTAATTGCCCCAAAATGTATCATTTTCTTCCGAATGTCTCAATTTCTTGTTGGTATGGTAGTGTCTCAGCAGCTGCTTTACTTCATGTGATGTTAAACATTAATGGGGGGTGCCCTAATTCTGACCTACCCCTAATTCCGGACTAGTTGGAAAAATCATTGTTGCGGCGTTATGCATGGGTGCATGTGCCTATAAATACCCACAGAAATATACAAAGTTTTTGTGTTGATAATGGTAAGCTCACAACGTTTTTCCAGGTCGGACGCTCCGACAACATACGAGTAAAAAATCTGTTTGAATTCAACGCTAAAAAGAAGCGTTGAATTCAAACAGATTTTTTACTCGTATGTTGTCGGAGCGTCCGACCTGGAAAAACGTTGTGAGCTTACCATTATCAACAGACTTTGGAGGTTGACGAGCGAACGGCAGCATGACAGTTTAGATTTGGAGCAAGTCGCGTAATGGTACAAAAAAACCAGTTGTAGATTGTTTTAGTAAATAGTGTGTATCTTAAATAGTTCAACTCTCTCCACAGATCGCCCTCAGTTTTACTAGGTCGGAATTAGGGCACCCCTATTGCAATAGAACGTTCCACCAGCAAAATGACCAAAAACCTGCCGTAAGTTTCGCGAACCATTACACTTTGGTGCAAGGCGCTGCACTGAAGTAAATTTTATACACAGCTGTGCAGCTGTAATCGTTGTTACCTTTGTCTGTCAATATTAAAGCTCATGTTGTGCGGATTTTCGGTCAGACAAACTATTACCAATGGTGTGTGTGCGTTTGCATGGAACATAGGTCGGAATTAGGACCCCGCCCGTTACCTTGAAATCATGAATGTTAATGTAACAGGTATAGATGCAAAGTTGTTACCTTTGCCAAGAAATTTTGCTAAGATTAGGTTAGGTAGCATTTTTGGCTTGGTGGCCTATTGGCCTGTTGTTGTTAATCTTAATGTACTCACAGTTTGTTGTTGTTGATGTTTGGACACTTGAAGACTTGTGAAGACTCTGGGAAGGTAGCTGTATGGAATATGGCACCTGTATGGAGTGAGGTGGATAAGAAGTTGTTGTTTATGTGTTGTTGTTGATGTTTGGACATGTGAAAACTGTGGGAAGGTAGCGGTGTGGAATATGGCACCTGTACGGAGTGAGGTGGATAAGAAGTTGTTGTTTATGTGTTGTTGTTGATGTTTGGACAGGTGAAGACTCTGGGAAGGTAGCGGTGTGGAATATGGCGCCTGTACGGAGTGAGGTGGATGAGAAGAATGGAAACGTTCCCAAACTCCTGTGCCAGATGGACAACCACCTGGGTGGGTATATATATATATCACTACCAACTTCATTTGGGGTTAAACCATAGTTTTGGGGTTACTCACTCAATAAAAAGAGTGAGAGACCTGCTATCTATTGTTCTCTTCTGGGCTAATTATGCAAGTTTGGGGTTAACTCCATGTGTTTATTTTGCAACAGAGCACAATGGAAAAGTACTCCATTTTAACCCTTCCATTTCTGGCCCTAGTTACCAGTGCCCCTTGGCTTGGGGCAAGGAGCTTCTACAACAGGAGAGCCGTCGTGATTAGCCGCCCGCTGGGCGCCTTTGTTTTCCCCCGTCAAGACCCGCTGCGATCCTTTGTTCCCCAGCCGGCGCGGCATCTGTTTGATGCCCATGTTCGTAGCGGCTCTTCGCGGGCTTTTCCATGTAAATGAGCCTAGCCATGACGTCACACCCCCCGGGTTTCCACGAGTCACACCCGAAGCCCGGTTGACAAGGGGCGAAGTGGTTCGGGTTTCCGTCGATTTCCTTATTTGGAAAACTCGGCAGGCCTGCGAAAACGTCATATTCGGAAAGAGCACAAAATGGCCGCCACTGGGATATTTTGATCGGCTCTTCACGACAAACATGGATAAGTTTACGGCCACTTTTGTAGACCAAGCTCCGTTTTCTTGCGACAGAATTATGAATTTTTAGATATATATTTAGGTGGCTATAAAGAGAATATGTTGAAAGGGTACTCGTCAAAATGGCGTGTTCTCTGGTGTTCGTACCGTTCTTGTTTTTTTCGTACCGTACCGTTGTTTTTGAGACTATATCAGTCATTGAGAATGGAGAGAGCGACTTTTGCATGGTTTTCGTATACTAGTACGTGTTGAGTTCTTTCGTAATTCCTTGATTCTTGTCGGGTATTCTAGTCGATCGATCTACTGACGGTCGCATACTTTACAAGTTGCTTGTTCACAGACGTCATTTATTACCTTCGCCAAGAAGGTTATGTTTTCGTGGCCGTGTGTGTGTGTGTGTGTCTGTGTGTGTGTCTGTGTGTCAACAGCATAACTTGAGAAGGCAAAGATGGATTATCTTGATATTTAGTAGGTGGGTAGGTCTTGATGAGACCTCGAAATGATTAGATTTTGGGCCCCCTGGCGGCTTGTTATGGTACTGCAGCGGGACTTCCGGTTTTGATATCTCGTGATCTGGACATGCTAGGGTTATGATTTTTGGATGGTAGGTAGCTCTTGTGCTCGGGAAGAAGTCACGTGAGTTTGGGCCCCCTAGCAGCTTGTTCTGGAACTGCAGGAGCATTTGTATGAAAATGTTTAAAGTAGGATAACTCAATAACAGGTCGACGGATCGTATCGAAATTTGGTGTGTAGGTAGCTTAAGTGATGCTTGACATGATAAGATGACAAGTATGCAAATTATTATCTAATTTGCATAATTAATGAGGGAATTCTATAATTCAGTTACCCTCCATGATAAGACTATTCTACATTGTGACACGTGTAATTAAAGAATGAGAGGAACATTGCCATGTATTAATTATGTAAATGAAGACCTAATTTGCATAATTAATGAGAAAATACTATAATTGCATAGTGGTTGATGCTGGCAATTTCATACTTGTGCATTTCGAAGTTGACTGGAGGTGAACATCATTCAGCATAACTTATTTAAAAAATCAGGACCTCATTTGCATAATTTATGAGAAATGTTAGAATGGCCTTCTTTGTTAAGATAACACTGCCATTGGGATGAGAATATGATCAAGCGATGTAATTCATGCAAATTAGAATCTTATTTGCATAATTAGGGAAAAATATAATTCATCAGTCATAAAGGGTAACCTCATTTGGCGAAGGTATGAGGTCGTGGAACTCTAGTTTTAGGAATATTACCAGCAAATTACGGAGTATGATCCCATAGAACCCTAAAATAGAATCTCCAAGTTTTTGGTCCATGCTGTATGTACCCCATGCAGCATTTTTGTAAACTTTGCCGCGGACGTCGCGTTCAAAAGCTCCGCGGGCGGCCGCAGCGCAGGTCTTGGTGCTCCGAGGCTTTTGCTGTCGAGAAGACTCTCGACTTCTTCCTCCTCTAACGTTATATCATCAAAATCATCTTCGAAATCACTCAAGTCAAAATCGCTCCACACGAAATTGTCGGCCCCGGGCCGTGCCATGACGCGAATGCCGCGCCGTCACAAAGAAATTTAACAATGAAAATGAGTGTCTTTGGCACTTGGGTATGAATTAAATTTTCACACGCGCTACGAACATCCTTGAAAGGAATGTAATCACGACGGCTCTCCTGTTGTAGAAGCTCCTTGCTTGGGGTGAGCATTTTGGGCCAAGGTTGTAATAATGATATCAGGCAATGTGAAAAGGTAAAGGTTTTAGGTAAACTTCAAGCAAAATAAAGCAAAGAAATCAGGTTACATTGCAACCCAAGCCACATAATCATCGCCCCATGCAGTGAGGAAGTGTTTCACACCTATGTCTGAAACTCATTGTTCACCTTGTCTTTCTCTTGTACGACCTGGGTGTGAAACTGGTTTTACACCACTACATTTACATAGAAACAATGCTGTCATTTTAATCCTTGTTGTTTGGGTGAGTAAACCCAAAACTACGGTTTAAGTTAACCTCAAATGAAGTTGGTTCAGGACGCTCTTCTTTTCATACAGGAGCAAAACTCACATTAACATCAAGTTGGGATGTACAAGTTATAAGATGTTAAGAATGAATATGCATATGTATTTGTTTTAGGTGTAGAATACTATCTATTGAAATAAAAAGCAGTATGGAAATAATCGGTTTAAAAACATATGGCCTGGAAACAAAGATTTTACAATTTGCTGATGATTCTAATTCCCCCCTGGTTCCAAAGCTAATCTCTGTATGCCTTGGTAAAAGACTTAGAAGTACAGTATTTGCAATATTGTCTGCTTTAGTGCCCAATTTTGATAAATAAGGGCTACCAATTTTTTTTTATACCTTGCACTTTGCCATTACAGTGGACTGATGGGCATGTAGATATTTTATTCACATCCCAAAACATTTAGTACCTGATCTGGGTACTATAACTTTTGACAGAATTAGAATTAAAGATGGAAAGGAAAGTCACTGTCTCTTTTAGGTAAAATCACCCTTATAAATTCACTAGTAGTGCCGCAATCCATTTTCAACTTCAATCCCTCTATTATCTGCCTTTAGCTTTTAACTTTTTTGAAAGTTACAAGAGGAAAATATTTAAGTTTCTTTGGGGGGATGGGCCTGAACGAGTTAAAAGGAAAACACTGTATAATCTTCATGAATATATTGGGCTTAAACTCAGAAACTTGCAGGCTGTTGATCTTACTTTGAAGGCTTCTTGGATACCTAAACTGTATCATAACGAAAAGTGGTTCTGCTCTAAATTATTGCTCTGTTCTAGCCCTGTTTTTACAACGAATGTATTACCTTTTCGCAACTGTCATATAGGGATGTAGAGTTATTGATTAAAGAGAAGGCCCCAATCAGTCAATTCTTCAGACATTTCATCCAAGCTTGGCTCAAGTTTCAACTTCGTCCTCCTGAGTGTGCCCTTGAAGTTAAACAACAGCTACTTTGTCTTAATTCAGAAATCCGTATTTCCCAGAAACCATACTTTTCAATGTCTCTATACAATAGGGGGGTTCTGTTTGTAAATGACATTTTAAACTCTGAAAATAAGCTTGTATCTTTTGAAGATTTTGTCTTGATATTCGGAGACATGTGTTCGGAGTTTATGTATAGCCAAATCTGGTCTCTTCAAAAAAATTACTAACGGCAGGGGTCACCAGAGTTGAAGGTTTGTGTTACATTTTGTAAAAACATCGTCTGGCTTCAAACAGTGGCGGCGGCACCGGGGGGGCAGAGGGGGCGGCGGCCCCCCCCAAAAATAATGTTCATGCTAAAATCCTTGTGAATTTTTCGTAGATGTAATGACCAGCCATCAAACTGCCGGATTTCTACTTGTAAAACCGCTTGTAAAACGGATTTTCCGCGCTGCGCGCGCACTACCATTTCAAATCACACGGGCGCCATCTTCTACATAAACACATTACTGCATGCAAGACCGCATCTGATTGGTTCACTTCAGATAACCTGCGCTCTGATTGGTTTATCAGTCGTGCATACGTAACAATATGGCGCGAGTTTCACGCAGTTGTATGAGAGGATGTGCGTTAATTCTGACCAAGATAGATCTCGTTTTGTAGCGCCATTCGTATTGATATCGATAAAATTCCGCTGGTCTTGACCCGGCCACCCTTTTCTAATTTCTCGTTGCGAATGTGGACGCATCATACCAGGTATTTTTATTAAACTAAGGACTGACTCAATGTTTATTTGTCTGATCTTAGAATACCCTTCTCAAGTACAGTAGTTTGAAAGCAGCCTTGTTTCCCTGATTGAGATAAATAGCATGCGCAAGAAGTTCGAGGACAAAAGAACTATAGTAGCGCGAATAAACTTAGCTTTGTGTACCAGCAAAATTTGCCGCTCAAAATGCAGGAAATAGCGCTTCAGAAGGTTAAAATTTCAAATTTTCCCGGAGGATCATGCCCCCCGGAGAAGTTCGAGAACGAAATGTACTTGAGTAGAGAGAATAAACTTAGCCTTGTGTACCAGCAAATTTGCCGCTCAAAATGCAGGAAATGGCGTTTCAGAGGGTTAAAATTTCAAATTTTCCCGGGGGAGCATGCCCCCGGACCCCCCTAGGTAAGTCTCGCGCCTTCGGCGCTCGCTAATGGTAATATTGTTTAATGAAAATCTTGCCCCCCCAATTGGAATTTCGTGCCGCCGCCACTGTCAAATATCAATAAATCAATGTACTTCTTCTTTATGTATGAAGTAGGGCTGGGTACCGGTTCAGCTGGACCGGTTTGGACAGGAACAACATTCAAGAACCGAGTCCAAAAAACCGAAACGCGAAAACCGGATGATCGGGCCTGATGTACGTTTCTGCAAATTTTAGAGTATATTTCTGTAGATTGTACACACATCTTTAGATAATCTGGCCATGGCAAGTAAAAATACTATAGTAATAATTCTGAATCAAACTAGATTAGCCTAAATCCATGTTTGCCTCTTTCTGTAACTGTGGGTTCCGTTTTAGGCCGACAAAAAAGTTCGTTCAAACTTTTGGTGGTAGTACTGAGCGATAGATATCGTCTAGGCATGTCTCCGTGTACTCACGTAAATTTTCGCTCCAAAATCTAAATAATCATCGGCATTCAGTGCTCAAACAAATTAAATATGGGGCATCCAATGCCTTTTCTTTCTTGTGCACGTGTATTCAATCAATTCTTACGAGTTTGAGATGCATTTATGCCGCCTTGAACAAAGAAATTTACCGCTCGCATCGACGAAAACAAAGCGGCCATTTTGAATCTCGCTGTTTCTCGGGCACCAAATCTCGCGAGATGCAATTATCAACAATCTCGCTAGAGGGCTCTCCAAATATGATATAGTACTACTGTAACTACAATAATCAGGTCCAGGTTCAGGTCCGGACCTGGACCTGATCCTTGAAACCTGATCCGGACCTGGACCTGAATTTCCTGAACCGGTACCCACCCCTAGTATGAAGCCAGACTGTGGGAACCTCCTAATAAAGTACTCTCAACTGCCGAATAAACATACCCCCCGGAATAAACGTACCCCCCGGACAAATCTTCAAAATCTAATAAACATACCCTCCGGAATAAACGTACCCCCCGGAAAATTACCAAAATTGACCGGGTAACCTGTGTGTATTATACTAAAATGCGCCCCTACTCTAGTACTCATATATGCGCAAATCTTTAACTGTTATTTGCAATTCTGAATTTAAATAGACAACAAAGAGAGCATTTCTGGTACAAATGTACACATGTTGTTGTGAAATACATATAATCATTGTTACAAAAAAGGTAGCTGCCTATTAGTACAATGGTGCTTCCACAGTTCAACAAGTGAAAAATGTCATGATACAAACTGTACATGCATTTTCTACCCAGGAACTTGGAGCAAGTATTCCAAAGGTGTTACTGATATTAATATATTAAAACTAAACCTAAGCTAGTACCTACCCAATCATATTTCACCACTTCCCAAACAAAATCACATATCAACACAGCTGAATAAATAAAAATGTGATTATGTCTAAAAAAATAACTAAAAATTTGAATTAAAATTAAATTGAAATCAAAATTAAAATTAAAATTCACATTTTACAGCTTACCAAAAACGCTGCCAACAATTTCTAATCTTGTACAAAATGAAGTAACATCGCGATATTCAATGAATCAATGCACCCAGAAACAAAATTATACCTTGGCCACCTAGCGAAATATGATCAAACTGCAGTTCTTCAGATATCTTGAAAAAAAAGATGGCCGCCTTGCGTGCCGAGCGCTACAGATTTTCTTTTTCAAGGCCAAAAAATGTGCCCCAAACTCGTAAAAATGGATTGAATACAAGGTCAGTAGAACGAAAAAATGTTGTTCTATCGATGTTTCACTTGTTGGAGCACTGATGCTTCATTCAAAGGGAAAATTTGCGTGAGTTATTTTTCTCCATGTTGCCGATTTGAAAGTAACAGCTGTGTTAGCGGCCGGCCGGCGGCGAAAACAGGCCCGAAAACGACAAGTTTCCCGCTACAATACGCGTTTGTAAACGTCTTGACGTCGAAGATTTGTCGATTTTTTTCACGCGTATTCGAAAAAAAAATACTGATTTTCCAAAAATTAATAAACGTACCGTGCAAAATAAGAACGTACCGGGTGGACGTTCCGGCCCAAAAAAATAAACGTACCGGTACGTTTATTCGGCAGTTGAGAGTACAATATTCGTGGGAAGCTTATTTCAATACACCTATACTACGGTATGGAAAAAGTATTCAGTTTACCGTATAGAATCTCTATTGACTCCCACCTGCGTATGTTCCAATGTTTAACTCTCTGTTACTTCCATGTAAGTTTTTAACTACCAATAGAATACTGCATAGGTGGGGTTTGATAGAGTCTAGTCTGTGTAACGCAAACTCCGCCGTCCGGGGCTTTAGTGGCCCCTCCCCGCAGCCGGCTGGATACTGGGTGGCCGGCCAACCGTAAAAGCGATTTAATCAGGCTAGATAGAGTCATCTTTATGTAGTTTTTGTAGAGAAGAACAAGAATCAGCCATTCATTACCTTCGCCAAGAAGGTTATGTTTTCGTGGCCGTGTGTGTGTGTGTGTGTCTGTGTGTCTGTGTGTGTGTTAACAGCATAACTTGAGAAGGCAAAGATGGATTATCTTGATATTTGGTAGGTGGGTAGGTCTTGATGAGACCTCGAAGTGATTAGATTTTGGGCCCCCTGGCGGCTTGTTATGGTACTGCAGCGGAACTTCCGGTTTTGATATCTCGTGATCTAGACATGCTAGGGTCATGATTTTTGGTTGGTAGGTAGCTCTTGTGCTCGGGAAGAAGTGACGTAAGTTTGGGCCCCCTAGTGGCTTGCTCTGGAACTGCAGGAGCATTTATATGAAAATGTTTAAAGTAGGATAACTCAATAACCGGTTGACGGATCGTCTTGATATTTGGTGTGTAGGTAGCTTAAGTGATGCTTGACATAATTAGATGAACATTATGCAAATTATGATCTAATATGCATAATTAATGAGGGATTTCCATAATTCAGTTACCTTCCATGATAGGACTATTCTACCTTGTGACATGTGTAAATAAGAATGAGAGAAACATTGCCATATATTAATTATGTAAATGAAGACCTAATTTGCATAATTAATGAGAAAATACTATAATTCCATAGTGGTTGATGCTGCCAATTTCATACTTGTGCATTTCGAAGTTGACTGGAGGTGAACATCATTTAACATAACTTATTCAAATCAGGACCTCATTTGCATAATTTATGAGGAAATGCTAGAATGGCCTTCTTTGTGAAGATAAAACTGCCATTGGGATGAGAATATGATCGAGTGATGTAATTCATGCAAATAAGGATCTTATTTGCATAATTAGGGGGAAAATCTATAATTTGTCAGTCATAAAGGGTAATCTCATTTGGCGAAGGTATGAGATCGTGGAACTCTAGTTTGTTCTGGGATTGCAGAGTAGTTACACATTTCTGGAGGCAGGTGTGTTTTCATGGCCTTGTGTGTGTCTGTGTGTGTGTTAACAGCATAACTCGAGAAGGCTTAGATGGATTATCTTGAAACTTGGTAGGTGGATAGGTCTTGATGAGACCTCAAAATGATTAGATTTTGGGCCCCCTGGCGGCTTGTTATGGTATTGCAGCAGAACTTCCGGTTTTGATATCTCGTGATCTGGACATGCTAGGGTAATGATTTTTGGATGGTAGGTAGCTCTTGTACTTGGGAAGAAGTGACGTAAGTTTGGGCCCCCTAGCAGCTTGCTCTGGAACTGCAGGAGCATTTGTCTGAAAATGTTTAAGGTAACTCAATAACCGGTGGACGGATCATCTTGATATTTGGTATGTAGGTAGCTTAAGTGATGTTTGACATAATTAAATGACAATTATGCAAAATAGGATCTAATTTGCATAATTAATGAGGGAATTCTATAATTCAGCTACCTTCCATGATAGGACTATTATATCTTGTGACATGTGTAATTAAGAATGAGAGGAACATTGCCATCTAATAATTATGTAAATGAAGACCTAATTTGCATAATTAATGAGAAAATTCCATAGTGGTTGATGTTGGCAATTTCATACTTGCGCATTTCGAAGTTGACTTGAGGTGAACATCATTCAACATAACTTATTCAAATCAGCACCTCATTTGCATAATTTATGAGGAAATGCTAGAATGACCTTCTTTGTTAAGATAACACTGTCATTGGGAGGAGAATATGATCAACTGATGTAATTCATGCAAATAAGGATCGTATTTGCATAATTAGGGGGAAAATCTATAATTCGTCAGTCATAAAGGGTAACCTCATTTGGCGAAGGTATGAGGTCGTGGAATAATTCAAGTAGCTCGTCAGTTTGCTGAATCATATTGTCATGTTCTGAAGGTGTAAATCCTGCCAAGTGTTCTCCTAATGCTTGGAGAGTTATAAAGGCTAAATCTCATATTATACCTTCTCTCCAGCCTGTGTGAACTGTGTACGCTGGTCGTCAGATGGGCGTTACCTGGCTTCTGGTGGTGATGACAAACTCATCATGATTTGGCAAACTGGAAGGTAAGCCTGGCCATTTTTATTAGCAATGTTTAATGGCAGTAATGCTACATGTACCACAGTATGTAACATTTTTGCACCAAGAATTGAAATATTTGAATGGAAAAAATCTTTGTGTGATTGTAATTTACTTCCACTTTTCAACATATTTGTGCAATTATCTCACATTTCACATTGAAGGTTGGCGCTAAAACAGGCCACACCAGGCACACTCAGTTAGTGGCACCACCACAAACTACCAAAATGTAAACAAACATGGCTGACAGCTGTGTTTCCAACATTTAAACACGGAGAAAATTGACTTTTTTGTATCGTCCTGTTACGCTATGTAGCTATAATATACACCTGCCATAGACTTGACTGCTTTATTGTAGTTGCTTAGCAACTTGTTATTGCCATATATGTTGTATATATGGTAGGTGTACAAAATTAATGAAACTTCAGATATTCAAAGTATTTGTGTTGTTTTGTTGTTTCTAAGGTATTTTGCAGGCCCATCCACTGTGTTTGGAACAGGTGGGAAGACTGTCAACATTGAACAGTGGAGATGTGTGGCCACACTACGGGCCCACACTGGAGGTATGGACATGTACATGTATGTAATGTGAAGTGTTGGAGATGTGTGGCCTCAAGATTCTTGTTTCACTAGCAAAAACCAGTTTTTCTGTTTGTGCATGTCAACCCCTACAGAAAGTCTTGGACTGCCCTGCCTGTGAGATTTAAGTCCTTAACTGGTTCCCGTCCTCCCCAGATATCCTGGACCTGGCCTGGTCTCCACAAGATGCCTGGCTGGCTACCTGTAGTATTGACAACACCATCATAGTGTGGAACGCACTCAAGTTTCCAGGTTTGTCCAACACATGTGCAGACATGTACCAGCGACAAGTACTTACTAACTCGGGAGAGTTATTTATGACACACTAGATGAGTTATATTATACTGCTGCGGGTGTCCCTGACACAGACTTGACTTCAATTGTTTACAAATACATGTAGACCAGCCATTTGTGACTCAGTGAAGCTTATTTGCCCATGGCAAAATAATAGACTAGTGTTCTTGCCAGCCTGAAATTTTTTCTGTCATCTCAATTTTGTTTGATGTAACATTTTGTCAAGTGCTGAAGGCCCATTCTAGGAGATCTAGGGGCATGCATGATAATTTCCAAATCTTGACCCTCTTAAACACTATTTACTGCATTTTGAGGGGGAAATGCTGGTGGACTAAGCTTAGTTTAATGACATCTGTTTTCATATCTTTACATGCCAAATTTTTGTCCAGCAAAGATGACAGATAGGGCCAAATTTTGGTCCATCATGAGCAAGACTCAAATGACGGAAAGACGGACGCTGGCTAGAGCACTGCATGAACCAGTCCACATGTAACTGCCTGTTGTTTGAATTTCCCCAGAGATCATCTCCATCCTGAGGGGCCATACCGGCCTGGTGAAGGGGGTGACGTGGGATCCTGTAGGGAAGTACCTGGCTACACAGGTGAGAATTCATTACACTAAATATTCAGGTGGAGTGAAAATTATCATCTTAGGCCACACTGGGCCACACCAATGTAGTCATTGGTTCTCGGACTTGCCCACTTCATTTTTTTCTGATTTGCCAAAAAAATGCAGGTTCTGAATCAACTTCAAAATTCTCATATTTTGGCACCAACGGTTGAGGAAATTCATTTTCTTCCTACTAGCAGCAGTTGCAGTTTTTCGAGCTATCAATGCAGCGGTTTCATTAAGAATTAAAAATTTATTGTTTGAGTTACAAACCAGCCTGGTATGTTGACTTCACTATCATAGGGTGTCTAAGCCTTTTTTGCCCTGTCACTTCATATTTTTTCTTTAAAAATCAGGGAACCAACAAATCAAAGTGGTATGGCCTTACATACAATGTATAATTGCATTCTTCAAGTCCTGGTATGTTACATGTATGTATCCAGGGTTTGAAATATTTACCTGTTCTGCATACCTGCACTAGTGTAGGTAACATTGAAAATTATCTGCACCAGACAAATTTTACCTGCACCACTCAGAATATATATATATATATATATTCTGAGTTTTACCCAGTATATGTGTGTGTAAATACATGTATTTACCCAGTACATGGACCAGTGCAGGTACTAGTAGACATCAGAAATAGCCACCAGTTTTACCTGCACTAGCCCACATATGTAGTATTTCCAGCCCTGAAATGTAAACAGACGCCAGATTACATGTATAAGCTTTAAGATCTCAGTGGGAACTGAAAGCCTGTCATCGATAAAAATGGACAATTTCTCTATATACATGTACCTGTGGCTAGTGGTGAAAATTGGTCAGTCCCTTGAGTGACCACTATGGACAGTTTTGACTATACTTTATGAATGGACCAAAGGTGAGTTTTCTGGTTGTTGTTTTTCCTTGCAGTCAGATGACAAAAGTCTGCGAGTGTGGCGCACAGTGGATTGGCAACAGGAAGCCATGGTCACCAAACCTTTTGACGAGGTGAGTTTTGCATGGTAAACAATTATTTTGAATGTACAACACAAAGAACTATTTTTTTTATTATGCAACTCCAGACTATGTCCAAGAATGAGTGAGTCCACTGCTGTTTTCTGTCACATCACTTTACATTGTTTGGGACTTACTGTCATGTGACTCAAACTCAAAATGGAACAATTTGAAAGTGAACAAGGAAAATCTGTCATACTGAAGCAAGATCCTTCCTTCAGTAAAGACTTTCCCTAGCTTGAGATGTGTAACAGCTGCAGGCACAGACCAATTCTCCACCTAAACACGTTCATGTACCAGACATGTACAACATGCGTCTGAAAACCTAACTCAAAGAACCTTACTGTATTTCACCATGATTTTTCGCTACTATTCATAAAAAAATTGATGTTGTGGTCATCTTAGACTTTGCGGTCCCAATTTGAGCCGTCCGCAATTGCCTTAGACAAGCGGTCGGCTTGAGCAAGTTCCTTAATGCTTACGTCTATGAAAAATAAAATCAGGGGGGAAAAAAAAGCGGTTGTCATGGCCATACGGTCAGCCTTTATAGGTGGTCGCTTGAGCAAGTTTGACTGGAGTTCCTGATGATGAGACTAGAGAGCCATACGATAAGAATGCAGGGCTCTAGCCAGCACCTGTTTTTACATCAATTGCCGGAACTTTGCGGCGTGTGATGGAAAAAATTTTTAACCGGTCAACCTTGACGGACAAAATCGACAAAAATCTTGGGTAAAGATATAAAAACATCTCAAGACCACCGACAACCACTCTCAACCCCATGATTTGCCTCTCAATATGCAGAAAATTGCATTTTGAGGCTTGCACCAACGACGCTATGCCCCCCAGATCCAAAAAAAATTTGAGCTGGCTGGAGGGCCCTGAAAAAATGTGCTGTCCTGTTATTTCTGCAGTGTGGAGGCACCACACATGTCCTGAGGTTAGCCTGGTCCCCTGATGGACAGTACATCGTGTCAGCACACGCCATGAACAACTCAGGACCAACAGCACAGATCATCGAACGGCAGGGGTTCAAGACATCCATGGACTTTGTAGGACACAGAAAGGCTATAACTGTAGTGGTAAGGCTGTCAATCATGTTTGTTTAGTGTTTGAACCAGATATTGTTGATGTTACATGGTGATGACTCAATGACAAAAATTTACCCAACTGACATGTTAATAGCTTTATCAGTGCACACCACAATTCTTCCATGACCGGGGTCCGTGGTAGTGCACAGTAAAAAAGCGATGAAAAGCATGTCATGGTAGAAACTCCGATCTGGTAGCTAGAATCGCCAAGTCTACCAC
Source organism: Branchiostoma floridae x Branchiostoma japonicum (assembly GCA_013266295.2). Classification (NCBI taxonomy): domain Eukaryota; kingdom Metazoa; phylum Chordata; class Leptocardii; order Amphioxiformes; family Branchiostomatidae; genus Branchiostoma; species Branchiostoma floridae x Branchiostoma japonicum. Next base: position 18,717,953 of record CM023826.1, read on the forward strand.
TAGAGATTACAATCAGAGTCTCTGCTGGTAGAGATCCCGATGGGAGTCTGCTGGTACAATCTGTGATTCATGTTCAGTATCATAACATGTACAGCATTGATATGAAAGATATTTAGTTTTATGACAAGCATAGACTATTTGATATCAGTAGCTACTTAGTAATGTGATTGAATGTTCAACTTTAAGGATATGTTGGGTGATTTGTTAAGGTATAGCAATAGACCTCATCCTCTCTGCCAATAGAATCGGTGATTCTACCAGATTGGAGTCTCTCTATCCTGACATACATGTATGTATGTATGTATACTATATACATACATACATAGTATACATACATATATATATATATATACTGCATATACAGACATATAAAAGGCAGTCAAAATGTTGGTGAAAAAAATGACTGTGGTTATATTATTAAAGAACATGACTTGTAAGTGAGTTCTACATGCATCTTACATAAGCTACTACTGTTACTGTTACTGTGACTGTAACGGTAATACTATAGAATCAGTCACACCAAAATCTCATCCATAATATATTTCCAGAGATTCAATCCCAACATATTCCAAAAAGTAGTCAACAAGGCAAGTGGGAAGGTAAGTAGATTCCGTGTGAATGTGAGTGGTTCAAGACTATGTATAGACAATTAAGCTTAAGTAAGAATCTCTAAAATGTCAATTATCCAAACATTAAGATGTCAGAGACCTGAGGCTCATACCTCCATAAAATATTTAAAGCTTTTATTGTAATAACAGTTTCATTTTGTCTCATACATCATGGATATAAGGTTGTAATTAGCAGAACCTATTTTGATTGATGGTCTTCTACTCAGATTACATACAAAAGCATATTGTATGTGAGAAAGCTTTATCCTTTGGCAGAATTCCAATCAATATTACGTCACTAATTATGCAAATGACCTCCACATTTACATTTTCATAGTAATGATCACCTTTAACTATTTAGTAACTTACACATGTCACAATGATTATATTTCACTGCATACCATATGTATCTTAAGTTTAAGTTATTACTACGTACATGTACATGTGTATTTAATGATGACAACTAGGATCTGCATTGTATGTTTGAAAATTAATTATCCTAATCAAGATGACTGTTATTCGCACAATGAGTTAGAAAATACTATTGATTTCTTAGAATGTGTCCTCAAAGTGAGATGTGACATATATTATGTATAGTACATTGACGTCATGCTTATTTAAGCTATCTGCCATCTTGGATCATGAAACGTGTCAATGAAGCTATATATATATATATATATATATAGGTAAAGATGATGAGAAACATGACTAATTCTGTGTGTTGTGTTCTGTTGCAGAGCCAACAGTTCTCTTGCTGTGCTATAGGGAGTCGTGACAGGTCCCTCTCTATCTGGGTAAGTTACATAGTGAACAGACCTTAAAGGTTTCTGAACAGTTTTTAGTGTGATCCATACTTCCTAAATTTTGAGTGGTGCAAGTAAAATTTGTCTGGTGCAGGTAATTTTCAATGTTACATACACACATGTATATCTGCACCAGTGCAGGTATGATGAAAAAAAGGATTTCGTGCCCTAACCCAGTGTTCTAGCCAGTGTCCATCTTTACATCATTACTTTTTGATGGAATTTTGTCACTCATGACAGACAAAAATTATGCCCAATCTGTCATCTTTGACGGACAAAAATTGGCACAAAAGATATGGAAAGAGATGTCATTGAAGTAAGTTTAGTCTACCAGCAAAATTTGCCCCTCAAAATGCAGGAAATAGCATTTCAGAGGGTCAAGATTTCAAAATTTCCCAGGGGAGCATGCCGACAGATCTCCCTAGCATTGTCGTGCTCTGGTGCTCAACACGATGTGACGTCAAACAAAATTGAGATGACAGGAAAAATTTCAGGCTGTGTAGAACGCTGTCTACACCTTTGGTTGCCGGTCTGCTGTGACCAACGAACCACCAGTAGGGCAGACAGTCACCACTGTTCCTCACCCATCCCCTAATATCTACTGTTTGTTGTGTCCACTGGCAGTTGACAGCACTGAAGAGACCTCTTGTAGTGGTGCACGACATGTTCCAGAACTCTGTCATGGACATTTCATGGTAAGTACATGTACAACCTGCCTCTACCCTTCCTTTTATAAGGTTACTGTTGTTGTTATTTTTCTTCAATTGCTTATGAAAACCGCAAAAAGAAAACCACTGCAAATTTAACAAGAATTTTGCAGTATCCGCGATAAAACAAAGAATAAAATGGACTGCAATTGTGCCACCTTTCCCGGCAGATAACCTGGCACAGTAATACTGTAGTAACTGTTGTAGGATTTGTATCTGAATGTCATTACCAAGAAAACCACCCAGTCAGCCAGGTGCATTCAGGGTCTGTGATAGCGCAAATTTTGTGGCTGTTTGTAGTAACGGTTGTAATTTGTTATGTGCACTACTCTGCTAATAATTACTAATACATTTTTGTAGTTGCATCTTCTGGTACTATCCAGTATTATCCACCTATGGACCCTTGAGGATTTTTAAATCTTTTATGCGCCGGTAAAATTTAAAACTTCGGACAGTTTTCTGTTAGATTTTGAAGAAAGGTGGATGACATTGACATGTGTAATTATCCAGACATTAACTCTTTTCACCTACAATATGGTAGGACCCCTCTTTCCTCTTCCAGGGGAAAGAGTGGCTTTGAGTTGCTGGTGTGCTCCTGGGACGGCACGGCTGCGTACATCGAGTTCACCCCAGAAGAGCTTGGCACCCCTCTTACTCAGGATGAGATGGTAGTGTCCAATATGACTACTTTTGGTTTGTTCTGCAACAAAGCTGTTGTGGGAATATTTCTTTCAAGTCATCATTTCTCAACAGTTTCCAAATTCAAACAGATTCCATTAATCTTGGTTCACTAATCGTAATATGATTATTATATATAATCATTATGATTAATGTGAATGTGGCATTTTTTATGTATGGAATACAATGTATCTGTTTCAGTTGACAACAGTTTGAATGGTTTCTTTAGCATTACATTGTATATGTCTTGTGATCTGGGGAAAATTTTCAAACTTTCAAAGACTTAAAGTTCAAAAAAACCTTGCGTTGACAGGATCTTCAAATTCATATTTTGTAAAAAAAAATATATAACAATCCTTGTCTTGAGAATATGGAAATTTTTGTGTAAGCATGATGTAGAATGAAAATCAGTCTTTATAGATAGATAACTTTATTGCACAACAATTGTACAGTGTACAAAGTATGGCACCTACTACTACATAACTACTATTTCATAATGCTAACCTAACTAATACATGAATGGGTGGCTAGTATAGGAGTGAACTTTTTACAATGAATTTCTGATGTTTATACAGTCTTTTATATATATCCCTATGTATACCATGTATGGATTGTCGCATGTCAATAAGTATTGATATATACATGTGACCAAATTGTCAGGGTTTTAGAAATACATTGTCTTAAATCTTCACACACAAAAAAAAAAATTCAAAGATCCTGATTCAGTAAAAAGCACCGTACATGGCAACGGTCTATTTGGTAGCAGTTCCACAGCTGAGTTAGGCATTTCAAAGCTGGGCAGCCATTGGTGCTCTGAGCCATGACTTGTTTGATACATGATGGAGATTGCAATTATTCAGTTTTGAATGCCCTGCCCTTGTATTAGAAAAGAGACAATTTTGTCATGTTGGAAAGTTACCCAAGCATTCAAATGAGAAAAACCTGTCACGAACTCATACATGTACATGTAGGCTTGCCTTTAAACTGTCTTAAATTTTGTGTAGTTGTGCAAAACCATCCTGGGCAAAATCAGCTGAAATTAAATTGTACTATACAATATAAGAACCATGGTCCTTTTTAGTACAATGTTCTTCTACCAGTACTCCAGGGAACATGTCAGGAACTTGGATTGGGTTCAGGCCAGTCATCACTGATAATGATATCATTTAATAAAAAAAAAGAACTGATTGCAGACATACTGGAATTTTGAATGTCGAAGGTCAAAGAAAATACATTTTGAAACTCTTATATGTTGGGACATTGGCATTATGTATATAATGTTAATATTTCATTTTTCTTCCCTCAGAATTCCCTTCACCAGAGAATCTATGGGAAGAGCATGGCTATCTCCACCCAGCACACTGCCAACAACACCATCATTGAGAACCCTGCCATGCTGAAGCTCCAACAGCAGCACACGGAAGAAAGGCAGAAACTGGCAGCCAACAAACAAGTCAACGGTACACCCACCAAGATAAGGAACCCCATGCTCACCAGTCCTACAGAAAAACCGGTTAGTTATCTTTATTTTGTTGTGGGGCAGTGTATTTTCTCCTGATAAGTAATACTCTACTACAATCAGAATCAAGCAAATCATTATGATAGTAACAGATGCATTATTTACTGTTAGATGTGAGGAAAGTGTCAAATTTAAAGGGGCATTTTGTAACATTTTTGCACCAAAAAGTGACATATTTTAATGGAAAAAATCATCTTTGTGTCATTGTAATTTACATGTACTTCCACTTTTCAATGTATTTGTGCAATTATCTCACATTTCTGACATTTATGGTTAGCGCTAAAACAGCCCACACCGGGCGCACTCAGTTACAATGTAAGTTGGACCACCACAAACTACCAGAATGTAAACAAACATGGATGACAGCTGTGTTTCCAACTTTTGAACACCAACCCTCCAGACTAAATTTTTAGCTTAGGCGCGCATGCGCTCCTAGCCTCAAAAAGTTAGGCGCGCAGGCAAATATTTAGGCGCGCAAACGAAAAATCTGGTCGCGCAAAGTACTTTTTAATTTACAAGCCAACGGAATAATGTACCTAAACAGACAATTACTCTCATCTGCCGAATAAACATACCCCCCGGAATAAACGTACCCCCCGGAGAAATCTTCAAAATCTAATAAACATACCCCCTGGAATAAACGTACCCCCTGGAAAATGACCAAGTTGACAACAACGTTCATTTAAAATGCGCATTCTTTCAGGTCATTGAGGTGTATGTCTAGTAGTGTATGTCACTTGCAGTCTAATTCTATATCTGGACCTAAAACCATGTCATACATGTATAAAAAATTGCATGTTCAACTGTTGGCAAACATGTAACATGCAATTTGAAAAATACATGCAAAAATTACTAGTATACAATGAATACTGTATTATTATACTCAGTAGTAAACACATATTATTAAGCTACTAGTATTATACAGTGTATAATTTAAGAAAAAAATCTTTTTCAGCTTTAATAGTACAATTTTTATAGCATCAACAGCAAAGAAGTACTTAATTTCGCCCCAAGAGATAAAATAGCGGCGGAAACGCGGTGCTAGATTTAATTTGTTTCATTATCGTCTGTCTACCGATATCTGTAACCCTGCACTAGGCTGCAGTCTCACCAATGTCGCTAGGGGCGTTGCGTATTCCTCGCGTGTTTTTGTGAGATCTAACGTGAGTTCGCGACAATTTAAGATGGCCGCTAATGTTTTCGTCCCGGCCGATCATCACTGCCGCGCGTTTCGGATGAATTTTTGCGTTTATAGGCGCATTAAAGCAACTTGACTACGGATGAAACTTCTCAAGGAACATTTCTCAATGGAAAATGGGTCGTTGTTACCGCAAGCAGACCGGGGCGAGATTTGGCAGCCAATAATTTTGGCGCACAGCGGATTCTCTGCCGGTCGCGCAGTGCGCGACCAGAGTAAAAAGTTTAGTCGCATTTCGTAATTTTTGGTCGCATATGCGACCAAAACGGTCGCAGTCTGGAGGGTTGAACACACTCATAAGGCATCATATTTTGGCACCTCCACTTCCTGAATGACACTTATTTTCAATGGAGTAGGGTTGATTCAACTTACTTTGTAAAGAAATGACCAGAAATTTATTTTTTGTATTGGCCTAATGTCACATAATGGAGCTTTATGCAGTTGGTGTTTGGGGGAAATTCACTTAAGGTTGAACGTTCAATACACTTATGCGGAAATCATATCTTAATTTAATGTAAATTAAATGTATTATGACATCCCAAATTGCAAGGGATGTGGGCATACAAGTCCAGGACTGGTAGTGAGGAACTCTTGGAAATAAAGTCCAGGTAAAAAGTTTGGCCCGTTTTTTTACACAGAGCTTACTAATAAACGGATTTGAAGCATTGTAATGTGTGTAAAAAACAAATCAGCCCTTTGGTGGTTGTCAGAGGGCAACCTACAACTACTATGTTTTGTAGAATGTACTGATTTCAAGGAACTTTCAGTAATGGTTTGATGTTTGTAACAAATGTAGATATTCTGTTCTTCAGAACCCAAAGGCACAACAAATAGAAACCAGGACCCCTGATGGCAGGAGAAGGATCACTCCTCTCTGTATTGCTCCTCAAGTGGATTTTGGGTAATTAATCGCTAGTCTGTTGTTGTTTTGATGTTGCCATTATCTCTGGATGTTTGCACCTTTAGAGCAAGGCTTGTCATATGTGTACTTTGTCTTAATAAACAACTGTACTGTAATGGTAACTATAATTCTACAATATACCAGTACATTGGAATCAAGAAGAACTTCAGGCTTCAATGTTGACTTTACTTTTGCCTCCCATGATTCTGTTTGGAGGGCTTTCAGAGTTTTTTTAGTGTTTAAAGAAAGACTATCTAGCTACCTTTATATCAGGTATATGATATCAGGTACAGCTGCTGTAGTTTATATGTAGTAATATAAAATTTAGGTGCAGTGTTTTGTTTTCAATTTCATGTTAATTGCTCCCCTAGGGATATTCCTCGTCCCTTCATGAGCAGTTCCCTCCCCATGTCTTCCGCCGGGATGGCACAGTCCAGTCTGGAGACAGCAGGAACTCCTAAGACATCAGAGCCTTCCCAGAGTTCCCCTTCCTCCCAGCATGCAACAGTCAAGCCTCTCTCACAGTGCATCTTAACAAGTGCACCCACATCCATTCCAGCAAATATTCAGGTATTGGTAGATTGCAATTTTATAATAATTATGGTTAGCAGGTGCAAACAGTAAGAATGGCTGATTTCTACATTCTGAAATACCATGGCCAAAATATTTTTAGTGATACTTTCTTTTAAAAGTAAATAGAGCTGTTGGGACAATACTGGTGCTTTAATCTCAGTAATGGCTTTTGTGATTTCAGCCTATGAAAGCTCTGGACTCCAGATTCACTGAGAAGTCAAAGGCCACAAGTGGTACAAAAGCACAGCCAAGCCTGCCCAAACCAGACAAGTGAGACTTTCAGCATGTTTGTAAGCCAAGAAAGAAGGAAATTTGATGAGTTGTGAAATTTACACATATGTAGCTGCTTGTATGTAAAAATTCTGATATTTCATGTGAAACTAGATTGCACATACATGTACATGACATTATGTTATTTGTGTATAAAGTGTAAGATTAACAACTAGCTTGAAGGCAGCCAATAGAAGCAAAATACACATCATACAATAGATTAAATTTTACATTTTCCTAGTATCTTGAATTTTGAATGTTATACTGTATGAAATGATAACATTCAAAATTCTTCCATTGTATGAAATGATAAATATTGAAAGCATTTTGCCTCTCGTAACGTTCTTCCAGGCCTACTTAGAAGAAACCACAGATTTCCATGATGTTTTCATGGTCCAAATCTGTGTATTCAACAGCATGTACACTATATTATTCTCTCTGATATGTAATTTCAACCAAATCAACTATTTTTCATTCATTCAAACTTTGAAGGATCACCCCAACCACAATCTCTACTGCCAAGCCAAAGGACTCGGACAGGCCCTCCACCCAGGACACCCCAGCTGCAGGCCACACACTCAGCACAAAAAGAAAATTTGACGGTTTGTCACAACCTGGGACCAAACGGATCCGCAAAGACAAGCCAGCACTGATGGCACCAGCAGCTTCCACACAGGTACATTTGTACATGGACAAGCTAAGCACACACAGTTTACTGAACCTGGTGCAGAGTAACATGGGAGCTCCAGTGAACTCCGTCTTTTTCTCCATCTTTTCTTTGCTGCATGTCTCAGTGAAGTGTATACAATGTACCATGAGTGAAAGGTCTTGGGTTGAGATTAGCTTTTTTTCAGATTGAATCTGTGTGAAGATGCTTTGGAGCATGAATCAGGGTGGATGTTAGAGGTTTACATGATGGTACATGTATGTACATCATGTATTATTGTAAACTGCATTCAAACACGAGAAACAAGCCTCTCAGCACATTTGACCAATTGCTGATGTCACATGACTGTAACTTGTCATGGTCACATGTCATGTATGGTCATCCAGAATTAGGAGAGACTTACAAATGTGTACTTGTTGTGTTGGTACACAACTTGACTATGTTTTGGATTTTTATCACAAAGCAGTCTTAGAAATACATGTACCCATCTGCAGTCTACATTTTGCAGAGACATTTTCAATATTGCAGAAGAAAAATTAAGCAACCTGCAATTTGGCAGACTGAAAAAATCATGCTAGGGGTTCAATGGTGTCAGCATAATATTGTTTAAGAGCTTTTGTGTGTACTACTGACGCTATAATTTACTAGTAACTTGGCATGTATTTTTCAAATTGCATGTAAAATGTTTGCCAACATGCAATTTGTATATGGCATGGGTTGAGGTCTGGACTTATAAGTATTTGCAGAAAGTATTTGCAAATTACAGAACAAAATTATGACATTCTGCAATATTGCAGAACACTGAAAAAAAGTTTATCTACCACTGCAAAGACAGTACATGTAAGTGGTCTCTTTTCCATAAGAACTGCTGCACATTTTAACCGCTCTAATAAGACACAGTATGTATGTTTGTGTGTTTGTGTGTGCAGTTACTGTATGTTCTGCATGAGTTCACTTACCAGCTGAAAGGGTGAGATCACTGCGTACTTGCACCATTACCTTCAGGAGTTCGTCGGCCATTCCTTTTTAAGGTGAAAATTGCCGTCAGTACATGTAGTAGGCAGCAGTTTTGATGAGCACATGTTCACTACTTTCCCCTTAGCAGTACATGGTAGCAATATTTGTTTACATTAGTTACCCTTTTCTTACCATTGTGAGCTGCCTTAAGGTTGTCCAGGGTAAGGTTTTGCTTATGGACAGGCTAAAAACACATGTCGGAATAACTACATGTAGCAACAAACAAATCCTCAAATTCAAATAATAACAACACGTTAGTTGATTCAAGTTTCAGTTGTAATTTACATCCATAAATCAGGTTTGTCACATGAACTTGTCCAGCTGGCGCCCATACCACGTCTGATGCCGTTTTATTCTTGTTGCCAAGTTTTGAGTGATTTAGGTTACCAAACAACAGTTACTATTTAATTCTTCAGTAATTTTTAAGGGTAAAACTAACCTTAGACAGAGTAAATAGAAATATTTGAAACATGGCAACATTATGCACCCAATCCAGTTTGAGGTTATTCCTGTAGAGTTTCTACTCTATGGGCCGATTGTTCAGATTTTATTTATCATCATAAGGAAAACCAGCAAAAGGTGGTCAACTGTATTTGTGACAAGTTCATACTATCAGGTATTTTTTTTTAGTTTATTTTCTACAATTTTCTACCCCAATTGGCGATGCACAGTAATTATTATTGCTAACACAGAGCTCGAAATACCCAGGTGCAATGTGCAAAAGTCACGCGATTTTCAAGATTTGCACGTACAAATATTTTGAATGTGCAATTTTGCACCTAGAAAATACCGATATATCATGTTTGCACTCCGTATCTCCGAAGTTTCATGCTGTGTCGGCATCGCACTGGGCGCACGGCAGCCATATTGACATTATTGTTTTCCTAAATGAACCAACATCCTGGGAACGAGCTCTGCTCTCGTCCCCGGGTGAAGTCATGTGACACGAAAGCATTATGTAGCCGATTTACCAAATATGGCAAGACGTGCGAAAACTATTGCGCGATGCGGACGAAATATAATTTTGCACATAAGTTTTTCAAATTGCACCCGAAATTTTTGCCAACTTGCAATTTTGCACATACCAGAAAAAAAAGTATTTCGAGCACTGTAACATTACTGGTACTTTCATATAGGTGACACCAACAGTACCCCAGGATGTCATCACCAGATCAGCACCACATCCCATAATGCTCCCCTCCCCTCCTGCTGAGAAAAACCTCAGCCTGCAGGTGAGTTCATGATTACCTCTTTAGTCTGCTTGTGTCCAAATCAGTATGTAGGCTTGGCCCTCTGTTTTGTATTGCATAACTGTTAAAACCTCCTCTATATACATGTACACCAGTTCTGCTATACATGTAATTGGAGTTGAATGAAATGTTCCAGTCCACATTAATGCATTATATGTGGATTCCAAAGGATTTTATTCACTTTGCCAAGAAGGTGATGTTTTATACAAGTAGGTGCTGTTTGTGGGTCTGTGAGTCTGTGGACAACATAACTCGAGAAGTTGAGGATGGACTTTTGCAATGTATGATGTTTGGTATGTGGGTACATGACATTGTACATTGTAGGTGTCTGCAAAATGAAGGGCAAGCTAGATTATGGACTTCCACGCAGCTTTCTATGGTGCTGCAGCAGAACTTTTGGCTTCGACATGCTAGGGTCATTCGCAAAAAAAAAACAGTTACTCAACATGCAACTGGATATGATTTTGGAAATGGTCAGATGTTTCAGGTAAAATCCACTACCTTTCCTCATGACACTCAAGACTTTTTAGGAACCGCAGGTTTATAACCACTCACTCACTCTCACTAGGTTGAGATTCTGTCGGCTCCATCTCTTCCTATCTTTCATTTCTACCATCAGGTTTCTTCTGTCCAGCTAGGTGCCGTCCATCAATTGATTAATGTAATTTCTGCCTCAACTTCTTTTCCCATGCATATTCCCATCCAGAATAGTAGCTGAATCATGTATGATTTTGTCCTTACTTTTGTACAATGAACCGTAATCTTCTCTTTTTTATTAGAACATGGCCACCTTTCCTCAGCCAATCAGGGGCCTGTATTTCTTGTGACTAAATCCACTTAGTGTGGTCCCCAAAGGGACAGGAGTGTACTAACCAACGAATAAATTAGTTTAACTGGGAGACGCCCATGTACTAACCAACGAATAAATTAGACTAACTCGGAGACGCCTACCATTCACATGCAAATAAAAGGATTAACAACATAAAAAACAGCAAATTAATCAATGTTCCTGGACATCATCTACATCTACATTTTACAGGACAAAGTGCTTCACGGCACATCACGTCCTGGACATCTTTATTCAAAGCGATAAACAAAGGAAATTCCCAGGGCAATGAAGTGCGAAACAGAATGGTGATCACAAGTTTCTTACAAGAGCTTCATATATAATGTAAACAGAAAACTGTAACGGAGAAACTACAAAGAATTAACAATGCATCAAAACAAAGCAAAGTCTAGCCAACGGATCTAACATGATCAACACATTCATAGACTTTACAAAAAACTGCATACACATGAAAAGAATGCACCAACATGTTCCGGCAGGGCGGTGGGATAGGGACAGGACATCGACAGGTCTGTCTGGCAGGAACAGGCATGCCTGGGATCAGGCCGGCAGAAATGCCAAGAAAATTGCTCCAACACAGCATCATCCACCGGCTCCAGCTTGTACACTAACGGGTCGGGCTGTTGAAATGCCAACATATTCAAGCCTTGGTCTCCAAAAGACAGCACAACCGACTCGTTAGAGATCAGGTGGGGATCTACTGTCTCAACAGACAACCCAGAATTTTTCAACCCAAAAACAGAAGGCATTGTGGGGCCAGGCAAGTGTTGTAAACCTTGACAAGAAAGTAACCGCTATGCATATTTTACACAAGGCTGTGAAAAGTGCCTCAGCTGCAATTCATGAATGAGGACAAAAGGCTGTACTACAAGCTGTAATGTTGTTGGTCAGGTTTCTAGGAAAACAAATGAGTACCTCCTTGGTTTAAAAAAAATGATTGTGTAAAATGTGTTTCTTTTGCTTCGGAAATATGGCCATGTTCTAAGTCAGTTAAGGATGGGCGAATTGCTCGTATATGTGGATTTGGTACAGCCCGCACCCCCCTCGGATTTTGTTGGCACCCCTCGGGCTCCGCCCTCGGAATGCCAACAAAATCCTCAGGAGGGCGGGGCTGTACCAAATCCACATAAACTCGCTCCGCCCATCCTTTAACTAATACTTGTTCCACTCAACAGTGGTTTATAACCACCAAGTACATGTATTAATTGAAACGTCTGAGCGTTTCCAAAATCATTATCCATTTACTTATGAGTAACTGTTTTTTGGCGTATCTTATTACCTGGTGGTTTAACCTTTACCGACGTGCTAGGGTCATTGTTTTTGGGTGGCAGATAGCTTTTGGCCTCATGAAGAAGTGGTATAAGGTTGGGCCTCTGGCAGCTTTTGTCGAACTGCAGGAGCCAATTTTGTTTGAGACAATGGATGGTTATAAATTGTGAAGAGTTGACAGACTGTCATGATTTTTGGTATGTAGGTACATGTACATGTAGCTTACATGATGGTTGACATAATGAAATGTAGCTTATGCTAATCAGCATCTAATTTACATGATTAATGCAGAAATTCTATTATTAGTTCGCTGCATCCCATGATAGGACTTTCAAACATACATTTCATCATCATCTTCGTTACTGCCAAGCCCCATTTCTGGGATTACCGGTATCGGCAGGTTGCGCAATAATTATATACAGGTGCTCTAGTGCAAAAACACAAGGACGTTCAACAGCTGTTGAACGTCCTTGAAAAACATAAGGAAAGAAACGGATAATAAAGAAGGGAACATATAAACAACTGATTTGGGTGTGCAAAAGACGAGACAAGTGAGTTAGTGCATTAATAATATTTACATATATACAAGACGTGTTGGGGAGGCTCAATGCAGCAGGGACCTCCCCAGTTCTGATTTGAACTGGGCGAGAGACCCCGCCTCCGCCGCACCAGGCTCAAGTTCGTTCCATTCCCTGATGGAGCGGGGGAAGAACGAGAGCCTGTAGAAGTTGTTTTTGCTCGCGATGCTTGCTCGCGATGGCCTGCAATGTTTGAGTGTGATTGATGCGGCGGGAGCATCGAGCCACCGGGACAATCCTGGTTGAGTGTGGGACAGAAACAGAATTATGTAAGATCTTGTAGAACATGACCTGACGGGCGATCTTCCGGCGTACTTCCAGAGACTGCCAGCCCAGGTTTTGCAACATAGAGGTGACAGAACTTGTGCGTCTATAGTCACTGTAAACAAAACGGGCTGCTCTACGCTGGACCATCTCCACCCTACTCACCTGATCCTTGGTGTGAGGGTCCCAGACACTACAGCCGTACTCTAAGGATGGTCTTACCAGAGCCATGTAGGCCCTCTCCTTTGCCGCAGTGCTTGAGATTCGCAGGCAGCGTCTCAGCATTCCCAAGGTTCTGTTTGCCTTTGATGTTACTGATTCGACATGTTTGCCCCAGGTTAAGTTTGAGGAAATGGAGACACCAGGGTATTTGATGACATGTGTAACTTAGAAAAAGAGGAACATCAATAGTTATCAATTTTGCAAGTGAAGACCTCACTCGCATGGTTGATAGAAAAACGCCATATTAACACCATAGTGCTAAATGACAGGAATTTAGTTCTTGCAGCATTTGGGGCTTTAAGCACAGGTGAAAATGTTTGGATGTAAATCATGCAAATCACAGCCTCATTTGCATAATAGATTAGAAAATGCTATAACAGCCTTCTATGTTAAAATTTTGTTTATGTACATCTGTTTCCGTGATAGAGAAAGGTTCTGTGACTTGTGCAGGCTGTGCTATGTTTATTGCTGTACAGGGCTGATGTACTGTACTGTACATGTCTGTATTTCTCTGTTGTCTATTTTGCAGGTAGGTGGTGGGGAGGAAGCTGTGGTTCTGGAGCTGGAAAACAACATTCAAACTGCAGGTACATGTAGGTCCTGTTATATGTCAAACTCTCACTTCTTTAAATGTTTACATCCCCAGATTGAACCACTGGAAAGGCTATAGGATATGGAGATAGCCCTGTGCTGTGTGTTGGCTATAATAGAAGTAAGCAAAGTAAAGGTTAGGCCACACCAATTTAATCAATTGTTTCTCGGATTTGACTGGTTCTGAATCAACTCCAAAATGCCTATATTTTGGCCCTAAAGGTTGTCCATTTCTTACTACTTGGTAACAGCTTTTCCATCTATCAATGCAGTGAGTGATTTGATTAAAAGTTCAAACTTAGTTGTTTGAATTAAAATGAATCTGGTACGTGTATGTTGACTTCATGGCCCCTACCATACCATTTGGGCTATCATGGGATGCCTGGGCCTGTTTTTTTCTCTCTGTCGCTTCATATTTTTTTCTGAAAAGAACCCGAGAACCTACAAATTAAATTGGTGTGGCTTTATAAGAAATACAGTTGACTATTTTTGTTTCTGTAGGGATGAAGTTAGCTGGTCTGAAGTGCAGACGGGGAGGAAAAGTGGAGTGGGAGACAGTTCTCAGCTCCAGAGGCACCATGTTAGCTGGCAGCAGGTGTGTACAGCCTGCATCAGTCACTTGGTAGATCACGGCTACATGTAACCTTTCAAAACCCAACAGTGTATAATCATTTTTGTTCTATTGTGTTTGGCACTGTGCAAGGTTCACTTATAAACAAGTCTGCAGAATGCAAACGTATTCAAGTGCATGGGATAAATGAGATACACTCACAGGAATTTCCAGTGAATTCCCTTTTTGACAATTCGCCTTAAATTCTACATTTGCCTATGTTTAACTGACCATAGACTTGTCACCTTGCATTGTCAGCTCTGCCAGGAGCTTATTTTCATTCCTGTTTGGTGTGTGTCGTTCTGACCTGCTGCACACCTTGGGTAGGTGTTGGCAAAAAGAAGGTTACAAGATTATGGCCCCCTATTGGCGTGTTATAGTACTGCAGCTGCATTTCTGGATTATTTGCCTTTTGAGCTATACTTGCACCGCCACGCTAACTCCACACGCATGCATTTTATCAGTTGGCGCTAATGTGTGTATTACATGTACCTTGCACCATGCCAACTTCCACATGCAAGTGTATTTTCTCACTAGAAGCAGAATAGACACAATGATTGATAAGGAAAACCTTACATTTTTGGCATAACTTATGAGATTGCTGAAGTCTTGTTCATAATATATTGATGAACTTGACATATTTAATGTAAGTTGCACAATGAAGGGTACCTTGAAAGCATTGCTCCCCAGTGACCCCAGTGTGCAATGTGTTTCTGTTGCAGGAAGGTGGTGTGTGTATCGTGTGAGGACAGGTCCCTGTGTGTCATGTCTACCAGTGGGAGGAGACTGCTCCCAGCACTGGTGCTCAGCCACCCTGCCGCCATCTTACACTGTACCGGCTACCACGTCATGGCTGTCACTACTGTGGGCGACCTGTCTGTGTGGTGAGTACTCATCAGAGTAAAGCCCCGGTCACACATTCAGAACCTTCCCCCAAACACCGGCTCACCAAAGTTCAGGAGCAGTCTGACCAAATTTACATTTGGGTTAAATTTGGGTCAAATTTGACTGCCAACCATGCCACGACCTACTCCTGAACACCGGATAACCATGGCCGAACCTCCCATCTGCGCCAGAATGTTTTTAGCATTTTGAAACATTCAGCTGGCACAGCCAAACAGTAGCCGACCTGGCCAAACACCAGCCAAACACAAGCTGACCTTGCTTCCGACCTACATGTACTCCCAACCATCGGGGGAGTTTGGATAGTGTTCAGTAGGCCATATTCAGCTATGTGTGACAGGAGCTTTAGATTGAATTTCTCATTTTTATTGTGCTTTCGGCTATTCCGAGATCAGGGTGCGCCAATGGCATCGTGCATCGTTATGTTATTCTTGCTCTGTATTTATCGCATTCTGTTGACATTTATCAAACTTGTTATACTAATACATGTACAGTTATTTTCCAGACAATCAGGAAGAGATTTGGTGTTAAGATGTTTAAAACTTATGCTATGGCCAATTTAAGACCAGAAATTGGCATAAAATCTACATTATGCTGTTGCACTTGAAAAATGGCAGTTTTTTAAATAAGCTTTTAAGTAATTTGGAACCAAAAAAATGGAATAAAAAGATTTGCAATATGTTCAGACATGCTCAGTCTGATATGTTTTGCAAAAAACCTGATGATGATTGGAATTTCTCTTTTCTAGAGCGCATTTATCAATATGTCGTACACGTTATGTAAAATGCATAAACTAACACATTGCAATTAACTTATCCCCCTGTACTAAAAAGGATGGTGATAAAACTGGCCATTTTGCATGTTATGCAAGGTACATCCATATATGACACAAAACAT
This sequence comes from Branchiostoma floridae x Branchiostoma japonicum, assembly GCA_013266295.2. Lineage (NCBI taxonomy): Eukaryota > Metazoa > Chordata > Leptocardii > Amphioxiformes > Branchiostomatidae > Branchiostoma > Branchiostoma floridae x Branchiostoma japonicum. Next base: position 18,734,325 of record CM023826.1, read on the forward strand.
GTGTTTTTATGTTGCTTGTCCTTTGGGTTAATATGGCTGATGGCTTACAGTTACCTGTCTTTTTTGTCCGAGAAAATGTGTAGTGTCCGTTGCTAAAAGCTATGGGTGCATATGATTTCAGGTTCTGAAACAGCTGAAGATGCTGACTTAAAACACAGTAGCCATTTTAGTATATTGCTGTAATTATATGAAATAATGTCAAAAAACCTCAAGGGTGTAGTGTCCGTTGCCATATAGTGTCCGTTGCCAAGTATACTATATAGGTACATTAATTACATTTTGTTGCAATTTTGAAGTAATTTTGTCATTTATTTTATTTCTGTAGTATTTTGTCAACCCCTAAATGACAGGTCTCGTGAGATTTGGTGTTCTTGTCATGTACTTGAGCTGTAGTGTCCGTTGCCGGCCATATACATTTTGTATAATGAGCATGCCATGCATGTTTGGAAGAGCACAACTTTTGAACCAAACGTCTCTATCCAAAAACTTAAAAAGTGCAATGTATGGCAACACTTCTAGTAAGATTTTCGGCACTGAAAGTAGAAAAATATAAAACTTGAAAAATTGGCCCAAGTGCAACCCAATTGAGGACACCTGCTCTGGTGTAGTTACACACCCTCGTCAGTCAAGACGGCACCCAGCCAAAATCTTAAACGATTTAAACTTCGCTGATGACATCGCTTTGCTTGAGGCATCCATACCTAAGGCACAGTCACAACTAAATAGATCTGCTACTGCAGGACAACAACTAGGTCTTGTCATAAGTGTTCCTAAAACCGAATATATGACCATCAACTGCAATCCACAGCCGCCACTGGAAGTGTATGGTCAAGCCATCAAACATGTAACAGACTTTAGATATCTACAATGTATTAGGATCAATGATGGCATCCAGTAAGAACGACCTGGCCAGGCGAAAGGCGCTCGCTTGGACCGCTTTCTGGAAACTTCAAAAGATCTGGAGAAACCCAACGTTCCCCATAGCCACCAAGATCAAGCTCTTCAATGTCACTTGTGTGTCGGTACTCTTGTATGGTTGCAAAACCTGGGTGCTACCGCGTGACATGGAGGACAAGATAAACTCATTTGCTACATCTTGCCTCAGGATCATGTTGAACATCAAACGTATAGACCATGTAAGCAACTGTGAAATATACAAAGCCACAAACACACAACCTCTGATCATCAGAGTGAGGCAGCGGCAACTGCGCTTTATTGGACATGCCCTGAGGATGCCAGTTGAGGAGCCACTCAGGTCTTACGCCCTCTACGTCCCACCCCATGGCAGAAGGCGTCCCGGACGCCAGAGGACGAGCTACCTGACTTACATCCAGAACATGCTGGGGGACACGGAAGGTGACCTGAGCCCTGACAACATTGCCGCTATGGCTGCTGACCGGCGATCGTGGAATGCACTTGTGATCGACTGCTCCGCAGCCGACCGATGATGATGATGATGCAACCCTTTGGCGCACCCTGATCTCGGAATAGCCGTTTGACCATGGAGACTAATTTAGCACAAAATGAAGCTCAAAAAGGGATTGAATTTTTGGTTTCCTCACTCTGCAATTCCAAAACATCACAGCATCCTCCATTATAATACAGGTCTGCCAGCCAGCTTAAGCCCGTCACACATTCACGACCTTCCCCCGAATCTGTTCCCAAACACCAGCCAACCAGGTTCAGCTGACGTTCGGGAGCAGTCTGACCAGATTTAGGCTACGCCTACCTTGCTATACCAATCGAAAAGAATTGGAGTTAAATTGGAGTCAAATTTGATCCCTGAACATGCCCCGAACACTGCTGACTTACTACCAGATGGTTGGCTGGTGTTTTCCTCACTTACGGTCAAAAACCAGCCAACTATATAGATGGTCGAACCTCCTGAACGACCCATGAATGTTTTAAACATTTTGAAACATTCGGCTGGCGCAGCCGAACTGTAGCGGAATTCGCAGAATGCCAGCCGACTCTGCGCCGACCCACTCCTAACCACGGTCTGTGGGTGTTAGTCTAGCGTTCGGGAGGCCAAATTTGTGAATGTGTGACGGGCTTTAGTGTAGTATTTTGTACATTGGATGAAGCAGCGCTCGTGACTGATTTAGGCGCATATGCTCCCAGATTTTTGACGGTGCGACTACATTTGAAATCACGGTCGGCAACATGGAGACAAATAACTCACGCAAAATTTCCCTTGAAATGAAGCATCAGTGCTCCAACAAATGAAACATCGAAAGGACAACATTTTTTCGTTCTAGTGGCCTTGTGTTCAATCCATTTTTACGGGTTTGGGGCACATTTTTGCGGCCTTGAACAAGGAAATCTGTAGCGCTCGGCACGCAAGTCGGCCATCTTGTTTTTCAAGATCTCCCATATCTGAAAAACTGCAGTATGGTCAAATTTCGGTAGGTGGCCAAGGTAGAATTTTCTGTTTCTGGGTGCAAGATTAAACATTGATTCATTGAATATCGCGATATTACTTGTTTTTTGTAGAAGATTAGAAATTGTTGGCAGCATTTTTGGTAAGCTAAAAATGTGAATTTTAATTCTAATCTTAATTTTGATTTCAATTTTAATCTAATTTTAATTCTAATTCTTTTTTTAGACATAATCACAATTTTATTTGTTCAGCTGTGTTGATATGTGATTTTGTTTGGGAAGTGGTGAAATATGATTGGGTAGGTACTAGCTTAGGTTTAGTTTTTAATATATTAATTCAGTAACACCTTTGGAATACTTGCTCCAAGTTCCAGGTAGAAAATGCATGACTTTTTTGATTGTACAGTTTGTATCATTTCACTTGTGAACTTGTGGAAGCACCATTGGCCCCCGGTTAGGGGTCATAGCGGGGAACTTATACCCAATTTTTTTCAAAATTTAAGGATGCTGAATTTTTCAATATAACGTGAAGACAAAGAGGATAAGTACAGAATGAAGTACATATCTTGAACATTTTTTCCTGCCTCATGAGTTTGTAATTCTAGAGAGGATGTAGAGCTGAAGTTGCAGGAAATGACTTCCATTTGTGTCTGGGAATTAGACAAAATACAAGGGAAGGGAAGCTGCATCAAGTGCTTTGCACCCTTCCCACCCTGCTCTAAATTTCTGGGGAGATGCCTGAAAAAAAAACATTTCAGTGTATTCGTGCAAATTCCTGCAAATTATGCCAGTAGGACAATATCTTTCTGGTGGTGCGCCTAGATTTTTGCCGGGGGAGCCCGCTTTAATGCCACGGTGTTTCAGTGTTCAGTGTTTGGTAGGTTCACTGGTTCAAAAAGGTTTCAGAAGCTATTTAGACCGAGTGCTATGCCATATGTGGTTTTCGATAAATACAGCACTTCAATAAGATGACTGCAATAAATTCATATTGTCATATACATAGGAGTAGCGCAGTACATTAAGTCACTGCCATCACATGAAAATTTTGTATCTGGTCTTAAACTAAAGAAAATATAATTTTCATACGTTTGAATAAATTATGTATATAAGGCTATCGCAAAATGGACCGTGCGACTTTACGACAATTCTCAGTGCGCTAAAATTAACCTGGTAAAGAATGTATTGGACTCCGCACCCTTCAAATCGGTAAATGCTGTTTATCCATGACCTCTAATCGCCCAGAAAACATTGCAACGCTCATTACTAGTCCTGGGGCGCGCAACAATTGTTGTTCTGCACATGCATCTTCTGTTTTTTTTACAGCTTTTTTACCAGGCCGGGCCTCAATCATGCCACTAAACAATGTTCATTTTGCCATAGCCATGGCACTTCTACTTAAAGCATGCACAATTCAACTTAAAGCATGCGCAATTCAAACAGCAATTTAGTAAATTCTTGCAACAACTTTACCGGAACACATTCATCAATATGCAACTTTCAGGTAGTTCTTCCAAATACGCCCCGGCCAGCTTTTTTTTAAAGCTTTCTTGTTGCTGGTGCGCCCAAATATTTCGGGTTGGGGGCACAGTTAGTCAAAAAGTTAGTCTGGAGCCCTGTGAAGGGATACAAAAATTTTGATGAAATGTTGCATCGTTTTTATCTGTCATCATATTTTGCTGAAGTCTTTATTTACTGAATATGTAATCATCTTACTTGAGTTTTGTCCATGATGTTGTATATTCTCATATCTACATGTAGTATCTGACAATTGGACTTTCTTTTCTTCTTTGTTACAGGAATGTTCAAATTGGCAAGGTGGTCATAAAGAATGAATCTTTACTTCCAATAATGTCAGGTGTGTTGAATTCCCTTGGTTTGAAAAAATCAAAAATGTACAATGTCGTTATTGTCATGTATGTCCACCTCCGAGTCAGCAAATGCCCCTTTAGCACTTGTGCAGCTGTACCTGCATGTATACAAATGTGTTGACATGTTGGTCATCTCTGCTTGCCATGATGTGTTTTCCAGGTGATGTTGTGATAAAGACCTCCAGTGTAACAGAGCAGGGTGTGCCTGTCCTCAGCCTGTCTAACGGCAAGGTCTACACATTTAGTGTTGCATTAGGAACATGGTGAGCAGCCACATTTCCACTTGTGTGATGTATGTTTTGTCGAATGATATCAGTCTCGCTGTCCCCATGCAAACCCTACCCATGCATTCCCTGAAATATTTCACTTTACTTCAGCATGAATATTTTCGGCATAAATGCCAGGTGGCGGATAAGCACGCCAAGGCGACCAATTGTTAAAAAGATGTTAAAGATAACATAACAAGACAAATTATTTTTGTACCTTTTTGTACCCTAACACCTTTGTCAGGCACATTGTATTCAGCCATAGACTCAATCCATTCTGGGATTTGGCACGAGGTTTATACGAGGCCACAGAGGTCAGTCTGGGTCAGACGGACGCATCATTTTCGATGGGGAAGAATACCCGGAAATAAGGCTCAAGGCCAAAATAAAAAGAAACCCCCGGTCCACTTCTTACTCTCTTCAGCCATGTTAGTATCTGATATCATTTTGTATGAAATGTGAACTCAAACTTAGACTCTCAAAACTTTTACCGCACACTACTATACCATGGACGCCAGTCATGGAAGAATCGTGGTTTGCACCTTTAAGTCCTCCTTTAACTATACAGCATTCAGAAACCTACTTGTTGTTCTGTGTCTATTTCTGCTCGTGCACATTTATGCAACACCAGCCAGCTTTTTAATAATCCAGTTATCTTTCCAGGTCCACTTTGTCAGATGTCCACAACTCCTTACAGCAATGCTCGGACCACCAGACCGTCCTGTCTTCCTCAGATACTTCTTCTCAGGTCAAAGGTCCCCTGGCGTCTTTACAAGGTCAAGGCCAGAGGTCAGTCTGTCTTATTACAGTATCTACATCTACTTGTAGTACTCTATTTGCCATACAATGTACCCTGTACAATTGTCGTGCAATAAAGTTCTTCCTATGAATCATATCTAGTATTATGTACAGTGCATACACCAGCAAAAACAAACAAAAAAACAAAACTGGACATGAACACAAAAACGTAATGACTCTGCATCTGTGGATCTGTGCAACCATATGCATGCCTTACTTTTGGAAATTTCTGGTTGATACCGAATAATGTGATTATAGAAACTGTCACTCTTGTAATTGTATGATGCAGCAGATGTTGGATCTGGCTTAAGGCACCAGTCTCTTTGAAGCCTTTTCTACGTGTATGTCTGTCTAGTAGTGTGTTGTGACGTCATCCCAAGGGAGTGAAGTATTGTGTGTGTGTGTACGTCTGTGTGTCTGTGTCTGCAAATCCCTCTGTTCATGTACACAAATGCAACAGTACCATCAACACTCAGTGCTGTACTATTTATGTTTACCGAAGGAAAACATATTGTTTTTGCTACGTTTCTTCTTCCTCTTCTTCTTCCACTTCTCCAAACAGTGACCTCTGACCTGGTCATTGACCTGAACCAGACTGTCTGTTACCATGGTAACTGGTGTTGAGTTACATCATGTTGAAATTTTATAGCAGGAGGGATTTAGACTCCTGTCTGACCATATATATGAATGTGTTTGAGTAAGAATTAACAGAGCAGACCATATGTGAAGGCAAACATTATGCATTTGCTTTGCAAATGTTACCTTTCTAGTTTGTATTTGAGACTAGAAGGGTCACAAATCAGTATGCCAGTAAATCTGCCCAGCTGCCCAGAGCTCCCTAACCTGCCTCAACCGAGTCCAAAACCGCTTACAAAATCTTGTTGGGAGTGACTTGTTCGCCACCCTTCAACCACTCTCACATACTATTAGGCATAATGTTGCAAGCCTGGCGTTACTTTATCGTTATTTCCACGGTAAATGCTCCACGGAACTTCACTCGCTAGTGCCTCCACTTCGAACATTCTCAGCAAGGACACGTTTTGCCACTTCCACTGAAGCAAATCACCCTTTCTTCCTCCATACACCACCTCTTAGGAGGAAGTTCCACGCTGATAGCTTCTTTCCTAGAACAACATCATTATGGAACAAGCTACCACGTGATTGTTTCCCATATGGGTATAACCTTAAACTTTTAAAGTCTAAGGTCAACGAACATCTGTTCTCCCTGTCTGTACAGTAACCTAAAACATTTGAGTGGCTCCCATAAGCCTTGTTTTATGGTGAACACGAAGTAAATTAAAAAGTTAAAAAATCGGTCTTGTTCTCTTGAGATTAGCAGAGACATGCAAGACAATCTTTCATCATGGTGAGCAACTTCTACATGACTTTTGAATCATCTGTTCCCATTCACAGGTCAGGTCGCCAGGCAGGCCGACTTTTCCGTGCCAATCATAACTTACAGCAGGCAGTCACACTGGGCCATCTAGAGAATCAGGTAGGTACTGCAGTACTCCTGGTGCTGCCTGCAATATTAATGGCGGTTATATTTTCAGCATTGTATGTCTGTGTATGTATGTGTGTCTGTCTGTCTGTCATCAAGATAACTGAAGAATGGCTGGATAGATTGGTTTGATATTTGGTGTGTTGGTAGGTACATTGTAGGATGTGACAAAAACTGGAAATCATTAGATTTGGGGCCCCTGGCAGCTTTCCATGGTACTGAAGTGGAACTTCTAGTTTTGATATGTACTGAAACACGTGGTTTTAATATTTTTTTGTGGCATATAGCTTTGTTAGGAGTAAGTGGTGTAGGTTTGGGCCCCCTTGCAGCTTGTACTGGAACTAATTTGCATAGTAAATGAGGAAATACTATTATATAATTCCAGGGTTTTCCATGATAGGACTTTAATACCTGTAACACCTGACATTGTGGTTTGTGGCAGGTGGAACATAAACAGATGCCAATCGTGCAAATAAAGACCTAAAGTGCATAATAGATATAAAAAGACCACTATGCATAGATAATGTAAATGTGGAAGTGATTTGCATAAATTTTACAAAAGCTCTAAATATTTCATGGAGGTACATGTATGAGCTTGTCAAACCCTAGGTTGCAAATAAATTTCAAAAGTTTTTTTAATCAAATCTACCATTAGCATCCAGCTATCAAATTAACATTACATGTACATGTACTACAGTGTATGTAATTGAAATTTTCCATTGTGACTTCGTTTCTAGTTGACCACATTGACACTGCTGCCATTGTTGCGTTGTTGTTGCATGCTATTACTGGTTAAATGTTGCAGGGTTTTTGCAAGCTCTTTTTTCCCCAGACGTTAAACCGGATAGTGAGTGAGTGAATTTTTTCCCTGACAGACTCCCCATACACCACAGAATCATTTTTTCATGTCATCTCATTCCATTGCAAACCCACAGAGTTGATTTACATTTCTTTCATCGTATAATACTCCAGTACCTTAACTTAGCACCTTAGTTCCTCCTGTGCCTATTTCCTGGCACGTCGGGCCATCTGTTTCCACCTTGTGCGCTGCTGTGCTTGTACACCAGTCAGTGTCTGTAAAAACAAGAGAATGTCTGAGTGTGCATATATAAGTGAGGAATCGTCTTTGTAACATTGGTGACACGTTGCAGGTGTCTGCAGCCCTGATGCTGAGGTCCAGTGCAGAGCACAAGTTCTGGCTCCTGACTTTGGTCAGATATCTGGTACAAGAAGGTGTGTGCAAACTTCTCTTGTCTTGTTCATCATGGTAGAGACCTACATGTAGGTACCCTATGGCCTCCCTGCCAGCTGGATGCTCTTCTTCTGTATGATGGAAAATGTCAGAAGCAATGACCCAGGCATTTACCGCGGCTGTGTTTATTTTCCGATAAGCTCATATCTCGCAAATCACGAAACTTGCATGATTGGTCGGTTTTCTGTGACATGGCATGGCTGTTCGCTGTCATTGGTGAACTAGCTGACATCATTCACGGGAAGCAGATACAAACATGTAGCTTGAAACTTCCGAGTTTTCGCGATATGTTTACAAAGATGACACAAAGCCCGATAACTATAGGAGTATTTCGGAGGCATTTCAGATTTTTGGCTTCTCTAGTGGCAAGAAATGTCAGTAAACCGGGGAGGAAACAGCAAAAAAAACACCAGCATGCAGCACGACGCAACCGGCGATAACTGGTGGGGAGAGGGGCGCACATGTCACCGGGCGCCGAATTTCATGTATTGTTCCTTTGAATCTTGAAATAGGAAGGCTTTCATTTTAAAGATCGATAAATGGATGTTTTTGTGGGGAGAAGATGATTTTCATGAAAAAATCCGAGAAGCAACAAATTAAATTGGTGTGGCGTAATGAAAAAAAGTCTAATTTTATTAGCATTATGAAAAGTCTGAATTGTAGTCAATTTAATCAGATGTTCCCCTGGCTGCTGTTCCCAGCAAACATACCTTGTACATGTACCAGCCAACTACAAAGGCCTCATTAGCAACCAAGTACAGCATGTTTCACTCCATATCCCTCCCCATGCAAAAATGACCTGTTTATATCAGCCTTTTGCAGAAATGGACCATCCCAAAATTATTTCTACCCACAAACGGATAGCATTAGCCATCACCTCACTCAAAACTGGAATTTTCTGAAGTTGAACCCTCATGCAAGAATGGACTCTTCTACAAACACCCCCATGCACATGGACTCTTCCAAGTTACGCATCCTCCATGTCTATTACTATTAAAGCTTCCCGAATACCAAATTTCAGGTATCATGTATGCCATACAATACATGTGAGTTAAGTCCTGTGGGCATGTGTTAGGCACCCCATAGCAACGGGGTCTCAATACATGTTGGAGCCAAAATATACATTTCTGGTCTGAAAATCGCATGTTTTGAAAATCCCCAAAATCATTTTTGAAGTGATGAATATCAAAAATGTGAATAAGGTCCTGTGGGCATACATACATGTACAATCATTTATGACCTATAGACACCCCCATGCTAAATTTCATTTGATTTTAATACCTGGACACAGGAGCATACATGTACATATTTATTTTTGGTCTGAAAATATGAAAAGAAAAACTCAACAGAATAATTCTAAAGGACTACTAGTACATTGTAATGGCCTGGGGGTATTTGCCTACTCTACCTCCATGCCAAATTTCAGGCCATTTGGCTGAAAAATGAGTTGAATCCCTTTCACCAAATGGCAGGAGAAGAAGAAGAAATATCAGGAAAAACAATACATTGTATATTTCCCTCCTATACCTGTGGTATGGAGTGAAATATAATCATGTTGGGGCTTACAGTCAAGACGGGACTTGATTTCTTGGTATTTTACCCGGGAAGGAATGCTGCTAGAAGGCCAGACTGGCTGTTTGGTAATGTTATAGAAAACAAGCCGTGGGACTGGTCAGAAAAGTTGCCCCATGGATATTGTGAAGTATTTTAACTACAACTTTTCAAGCTGTAGTTAAATGTTCCACTGAGTGATTGTGTTGTGATACATTGTATATACTGTCTGCCTGTACAGGGTTGGAGGCCCAGTTGAGGGAAATCTGTGACGAGCTCCTGGGTCCTGTCACTCCCCAGGGTCAGCTGTCCAAGGGAAGTCTGTGGGAGCCAGAAGTCCTGGTAAGGTTTTACTAACGTCCACGTACATGACTAAGTTATTATCAGTAAGGCACATGTACCTACATTTTGTATCTGGACATGTAGTATGGGTCACTGCAGGTTATTTTGAATTGGTAATTATCTCAAGAGGTGCTTTGGACTCATACCCAACAGACACCATTGAAATTTTTTATTTATTTTGGGATTTTTTGCTATTTTCAGACCAAAAGTGTTAATATTTGGCTCCTATGCCCTAGTATTAAAAGTAAATGACTTGCAATTTGCACGGAGGTGCCTTAAGGCACACACTTTTGGCACACACCAGTTCCAAATTATTTATTGTGGGATTTTTTGCCATTTTTAGACCAAAGAAACTGGTACTGAATGAAAGCTTTCGCATCAGAGATGGAGGAGAGCTAACTTGGGACAGTCCATTTTACATGGGCTGTTTTGGAAGAGTCTATTCTTCCACAGAGGTTCAAATTCAGAAAATTCCAGTGTGGAGTGGAATGATGTATACATAATGCAGGATGAACTTAGTTGTGGACATCAGACCTTGTTTGACACTTGGCTTGCTTGTCTGTCCCAGGGTGTGTGTAAGCGAGTGGTGTTGAGTGAAGTACTGCAGGAGGTGGGCAGTAACCTCAGGCTGCAGCGCCTCTACACAGAGTACCAGGACCAGCTGGACATGATACAGAAACCTGCACAACTACCCTGAGCTGGACCCAGATTTGCAGGGATTCTCTTGGATAGATCTTACTAATATACTACATGTAGTTACGGCTGTGTACTTAAACGTGACATCAGGTACAGGTACAGAGGTTTAGGTACAGGTCTTAGAGGTCTTTATTCAAATAAAACAGGACAGAATTAGGCGGCCTTATGCCTTTAATATTCAAACAAAACAGAACCATATGTGTCCTTGAAAGATCTGTTGCATATTAGTTATGCTCCTTCTAGCTTTCACTGTGGTCACCTCTGTGTCATATCGGTATGTACCGGTACTTAGTGATGCGCTACTATGGACCTGTACCTAATTGATTTTCGTGGCACTGTAATGGTACATGTACACAGTACCGGCACACAGCCCTAGTACTAGTCTACTGTTAATTCCAGGACTGTGAAAAATCTGTGTGACATGACCATGATATTGTATATTCTAACAGGCTAGCAAAAGTGTCACAACATACATGTACATATTCCAGAGGAAGAACCAAAGCTCTCAAGAGAACATTTAAGTTTCATATGATGATGATGTTGAAGTTTCAGATGATAGGAGTTTACATTGTACTTGCTTAAAATATGACTAACAATAATAAAGTCATATCAGTATGATGGAAAGTTTGTGGAAACAATAATTACACATTTTCATATGAGGTACATCTCTTGCTGCCTCAGAGCTGAGCTCATTTCTTGATAGTCCTTCACTACCCAAGATGACAGTCTGTGTTCTCATACTTCACTGAATAAATAATAGACTAGGACTAACATGAGTAATAAGAAGCTTACTGGTGTGTGCTTGACCATTTGTTGTGAATAATTTGCATTGCCAAGAAGGTTAATGTTTTTGGCAGTGTCTGTCAGTCAATGTGATAACTTGAGAAGGCTGAGATGGATTGTCTTGATATTTAGTAGGTGGGTAGGTCTTGATGAGTCTTTGGAACGATTAAATTATGGGCCCCCTGGCATTTTTTAAGGTACTGCAGCTGAACTTCTAGTTTTGATATCTGTGTTCTAGACAGGCTACTGTATATGATTTTTGGGTGGTAAATAGTTCTTGTGCTCCAGAAGAAGAATCACAAGTTTGGGGCCACTAGCAGCTTGTTCAGGAGCTGCAAGGGTGTTTTGCTAAAATCTTTGAAAGAGGATAACTCAAAAAGGGCTTGACGGATCATTTACATTTTTGTTATGTAGGTAACTTAAGGAATACTTGACGAATTAAGATGATAATTATGCAAATCAGGATCTGCACAATTGATAAGGAAATTCTATAAATCTGTGTTTCATGATAGGACTATTCAAACGTAACATGTAAAGAGAGGAACACTGACAGATATAAATTATGCAACTGAATACTTAATTTACATAATCAATGAGAAAATTCTATAATTACATAGTGGTCAACGGCAGGATTTTATACTTGTGGCATTTGGACGTGAAGTGGAGATGAATATCATTAAACATAGATTATGTAAATCATGGCCTCATTTGCTTAATTGATAAGGAAATGCTAATAACTTCTTTAGCACTGGACAGAAGAGAGTGGAAAGCAGTGGTGGCCCGCATTGTCGACAGATGGGAGTAATGATGATGCTGATGATGTTATTTGAGTGGAGAAGATTATATAATTTATGCAAATGAGGGCCTCATTTACATGATCAGTGAGAAGCATTTACAATACGCCAGTCATTTGGCGAAGGTACAAATGTATGAGGTCATGGAACTCTAATTCTTTTGTATGCTGCCAGCAGTTATTTTCTATTCCTTAGCTGTAATCATGGATTCCATGGCATTGGTGTGTGACATTGGATCAATGCAATTGACCTTATCTAGCTATCCATCACAATTATCACCTCAACCAATGATAACATGACAATTATCGGTTCGACCAATGAGAGAGTGGCTGTATGTCAGATCAGAGATTTGGAGATTCTCTGAGCCAACTGGATAACAAGATAGATGAACAGCTAACATTTAACTCCAACAGTTCAGGATTGTAATCACGATTGAATGTCCAGAGGTCCTGTTGCACTTAAACCATGCAAAGTTACAGGACCAACTAACGTTGGGACCTCACCTTGGTGCTGAACGTGCCATCCACTCCATACATTATTCCCTAAAGCGCCTGTCACACATTCAGAACCTTCCCCGAACACCAGCTTACCAATGTCGGCTGAAGTTCGGGACCAGTCTGATCAGATTTAGGCCACGCCTACATTTCTATATGAATTGAATCAAATTTGAGTTACATTTGAATCAAATTTGACTGCTGACCTACTCCCGAACACCAGCCAACCATGGCCAAACCTCCTGTCCACACCCAAATTTTTAAAACATTATTAAACAAATTTAAATATTCGGGTGGCACAGCCGAACTGTAGCCGACCTCCCCTACACCAGTCAACCACAGCCGACCTTGCTCCTGACCTACTCCTATCCATGGTTGGGGGGAGCTCGGCAGTGTTGGCGAGGCCATATTGAGCTATGTGTGACAGGGGCTTAAACCGTGCAGTTACAGGACCAACTAACGTTTGGATCTCTCCTTGTTACCACGTTTGGACTGTTAAAACGCTAAGAAAAATGCCTCATTAAAGCTTATCTTCCAAGGGAATTTGTATTGTTGACAGCTGATGTAAAAGTTGTGCCATTAAAGAACTAATATGGCTCTTACATGGTCTTATGGCGGATCGATCAATTTCCCCAATGCACATCGTTCTTTGGTGCATTCATGCTTGGCCACAGTAATACAAGAGTGACGAAAACAAAGGAACAAACGCGCCAAAGCTAAATTCCGTCTCGTATACAGTCGTTTCCAATTGAAACAGTCGATGCTATATCGCAGAACGACACATCCCCAGCACCCTACCTTTCTGCCTAGTTTGGACAGCTGGTTTCCAGGTCGTCCCGGGGCGCCGATGTTACACTTGTGCAGCACCCGCGTGTTACGGGAGCATGGAAAGTGTACTGAATATGCAAGTAAATTTAATTATCAATACAAATTATCAATACAACTTACAAATACAATATCATACAAATCTGGAAAAACTTGTATGAGACCTGGAGAATAATGAAGAAACCTTAAGATTTATGGAGAATGTGGGAGAACATTCGGTACACTTTCTATGCTCCCGTAACCCATCGGCGCCAGTTCTTCCACATGTCTTGACTCAGAAAACTTGCTTTATACCCCAGATCCTCAGGTATAACGCACGACAGCTTACCCAGTCTACAACAAAAACATGTGCATCAGGCCACAGCAAGTAATTTTTATAGATGACATCAGCGGGCGCATTAATTTTCGCCTGATTTAAAAAAAATGTCGTAAATGTCTTCCAGTTTAGAGACCATCAAGTATCTAGCCAGTGTAGTAGCTTGAGGCCTAATTGCTCGTGTTTGATGGCAGGTACGTGTTGACAATCTAAGGTGTTCCTTCGCATATGAACACCCAGTGTAGTAGCTGCCCATGTTGATACCACAAACTCTTTTCTGCAATTGCTCCAGTTAATCAAGATGTTTACACACCTACAAGGACAGGTGATACTCTTGAATACAGGAATAACAGACTTGTTCGTTGTGACATCATGTTTTATCGCCTCAATTCTTGTTTAACAAGGTTTATGAAATTTGTTTTTTCGCCCAATCGCATTAAATTTGTAGTCTGTGGAGGGTGTCATCCATAAAACTTACTTGCTGTGGCCTTACTTATGAATCTACTCTGAGTTTACATCCGTTTTCAAACTATAATGTATTAGGGACCATGTAATTCTCCAGATGCCCTTATTGATTGTAAACTATGTACTAAGCGTAACTTTTAATTGTAACTCTGCCCTTTACAATGTATAAATGTATATATTCATGTTCAAATGTTTTGTTGGAATAAGCCTCGCAATTCAGCCATCATATCTGCCAGGAGGCTTGTCAGTGCTGTTATGGTGTTCTTGTGCAATAAGGCAGTCTACACTCTACACACATAAAATCACAAGAGATTGTAGATTTTAAACTTCTGGTATGTACAGTAGGTATGGTTTGTGTTAACATGATTTGGCTATCAAAATACTCTTCTGACAAACAGCCCTCCCCTTCGTAAAATTTCACCAACAACAAACCGTGCCACTGCAAACACATTCATCCCTCCACTACATCCAACACAAAATCCAAGTTATTTGCTTCTAATACCAGGGCACAGGAGCCAAAAATACATAAATCATTTTAAAGTGTTTGAAGACCAAAATTGTTAAATGTAGTCCTGAAGGCATAGGTCTCGGCATCCCTACACTGAATTTCATTCTATCATTGCGTTTCAATACCAAGGCATATTAGCCACATATTTTGGTCTAAAGATAGTCAGAAGTCCCCAAATATATCATGTTGAAGTTGTGTATGACAAATGTGTTAAGAAACTCCTGTGGGAATGTGTTGTAGGTATCTCCATACCAAATGTGTCAATTGGTTTCAATACCGGGACACGTGTAGCTAGGGACCAAACACAAAGACCAAAGTCATCTCAAATGGTGAAATACGAAACAGAGTCTGCCAAAACATAATAGGCCAATACGAAGACGTCCTTACCACAGTAAAGAAACCGAACTTGGGACTAGCCAAAACTATCATACAAGGACCAGTCCAGGGAGGAAGAAAGAGGGGTAGGCAGCGAAAAGATGGGAGGATGATATCAGAGAATGGACCGGCATGTTATAAGTGAAAATAGGTCTTAGAACAGAAAACCAAGCAGGGTGGAGAAAACTGGTTGTCAGATGTTCTGTGGTGCCCCACGTCAAATAATTAGACTAAGGGATACACGACACGAGACGTGTTTGTTGCCAAGATAATCATTTAGATGACAATGTATTACCAAGCTTTCTTACAAACAAAATATTCTTCTCATTTATTTATACCGTATATGTTTTCTGAAAGTTTGCACCTTCCAGACTTAAATTAGTTTTGTTGATTGACAACGATCTGGTACCAGCGTCTTTCAGTATTAAGCTAAATTCCGAGACAAACGTTTCGAACGAGAGCGAATTTAATCCATTAGTAAAATGAGATTGAGATAGGAGTCTGAGAACATTTTCCGTATGTGAATGGTTCCAGTGAAATCTCTTTGGAGAAGGTTTTGATTTTGGCCTATTGTTAGTTTGAATGGATGAAAACAGATAGCATGCGGTGGTTTGAGCATAGCGTGCGGCGGTCAAGGTGTGAACTTAAGCAACAGAACATGTTGAAGTAAAGATTGGCTAGAGGCGATATAATCCACTGTACTTCTGCCGTTTGGCTGGTGGCAGGTGTAGTTACCCTGTAAGTCTCCCACTACTCTGCCATTTAGTATTCTAAGGTTGGCTTGTATACATAGGTCAGTTATGAGTCTGCCAAATTTGTTTGCTTTGTCAGTGTTGTCTGTCTTATATATACATACATATATGTATACATTACGTATTTTGCAATTTTGATAGGAGAAAATGACTGTGCACTAACGACTTTATTAACGTATTTCAATGAAATTCTTTTACAGTAGCGAAAGTACATATCAATGTAATACAAAAATAACAAATATGACTGTTTATTCATTTTGTTTATTTTATTTTTCTTTGCACTTAGATGTGACTGGCTTCTTGACAACACTCCATTATGAAGCCCGGCAATAGCTTAGAGACAAAAACTGGGGTACACATGTATATTCTGCCTTTATCAACAAATCTTGGCATTCTATGCACTTCACTTTCCTATGCCAATACAGATAGGCCAATACAATGTACATCAGTTACCTCCACCAGGAGGTTATATTTTGGGTCGTGTTTGTGTGAGTGCCTAATGTGTGTGTCATTCTGTCTGTCCCTTTAAACACAGTGACACAAGAATGTATGAATTGTCATGATATTTGGTATGTGGGTAGAGGTTGGCAAGGTCAAGTTCAAATATGGGTGGCAGGGCCCCCTAGCAGCTTGATACGGTACAGCAGCAGAACTTTTGGGTTTTGTATCTTTTGACGTGAAAATAATGGTACAGTTGACCTAATTGGTGTGGTAGGTAGGTAGGTCTTGCAGTGACAAGGAAGTGACAGAAGTTTGGGCCTCCTGCCAGCTATTTCTGGAAGTGCAGGGGCATTTTTGTCAGGAAGTTTGAGTCACATAACTCAAGATGGTATGGATTGATTGGCATCTTTTTTTGGCTTGAAGGTAGCATAGCTGAAGATGCACGTAAACATATAGTGGTGAAATACAAATAATAACAAAAGGTTATTAATTTTACATGATTGACAAGGAAAATCTTAAAGTTGTGGCAGAGGTGAGGTCACTGGATTTCAGTTTAAAATACTGAGTATTCACACCACCAAAACATAGATGATAATTCAAGTAACAAACTGAAGGATTGCATTTAGTGCTGCTTCACTAGATGTAGAGACAGAAAAATGCTCATGTTTTGCAGAATCAATTCAAATCTTTGTCCCCAAAATTCTGTCACTGCTTCTAGTGGAAATGATACAAAAGTGAGGCTAAAACTGAGAAACTTGCCCACCATGTCAAAAAATGGCTGGGTAAATTCCCGGTCACATACATTGCACTCATACGATTGAGGCTTTTTCTGCAACAATATCGCTGAATGTCGTACATTTTGTAGGTTTGAAAAGAAACGGGTACAAAAGTTTAACTTTTAAACTCTTGCAGTTCTATTTTATCTCAAATCTACAACACATGGCACAGTTGTCACTGGAAACCTCCATAGTAGGGGCATCATACAACAAATGTGACCGAGGCTGAACAGCAACAAAACATAAACTGTACCTTGTTCTAAACATTCAACAAAAAGCTCTTTAAGTTCAACCCTTATGGCAACATCTTTACATACATGTATTACCCAGACAACAGGTCCCTATCTAACAATGTGAATAGCAGAAACTATTTAACAGAACCTTTTACTGAGGGAAATATTTCTGTCACGTTTTGTCAAGACACTGCTGCTTAAAATAATGGTCCAAACTACACTCGTATTTCCTAGGGTTTTATCACTGTACAATGTGAAATATTGGATAATCATCCCCTTTTCCCCCTGTTCTATAGTCTGGTGACTACTAGTCATTGTAACTTAAAAGTAAACTACAGTGAGCCAATAGGCCAATCAGGAAGTGCATTTATAAAGATGTCATGACTATGCTTAACTTGTCCAGATCTTTAAAGTGCCTTTACAAGTTGTTTCCCCAGGCTGACTCAGTTACCTCAGAAACCTACAGGTGTTTGTTAAGAGATGTTTGTCTTAGAAAACTTGTTGACTGTTTCCTCATCACTCCACTCCTTCCTTCTCTCTCACTGCAACCTGTAGGACAGACACAGTACATCTGGGTGAAACAAGAAACACTGCAGCTTACTGCAAGTCCTAAGAGACAGGCAAGAGATTCTGTTATAACCTTTACCAAGAAGGGTGTTTCATGTCCATTTGTGTGTTTATGTGTGTGTGAACACCACAAATCAGGAAGATATGGGTGGGTTGTATTGTGATATTTGGCATGTGAGCAGGAGTAGACCTAGACAAAATTAAGGTCAGGTTTGAATTGGGCCCCTTTGCATCTTTCTTAGGTGCTGCAGTGGAAATTTCAGTTTTTGTATCTCATGTTCTGAACAAGCCGTGGTATTATTTTGGGTCACAGGTAGCTTTTGGGCTAAGGAAGAAGTGGTGCTATATGTTTGGCCCCTCTAGCTGCTTGTTTTGGAACTGCAAGTGTGTTTTTGTTGGAAAAATTCAAACAGGGATTTCATTATCTTGTGGACACGTCTGTACTTACATGTAGCTAAGGTACTGCTAGGTTGAGACATGTCCACATGACAAACTCTAAACATCCAAAAACAGGTACTGGCATTTTCATTGTGCAGCTACTATTATTTAAGAAGCCACAAACTCTCGATTTTCACTGCTTTAAACTTGAAGGAATCTACAGTACCTTGAATCTCTCTTCCAGTAGAGAGACTTCACTGATGAGGTCTGTGATAGCGTTGGTGAAGGCCTCCTGTGGACTGTAGTCAGGTGTGGTCTGGACTCTCAGCACAAACTTGTGTTCCAGAGGGTGGGGCACCTTGTACCCGGCAAATATCACCTGCGGGTCCTTCAGCAGCTGCCTACATTGGTATATTATACATGGGAGTGTAGAAAAGAATATCTGGTACGTCTGATTCCAATATACTGGAACTTACATTTACTTGGAATATCTCCTTTGTCTTAGACTTAGAGTCCAGTCATGATCACACTTCTGCATGTCTTCATTACATATTGACATTTGTTTTATTGATTACTTTTACTTACTTGCAGGGCTCCAGACTAACATTTTGACATAGGAGCACTGTGCTCCTAACCCAAAATGTTTGGGCGCACCAGCAAAAATCTAGGCGCACCACCAGAAAAAATAATCCTATTGACGTAATTTGCAGGACTTTGCACGAAATGTCGAATACTGTGTTCAGGGTACTACACTGCCGGCAAAGGTAAAATAATACTTGCTGCGATTTGCAGGTATAGAGAAATGTATCCTTTTATTTACTACATTGATCCAAAAAGGTCAAACCTCCTTGATTGAACATGAGAAAATTGTGTAAAATAGAGATACCAAGAAGATACCGTAATTATAAAGCTGCCGAAAAATATTACTCTCATTTCCGAAATAAACATACCCCTTCGGAATAAAAGTACCCCCCAGAAAAACTTCAAAATCTAAAAAAACAGCCTCCCCCCCCCCCCCGGAATAAACGTACCCCCGGGAAAATGACCAAATTGGCAACAACATTCATTTTAAAATGCATTCTTACAGGCCATTGAGGTATGTCACTTGCAGTCTAATCTACATCTGCTGGACTTAAACCCATGTCATACATGTATACAAAATTACATGTTGGCAAACATTTTACATGCGATTTGAAAAACACATGCAAAATTACTAGACTAAGTATATAACTGTTATTATTACAGAGTCAGTAGTAAACAACAAACTATTATACAGTTCATGTATACAATTTAAGAAAAAATATTTTTTAGCCTGGTACAATTTATATATAGCAATAGTAATTAAGAAGTAATTAATTTCTTTGCCCAAAAGATAAAATGGAGGCGGAAACGCGGTGCTAGATTTAATTTGTTTCATTATCGGCTCTCTACCGACGTCTGTTATCCTGCAGTTCTCACTGGTGTCGCTAGAAGGCGTTGCATATTCTCTCCCAAGAATCCAAGATGGCCGCCATTATTTTCGTCTCGGCTGATTGCCGTGCGTTTTGGATGAAATTTTGCGTTTATAGGCGCATTAAAACAAGTTGACTACGGATGAAACTTCTCTATGAGTATGAACATTTCCTAATGGAAAATGGGTCATTGTTACCACAAAATTTGTAGCTTTACCTGGGTTTGGAAGCCCTTATTTTGAAAAATGATTAACGTAACTTGATTTTTTCTAGGAGCACCGTGCGCCTGTGATTTCAAATCTAGTCGCACGCTTGCAAATTCCGGGCGCATATGCGCCTAAACCAGGCGCAGTCACGAGCGCTGTACTTGTGTCGCACATCTAGCATATGAATATAACAAATTCATCAATTGCGTATGAGGTGCGTATGATTTTCATATGCAATATTTTTCTTCACTTCTGCAGACCACATGCCCAACGCACTTCTGACGAATGCCAAGCCTATCGTGGGCGTATTCCTGGCTGCTTCCTTATGTTTTCCTTCGTAATATTTCTTATGTTATTACGGTCCTCATAAAATTTGGTATGTGGGTAGGTCTTGATCTATCAAAGTAATGATTAGATTTTGGACCCCCTGACGGCTTTTCTTGCTACTGCAGCAGAACTTCTGGCTTTCATATCTCGTGTTCTGGACATGCTAGGGCCATGGTTTTTGGGTGGCAGATATCTCTTGTCTTGGTCACATATAAAGGAATTGGTATAGGTTTGGGACCCCTGGCAGATTTTTTTTTTGAATGGCACGAGGCAATTCCACTTGTGACTTTGCAAGATTATAACTCAAGAAAGAGGTCACAAATTGTCATAATATTTGGTATGTGATGATTGTCATCATCAAATGGTACCACAGTCAAACTCATTCTATAAGTTCTATAAATTAGGTTTGATCCCTGATAGGAATTTCAGGTCTCGGACATGAGTTTCTTTTACAATTTTGGGGTCCGGGGGCATGCTCCCCCGGAAAATTTTGAAAATTGAACTTCTGAAATGGCATTTCCTGCGTTTTTGAAAAGATTTCAAAGGGAAAATCAAAGACATACACTATACAGTATGGGGGGGGGGGGTCTGAACCCCCCAAACCCCCCTGGCTACGGGCATGCGTAGCTTTATGGAGGCCTGCATGCCCCTTTTCGTGAGGCGTAATCATGCCTTTTTAGTCTCCGTAATCCGTAGGCAGCCGCCCCAAAAATCAACGTAATTCCTAATACAGTACATTAGCCGCAAAGCGTAATAAAGTCGTAATCAGCTCTGAGAATTTAATGTAATTCATAATCGGCGGCAAAAATTGTTCGTTATTCGTAATCACTACCCCCCCTCCCCATGCAGGCCCTCCTTTATCTGCACCTGTACCTGCACTTGTTGTTGCATGTACCATAGCCGCGGCGACTGTTGCAGGGCTTATATATAAGACTGCAAGCAAAAGAAGACCTGCAACAGTCGCCGCGGCTACATGTACCAGAGCAGAGTAATGTATTAACATACTTACGCTCTGAGTAAGTTGCCCAGTGTGTGGTCCTCCTTGTTCACAGTGAAGATGGCAGCATTGGGAACCTTGGTATCTTTAGTGATGGTAATTCTAGAAGACAATGTTGTGTTTAGACTGGGGTGTAACTTGACGTAATGCTGTTGATAGTGGATAATTAAGATTGGAGATTTGCCCCAACGTCAAATGTGTAAATCAGATTCACATCACTTTAGAATTTGACTTGGAACTCGGGATTTAGAAACAGGAAAACATAGATCAACCCAAAACCTTCTGATCTATGCAGCATGGACTTATCCAAAATGGATATTTAGCTCCGCCAGGTATTTTTAGTCGTGTGTGTGTGTGTGTGTGTGTGTGGCAAGGGTACCGAAGTAACGGGTTCCTCACTGGCCGCCCAGTGCGGAACTCGCGGGGAAAGTGGCGTGGGCACTTGGGACCCTGTGCTGAAGGAAACTCTGCACAGGATTTCTAGTGCTGAACGGCTTTGATCCAGTGCTGAAGCTCCGTCAGGACTGGAATTCCAGAGCTGGATCTTGTCTCGGCACTCGTTTTCCAGTGCTAAATTCAACTCAGCACTCGGCTGCCAGCGCTCAGAGGCCGTTCAGCACTGGATAGCAAGTGAAGAAGTACCTAAGTAACGGGTTCCGCACTGGATTTTCTAGTGCTCCGAGACTCTTTGACTCTGGAAGCCGAGCTCTCAAATCATTTCGGCACTTGGCTTCTGGTGCTTACGTCGGCGTACAGTACATTATCGTACAAGTCTATGTTTGTGAAAATGTGAAGAAAGATGCCGCACAGTTCTGTCCTGCCGATCACCTTGTTGTCCCGATTGTAATTTGTTTCCCGGGCGCTATGATCTAAAAAATGATGATTGTAATGTTAGAGTTTAAAGGCAGCATCTCGATACCCCTTTTAAAGGCAAGGTTTGGTTTGCCGATTCGGAGTTTCCAGTGCTGAAGCCGCCGACACTGGACACCAAGTGTTGACGTAACTTCGGCACTGGAGATCTTGGACGGAAGCCGCCTCACCTCTGCACACCGAGTGCTGGGAAAGGAACCCGTTACTTAGGTACTTTTGCGTGTGTGTGTCGTTCGGTCTGTTAAGCTAATATACAAAAGTAACGCCCTCCTTTCTCAGCACTGGAAAACCAGAGCTGAGGCGGCTTCAGCTCTGGAATAGAGCCGTTCAGCTCTGGAAACCGAGAGCTGAGAAATCTCAGCACTGGAAATGGAATTACGAAATTATGTTCCGCACTGGAAACCGAGTGCTGAGGCCACCGTCTCTGAGGCATTGGTGAGCTGTGAGTTATGATTATACTAAAACTGAAAAGTCTCTAATTCCACCACACTACCCAGTGTTCGAAATACCCGTCTGCAATCTGCAATTTGCAGATAGATTTTCAAGATTGCAGAAGAAAAAATCATGCAATCTGCAATTTTGCAGAAGGAAAATATAGGCTCCGGATTCAATAGTTTTCAATTTAGCAAAGTAGCGGCGCTGTGAATAGCCTGAAAACCCGCGCCGCACGAACCTGACGGCGTTTTCCAGCTGACTATAATGGTCCCATATAAGGAAATTCGGGGTCAAAGTTGACCAATTCCGACCACGCAACTAAAGGCGACGATAACCAAATAAGGGCACTCGCCATTTTCCGATGTTAGATTTCGTCACCCGGGAGGACCCGACAACTGCCTCGGCAAGTTTTGGCAGTTTTCGCCGAGCATTTCCCAGCAGGTAACGCGGCAAAACATGGCTCCGAGAAGACCGATAGAAACAACAAGAAGTGAAAACAAAGACTATTTTGTCGTTCTTTGAGAAAACCGACGGCAATCGGAACTGCAACAGCAACCCATCGCGCACCCGCGAGATCGGCAAAACTCAGGATAGTTGCTGTCACGGTTGGATTTTCGAGGAGCTGGCTGAGGAGGCCGACGCAGATGGCAGATTTAGAAATTTTGTAAAAACTCTCACCGAAGATCGTGCCCAGGAAAATAAATGTGAAAATTTTTATTTAGAATGTAAATATTGTCAAGTTGTTTTGTCCAACTTAGCAAGGAAAGATCGTGTTTTTTAAATAATTTTCTTGTAATTCTAATACTGATTCTATCAACTTCTTTGTTGTTTTTTCGTCAAATTATTTACGATACTATTCCAGGAATTTAACGTTACCTTACTTGACAAGTTACGCGTCCATCAAAACATTGTGCTCATTTAATTGCTTTCTATGAATGTTCAAGTTATATAATTGTTCCTGTTTTCTTACCATTTTTCACATGCCAATTTTAGGTGCAAAAATTATGTAGTAACATCACATGTTCAGTTTAAAAAAAATATGTAGTTCTAGTATGTTACTGCATGTGTCATTGTTTCCATATTTCTATATTTCTTCTGTGACGCTGCTGACATAATAAAATTTCTATATGTTAATCATTTTCAATTTGCCATGTATTTTGCAATGAAAAATTTATATGCTTCCCAAAGAGAGCCATATTAGTTTGCTGAAAAATGGGATCATATCCTTTCAGTGGTGTCATGACATGACAATTTTCTGTAGAGAATGATCTATATTAAGTTTAATATTAAAGAAGAGTGATATTTTGAAGTATTTCAGTAATGCTACAGATTTACAAAGCTATATATGATGTAAAAATAGGCATTATTGGTTTGAGAAGGTTGTAATATGGGGGCTTGTGTATTTGCAGAAAGTATTTCCAAATTGCAGGACGAAATTTTGACTCTTCTGCAATATTGCAGAACACTGAAAAAAAGTATTTCGACCACTGCTACCTTTTCTTAACAACAGGCTCGATCAATCATTTTTCGTCTCTAACGTCGCTGTCTTTTGTAGCGCTGCATGATCCTAACGTTTTTAGGGCCAAAAGTTAACCAAGTTAATTACGTCAGTGGGGCTATATCTATCACAATCACACACGAAGCTATATCTTTCATGATCAGAAATAAAGTTGTTCATTATCTCTTGTACTTGGTTGATATCACTTACACTGGAGCCTATATAGTATAATCGTATTTATTTTTAATTTTTTTACTTCGAAAATGAACGAAAATAATCACAAAGATGCTGTTTTAGTTTCTTGCAGGCTTTTAGCTAGGATTGTTTTGTTGGGTGTCCATTTTTTTATTGTATGCTGTAAGGTGCAAGCTTTTTAGGGGGGCTTTTAAAGTTTTTTGAAATTCGTAATGCTCTCAAACACTTCAGGTACCGGTGGAAAACATTGAGGAATACAGCCAGGTTTTTTTCATTTGTTACTTCATTTTTGTATTTATAGTAAGGCTGAAGGGAGGCATGAGGGCATGGCAGAGGTTAGGAGTGGAAAAAAATAGGGTGTCTTTAGGGTGTCCTACCAAAAAGAAGGGTGTCCAATTTCTCATTATTTTCAATACAGGGTGTCCAAAAGACACCTGGACTACCCCCTAGCTAAAAGCCTGGTTTCTTGTTTCCAAAACCACATGCAGTTGCTTGGGTAACAGCGTAAGGTTTAATGACGTTAAAGGCCCATTATGTAAGTTTAGGACAATACAAAAAGTATATTTTCCGGCCATTTCTTTACATAGTAAGGCCATGTTGATTTGATTATATGGATGACATCCTCTGGGTACCCCAAAACTGATGCGAGCGTGCGAATAAAAAAAAAGTTTGGCAAAAAAAAAAAAGGTGCCTTCATTATGAAATCTACGTGGTCATGAAGGTTGAACAAATGGCTAAACACACAGATTATGGTATGGCGAATAATAGACTCTTCATTTTCATTTCTTCACATTTTCTTCTTCCTTTGGAATTGATTTTAGTATTCTACGATATTAGTATAGTTTTCCAATATTTTTTTTCTCTTTACGGCATATATTTGCTCATTTTGCAGCTGCTTTGTACGATTTCCAGTATGGTCGAAAACTTTTTTTGGGGGGGGAAACGAACGAAAATGATGCGCGCGCGGATGTCATCCATATAATCAAATCAACATGGCCTAAGTTGACTTTACACTTAAGTATTCCAAAACAATATTCAGGGAGAGAATATGCAACATCGTTGCTCCATAGAAATGTTTTTAAAAACTGTGAAAGAACTCACATTCAAACCTCTGGCCACACACACATTGGCTGTGCCAGGCCTTGTGTCAATTACCACCCCAGTGGGGGTGCCAACTGGTAGCTCACCAGTTTCTGTAAGACCTCATCGTTACCAGACTTTTTCTTCAAATCTAAAGCGATAATAACCTCAGTTTGTTGATGCTGAACAGAATAGACTAAGTTCATAATAATATACTGCCTCATTTGAAAGATATGAGAGTTTCCAAGAAGCTAATCATGATAACATGTGCTCCTGTCTAGATAGCCCTGCCGTTATACATGGGGCGTACCCAACTAATTATCTCCCCTAGGGGGGCTTCCACTGTATGTTGTTTTGTTGTCCACTACCAAACAGGTGTCACCTCAAACTGAACAAGGACTGTTTTTGTGCACAAAACATAGGTCAGAAATGTGAAATAATGACGGAAAAGTGTTGAAAAGTGATAGAAAGTGTTGATAACACAGAGATTTGGTATATTTAGAATATTTCAATTTTTTGCGCAAAATCTTACATAATGGGCCTTTAATAGTTTAATTTTAGTGGCAGGAATACAAGTGATTCAGTACAGATTTCCTACCGCTCAGCACTGGGACATTCCAGTGCCGGAAAAGACGTCAGCACTGGTTTGAAGACTGTTCCAGTGCTGAAGGGACGTCAGCACTGGTTTTCTAGAGCTGAATATTTTTCAGCACTGTGCCACTGGTTTTCCAGTGCTGAATTCTCCCCCAGCACTGGTAAATCCAGTGCGGAAGGCGTTACTTTTGTATACGAGCACTCGGTTCCAGTGCTGAAACCGCCGTCAGCACTGGGGACCCAGTGCTGAGCGACCTTTGAACTGGCTCTGCCGCGCGTTCAGCACTGGAGACCGAGTGCTGAAAGGAGTTCAGCTCTGGAAACCAGTGCTGACGAAATTTCGACCGCTGATTCAGCACTGGAACACCAGTGCGGAGGGCGTTACGTATATTTGCGTCTGTTAACGTTGATACAAATGTTTATAATTCAAGAATGTATGAGCTGTTTGTCTTGATATTTGGTACACAACAGGCCCCGGCCTTCTTTCCTGGATGACGTATCAAGGTATGTACGTATGTGGGTACAGTCTTTTCCGAAAGGCTGCGGACCCCCCTCCCCACGGCACATGCACGAGCACTACAACAAAACAAAACGCCACATTTCTGACTCAATTACTGTTCCACCAACATTAAAATGGCACATTTAGCAACATCATCATCATTAGCAATACTTACTTCTTTTCACCTTCAAACAGTAGAAACGATTCAAATGTTGGCGGCGCGTTCATGTCTGGTGCTGAACTGGTACGGACTTCTCAACACTCTGACGTCATCAAGAAAAGTCCACTCCATTCATAGGGGTATTACTTTTAAATAATCCAATTATGACTAAGATCTATTGCGTTAGTATCATGATTTGATCTTAAAATAATTATCTTCAAGTATTATATCAATAGCAAGAAAAGTTGAGATTATATGAATAATTTCACTGATACCACAAAAATATTAACATCCCACCCATAAATGGTAATGGTATCTTCTACATCAAACTAGCAGAATGCCCTCTTTCAAGTCTGTCCGCCGTTTTGGCAAGGGCATGAACGTACTGAGTGTTTAGTTTGCTGCTTTCCTGAAGCAACAAGAATTGAAGAAAAAAACTGAGGGAGTGATGAAACTAGAGTACTTCAAACCAACCTGATGCCGATTTTACAACAACACGGGTCGGGGATATGGACAACGGGATAACGGTAACGGTCTACATAATTACCTTCGTCGAGGAACACATAATGTGTGGAGTACAGTAGAGTAGGGGGCCTGTATGGGGGAGACGCCTCGGTTGGGCTCCAACATTGACTTCTATGCAAAAACAGGCCAAAAAAGGGGCACCATATCTCACCTTTCTGAAGTTGTGGTCACACAAACTCACCTTCATGCATTAGCCAATTTATTAATATGTACCTACAAGCCTTTTCGGGAAATTCTGATCGGCGAGTCTTGAGTTACAGCCGTGTTTGTAAACGAAAAGTTGAAATTTCACATCAGAGTAGTAGAAGTTACTAGAACAGACTATGTTTATTACTGATTGACAGTTGTCGAGAAACAGACCCCTGTTTACATTTGAAAAAGGTCATGTGATATTGGCAGGTATGCTGTACAGGCCTTCAGTACAGGCCCAAAGTGTGGGGATGAAACTTCCCCTCAATTCCCAAGGGGGCTATCAATGAATTTCATATTTGGGGAACATGATCACACACCCCCAGTGTATCAGCCAGGGGGGGGTGTTTTTCCACAACTCACTTGTTCATTTCCCTAGAAGGGGAGACGCGCCTGAAAGGGCATGCGCACTGAGTGCCTCAAAATTAAGATTAGCTAAAGAACTTTAAAAGCCTTTTTTGGGGGGGAATTTTGTTGAATTTTTGGCCTTTTTATGGTGGGTTGTACAGTGTAGGGTTCTGAGTGATTGTTTTTGCAAAAAAAATTGAGTTTTTTCATGAAGTTGCCTTGCTATTGGGTTATATGTTGCCCTACACCCCTCCTGCCTTACCCATTGGTATCGACCTGAAATATAGGGTCAAAGTGCACCAGTGTTTACAAACACGGCTGTAACTCAAGACTCGCGATCAGAATTTCCCGAAAAGGCTTGTAGGTACATATTAATAAATTGGCTAATGCATGAAGGTGAGTTTGTGTGACCACAACTTCAGAAAGGTGAGATATGGTGCCCCTTTTTTGGCCTGTTTTTGCATAGAAGTCAATGTTGGAGCCCAACCGAGGCGTCTCCCCTATACCGCTTTAGGCTATATATACATAGTGTCCTTCTCTACCTCATAGCTCAATTGGATTTAATAAAATCATGTTTCAATATTACCTACAAGTACATTTTGTTACATGATGACCTAATTTGGGGTATGTGGGTGCATTTTTTTGCCTCACAAAAGTGTGATATTAGTGCAGTGTAATGTAATGGGCTCAGGGGCAGTGTGTATATGATGATAAAAGCTGCCAGAAATATCTACAAGAGCTTGAATGACTGCTAAAGTGGTGTATACATTTATGAAAAATGATGTACTTAGTAATTTCTGAAGGTTTATACAATAGTATTTTTCACCAATTAAGAACTGTCAATCAAAATGTGCCCTTCCCATGAGCCCCCCCCCCCCCCCCAAGCAGACAGAAATAGTCATTTTCAGACTTCACAGGAACCAAATAAAGAATAGTTATGGCTAGATTTGCTCTGAATGTGTGGCTGGACAATGCATGTTTTCTGTCAAAGAAAAGGGATTTCGTGTATGGGGGGACATTTTAGCTCTTTATTCTCAGCTGTATTGTGTACATTTTGGGGTTTTCATTGGTAAGGTATGGTGGTGTGCCTGGTAGAAAAGTTGTCAAAAGTAGGGAATTTCCTATTACTGGTGCACTTTGACCCTATATTTCAGGTCGATACCAATGGGTAAGGCAGGAGGGGTGTAGGGCAACATATAACCCAATAGCAAGGCAACTTCATGAAAAAACTCAATTTTTTTTTGCAAAAACAATCACTCAGAACCCTACACTGTACAACCCACCATAAAAAGGCCAAAAATTCAACAAAATTCCCCCCAAAAATTGGCTTTTAAAGTTCTTTAGCTAATCTTAATTTTGAGGTCACTCACCAGGCACTCAGTGCGCATGCCCTTTCAGGCGCGTCTCCCCTATGGGGGGGTCCCGGCAACGCTCTACGTTAAGTTCAGAGAGCCGGCTACGTATTACGCTGAATTAAGGAAGCCTCTCTACGCTTTACGCTCAAAATTCGAAAGCTTCTAAATGCAATATGCAGGACTCAATCACTTAGCGACTTACGTTTGCGTCAAAGCTGGTAATTTATGATATGTAGAGGTGACATTCATTTTACAACTGGTATTCATTTTGGCGCGGGTTGACACCAGTGTTTCCGCCAGGCTTCGGGCGTCCCAACCAGAGGGCCGCAGGCCCGACCGCGAGCGCCGAAGGCGCGAGCTTTCTAGGGGGGGTCCAGGGGCATGCCCCCCGGGAAATTTGAACATTTTTAGCCCTCTTAAACACCATTTCCCGCATTTTGAGAGGCAAATAATTGTTGAATAAAGGTAGTTGTTTATTGCCAATCAAACCACAGACTTTGGCAAAAATTTGGCATTATCATTTTTTTTTCTGGGACGGCCTCCTCTCGGGCTTAGGCCGTCCCCAGCGGGAAGACTAGGGAGGTCGGGGGCATGCTCCCCCGGAAAAATTTGAAATCTTAACATTCTTAACCCCATTTCCTGCATTTTAAGGGGCAAATTTTGCTGAGCAAGTTTGATTATGCTATATGCACAATTCATTAATTACGTTTTACGTTAAATTCGGTGTAGCTACAATGCATTACGTAGAAATAAAACGGCCAATTACGCTCTACGCAAAATGCACCGATTCTCTGGCTCTTTTCATCCTGTCGGACGGTCTATTGTCTTTCCTTCCATTTTCGTCTCGCGTTGGCAGCTTTTTCTTCCCTCGAAGCTTTGTAGGTGGCCATCCCACTTTTAACTGCTGCCCTCCATCTATTCCTGTCCACTGCTAGTTGTTCCCATGTTTTCTCCTGGATGGAGAAGTCCTTCAGTGTTAATCTGCAGACGTCCTTATAACGTAGATGGGGTCGTCCTCTAGGTCGCCTGCCTGTAGACAACTCGCCATACAGTACTAGCTTTGGCAACCTGGAGTCTTCCATTCTATGACAGTGTCCCAACCAGCGAAGTCTGTTTCGGCGGAGGATTTCAAACAATGACTGTGCGCCTGCTTGTTTGAGCACCTGTTCGTTTGTGATTTTATCTTGCCATTTTATGCGCAAGATTTTTCTCAGACATCGAAGATGGAAACTGTTCAGCCTTTTTTCTTGTCGTGAATACAAGGTCCAGGTCTCACTGCCGTATAGCAGGGTTGACAGTACACAAGTAGAGTAAATGAGAATCTTGGTCTTTCTTGTCAATTTGTTATTCTCCCATACCCTCTTGGTGAGTTTACCATAGGCTGCAGCAGCTTTTCCAATTCGCACATTGAGCTCTTGATCAAGAGACAGATTGTTGGTCATCACTGACCCCAGGTAGGTAAATTTCTCCACTGATTTGAGTGCATTTCCATTCAGCATGATCACAGGAGGGACTGTTGTGCCCTGCCCCATTACTTCAGTCTTCTTGACACTGATTGTCAAACTGAACAGGTCACAGGCCTTGGCTAGGTTGTTGATGTGTCCCTGCAGACCTGCCTCCTTATGTGATACAAGAGCTGCATCATCTGCAAAGAGGAGATCCCTGAGCAGTGATTCAACTGTTTTGGTTTTGGCTCTGAGTCTTGCAAGGTTGAAGAGAGAGCCATCTGTACGTGATCGGATGTATATTCCGTCGTGACTTCCATCAAAGGCAAAGCGAAGGAGCGCAGCAAAGTAAATGCTGAAAAGGGTAGGCGCCAATACACATCCCTGCTTGACGCCCTTCTTGATGTCAAAATGTGCAGAGGTAGAGCCATCGAACTGTATGCAGGCCTCCATGTCCTCGTGAAAGGGTTACGGGAGCATGTAAGTTTCCCAAATATGTAAATTAGAGCATATATATATAGAGCATATATACGTTACATGCAAATGTCAATACCGTATAAAACAGGATAACACAGTAAAAGCAAGCTGTTATAGAAAACAGGAGAATGCAGGAGAAACCTTGAGAATGCAGAAGAAAGTAGAAGAATACAGGAGAAACTAGGAGAATGCAGGAGAAACCTGAAGAATGCAGGAGAAACCTGGAGAAACTAGGAGAATGCAGGACAAACCAGGAGAATGCAGGAGAAACCTTGAGAATGCAGGAGAAACCTGGAGAATGCAGGAGAAACTTGGAGAAACCTGGAGAATGCAGGAGAAACCTGGAGAAACCAGGAGAAACCTCCAGAGAAACCAGGAGAAACTATGAGAATGCAGGAGAAACCTGGAGAATGCAGGAAAAACCTGGAGAAATCAGGAGAAACCTGGAGAATGCAGGAGAAACCTGGAGAAACTAGGAGAATGCAGGAGAAACCTGGAGAATGCAGGAGAAACTAGGAGAATGCTGGAGAATGCAGGAGAAACAGGAGAATGCTGGAGAAACCAGGAGAATGCAGGAGAAACCTGGAGAAACTAGGAGAATGCAGGAGAAACCTGGAGAATGCAGGAGAAACCTGGAGAATGCATGAGAAACCTGGAGAATGCAGGAGAAACCTGCTGAAACCTAGAGAATGCAGGAGAAACCAGGAGAAACACGGAGAAACCAGGAGAAACCTGGAGAATGCAGGAGAAACTTGGAGGAACAAGGAGAATGCAGGAGAAACTAGGAGAATGCAGGAGAAACCAGGAGAATGCCGGAGAAACTAGGAGAATGCTGGAGAAACCTGGAGAATGCAGGAGAAACCAGGAGAACCAGGAGAAACCAGGAGAAACCAGGAGAAACCAGGAGAAACCTGGAGAATGTAGGAGAAACCTGGAGAAACTAGGAGAATGCAGGAGAAACCTAGAGAATGCAGGAGAAACTAGGAGAATGCAGGAAAAACCAGGAGAATGCAGGAGAAAGTAGGAGAAACCTGGAGAATGCAGGAGAAACCAGGAGAAAGCTGGAGAAACCAGGAGAAACCTGGAGAATGCAGGAGAAACCTGGAGAAACCAGGAGAATGCATGAGAAACCTAGAGAATGCAGGAGAAACTAGGAGAATGCTGGAGAAACCTGGAGAATGCAGGAGAAACTAGGAGAATGCTGGAGAAACCTGGAGAATGCAGGAGAACCCAGTAGAAACCTGGAGAAACCAGGAGAAACCTGGAGAATGCAGGAGAAACCTGGAGAAACTAGGAGAATGCAGGAGAAACCTGGAGAATGCAGGAGAAACTAGGAGAATGCTGGAGAATGCAGGAGAAACTTGGAGAATGCAGGAGAATGCAGGAGAAACTAGGAGAATGCTGGAGAAACCTGGAGAATGCAGGAGAAACCTGGAGAATGCAGGAGAAACCTGGAGAAACCTGGGGAAATCAGGAGAAACCTGGAGAATGCAGGAGAAACCTGGAGAAACTAGGAGAATGCAGGAGAAACCTGGAGAATGCAGGAGAAACTAGGAGAATGCTGGAGAATGCAGGAGAAACAGGAGAATGCTGGAGAAACCAGGAGAAACCTGGAGAATGCAGGAGAAACCTGGAGAAACTAGGAGAATGCAGGAGAAACCTGGAGAATGCTGGAGAAACCTGGAGAATGCAGGAGAAACCTGCTGAAACCTAGAGAATGCAGGAGAAACCAGGAGAAACATGGAGAAACCAGGAGAAACCTGGAGAATGCAGGAGAAACCAGGAGAATGCAGGAGAAACTAGGAGAATGCTGGAGAACCTGGAGAATGCAGGAGAAACCAGGAGAAACCAGGAGAAACCAGGAGAAACCTGGAGAATGTAGGAGAAACCTGGAGAAACTAGGAGAATGCAGGAGAAACCTAGAGAATGCAGGAGAAACTAGGAGAATGCTGGAGAATGCAGGAGAAACCAGGAGAAACCTGGAGAAACCAGGAGAAACCTGGAGAAACCAGGAGAAACCTGGAGAAACCAGGAAAAACCTGGAGAAACTAGGAGAATGCAGGAGAAACCTGGAGAATGCAGGAGAAACTAGGAGAATGCAGGAGAAACCAGGAGAATGCAGGAGAAAGTAGGAGAAACCTGGAGAATGCAGGAGAAACCTGGAGAAACTAGGAGAATGCAGGAGAAACCTGGAGAATGCAGGAGAAACTAGGAGAATGCTGGAGAATGCAGGAGAAACAGGAGAATGCTGGAGAAACCAGGAGAAACCTGGAGAATGCAGGAGAAACCTGGAGAATGCAGGAGAAACCTGGAGAATGCAGGAGAAACCTGCTGAAACCTAGAGAATGCAGGAGAAACCAGGAGAAACATGGAGAAACCAGGAGAAACCTGGAGAATGCAGGAGAAACTTGGAGGAACAAGGAGAATGCAGGAGAAACTAGGAGAATGCAGGAGAAACCAGGAGAATGCAGGAGAAACTAGGAGAATGCTGGAGAAACCCGGAGAATGCAGGAGAAACCAGGAGAAACCAGGAGAAACCAGGAGAAACCTGGAGAATGTAGGAGAAACCTGGAGAAACTAGGAGAATGCAGGAGAAACCTAGAGAATGCAGGAGAAACTAGGAGAATGCAGGAAAAACCAGGAGAATGCAGGAGAAAGTAGGAGAAACCTGGAGAATGCAGGAGAAACCAGGAGAAAGCTGGAGAAACCAGGAGAAACCTGGAGAATGCAGGAGAAACCTGGAGAAACCAGGAGAATGCATGAGAAACCTAGAGAATGCAGGAGAAACTAGGAGAATGCTGGAGAAACCTGGAGAATGCAGGAGAACCCAGTAGAAACCTGGAGAAACCAGGAGAAACCTGGAGAATGCAGGAGAAACCTGGAGAAACTAGGAGAATGCAGGAGAAACCTGGAGAATGCAGGAGAAACTAGGAGAATGCTGGAGAATGCAGGAGAAACTAGGAGAATGCTGGAGAATGCAGGAGAATGCAGGAGAAACTAGGAGAATGCTGGAGAAACCTGGAGAATGCAGGAGAAACCTGGAGAATGCAGGAGAAACCTGGAGAAACCTGGAGAAATCAGGAGAAACCTGGAGAATGCAGGAGAAACCTGGAGAAACTAGGAGAATGCAGGAGAAACCTGGAGAATGCAGGAGAAACTAGGAGAATGCTGGAGAATGCAGGAGAAACAGGAGAATGCTGGAGAAACCAGGAGAAACCTGGAGAATGCAGGAGAAACCTGGAGAAACTAGGAGAATGCAGGAGAAACCTGGAGAATGCTGGAGAAACCTGGAGAATGCAGGAGAAACCTGCTGAAACCTAGAGAATGCAGGAGAAACCAGGAGAAACATGGAGAAACCAGGAGAAACATGGAGAATGCAGGAGAAACTTGGAGAAACAAGGAGAATGCAGGAGAAACTAGGAGAATGCAGGAGAAACCAGGAGAATGCAGGAGAAACTAGGAGAATGCTGGAGAAACCTGGAGAATGCAGGAGAAACCAGGAGAAACCAGGAGAAACCAGGAGAAACCTGGAGAATGTAGGAGAAACCTGGAGAAACTAGGAGAATGCAGGAGAAACCTAGAGAATGCAGGAGAAACTAGGAGAATGCTGGAGAAACCTGGAGAATGCAGGAGAAACCAGGAGAAACCTGGAGAAACCAGGAGAAACCTGGAGAAACCAGGAGAAACCTGGAGAAACCAGGAAAAACCTGGAGAAACTAGGAGAATGCAGGAGAAACCTGGAGAATGCAGGAGAAACTAGGAGAATGCAGGAAAAACCAGGAGAATGCAGGAGAAAGTAGGAGAAACCTGGAGAATGCAGGAGAAACCAGGAGAAAGCTGGAGAAACCAGGAGAAACCTGGAGAATGGGCAACAGGGTTATGTATAATTATGTATAATGAAAAAACTATTATGTATAATTATACATAACTATTGATAAGTATACATAATTATAGTATAATTATGTATAATTGGACTACTTCCTAGGGACCAATTAAAGCATTCCTTATATTTGTCACCCTCTGCCATGTACTCCATAAAAATATAAACTTAATCGGGTAATGCATCCTGGAGTTATTGGCCTGGAGTCCGGAATTAAATTTGTTTTTCCGGAATTAAATTGCGGTATATAAATCTGTGTAAGAGTCGTTAATCCTAGTTACGAGGTAGCGCCCTTCAAAACCTCCCCTGCATTCTCTGCCATTTTGCGCTATACTTTCTCCCAGTTTCTCATTAACTCTCCCAGTTTCTCCTGCTTTCTCCTACATTCTCCTGCTATGCCCTAGTTTCTCCTACGATCTCCGAATTTGCTTCTCCAGGTTTCTCCTACATTCTCCTGGTTTCTCCTAGTTTCTCCTGCATTCTCCTGGTTTCACCAGCATTCTCCTAGTTTCTCCTGCATTCTCCAGGTTTCTCCTGGTTTCTCCTTAAGTTCTCCTATTTTCTCCTGCATTCTCATAGTTTCTCCTGGTTTCTCCAGCATTCTCCAGGTTTCTCCTGCATTCTCCAGGTTTCTCCTGCATTCTCCTGGTTTCTCCTGCATTCTCCTAGTTTCTCCAGGTTTCTCTTGCATTCTCCTGGTTTCTCCAGGTTTCTCCTAGTTTCTCCTGCATTCTCCAGGTTTCTCCTGCATTCTCCTGGTTTCTCCTGCATTCTCCTAGTTTATCCAGGTTTCTCTTGCATTCTCCTCATTTCTCCAGGTTTCTCCTAGTTTCTCCTGCATTCTCCTGGTTTCTCCTGCATCCTCCTAGTTTCTCTGGCATTCTCCTGGTTTCTCCTGCATTCTCCTAGTCTCTCCTGCATTCTCCTAGTTTCTCCTGGTTTCTCCTGCATTCTCCAGGTTTCTCCAGGTTTCTCCTGGTTTCTCCTGCATTCTCCTGGTTTCTCCAGCATTCTCCTACTTTGTCCAGCATTCTCCAGGTTTCTCCTGCATTCTCCAGGTTTCTCCAGATTTCTCCTGCATTCTCTTGGTTTCTCCTGCATTCTCCTGGTTTCTCCAGGTTTCTCCTAGTTTCTCCAGGTTTCTCCTGCATTCTCCAGGTTCCTCCTCGTTTCTCCAGGTTTCTCCTGCATTCTCCATGTTTCTCCAGCATTCTCCTAGTTTCTCCTGCATTCTCCTGGTTTCTCCTAGTTTCTCCTGCATTCTCCTGGTTTCTCCTGCATTCTCCTAGTTTCTCTGGCATTCTCCTGGTTTCTCCTGCATTCTCCTAGTCTCTCCTGCATTCTCCTAGTTTCTCCAGGTTTCTCCTGCATTCTCCAGGTTTCTCCAGGTTTCTCCTGGTTTCTCCTGGTTTCTCCAGCATTCTCCTACTTTCTCCAGCATTCTCCAGGTTTCTCCTGCATTCTCCAGGTTTCTCCAGGTTTCTCCTGCATTCTCTTGGTTTCTCCTGCATTCTCCTGGTTTCTCCAGGTTTCTCCTAGTTTCTCCAGGTTTCTCCTGCATTCTCCAGGTTCCTCCTCATTTCTCCAGGTTTCTCCTGCATTCTCTAGGTTTCTCCAGCATTCTCCTAGTTTCTCCTGCATTCTCCTGGTTTCTCCGGCATTCTCCAGGTTTCTCCTGCATTCTCCTAGTTTCCCTGGCATTCTCCTGGTTTCTCCTGCATTTTCCAGGTTTCTCCTGCATTCTCTTGGTTTCTCCTGCATTCTCCTGGTTTCTCCAGGTTTCTCCTGGTTTCTCCTGCATTCTCCATGTTTCTCTTGCATTCTCCTAGTTTCTCCTGCATTCTCCTACTTTCTCCTGCATTTTCCTAGTTTCTCCTGCATTCTCCTGGTTTCTCCTGCGTTCTCCTGGTTTCTCCTGCATTCTCCTAGTTTCTCCAGGTTTCTCCTGCATTCTCCAGGTTTCTCCTGCATTCTCCTGGTTTCTCCTGCATTCTCCTAGTTTCTCCAGGTTTCTCTTGCATTCTCCTGGTTTCTCCAGGTTTCTCCTAGTTTCTCCTGCATTCTCCAGGTTTCTCCTGCATTCTCCTGGTTTCTCCTGCATTCTCCTAGTTTCTCCAGGTTTCTCTTGCATTCTCCTCGTTTCTCCAGGTTTCTCCTAGTTTCTCCTGCATTCTCCTGGTTTCTCCTGCATTCTCCTAGTTTCTCCGGCATTCTCCTGGTTTCTCCTGCATTCTCCTAGTTTCTCCTGCATTCTCCTAGATTCTCCAGGTTTCTCCTGCATTCTCCAGGTTTCTCCAGGTTTCTCCTGGTTTCTCCTGCATTCTCCTGGTTTCTCCAGCATTCTCCTACCTTCTCCAGCATTCTCCAGGTTTCTCCTGCATTCTCCAGGTTTCTCCTGCATTCTCTTGGTTTCTCCTGCATTCTCCTGGTTTCTCCAGGTTTCTCCTAGTTTCTCCAGGTTTCTCCTGCATTCTCCAGGTTCCTCCTCGTTTCTCCAGGTTTCTCCTGGTTTCTCCTGCATTCTCCAGGTTTCTCCAGCATTCTCCTAGTTTCTCCTGCATTCTCCTGGTTTCTCCGGCATTCTCCAGGTTTCTCCTGCATTCTCCTAGTTTCTCCGGCATTCTCCTGGTTTCTCCTGCATTCTCCAGGTTTCTCCTGCATTCTCTTGGTTTCT
Organism: Branchiostoma floridae x Branchiostoma japonicum; assembly: GCA_013266295.2. Taxonomy (NCBI): domain Eukaryota; kingdom Metazoa; phylum Chordata; class Leptocardii; order Amphioxiformes; family Branchiostomatidae; genus Branchiostoma; species Branchiostoma floridae x Branchiostoma japonicum. The sequence continues at coordinate 18,771,890 of CM023826.1, forward strand.
CCTGCATTCTCCTGGTTTCTCCAGGTTTCTCCTAGTTTCTCCTGCATTCTCCAGGTTTCTCCTGCATTCTCCTGGTTTCTCCTGCATTCTCCTAGTTTCTCCAGGTTTCTCTTGCATTCTCCTCGTTTCTCCAGGTTTCTCCTAGTTTCTCCTGCATTCTCCTGGTTTCTCCTGCATTCTCCTAGTTTCTCCGGCATTCTCCTGGTTTCTCCTGCATTCTCCTAGTTTCTCCTGCATTCTCCTAGATTCTCCAGGTTTCTCCTGCATTCTCCAGGTTTCTCCAGGTTTCTCCTGGTTTCTCCTGCATTCTCCTGGTTTCTCCAGCATTCTCCTACCTTCTCCAGCATTCTCCAGGTTTCTCCTGCATTCTCCAGGTTTCTCCAGGTTTCTCCTGCATTCTCTTGGTTTCTCCTGCATTCTCCTGGTTTCTCCAGGTTTCTCCTAGTTTCTCCAGGTTTCTCCTGCATTCTCCAGGTTCCTCCTCGTTTCTCCTGGTTTCTCCTGCATTCTCCAGGTTTCTCCAGCATTCTCCTAGTTTCTCCTGCATTCTCCTGGTTTCTCCGGCATTCTCCAGGTTTCTCCTGCATTCTCCTAGTTTCTCCGGCATTCTCCTGGTTTCTCCTGCATTCTCCAGGTTTCTCCTGCATTCTCTTGGTTTCTCCTGCATTCTCCTGGTTTCTCCAGGTTTCTCCTGGTTTCTCCTGCATTCTCCAGGTTTCTCCTGCATTCTCCTGGTTTCTCCTGCATTCTCCAGGTTTCTCCTGCATTCTCTTGGTTTCTCCTGCATTCTCCTTGTTTCTCCTGCATTCTTCTAGTTTCTCTAGGTTTCTCCTGCATTCTGCAGGTTTCTCCTGGTTTCTCCAGGTTTCTCCTGGTTTCTCCTGCATTCTCCAGGTTTCTCCTGCATTCTCCAGGTTTCTCCTGCATTCTCCTAGTTTCTCCTGCATTCTCCTGCATTCTCATAGTTTCTCCTGGTTTCTCCTGCATTCTCCTGGTTTCTCTTGGTTTCTCCTGCATTCTCCTGGTTTCTCCCGGTTTCTCCTGTATTGTCCAGGTTTCTACTGCATTCTGCTGGTTTTTCCTGCGTTCTCCTAGTTTCTATGCCATTTAAGCGATACTTGCATATATATTTGCATGTAACAGATATAATGTACTAATTTACATATTTGGGAAACTTACATGCTCCCGTAACCCGTGAAAGGAAATCACCAACTGCAACAATTTAGGTGGGCATCCAATGCTCCTTAATACTTTGTAAAGGGCTGTCCTGCACACTGTATCAAATGCCTTTGTCAAGTCGACAAAGGCAACATAGACTTAGAACCTGTATCTGCCGCTTTCCGCTGAGACTTAACGGACCTCTGCTTTGCCGGGGCAAGTTAGGAGACAAAGCCTTGCCCAGAGCGCAACGTCTCCCTCTCGACTCCAAGAACATTACTCCAGAGGAGAGACAAAGTCTATACGTCCGGAGCATCCCTAGAGCTGCAGGGGATGCCAGAAGATGGTTGTGGATCACTCCGCACCAGCAACTGCCTACGGGTCCCTCCCTCCGTTGTGTACTGCTTTTGGTCTGACCTCTCGCCTTTAGCCTGCCCGGCATGGTTGGACCTGCCAGGGGTTGTGAGCCCCCGCCGGTATAGCCCGCAGGATCATTGAGGTACTCAAGCCTCCCCACCACGACAAGGTAGCAGCACAGGGGGAAGCTTCTCTTGCTTGCAGGCTTTCTCTTGCTTGCACGCAAAATGCACCGATTACGCTCTACGTTAAATTAGAGTGGTCCGTCTACGCTCTACGTTGAATTAAAAGGACTAATTACGCTCTACGCAAAAGGGCATGCGGCTATTAAAGCTCCTACCTGGCTTGAGGAACAACTCTACTTCGCCGCGGCGACTGTTGCAGGGCTTCTCTTGCTTGCAGTCTTTTACATTAGCCCTAACGTAAAAGACTGCAGGCAAGAGAAGCCCTACAACAGTCGCCGCGGCGAAGTAGAGTTGTTCCTCAAGCCAGGTAGGAGCTTTAATAGCCGTGGCGACTCTTGATTGCGGGCCTATATTATATAGGCCCGGAATCAAGAGTCGCCACTACCGTGGCCGACAAGGACAACTGGCATACGTCTACCTGCGTCGTCTGCGCGAATACCTGCGTCGTCTCTGCAAAGAGCTTCCTCGCCTATGCGGGAATACCTTCCTCGCCTGCACAGAAAGAGCTTCCTCGCCTGCGTGCAAAGAGCTTCCTCGTCTGCGCGCGAATACCTGCGTCGTGTCTGCAGAGAGCTTCCTCGTGCCTGCAGGCAAAGAGCTTCCTCGGCGACCTCGCTGCGCGCAAAGAAAGCTCGCTTCACGGAAGAATATGTGTCACCCCTGCCTTGTTGAAGAATGGACGGTCCCCTATTATAGGTCAAGGGTCACACCACAGTGACAATGTTCGCTGTCGTTTTTGTTTACTTCAGTCTCAAATTTGTTTTAGTTTTTATGCTTACAATGTCCGGCGCGTTTATTAATCAATAGTGATAAGATTAATTAATATAAATCCTGCATAGATTATGTTAATATCGCCCTTACGAAATCTGCCCCCTAACACCAGAACCACCTCGTCTTCGATCTTCCGATGAAACAGTTGATCTGTACAGAGAACTTGTGGTAGTAGCTACTGACTGAAATGTAAAGTCCATGGGAGTGCCATAAATGTACATACCGGTAGCAGCATGGTCTTCCACACAAACTAAATCATCTTTGTTCCATCTTGTATATACCTCCTGTTCTTTTAGCACTTGTTTTGACATTGTACATTTCACAAATGTTTTATTGTATTTAGCTCCCTTTGCCTAGCTTAACTGGGTCTTGACATCTAGTGGTGTATTGCATGAATATGCCCTTCACATCTAGTGGTGTATTGTTGTCACATCATACGAACTTGATTGAAGATGTCACCGCCAAGAGCGCCTCTGTCCGTATTTGTGGAGATGATTTTGTACTAAGCACTAAGAAGGAAACTACAAAAAGTGGTGGCTGCAATTTTTAATTGTCTGTCATAAAAACTTTCATGGATGTTGTGGTAAAATTGCCAACAGTAAGGGCTTGAGACACCTGTTTTTCTTTAAAGCAAGGATGAAAGTTTTTCTTTAAATTCTAAAATTAAAATGTCATTACTGTACTACAACGAGGTCAAGGGATACGTGAGGTGAAAACTAAAATCTGGCAGTTCTTGTTTCCAAAAACAAGAATCCAAGTTTTACTGAGTGTGTTTTTATAGTTTTCCCCATGGTTTTTCAAATTTTCTGATCATTCAGGTAAAATATTGTAATTGACAGTAAATGTAGAACTACATGTACATTCATTTGCACATACCAATGATCTTCACTGCATTTTTATGTGTCATAGATGGTATATAAGATGTATACCCCTCCACAGTATCTATAAAGGTAAAACATGACTGCAGTGATACATTTTGTACATTGGTCTCTATAGCTGACTTCAGGGAGTTGTTTGGATTACTAGTATGTGATTTTTTGAGTGATGTACTGATAGAAAATTTCAGTCGTCAGAACAGGGTAGCTATGAAAATGTGTGATCTTTAGATTGCTAAGTAATGCGCATTATAACAAATCCTATTGAAGTACAGTAACATGTTATGACATCCGATGTTGAAATATACCCTATTGATGTTTGCGTTTGACATCTGCTGACTGAAAATACTTGCACTGTAATAAAGAAAGTCATCTTGTTTTCCAACTGTTTGCTGAATTGGTTAACATAGCATTCATTTCCTTGAAAAGTGATGCGTGCACGGATGTCATCCATATCTATTATTATCAAATCAACATGGCCTAACTTGGGAGAGAAGCATGATAGACAAACACCACAGAGACATAAGACTTGTACATGACACTGTGTATTGTTGCAAAAATCTGCAGCACAATAGGTACTAGTAAATGTTTAAAGGCACTTAAATACCATAGAACCTTCCGTTAAAAATAGATGACCTGAATTTGTACATAATAATTACCATAGTTGTCTAAAGATGGCCATATACAGTTGTCTTTTTTAGGTCATATACATGAGCTTGTGAACGCTTGAAAAACAATAAACTCAACTAAACTTTATAACCTTAACTAGTTTTCACATCACTCTACTTCAACTTGCACAGGTTTTACAAGTTAGAGCACTTCCTTGTGTTACAGTAGGAATAACAACTTTATGATTCACAGGCTCTTTGGTCATGTATACATAATCTTGCGAACACTTTTGCCTTTGGATTCCCAGACTATGGCTTTCTGAAACAACCTTTAATAAACGTATCATAGATTTTTCCACCCCTTTGTCTATAATTTATCCCTTTTTACAGCTGTCAAAAAACACATTGAATATATTGGTTCTAAGACTCCTAACCCTATCAGTCTTTTTTTTTCATTGATGCTCTTCAAGCATGGCTTTTCTTTTAATTCAACCCCCCTGAGACGTATTCAATGGGACATACAAGCACAGCTCTTATGTTTCAATTCAAACATTCTCATCGACAATAAACCTATCCAATCTAACAAATTTCAAGTTCGACAGCAAATATTATTTATTCAAGACTTTTTAGATATCAACGGTAAAGTGTTATGAAAAATTTGTAATGAAATGTGGAAAAGTTTTACGGATAAATAAGAATATAATCAATTCCAGCTATCCCTAGTATCTGGAAGAAACAGCTTACCGTAAGGCCACACCAATTTATTTTGTTGCTTCTCGGAATCGCCGCTCCAATTTTTTGCATTTTGAAAAAAAAAAAAATCTGGAGTAGAAAAGTCGCAGACCTCCCCAGACGATGGAGCAAAGCAATGGCACAGCACTTATATAGCTTCACGCTACACGGCTTTCCGAATTTTAATAGGGAGTTTCTTCCCTATTTTTCTGGACCATTTTGCTACACATATATCAGCACCTAGTGTATGAGATTCCCTATCAAAAAAGCCAGGAATTTAGCAGAAACACCCAAATTTAGCGAGATAAACAAGGTCAGGAAACACCACCCTCCCTCCCACCCTGTGTGTCGGCACGTTTGATAGACGGGTGTAACCTCCTTGGTGTAAACAAACCTGCAATCCCAGGCCAACTGCCAATTTTACACCTCAATCAGCCAACTTGGTGAAGTATACATGCTTTATTGTTCTTCAAACTTGTCCATGTAAAATCTAATCCGCTGTGGAGAATCGTGTTGTAGAAGTTTACCGAGTCCGCCACAGACATCAAAGCAGGCCTAGGTCATTGACCGGAAGAGTTCATTTCAAGGGACAACTTCTGAAATATCATTATATATCTAACCATTCAATGTATGTTGATACGGTTTGAAGTGGAAGATGTAAGTATTATAATTTAGCCTTGTCATATTAATACTGTACAAAGTCATATCTCTAATAATTTGATATGGGTTTGAAGTATTTCAAAGAAACTTTTCCCCTACACACAGAATAGACTCGCCCGTACGGTGTTACTGGAATTGCCACAGAAGCAATTTTTACCGGGTTTTTCCTCAGAATGTCTATGATTTTACGGGTAATATAGGCACTATAGCTCCTTATGATATAATTCTACCGTTCATTTTACAATTTACCAATACCATCGGCATGGGCGAAAGCACAGCGTGTTTACAAACCAAACTTGTGTTGGCTGCTGATGAACTTATGTTACACCATTGACAGATGAAAGAAACCCTTTGATCATGAACTGTGCCAAATCTTGTGCTGATTTTGATGTTGCAAATTATCATAACATTTTCTAAAACATGATACACAATGTATTCCTGCATTTCATTTTTTAAATATTTATAAATATCCATGTCAATTTAGATTTATAATCATTTGAAAATAATTCCAAAATACTACCCCCCAAAAAAGCAACCCAACACTGCAGTGACTAAACTGGAATGTGCCTCTGAGTCTGAGTATTCATTTGTCCAGGACCTGTAGCAAGCATGAGTTACACCATTTATCATGACCCTTCATGTCAATTTTAAAATAAATTTACTTTAAAACAAAGCTGTAACAAAGATGAAAAACTTTACCTCTACTTTTAAAAAATGAGGAAATTGGCCCTCAAAATGCAGGAAATGATGTTTCACAGGGTAAAAATTTCACTGCACTACATTTGTAGGTCTCCCTATGCTGTGAAAAAAATCCTGGTGAGAAGCCTGAAAGGGATCAATGCACAATACTTCACCATGAAAAGCTGACAACTTGCATACAGTGTAATCCTGCTTTTCTGTATTTTATCTAAGCCCTATACACATGTATCTCCACCCCAAACTTTTTGGAAATTTTATTTTTATTTTTTTTTCGCCCTGTCGCTCCAATTTTTTTCTGAAAAAATCCGAGAAGCAACAAATTAAATTGGTGTGGCCTAAATAAAGAAAAAACACTTAGTATTGGACCTACATGTATACAGCCAATCACTCTTGGCTTAAAATAAATAAGACTAGAAAGGCAGATATTTGCTCAGGAGCAAATGTAACATATGGGCTCACCACATCCCCCGTACCAAAAATGGACCTGCCCCCCTCCGGTACACTCAGCCCTGTCCAATACTTAATCTAGAAAAAACAACAACATGCCTCCCCTCTTTAAGAATGAATTCTTCTAATGAATTTTATGTTAGGGTCCAGTTAAAAAGACTGAAAAACAATATTTCCCACACCCCGGGATCAAACCCATGAACTTCAAAACACTGAGACTGATGACACTTGTCCTTAGCCACTACGCCACCACTCCGACTAGCTACGAAATCAGAGGCAGAGGCTATTTATATCCATAAAGGAACCTAATGTACATTTTGGAAAATGAAGTTCAAAAGTCACAAATTGTATTATGTAATGTAACAGGAGGGTAGGTACCCAAAAACAAATTTGAAATTGAAGTAAACAAATACGACATTGTATGGTACGTAGCTATAGAAGCGAACTGTTGCACTGCGGCGGTGTGACCCTTGACCTATAATAGGGGACCGTCCATTCTTCAACAAGGCAGGGGTGACACATATTCTTCCTTGCAGCGAGCTTTCTTTGCGCGCAGCGAAGTCGCCGAGGAAGCTCTTTGCGTGCAGGCGCGAGGAAGCTCTTCACAGATACGACGCAGGTATTCGCGCGCAGACGAGGAAGCTCTTTGCACGCAGGCGAGGAAGCTCTTTCTGTGCAGGCGAGGAAGGTATTCGCGCATAGGCGAGGAAGCTCTTTGCACAGATGACGCAGGTGTGCGCGCAGACGACGCAGGTGTGCGCGCAGACGACGCAGGTGTGCGCGCAGACGACGCAGGTGTGCGCGCAGACGTATGCCAGTTGTCCTTGTCGGCCACGGTACGCCACGGCTAGGTAGGAGCTCTGCTCAAGTGTGTGAAGTTATTGTGGTGTCAAGTTATGAACTAGATATGTTGCAGAACTTAGCAAACTCTTCCGACTGTATGGGGTCCCTTATATTCCTAATAGTTACCTTCGTCAAGCAGGTTACGTTACATCCTTGGGTAACGTTACACCATATAACGTTATAGGGGTTGGCGAGTTATAAACGCTTATAACTTGGGGTGTTGGGGATGCATCTTTATGATATTTGGTACTGTCACTAGATAGTTTTAAACAATGTCTAGAGTTAGACGCTCAAAGGTTAGGTGTAACAGGTTGTTCTGTGTAATGTAGCCAGCTGCCGCCGCACCGCGTGCCTGCGAAGCTGGTGTGTTACGCCGAAGGGCGGTTATACCGGCTATACAGATACAGATACAGATACTGTAAGTTGGGGTTCGGATGACAAAGGTCAAGTATGGGTAACCTAGCGTCTTTGTGTAGTATTGCAGCGGTGTACATAGGTGTGATATCTTATGGTTGTCGACATGCTAATTTTTGAGTGGGACATGTGTTGGGCAATGGGTACCTCAGTACCTGGCATAGTTTTCAAGGAAATACTAGTAGCTGCCTTTTCAGAACTGCTGTGGGCCTTTTATGATGGGATTTGACTAGACAGGATAACTTTTGATGTTGTGATCGTTTTTTGTCTTTTTTTGGTGAAAATGAGCTCATAAGACCATGAAATTAGCCTCCTTCGCACACATGTTGGGTGGCGGTGTTAATTTTTTTGGGCGAGTGACGCCAGTTATGCCGCGGACAGACGGTATTGCCGCCAAGCGAGTTTTGCCAGGGAGGAAGGTTTCCTAGCCCCCTCCCTGGCAAAACTCCCTCGGCGGCATGAAAACCTATGTGCCATTAAAATATCAAGGCCCTAACGTGTTCAGGACAAAAGATACAAAAACCGGAAGTTCTGCTGCAGTACCAAGGACACCCATAATTGACCTTTTCATCTTCTCAAGGTGCAAGAATTAGAAGACCGATATATGAAAAAAAAATGATACTCAGAATGCATTGCTGTAATTCTCAATTACATTGTACAATGTGTCGTTTCAGATAAACTTTGCTAATAATGGACGTGATGGAGTAATGGAGACCATATGATGCCACTAGACCAGCCGTACCACCGACAAACACACAGTGGCTCACAATCACTTCTGGAGTCCACAATCACCAAGATGCTCAAGATGATTACTTCCAACAGAAAAACCATCGGTGGCAAGTGTCTGTTGTTCCCTTTTCTGTTCCTAATCGTGTACTTGCTACTGCATCTGCAACTTGGCAGCTTTGTTTCCATATGGGACTCGAAGAAGAGCGACCAGAGGGACGATCAGTGGCGGCATGTCTCTCGTCTACAGAGCCTTGTCAGTCGCCTTAATGAGCAGCTCCTAGAAGCTGTTGCAGAGAGAGACTTTCTACATGAACAAGTCAGACATATTGTAGGTAACTTAAGTCAGGGAAAACACCTTGAGGACCTGGATCTAGACCTGGATTCAGTTCTCTTTGGATTGAATGGAGCCAGAGGGAGACCTGCATGGACTTTACACAAGCCCAGTTTCTGGGGCTGTACGGACATCGACGCCATACAAGTCACAGGAATTGTGAAAATAGGGGGTAAGATAATGGCAAAGGGACTGTACGGGACAGAGATGGTGGCAGTGAAAAGTGTGAATGTTGATTTGCCGGAAGTTGAAACATGCCTCAAAGCAAAAAAGTACATTAAGAAAAATGACTGCTTCCTTCTCGCCAGCTACAAGTTGATCAAGGAGATTCTGCTGCTTCAAGAACTGACTCACCCTAATGTGGTGAGGATGTTGGGGTACTGTGTGCGAGGTGAGGGGAACGGTGAGGACAGAGGGGTGACACTGGTGACGGAGATCGGAACTCCCATCCAAGACTATGGGTTGGAGACTTTACCATGGAGACGCAGGTTAAAGGTAATGTCAAGTTCTACAAAATATATATTTCAGACCAATATACTCACCCGCTTCCCGGTTTAACGTCAGTTCCCCCATCTCCCGAGGGTTAGAGGCTTGCACACTAATGCTGAGACTTGATGGCAGCCCTGTTCTTACCCAAATTGCAATAATTATTCTATAAATAGAGACTGATTTTACCAGTAGCCACTGTGATCTGGCAGTCACCGGAAATGTCTATTAGACCCGAGTGGTAAGATTTCAATCCACCAGCAGAGACTGCAATTACAAATTAGAATCACATCACAATCAGAGCTGTGTACTAGATCCAAAATACCTAATCGCTAAGTACCGGGTAGTGACTCCCGCAATACTCCACTTTTAAAAAGAATGAATAATTGTACACAATGAATAAAGGTGAACTGATGTAACATACAATTTTTTTAACAAGTTGTATCTCAACATTAATAGATCTATCCATCCATTGGTCCCAACTAATAACGTTCGACAACATTAATACATTTATCAATTTTTTTTATATTTGTGACAATGCAAGGTAGATGTAACTATCATCAAGACCTACATTTTGTACATTGAACATGCATTAATTTATTGAATATGAATCATTTGCTGTTATATGTTTAGTTTTCTTTTCTGGTCTTTTCACCTGAATCCCAATCCAGTAATTTTGTCCCACTATCTCAGTTTTGCATGGATTTGGCTAGTTTACTGCGAGTTCTGCAGCGATCCTCCATGGGGGACCTCCTGATGGCCAACTTCACGGACAGCATGTTCATGATGTCGGAGGGTTCTGTCCGACTGGTGGAAGTGGGCAGTCTGGTGGGGTCGGCACCGGTCTGTACCTCCGACACAGACTGCCAGCTGGAGGGACTGGATGCCAGTAGGTCACAGCAGTGTTCTAGCCAGCATCTGTCTTTCTGTCATTAGATGGAATTTTGACGGACAAAAATCTTGCCCAATCTGTCATCTCTTGCAGAGAAAAATCGGCATGACTGTAAAGAGATTGAACTAAGTTTAGTCTACCAGCAAAATTTGCCCCTCAAAATGCAGTTTATAATAATGGCATTTTCAAAGAGGGTCAAGATTTCAAAATTTCCTGGGGGAGCTTGCCGACAGATCCCCCTAGGATTGTGGTGCCTCTGGTGCTCAACACGATGTGTCATCAAACAAAATTGAGATGACAGGAAAAAAGGGACCTTACTAGTAAGATAATCTACAGATTATGTTTGCACTAATTTGGGACGTTGTGTCTCTCACAATGTTGGGTATACTATAATAATTGTTTTTACCCAAAGCATTTCCCATCGATTTCCAACAAACAGGGTCTCCATGTTCCAACTTCCACTGCAAGGATTACAATTCCAAAACAAATCTGCGCAATGTGTATCACTACTTCCTGCGACCTCTGTTGACCAGCAGCACCCCCAAGCAGGTTGCTCACAAAGTGCAGGACCTCCTTTGGGAGCTAGACAGTCTTTCATTGGATGCACAAGAGCTACTGGAAAGGCTCCTCCTGCTTCACAAAGGTGAGATGTGTTACTGAAGTGTGCAGAAATCTTGTTTTGATTGTCTGTAGTCAGTGCTCGGACATCACGACTGCCTACCACTACTTAGTGAGGAGGGAATGCTGTAACCACAGATGGGAATGACAGGAAATAGAGATCAGAGGTGGTAGAATTAGTCCATTTATCAACTTTGGCTGCTGGCAGACATTCCAGTTTATGGAGTCAAGGGAAGATCATACTGTTCATGGGAAGGTATTGTTTTCTGTCTATTTGATTGTGTTTTCACATTTTCCATATGTTTCAGTTACATTTAACATAGAGTGTATTTGTATATAACTTGTGATTTTGCTTAAAAGATGAGGAGAAGATCACTGATGCCCCCCACCCCATCATTACTGCAGTTTCCAGTCAACATGACGGGGTACATGTTCAGAAAAAGGTAAGACTGCCAGCCAACTAATTCTGGGTATGGACCATGGCCATGCCAGGAGATGCCAAAGATTGTTCTAAGACATCTGCATTGGAACGTGTCTTAGTGCTTGTACTGTCTCCTTGGTGCTTCTCCAGGACTTACATGAATATACATGTATACATGTAGTTGCAAAGGTGCCACAGTGGACTGGAAAAGCTTTAAATTTAAGGTTATGCTGATTTGCTTTGAGTACCAAATTTTTATTTCTGACACAGCTTTGCCAAGTCGAGTTTTGATGTCTTCTTCTGTACCCCCGCCCATAGTAATAGTGCTTCCTAGATGTAAAACATTTTCAATTTGTTGTAAACCATTATTGGTGCAGTGTTTTCAATAGCTGTCATAGCTTTTGTTTTTCCTCCACTCACCCTGAGGTCAATTTACTTAATGAGCCAATGCAGCTATGGCATCTGCAAAATCAAAGTCACTCAGTGTCCCTTTGCCAAAAGTTGGAGAATAGTGAGCATTATTTCAACATGACAAGCTAAAATCAGGAGATAGAAGAGACGATAGAAGGACTGTTGCATAGTACTTTCCTCTGAACTTTTTTTTCCTATGTAGGCACCAAATGTCCATGGTTACATCAAGCTGGAGAATTCAGACTATCAGGCAAAGTTTGACTACCCCTGTCCCAATTCCCGTGCTGATTGGGGCTGCGTGTTGACTGCACAGGGCCTGGAAGATGCCATCTTTAAATGTGAGAAGGACCCGAGGTGTCTGGCCTTTGTCTCCATACCTCACCACAGTGTAGAAGGTGACTGAGATGTTCATCATTATCACATACAGTAAGCCGGTATGTGAGGAGAACAAGGGGTACTTTTGCAGCAAGAACACAAAGACAGAGAGGAGAACATCTGGAGGATCACGGAAGCTGTCTGGATAATTGATGAACTGGGACAAGGGGGGATACAAACTTAGTCACGTTTGGGATTGTGTGCTGTACTCCAGTCATGCTCTAAGGAAGGTGTCTGTTAGAGAAGTTTTGGTTGTGTATAAGAAAATCCCAATATCCTATGATGTAGCTTCATCTGGTTGACAAATCAAATCGAACTTGAGTTAAATTTGAATCAAGTTTGACTGCCAACCATGCCCCGACCTACCGGTACTCCCAAACACCAGCAAACCACCAGCTAAACATGGTTGAACCTCCCATCCACACCCAAATATTTTAAACATTATATTTTGAAGCATTCAGCTGACACGGCCCAACAGTAGCCGACCTGGCCAAACAATAGATGACCCAGCTGACCTTGCTCCCGACCTACTCCTAACCATGGTTGGGAGAGTTTGGCAGTGTTCGGGAGGCCAAATTGTTCGGCTATGTGTGACAGGGGCCTAAAGTAGGAGTCTGTAAAGAACATGAGAAAGGGAGAGTTATAATGTATGACAAGGTAATGACATAATGATATTGTCAATGGTCGATAGCATTAATGTCCTTCATTTTTTCCTCTGACACTACAGGATGGTTGACTATCTTTTTAAAGAATGGCGCATCTGATCCAGCAGCCAATCAGGGAACTACAATTTACATAAAGCCACAGAGTGGGGGTGGGAGTAGGGTACAGCCAGCCATCAATCAAACTACTGGACAAAAGCATTCAGCCAATCAGAACAGTGGATTTCAGCAGCAACCTTGTTTGGAGGAGGAGCTCCAGGCCCAGAGAGACCTGAGGGGGAGGAGGGAGGAGAGGCTGATGAGGGACTGTGGATGGACAGGTGTGTGTCAATTACTAATTTCCAAGCAGATGTTGGGTTGGATGATCATTACTGTTTTCTGACTTGCCAGGCTTCTGTGACAGCATATGTTTGTTTGTTTGTTTGTGCCTTTATTTAAACTTGAAAAAATGCTGTTCAGCGATTAGGGCCGCTTTTCATAGAGGTCGAGTTGGGAGGAGTGTCAAGGGGTTTGGAAATATTACAAATGCTTAGTCAACATGGATGCTGCAAAATAATACAAAGAATAAATAAATGATAAATGAATAAGTAACAATCATTCATCAAGTCATTAGGTCCATAGTTGTTCAATAAGGGTCAGTTACCGTAACAATGGTCTTTTAAAGGATGTAAGAGAAGATGCTGCTCTGACGTCCTGTGGTTACCGTAGAGAGTTCCAGACAAGTGAACCAGAGTAGGCTGGGGACCTCCTGTATACTTCTCTCAAGGGCATGGGTACCACTAGGATATCAGAAACACTTAGCCTGGTGCTCCTGGTAGCTCTGCCCCTGCAGTAGGTGAACGCTCAGTACATATATGGTGGTAACCGATTGTTCAAGACCTTGTACGTATGTGTACATGTACATATACCCACCCCAACACTGGCTATCAGAGATGCGAGGCAGGGAGAAAACATTATTTTTACCATCTTCCACCACAACATCTGCTTACAGATTACCTACACGTACATGCTGCAACATATTTAGCACAAGTTTGGAAACTGTTGTGCTTAGCATGAAAATTCATCTGTGTTTAAGTAGAAACCTTTATGAACAAATCCTAAACTATTAGTCCAATATTAATGGATTTCATCGTGGATTTATCCAAATTTTTAACTGAACAGGATTTGTTTTGTCAGGGCCAGGAAGGGAAAAAATGATCATGTGAACACTTGTACATTTACTAAGTTAAACTATGAAACATGTTTGCAGGTTTGACAGATGAGAAGTGGGCATCGATCCTAGCCGACAGCAATATCAGCACGGCTGAAAACTTCCAGCACCCAGCAGGGGGGAAGGTCATCCCAGGGGGGCAGCTCATCGTCACATTAAAGGATAAACCAGGCCAGACGGTAAAAGCCATGTTCATGTCCAAGACAGGCCCGGAGGAGTTCCACTTGGCACAGTTGCTGGTTTATCAACTTGACAGACTCATGGGGGTAAGACCACAACTTACATTAACAGTAGTGAACTGCCATTATTCTAGCAATACATAGTGCCTTCATCCACCAACATTTGTTATATGCATTATACATGTATACTTCCCATGCAGAGGTTTGGAATCTCAGATTTCTAATGTTTCCTACTGCCCTTGTATTTGTAAATAGACCTATTGCTGTGTTCCTAGACTGTTGCCGGTTCCTTAGATTTTTAGTAAACCTGTGACAGTACATGTAGTAGAGTAAGTGCAAATCACAATAAATATGGCTCAAGTGGTAGGGGTATGCCTAAATACCTCAACCGCCCTCAACCCCCCTCAACCGCCCTCAACCCACCACTTCCTGGGCACATGCAGTGTACATGTGCTAAGAACCCTTGTTTACACTCCGTATACATTGTCTATACGATTATAAATAAAAATCACATAGTAACGTTATAGTATTTGCGATTTTTTTCAAGTTATCACTTTTAATATATCATAAGTGGAGTTACCGTCTTTAGGGAGTGATACACCCCGCAAAATATCCGCCCTAAAGTATTGAGCGCTAAAATCCACCACCAGAAACATGATGTTTAAAGAGGTTTCCCTCTATATCTGCTGAGTTTCCGTGCTACACAACCTTTTCACTTTCCTTATTTTGACTTGACTTTTTACGGCACGATGCGTTCGGGCGGCGCGACGTAAACAAACAAGATGGCGGACCCTGTTCCTCGGGCGCACGGCGCGCCGTAAAAAAACTGGTAAAACGCCAGAGTTAGTGATTTTCCTATTTATAATTGCATATGCAATGTATCCAGAGCGTTAAAAAGCGTTCTTAGCACATGTTCACTGCATATTAGCCCAGGAAGTGGGGGGTTGAGGGCGGTTGAGGGGGGTTGAGGGCGGTTGAGGTATTTAGGCATACCGAAGTGGTAGCGATTGAACTAACTTGGCTTCGTGTTATTATGGCTTCACCACTATGTGGTGAAGGCATTTTTTTCTCATGTTTCTCCGGATCCTGAGCAAATGTTTGCCTTTCTAGTAAAATGCTAACATAGATGTTAGACACCAACCCCTAAAATTCTACAACTTAACTCAATGGAAATCACAAAATCTTACATTTATTGCTGAAAATATTACAATTTTGGGTTAAATGACAGCTCTTCATCAATTCCTGCCCACAGCTATACCACATGGTCCCCACCTCCAGCCGGCGCCTGACCAGTGTGGAGCTGCAGGCAGTGGGCCTGGTGCAGACAGTGGGCACACTGCGCGACAACTTCCTTCAGCTCAAGGACAAGAGCGGGGCAGTTACAGGTTAGGGCACAGTGGGGCATGTTTAAGTCATTGTATGTATCTGTATAGCTGGTATAGCCACCCTTTGGCATAACACACCAGCTTCGCAGGCACATGGCCCGGCGGCAGCTGGCTATATTACACTAGTACTGAACGATCTGTCACACCTAACATCTGCACATCTAACTGCAAAGTGTTTTATCTAGTCAGGATGCCCCTACTGTACTTGCATGGTGGCAGCAAGTTACGGCCATCTCCGTATTTAACATAACTTCTTTGTTACCTCTGTTAATGCATTTGAACTGTAACCGTTCTTATTTTATCTTGTTAATTGTTTACTGTCCAGTTGAGAGGGCTAGCCCTTTATAATAGCTTCCGGCTAGTTGTGGCTGTATAACACTGCATACAGTCTGACAAATCCAATGAACTCTGTCCCACCAGGTACCATGTCAGCACAGATCTCAGCTCCAGTTTCCATTAAAACCCACCTGACCATCCCTGCCCTGAGGGAGATGACCCAGGCTGTCACCCCTATGGGCACGGACCAACAAGATGACCTGGAGTACGTCCTGCTGACCTGGCTGGCCAGGCTGCCCTTACCAGCAGCTCTCTATGGGATCAAAGGTAGGAATTAATGCACAGCAATAGCTCAATCGGGAAGAGTGCTTGCTTTGTAACCAGAAGGTCGTGAGTTGTAACCCTAGCCAGGTCATACCAAACTACTTTAAAAATGGTACATGCTGCTTTCTCTGCTTAGCACTCAGTATCTATGAGTATCTATGAGAAAAAGTATGGGAAGGTCAAACACACAACACTACCAGCAGACTAGCCCCCTGCTGTAGTGCTTGCACAACTGTGTGGTCCAAGGTCTACAGAAATGGAGATAGGCACCACCCCTATGGAGTGGAATGGGACTTCTTCCTTCCTGCCGCGATGTGTGGATGTGCATGTGGATTTCCAAATTTTCCTGACTTTTGACACTACAAATATACTAGTCTAGCAGAAATACTCTGACTTTTCAGATTAATTACTATAATAATAGATCTTCAGATCTTAAGAGATACAGTTTTCAGATGGTGATTAAAAAAATGTTACTGTTACTCCATGTAGTAATTTAATCCTTATCTGACTATGCCAGGTAACAAAATGCATTTAAAAAATTTGCATTGAAATTGACGGATTTGAAAGACAGACACTGAGTATATTAGATTCACACTGAGGCCACACCAATTTAATTTGTTGGTTCTCGGATTCGCCTCTTCGTTTTTTTCTCATTTGCAAAAAAAAAAAAAGATTCTGGTTCTGAATCAACTAAAAAATACTCATATTTTGCCCCAAACAGTTGAAGAAAGTCCTTTTCTTCCTAGTTGTTACAGTTTTTCCATCTATCAATGCAGTGGTTTGATTGAAAGTTCAAAATTCATTGTTTAAATTTTAACCCAGCCTTTTGTGTTGACTTCATGGCTCCTATCGTAGCATTTGGGGCTGTAATAGGATGCTCAGGCCTGTTTTTATTTTTTTATTTTTTTTCGCCCTGTCGCTTCATATTTTTTCTGGAAAAATCCGAGAACCAACAAATTAAATTGGTGTGGCCTGAGCATGGGACTGAAAAGTATATAATGGTGTCATATGTCTGCTTTCTACTGCAATTTAATAGACTGTCATACAAATTTTTGAATGTACCGGTATGTACTGTTCAGATTTCTGTGACACAGGTTTTTGTGTGGTTAATTCCTGACGTATAGATAACACTGGTGCACAAACAAGTTCAACATTGCTCCTATCTCTGTACAGGTCGTCGCCTGCTCCTGACTAAAGCTGATGCTGCGTTCCTGAGCAGCCCAGAGCACCAGGAGAGTCTGCTGCAGTACCTGCACAACTGCCACTTCCCTCGCCACGTGTACCTGATCCTGGACACAGCCAGACACAGGAACTGCTCATTGTCCCAGCAGGTCAGAGCTGACTTCAGCAGGCAGGCTAGGCCACACCAATTTATTTCCTTGGTTCTCGGACATTCTAAGATGAAAATATAGCAAGAGGATATCATAAAAGCAGAGGGCAGGGAGGAAAACTTGAATATGTCTGTATAGTATTCAATCCATAAGACTGAGTGTAAAACAAGGTCTAAACCTGGTCCTCAGGCTTTGCTTTATCATGTTTTTCCAGTTAGTGTCTTTTTTTTAATCCGAGAGCCTAAAAATTAACTTGTGGCCTAACTGGCTTTCACACACTCACACTCACTCACTACCCGGTTTAACGTCAGTTGTTCCCCGTGTTCCGAGGGTTAGACGTGCTGCACACTGATGCTGAGGCTTGATGATCACTCACCATTTGCCTCTATCCTGTGGGTTGACATTATGTAGGTTGAGGTGGAGGAAGTCCCTTATGTTGTCAATACATCTCTTCCTTGGTCGACCTTTTTTTTCACATCATGCAGAAACTCACGGATAAACTTGAGGTTTATAAAAGTTACATCAACCATGCATATCATTGAGGTATACATGTACTGTACATGTAGAGGGAACAATCACAGCATACTACTACTGTATACTGTAATGTATTGTTAGGCCACACCAATGCAATCAATTCGTTCTCGGATTCGCCCTTTTCATTTTTTCTGATTTCAAAAAAAAAATTCAGGTTCTGGATCAACTCCAAAATGCTCATATTTTGGCACCAAAAGGTGAAGAATGTCCTTGTCTTCCTACTTGTTACAGTTTTTCCATCTTTCAATGCAGTGATATGATTTTTTTTTAAAAGTTCAAAATTCATTGTTTTAATTATGAACCCAGCCTAGCATGTTGACTTCATGACCTATTGTATTGTATAGGATGCCTACGCCTTTTTTTCCCTTGTAGCAAGAAGGTTAAACCTCCTTGCTTGTAGCTTCATATTTTTTCTGAAAAAATCTGAGAACCAACAAATCAAATTGGTGTGGTGTGGTGTTAGGTGGAAATCCGATACAGTCAACACTGTAATATTAGAAAATGGTCAGTTTTTCTGATTCAGCTTTGAAACCTTATGAACTTTGAAGCCTTATGAACTTTGAAGCCTTATATGCCGTCCTTTTTCTCCCAAGGTTTTCCAGCAAGTGAAGAATGCCCTGCCCCCCTCCCACAGACAGGATCTGCACATTGGCCAGTATTCTATGGACAGCCTGATATCTACTATGGACAGAGACATGAGCAGACTGTTAGGCTTGATGGATAAATGCATTGACAAGTTTGGCAAGGATGTTGTTTTGTATCAAGAGGCAATGAAAACAGGGTAGTCATTCATCTCTTTTATTGTCATGATTTTTGGTATGTCGGCAGCTTAAGTGATACTTGATGTATGTAGATGACAGTTATGCAAATCAGGATCTAATTTGCATAATTAATGAGGAAATTCTATAAAGCTGCTACCGTTGTTCCATGATAGGACTATTAAACATGTGACATGTGTAATTGAGAATAAGAAGTACATGGACAGATATAGATATGCAAATGAAGATCTAATTACTACTGTAACATGTATTCCAAAGTGGTGAATGCCGTAAATTTCATACTTGTGGTATTTAGAAGTTGAGTGAAGGTGAACATCATTAAACTAAACATATCATCCACTGCTTACTGCGTCACATGTTCTGTCAGTATAATGTGACTTCAGAGAAGCAGTGGATTTCTCATTCTCATTCCTTAACAAAGACTGCAGTTGGACAGTTGTTTTTTTTTTTATTAGAAATTACAGTTTATCCTTTCTTCAGTACTCAGGGCTGGAAATACCACCTGCATGTGCAGGTCAGTGCAGGTAAAATTGGAGCTGTGCAGGTATTTCTGATGTCTACCTGTACCGGTCCATGTACTGGGTTTATATACAAATGTAGGTGTATGTGGATTGTTATTTGCTGCATTGACTGTTACCACCTATAAAGTATAAAAGAAACAATGGAAAGGTAAAAATGGTGCAGGTAAAATTTGTCTGGTGCAGGTAATTTTCAATGTTACCTGCACCAGTGCAGATATGCAGAAAAAGTATTTCGAACGTGCCCTGGCACTCAATGTTTGTTTGCTAATATATCACTTCTTCTGCATAAGAAAGTAAAGCTTTTAAAAAGTTGATTAGGCCGTGTTGATTTGATTATATGGATGACATCCTCTGGGAACCCCAAAACTGATGAGAGCGTGCGAATAAAAAAAAGTTTGGCAAAAAAAAAAGTTGCTTTCATTATGAAATCTACGTGGTCATGAAGATTGAACAAATGAATAAACACACACAGAGTATGGTATGGCGAATAATAGACTCTTCATTTTCATTTCTTCACATTTTCTTCTTTTCCTTTGGAATTGATTTTGGCATTCTACGACATTAGTATCATTTTCCATTATTTTTTATTAATCTACAGCATATATTTGCAGCTGCTTTGTATGATTTACAGTATGGTCGAAAACTTTTTTTTGAAACGGACAAAAATTCATGTGCACACAGATGTCATCCATAATCAAATCAACATGGCCTTAGATACATGTACATGTATGTGGAGGATCCCAAAGGGATATTTTTGTTGCCTTCCCTTTTAACTCAGACTCTAAAGGAAAAGTTCTGTTGCAATTCTACTCCAACCCTACATGTACAGAAGTTTGTTAGTGTTGATGTTGTAAATATTTTGTCATGATGTTCATGAAACAAACTACAATTTGTACTTGCACCATAGCTAGCTAGCATATGGATGTGCTAACCTGATCATAGCTCTCATTCCTGTGTATTTTGTACCATGTATGTGTAGAAATTGTGTAACTGACTTATTAGGACTTTAAATGATGTAAAATGTATCTTTGTCTATGTATTTTGTCTGACCCTGACCTCTTCCCTCATGACCTCAATGAAAAGCGGCCTGAGTATTTCATGAAATTCAATAAAGAATGGTTCAAACAATCATCACTCACTCACATCATAATTACGCATTCACATTTTTATATGAATATGGCTGAATAGTAGCTACATTTTATATGAATGTTGTTCCTTCCTATTCAGATCTTCAGGTTCTCATTCAGGTGTTCAAGTCTCTTGTTTATTGAGTTATTAGTCATTCCTCATCATCATCACCATCATGTCACACATTCACGACCTTCCCCTGAATCTGTTCCCAAACACCAGCCGACCACGTTCAGCTGACATTTGGGAGCAGTCTGACCAAATTTAGGCCACGCCTACCTTTCTATACGAATTGAAACATATTTGAGTTAAATTTTAATCAAATTTTAACCCGGAACATTGATGACTTACTCCCGAATGGTTGGCTGGTGTTCTGCTGACTTACAGCCAAATACCAGCCAACCATGGTCGAACCTCCCGAACAACCCATTTTGAAACATTAGGCTGGCGTAGCTGAATTTGCCGAACACCGGCCAACTTTGCACCGAAATACTATTACTCCTGACTGTGGTTAGGGGCCATTAGGCTATGTTCGGGAGGCCATATTCGTGAATGTGTGACATGGGCTTTAGTCTTACCAAGTTTGTTGGTCTGACACTTCTTCATGCCTGCTGCTGGGTTCTAGTTTTTCCGTGGTTTCTATGATGATATTTCCATGTACATGTAGAATGTATGTATCTTATGACTGATCTCCAAGCAGATGAAAGGATCTGGCTCAGTCATTTCTACACAGTCATGTTATTTAAAAATTTAGGCCATACTGACTTAATCATTAATTTCCGCCTGTTCTCCAAAAAACTCTTTTCCAAGGCTCTGTGGAACTCCGAAACTCAGTACAGTGCAGACTCATAAGTGCCGCAAAGGGCTGCTAAGATAGAACTCTGATAGCTTGGGTTGCTGTTATACTGGTAGTGTGATCTTTTCAGTTTCTTGAAAGGCATGTAACTATGCCTTATACCTTCGTATATAGAGAGGATTTGAACAAAGGAACAAAGATGGTATGGCATTTTCTGCTGGGTTCTTTTTTTTTAGTTTATTAAACATGATTTTCTATCCTAGATCTGTGAACAACATGTCAGTCTTTGAACAAGACAACTTAAATGTAACCTCGTTTGATGCATCTATCTTTATTCTACCGCCTACATATATAGACTTGTTGTTTGTTTGATACACTGTGGTTCATGTCACGTTACCAACTTTCTATTCCCGTGGTTTAGCAGCATTTTTTTTTTGCTGGATTTTTTCACCCTCTCACATTAGTTTTGTGGTTTCCAGAGGATGTCATCCACAGATCTAAGGCTATTTAGTAATGTTGTTTTATCTAGCAATGCACTTTTGCATTGTAGTCCCGGTCACACATGTCCTACGGTCACAAACTGAGGGCATTCTTCAGGTAGTCCTGCGTGTTATGCAAACTCCAGCTTTGTTACATAAAATAACGTACAGTCTTAGCCTTATGGGCAGTTGGTTCTGTCAATTTTAGACCTTTAAGGAGAAACCTTTTTTTAGTGTTTGTGTCAGCCTGCTTGAAAATTCTAGGACAGCAAAATATAAATGCACCACCCAAGGACTCATCCAGGTCTATCCACCTACCAAATATTGTGAACAAAGTCCTGTAGGCATTCCACATTTGGTGAATTTCGCAATGAAATTTCAGGTCTGATCCAATTATCTTAACAGCCAATCAGCAAGAACCATCACCTGTGAATTAGCCCAATGCACCAATATTATTTTGTGCCTGGTGAAGCTTATGTTTTCAGTGGTTGTTTTGTTTGTAAATTGTTGGTCTATCTAACCTCTACCCAGTGGGTTATGTTTCAATGGCTTTTTTGCTTGTTTATACCTGTCATTATATTTTGCTTGCTTGTTTGTTTGTTTGTTTGTTTGTTTGTTTGTTTTATATCTGCTAATTGGGTTATGTTTTTGTTATTTTGTCTTGGCTTGACGAGACATATTAAATGTATCAGAATAGGGAGGGTAAAGGGAACCTCCTTTCTACGTCATAATGTACTTTTTTCCAGAACTGGGGAGAACCATGCAAAGTTGAACAACGACATACTGCAGTAACTGTAACAGTTATCATGTGCCTTAAACCAGGGGGGTGGGACTATACATTAGCTATGGTACTCCAAGGGTCCCAATTTAAACCAAGAACGTTTAAAAAGAACCTTCTTTTTTAAACCTCCTTGTTTAAACTAACAAATTTAGGGAGTGAAAGATTTTAACTTTTGCTTAAACGGACCTTGCTTAAACGGACTGCATTTGAACACTCCTTGTGTCACTCATAACATGTGACGTTACGTGTACTAATACCCAGACAATGGTTCTATGCAAATCTGATCATACACAGCTTGATCTTGGGGCAGAGATTTGCATAAAGTGGCACCTGAAGACAATTGAAAAGACCCGGATGAAAAACAAGTATAAATAAAACTGGTATGCACGCAGTTCGTCTATTTTTCAGCGTCAGGCGGACGAGACAGGTCTAGTCTTCCGTTTCTACGGGTATCATTGCTTCTGACCAGGAGATTTCCACTCAAGTTACAACTCCAGGTAATTTTACTCCATAATGCTTGCGTTTAGAGGACTTTTAGCATGAGTTAACACGTGGGCTACAGTAAAATTCTACAGTATTTTCTTGTTAGCCACGCTGTCTGCTTGGTTTCGAATTCACAGTCTTGCTAACTCTTAGATCAACGGACTTACTTAGACTTGTAGTTCCAGTCTATCAAAAGATTTGCTGCAAATTTCGTATGTAGAGTGGCAAATATTATTACAAAACGGACAGAAGCGTGGGCTTTCACGGCGAAAAAGTTGAACCATGCCTTTTACGTAACATACATGACGTGTCGTAAACTCATCAAGCTTTTGTTGTCGAGTACACGTTCAGTTTCTCATAGCTACCAAACTTTTTCAGTTTGAAAGTTCGCATAGTTTTCTGATAACTAGGGTCTGATTCTGGAGCAAATGCAATTAGAACACGGTAGCTACATTTAGAAAACCCTCCGAAATCTGTGACGCATGTTAGTGAACACGTGCCGCTTACATACCAGACGAGTGCGCATTCAATGAGGTTGTCTGTACATAGCTGCTTCTTTATATATACTTCTGAATCTTACTTCTGAATCCAGGTCAGTCGCTACCCTTTCCCAGGGTAATGAGACCGTCCATATAGTTCAGACAGTATTGGCAGTTCAGCATGAGGAGTTGCAGCCGTGACGGACCGGGTGGTGCTTCCATTCCAGAGCCAGTGATTGTGATTATTCGTGGGATTGGCTCAGGCTGGTGTCCAGCACCTACTTTGCGGGTGGCATCATGATCACGGGTAGTTTTGAAAGAAACGCTGGTCTCTGCCGCAGGTTTTTCTCGGCTACACTTGGCAAGCATTATTAGCCTGGGTGCCATCCGATTGGTAATGGCTACCCGTCCCCGAAAAATTTTTTTCGGGGTAGCCAATCAAAATAGTTTAACTAATAAAAATGTGGATACTCGCCCGTCCACTTTTTGCATTTTTACGATTTTGTCTGCATGTCATAATTTTGAGAGGATAGGCTATGTGATCGGCCTATTGTGAAGGCAATTAGACTACTCTCCAAGCAGAGCTTTAGGCTTCGGCTTATTTTTGACGTTTTTTTAATGTGTTTTTATCGAATTTTCTTTTTTTTTACTGGTATTTTTTTCGCCAGCTCGGGTGGCAAATGGATATTGACTTGCCTATTTGATATTGTTTTGTAACCACCAAAAGATCTGCCTGGAGATTATTAGCCCAGGCCGCGAAGTTTCCCCGGGAAATTTGGCCACCATAGGCTATTTTGTTTTCCTTATCGCGTGTTCACTCGACTGTCCAATAACAGTATTCACCTTACTACCCAGAACCCCTTAGTAAGGTCTGGTGAATTCGAATACCACGCAAGACGACACAACTACTGCAGCTATCTCATCTACCACCTGCATAACCATAACATTTACTATATACATTAACAGTAAAACGTTTATCCTTGTAGTCATTATACATTTAACAAGTATTTTCATTGTTTTGCTTAATTATTAATGTTCGAAGATTTCCTTATCCAGAATATTTTTGCCCACCGAAATCCCGCATTGAATGACCGGTGCCGTGGTCTGAATGAAATACTCTTAAGTCAATGTGATGTGAGCACGTGAATGATTTTTTTTTCTTTTGATCTCTTCAGCATCACCATCACCATGCCAGCGGGTTTCCGTGTGCTGCTCCTGCTGGTGACTTGTGTTCGGTGCGTGTTCGGCCAGGTTCGGGTTCTGCCGGACAGCCCTTCGGTCTTGCGGAAAGAGGGAGAGGACATCATCTTCACCTGCAGTGACGACAGCACGTCTCTGGCCAATCAAAATCTGAAGTGGTACGGACCAACCGGAGCTGAGATCAGTGGGACCGGCGTGCGCGTCTTCACAGAGAACGCCCAGGGTCTGTCCCGGCTGAGGGTGCTGCAGATCCAACGGCAAGACGGAGGTATGGCTTCACATTAGACAGTAACCAGTGATCGCCATGACGTAGTAGGCAAAAAGCGAGAGACGGTTGGCTGATGTGCCTACTGATAATTTGCACTTGTCTTCAAATGATTTGCATGTATATGATGTAAACAAAACAGCGATCGCTCGTATTTCAGCGCTGAAAACTTGGAACTACATGTAACAAGTTAGTAGGAAATAATAATCTCTTGACATTCAAATAGGGCGAACTGATTGGACCACCCGTGTTGCCAATTCGTCATGAATTTTGTGTACTACGTACCATAGGATAGGGTTAACATTATGTACTACTGAAGGGGTAACAATATATATCATATATACTACTTCTGTAGTAACGTTATATACTAGTATAGTAATAACAGTATATATTAAAAAGGTGTATCTGTAAACCTGATATAAAATGTGTAACGTTACAGATAGTGATCATAATGTAATACTTTAGGAAATTGTTTTGTTTGTTTTTTTGATTCCTCGCTGCACTGTTGCAGATTATGAGGGTAAGGTGACAAACTCCATCTTAACTTAATGGAATTAGGAGATCTCAACACAATTCAACCGAATAATAATAGCAACAGGGCACAAGAGAACAGTTTCTCAAGCAGCTGGATAGATTTGGATTTTTTGTTTCGATATCCTATGAACTGTCGAAAATTGTCTTCACCTCATTTACAGTTTACAAAATCTATCCAGTTGCTTGAGTAACTGTTTTCTTGTGTGTCCCATCACCTGGATATCTAACCTTCATGGAAATAGCCTCAGTCAATCATCATTATGACAAAGCACTAAATCCCGGAGATTGTGACTTCCATAATATTCTACATTAGCACGTCGTCCATCAACCTAGCTGAGTGTAAGCAAATTGACAGGCTCTTCCATATTTGTTAAAGTATTTTGGTTTTATTATTGACGTGTAACTTGAAATGGTGGTATTACTTCATTTCGACACACTTATGCATGTTTATACTGTCAATTGTCATTTGCAGGAAACTACACGTGTCGAGGTGATACTGGGGACGAGGTGACATCTGTGCTGGTAGTATTCAAACCCATCACGTTCGACAGCGCACCGACCGAGCAGAACTTCCAAGTCAACAGGTCAGCCATCTTTGATACCAAATGATTGAAATCAGGTGTGGTCTTGGTGGGAGAAATTGCCTATGTCCCTTCATATTCGCTTTGAATTTTTCCATGCGAGATCTTGGGCAGATTACGACATTTTGGGCCATCGAAAAACAGAAGTCGGTGTGGAAGTCGACCTCATACCTTCGGCAAATGACGACTGACGAATTATAAACGTTTCTCATTGATTATGGAGATAAGGTCCTAAATTTGCACAAATTTTATCAGTTGATCATATATCACCCAACTAAGTTGTCGTCCAACTATTCAAACATTTCCTTATAGATTATGCAAACGAAGTCTTGGTTTACAGAAATTATGCTCAACGATGTTCACCTTCACTTAACTTCCAAATGCCGCAACTACGGATTCAAAGTATTTTCTCATTATGTACATTAGGTCTCACTAGCATAATTTGTTTGTTCTCAGTTATGTAGATGTTTGACTAATCCTATTATGTAACCATTATATTATAGAATATCCTCATTAATTATGCAAATTAGATCGTGATTGCCTAATTGTCTGAATGTGTCATCACTTAAACTATCTAAATACCAAAATCGTGACGATCAGTCAAGGATTTCTTGTTATCCTCTTTCACGGATTTTAATAAAACCACCCCTGCAGTCCCAAAACGGGGGAGGGGGGCAAATTTCTTACCAATAGCACAATTATTAGCACAGTCTAGCGCCCGAAAATCTGACCACAGTATGTTAAAACCGGTTCCGCTGTTGTACCTTAGAAAGCCACCAGGGGGCCCAAATTCAAATTGTTTCGTTTGCCGACACTTACCAACATACCAAATATCATAATGATCAGCTACTTGAAGTCTTCGCAATGTTCAGACACACAGCACAGAAAACATAACCTTCTCTGTGAAGGTAATAAAGGGCTGAATTAGGACGTTTTATGCAACCTGGTTTTAGTTTGGGAAAGTGGTGTTAATATGCCATCATTGTCTCACTATTGCCAGAATACGTCACTAAATAGCCCTCCCACCCCCATGTTTCTCGCAGCGATGCAGTTCTTGAATGTCAGGTATCTGGTGACCCCCAGCCCACTGTGGTGTGGTACCGAGACAACCATGAGGTCGGCAACAGCGCAAAGTACCGCAAAATGGCCAACAACAACTTGGTGATCGCCAACATTCAGCTACAAGATTCCGGCATTTACACGTAAGTTTCGTTTTCGTGTTGATCTTTATGGTGTTGTCAGCTTCGATTGTTAACGATGAAATTAACATCATTACAGACTGCTGGGATTGGTTTTATTCCCGTCTTAAACTAGTGATCGCACAGCCTTGTTCCTCAGGCTATTAGGTCAACAATTCAAACTTTTCTTTTAAGCGCTAGGTTACGTAAGTACGAATATACATACGTTGACTTTTTGTTACTTGATTACCCCAAGTATGTGTATCGTTTTGTCTTGCATGTGACGCCCTCTCAAGGTGTTTCTAGCTATTCCCACAACACACAAGAGGTTGATAATTCATATTCAGCTTTATTTATATTGGCTTGGCGTGCCAAATGGCTATGTTTGCCGTCTCTGATAGTCTTGTTGCTTTTGTTTTGTAGATGTGAGGCGTCTGTGGCGAGTGACGGACGGTTTGCTGAACGAGACATCCACGTGTCTGTGCTGTACCCACCAGCAGTGTTGATGGACACACCGGACACAGTGGGAGCTGTGGTCGGCTTCACCGTCAACATCAGCTGCAGTGCTCGCGGCAACCCCACCCCGCAGATGGCCTGGTACTGGGGCGGACGGGAGCTGCTTCCCTCAGCCGACGGCAACATCAGAATCTACACAGCAGATGGTGTAAGCATTCTAGGGCTTAAAGTTAACAGCTCTAAGTCGTACGGAGAATACAACTGTACTGCATACAACGGATTAGGTAGCGTGTCCAGGAACATCATCCTTCGGGAGGCAGCTGTCCCCACCCCGCCTACCGATCTGCAAGTCACACAGCTGACTGCCCATGAAGTTACCATCCTGTTCAAGAAGTCGTACAGTGAGAATGGAGTCCCCGTCACACACTACGTCGCAGAAATCAGCAGCTCCAATGGAGATATGTCTTCACAAGTGGGAGATGCCGCGGTAACGACAATGACTGTGGACGGACTGGCTGAGAACACTTCCTACAGCGTCCTTATTCGAGGCGTTAACATCGCAGGCGCCAGCGATGCGTCCGTGTCTCTGAAATTTACAACCCTTCCAGAAGACACTAACCCGGGTGCTCCTATCATCTTGAGTCACAAAATGGGCACAGATGTTGTCGCCTACGAACTCAGGGCTTCAGTCCCTATTGATCTTGCAGACCCTGTCATCGACTGCATCGTGTCTTACCGGCAAATCCGCACAAACAAACTTCGGCATCAGTGGAATAATGTCACCTTACCTTGTAACAGGAACGACAGCATCTCTACCGTCGTCATCACGGGTCTGCAGTCTGACACTGAGTACGAGGGGAGAGTTTACGCCAGGAAAGCTTCAGGAACTGTTGGAATCACTGGCTTTGTCTTCAGGACGAAGGCTGAGGTTACAGCCGAGCAGGTCGGCGGTGTGTCGGCGGGCGGGACGGCAGCTATCGTCATCGTCGTCCTGCTGATCGTCATCATAGTGGCTGATGTCACGTGCTGTGCCCTAGGAAAAGGCGGCGCCACGCTTTTCATCTGGAACAAGGTCCGAGGCAATGCAAAGAGCGTCCCTATAAAGAACGAAGAGGCACCCGTAGAAGAGGTGGAGACCACCATCTCGGCAGAGGTCCAACCCAAGCCAGGATCCCCCACCAAGGACAGCGGAGGGCAAGGTGTCCTTGCTGTCTGGTGGAGCGAGTTCAAACGTGCTCGTTACCAGGGCGGCGCAGGACCAACTGATGCGGCTGAAAACGTGCCTGAGAAGTCCTGCGAAGAAGCAGAAGTTGGAAATGGCGAGGTAAAGGAATCCCCCACCAAGGACAGCGCAGGGCAATGTGTCAAGAAAGCGAAAGCTCTAAAATTAAGTCCACTTGCGGTCTGGTGGAGCGAGTTCAAACGTGCTCGTTACCAGGGCGGCGCAGGACCAACTGATGCGGCTGAAAAGGTGCCCGAGAAGTCCTGCGAAGAAGCAGAAGTTGGAAATGGCGAGGTAAAGGAAGGTAGCAACCACCACCAGGATCCAGTAGCTCCGAAGAATGAATCAGAAAAGACTGCTAACATGGAGGTCATTGGAGAAGAGAATTCTAAGGAAGAGAAAACGGACGCTGTGACGACCGCAGATACATCTGCGACAGTCAAGCCAGACGTGGTCGGAGGGACTGACGTTGCTGAAAGCACCGAGACAACCTTACTTCTGGATGAGACCAAGGAAGAAGACGCCCCAGAAGACCAACCGAATAGCCTAGCAGTCTAGTTTCCGCAGCTTTGAATACAAACAATTCAAATGTACCTCAACTAAGATAGACATTATGCCCTAATGCCAATTCAATGCTCGTTTCACCTTTAGATACAGCTGGCATAAGTGATGCATGAAAACAACGTGTTTTAAGGATCAATGAAAAAAAGACATTTTAATCCTCTTGTGTAATATGAACACTGGGAATGATTTTAAGAACATACTGGATTTGACGAGCAGATGAAGCGTTATTGGCGTTATAAGATTGTTGAAAATTAGCTTGTTTAGTTTAGGGGATATTTAGTCCGACATCGAGCCTCTTCTGTAACTCCATCGTAGTATCTTGGCTTGTGGATTGTTTTGAGTGTGATGTCTTACCTTACCTGGTTATACCCAGTTGTCTTAGCGTAATAAAAGATAGTTCTCACAATATGCAACCATGGGAAAGTGCTAGTAGTGTATATCCAACAAACATGTCGTTTCTACCAACAGGGTGTGCTTTTTAACTCGCTTGTTTTTATAAGTGGACAATGTACAATAGAAAGACTGGTTAAGGTGGATAGTGACGATACAGACTGTGGTGCATATCCAATGTTATCTGACAGACATGTTACTAGTATATAATTTCAATGTAATGAGCTTATTTTACGTATTAAAGTTTTCACTGGAAATTTCCGCTTGATATGTCATACCTCTGTAGACAGGCCAAGAGTACATAAAATAGACAGATTTCAAGATTTCACCTTTCACACTCCATACCACACGTACATGTATAGGTCGACAGAGATATTACATGTATTGTTATCTTCATGAACAAGAGTTTGGAGACATCAAACGTCCATGACATATTTAGAGCTTAAATTGTAAATTTTAATTTATTTTATTTCCTGTCATTGACCATAGAAACGCATGTCACAGACATGAAATTCTCATTTACCACTACTGAGGAATTAAGGAATTTTCCTAATCAATTAAATGCGCCTTTTGCACTTGCATAATTAGTTATATGTAGGTGAAGGCTAGACATCCAGGTAAACAATACTCATTGTTAGACAATTGAACCCCTTACTTCCGGACGTTTCGAGTGACATTCATCACTCTTTTTAGTGTCACTTATGAACTAACAGAACTAGGCAACACTTATATTTTTTTATTTGTCAGTGAATAATACACAAATTAAACTGAAAGACGGCTTGTATAGAAAACAGAAAGAAGAAAGCCTCCCATAAAGCCACATCTAACGATCTTAGTAACAATATTAGGAGGACGGATTTAAAGAAAAGAAAAGGAAACAAGCGAAATTATAATAGCACAATAAATGTCCACCACTTACGTAGATGCTTCTCCAGCTTCTCCCTCCGAGATGCAGTAAGTCTTTCTGTCTTTTCAAAGACATGTTAATATTTGAAATGACTGGAAATCTAAAATCTTAAAACGCCGGGAACGGAAATGAGAATCTTACCTAATAATATAGGCGACACTTAAATGTGAGCAACTGGAAAATAAGTGCTGACTAGTTCTGAAGAAGAGTGATGGATGGCACTCGAAACGTCCATAATTAAGGCCCAACGTAGTTCCAGAAAGCTACCTGGGGGCCCACACCTAGTATCACTGCTTCCTCAAGACAACAAGAGCTATCTGATACCGAAATATCATGACCATAGCATTTCCAGAACACGAGATACCAAAACCGGATGTCCTGCTGTACCATTGCTTTGATATGTCAAGAGCTGCCCAGACACTATTCACAAAGATCCACCTACGACTCATTGAGCTGTGCTGTTCACAAACACACATTCAACACACATTCACCAGACAAATCCCAAATGACAAATCTTGAGGATCCGTCAACAGGTTCTTGAGTCATCCTCCTTCAAAGGTTTTATATAAACACCCCTGCAGTTCCATAACAAGCTGCTAGAGGGCCCAAGCTCACATCACGTCTTCCTGAGCAGGAGATAATAATCTACCAAGCAAAATTCATGACCCTAGCATGTCCAGTTCCGCTGCAGTACCACAACCAGCCGCTAGGTAGCCCAAAATCTAATTCGAGGTCTCATCACGAAAGGGTGGGCTTATTATTACCTCCATGAAAAAAATCATATTTTAGGCATCATTGAGTTCAGCACAAACTCAAGAATGGCAGAATGGATTGGTTTCATATTTGGTGGGTCGGTAGGATGTGACAAGAACTGGAAATCATTACGGCTTTCCATACGGTACCGATTTTTACGTTTGGAGTGAAATTCATTCAAATGTGTTGTATGGAAAATTTTCAAAAGGCATCCCTCTGCTTGAGAATAAATATAATGCAAATACATGCAAATATAACTGGATTTGCATCTCTACTGTGACATATATATATATAGATAAGCAGCCCTAACAACTCAAACTGCCCAACATACATGACATGGATGGAAAGAAACACAAACTGAAACTAGATTGCAGGGCCAGAATTATATTTAATGTCATGGATTACAAACACTATGCATCAGTATTATTGCACATATTGATTTCATATGGAATGACATGTTCCAATATTTTGGGTTATATTTGGATACAAATACCTAATGTACATGAGTGCCCCCCTCCCCCACCACCAGCTAGCATCACAATTTCAAATGCACTATCAGAAGAACTGCATCAAATTCCTCAATTCCGCCCTTTCACCTTGCTAATTCCTCAGGAAGACAGCTGAACCGGGGGTTATGAAGTGATCATTGTAAGGTAATCCAGCTCTCACAATTATTAATTCAGCTATTACAGATCCCTGAGGCATTCATCTGTAGGGAACCTATGACCTTTAAGTTTATCAACTATCATATGTCAACTGAATTAAGTAGTTGTAGTTTTGAACAGGTATACAATCATGTAGCATTGATGTCATCTTACAAAATGTGCATGTACATGTGCATGTATATACTCAACACGTCAAGTAACAATATAATAGAAATCTCCATATTCACGTAGTGCCTTGGATATTCCATCTGATGGGCTAATGTTATTATATAAGAGAATTTTCAAAGCCCCAAGCAATGACTTGTAGACATTAGTTATAATACAAGAAGCTGAAGTCAAAGGCACCGGTAAGATCATGAGCTGGCACCATTATTTTGTTCCTACATGAGTTAAATAATCCTAACATGTAACATGTACGTTTCCAGGTGAATATAACCTGACACTGATTTAGCACAAAAACTACACTATATGGATAATCATAACCAATAAAGTAATACATGTACATTATCCTTATAGACTTCATGAAAAATAGATAATAAACCATTAACAATGACAATGTCTCTATACATACTCCAGTAGCCTGGGTGCCATCTGATTTGTAAGACCACACAAATTTGATTTGTTGGTTCTCAAATTTTTTTCACAAAAACTATGAAGCGAAGGCAAGAAAAATGAAAACAGGCCTAGGCATCCTATGATAGCCCCCAAATGTTACAATAGGAGCCATGAAGTCAACATACCAGGGTAGTTTATAATTCAAACAATAAATTTTGAACATTTAATCAAACCACTGCATTGTTAGATGGAAAAACCTGTAACAACTACATGTAGGAAGAAAAGGACTTTGAAATTCCTTAACTGTTGGGACCAAAATATTAGCATTTTGGAGTTGATTCAGAATCTGAATAATTTTTTTTCTGCAAATCAGAACAAAAATGAAGCGGGCGAATATGAGAACCAATTGATTAAATTGGTGTGGCCTAATGGGGCTTCTTGCACTCAATCGCCCGGGCCAGCAAATACCCGTGCAAGGAGCCTTGTTACAAATCAGATGACACCCAGGCTAAATACTTCAGTCCTGTTCTTAAATTTTACTATTTCATGGATTATACATCATGGAAATATCAACTGATTTCCAAGTTCATCCAATGACCAGCATATATACCCTCAGATCAGTACTTGCCTTCAAGTAGAAACCTTGCAACATCATAACAAGACTTCAACATCACATGCAATCATTCAAACAAGACATTTGTCTAATCCACACATTCAATGTAACACTAGATATTTGTGTTTCAGAGTAGTAGAAATGGTTCTAAATCATACTAGTACTGATTAGATGTCATATTACACTTGTCTGAAGTTGAATTTAAAAAAATTAAATTAAAAAATCCATGACCATGGCATGACAGTGGATCCATATAAATTATGTGTATTTCTCAGTCAAGCCACACCAATTTAATTAGTTCTCTAATTTTTTCATAAAAAATATGAAGCAACAGAAAAGACAAAAAAAACCAGGTCTAGGCATCCTACGATAGCCCCAAATGCTACAATAGGAGCCATGAAGTCAACATACCAGGCTGGTTTATAACTCAAACAATGAATTTTGAACTTTTAATAGAGGCAATGCATTGATAAATGAAAAAAACTGTAACAACTAGGAAGACAAGGACTTTCTGCAACTGTTGGGGGCAAAATATGAGCATTTCAGAGTTGATTTAGAACCTGAATATTTTTTTTTTTTGGTAAATCAGAAAAATACGAAGCGGGTGAATCTGAGAACCAACAAATTAAATTGGTGTGGCATCACCCAAAGATAATTTTATGTCCTACTTTCGAGTGACGTTACAATTAGTGCGTGAAATATTGCCTCTTCGATTAATGTCACTCCAAGGTATTCACGTACATAACACACTAGGACTGCTGCCAGGAAAATACTGTACATGATGAAGAACAGTGCTACATGTAGCTCAGTGGTTTTGTAGAAACTTAAAAAAGTTAGAAAAATCAGACACATTTGAGACAGCCAAATGCACTTACATTTCTACCTTACCTAAACCTAACATTGGCTTTGGGTAGTACAAAATATACTAGTCATTACATGCCAGCAAATTAAACAAAAATTCCAGGACCTACAATGCATATCTACTAGTTTCCATTTGAAATTTCCAGAAAATGTGTCTTTCAGTGGAAAAATGCATTCAAAAATTCATGTTCAATATAAAGTAACTAAAGCCATCAAAGTCAAATTGTACATATTAGCCTTGTCAATGTTAAACCACCAAATACTTACTGCCCAAACTCAACAAATGCTTGAAATTAACATACCAGTACATGTTCTGTCATCTTTGCAACTTTAAAGTTGAATCTCAGAGGCCATAATTTCTGAGGGCAACAAAACTGAAAGTGCAATAAAAATATATGAGAAAGTCTGTTATATCCTGAATTACTGCAGTTTAGAATATATTTGCTGGTAAATGTTCATCTTAAGCCCATCACACATTCGGGACCTTTCTCCGACATTGCCCCAGAACAGAATTTTGGAGCAGTCTGGCCAGATTTAGGCCAGGCCTACCTTTCTATACAAATCGAAACGAATTTGAGTTAGATTTGAGTCAAATTTGACAACCAAACACACCCCGAACACTGCTGACTTACTACCAAATGGTTGGCTGGTGTTCTGCTGACTCAGAGCCGAACACCAGCCAACCACAGCCGACCTTGCTCCCGACCTACTCCTAACCATGGTTGGGGGAGTTTGGCAGAGTTCTGGAGGCCATATTTAGCTATGTGTGACAGGGGCTTAACCTGGAATGATTAAGTTACCTCTGGTGCAAATATGAACACTACAGTGTCAAAAGTTCTTTGGATTAGTCCATAGTTGGCAATGTTTTTTCCTCCATCACACAAAACAACAGTTCATATACATGTACAGCATTAGAAATTTCAAGGTGTGCCAAATTATGCACAAATATGCTTCATTGTGTATAATGTCAAATACACGGTACAAAATCATTCTCATCTTTTCCTTCAATTGAAAAAGAATAGTCAACAGGAACTATTCAGCCTCACTGGGGCTATGGTGATGATGAGCTCTCACTTTGTCTGAAAGGATTGGAGAAGGACCGCTTCCTCAACATACTTTTCACTAAAATCTGAAACAGAGAAACGGAACTATTAACATCTAGAGAAGATTTATAATAAGACAATTTGCTTTTAAGCCTCCTTTTCTCACCCTATGAAGGAGGTTATGTTTTATGTGTGTGCGCTTTGATAAACAAGTTTTTGGATGGAAGGCAAATATAGATATTCCTTGGGCATGTGGGTACTGCTTCAGAAATTAAAGGAGAACTCAACTCTAGAGGTTGCAATTGTTCTCATTCTGCAGATACCATTTTTCTGAATTTAAAAAAAATAAGGACCTCAATTGCATAATTGATGAGAAATGGTAGAATAGCCTTCTTTGTTAAGATAACACTGTCATTGGGCAACCCCCGTTATTGGGGGGGGGGAGAATATTCATGTGTGTACTCAACCATCATTTATGCAAATGATGACAATGGGAAACATTTTAGTAATAATTTGTCAGTAGTAAAGGTTAATGTCATTTGGTGAAGGTATGAGGTCGTGGAACTCTTACTAGTAGGCTGATTTCTTTGTTAATCTTTGGGGAAATTTTACAACTATGATTGATTTTGCGTCCATAAAAATGACTGGTCTTTTAGAAAATAAATGTAACACCAGCTTCCGGAGTTGAGTTCAACTTTGATATCTTCTAGTTGTCTTGGTCCTGTACACATGTAAGGGTCTGTAGCTTTCTTTGATCATATTTTTTTTCCAGTTGCAGGTTTGGCATCAGGCAGAAGGATGTGACTTTTGGCCCAGTAGTTGTCATGACAGCCAAAATCCAAAATGGCATGAGTGTTGTATGAATGTTTGTTCCATTGTTCTCTCTCTGCTATTAGATACCCAACAGCCACATGAGCTTTCAAATTAGAGTCTTCTCAACTGTTATTTTCTTGTTTCATAACAAAATTCAGCTTCACACACAAGTCAAGACATCACAAACAATGAAGGAAGGAACAGAATTCAGTGTAGTTTACTGAAATAAACAAGAAACTAGCAGTACAACTGTTACAAAGCATAAATCTACTGTACATTAGTCTAACATTATACCCAGTCTACAACAAAACTTAAGAACAGTACTCATGGAGCAGGTAAAACAATGCACATTAGGGCATGACTAACAGTGAAGTTCAATATCCGGACATGAACCGTACAGCTATCACTTACCAATGTGTTCAGTTGGGGCACTTGTTTCACACAGTTGGTCACTTCGTCATCAGTGACTTCAACCAGGGTGCAGTTGTCAGCCTCGGTGGGTAGGGGGACGGCACCTTTCTCAGTCACCCACTCATCAACCTGCAACATTACAAAAAGCCATAAAATTAAATGCATTTCATGCTGTTATTCTTTTATTGCAGTAATGTTGGATGTTATAATGCACTTGATGGCTAAAAGGCCTACTTAATAATAATATTAATAAGCAAAATCATGGGAAATAAAAATGAAATAACAATTGAAGGTTAACTACATGTACGATTAAGAGCGTCTACAAAAGAACTAATAGAAGAGTTCCACGACCTCATACCTTTGCCAAATCACGTTAATCGTTCAAACTGACTTATCATACATTTTTTCTCAGTGATTATGCAAATAAGAGCCTCATTTGCATGACTCATATAAGTTGATCATATTCTCCACCCAATGACAGTCATATATCTTAAGAAAAAAGGCTATTCTAGTATTTCCTCATAAAGTATGCAAATGAGGTCCTGATTTGAATAAATTATGTTTAGTGATACTCACCTTTACTGAACTTCCAAATATGGCAAGTATTGAATTCCCAGCAGTTACCACTATAAAATTGTAGCAATTTGCCATTAATTATGCAAATTAGGCCTTCATTTACATAATCAATATCTGCCAATGTTCCTGTCGTTGTCAATTACATGTCACAAGTGTTACATAGCCCTATTATCAAACACAGCAGATTAATAGAATTTCCTCATTAATTATGCAAATTAGATCCTTATTTGCATAATTGTAATTGTATTATGTCAAACATCACTTACATGTAAGCTACCTACATACCAAAAATCATGACGATCCGTCAACCGGTTCTTGAGTTATCCTCTTTTGAAGACTTTTAAACAAAGTGCCCTGCAGTTCCAGAACAAGCGCTAGCTGCAAAACTTAACTCACATGATCTTCCTGAGCACAAGAGCTACAAAATGTACCTACTATCCAAAATCATGAACCTAGCATGTCCAGATTATGAGATATCAAAACTGGAAGTTCTGCTGCAGTACCATAACAAGACACCAGGGGGCCCAAAATCTAATCATTTCTAGGTCTCATCAAGACCTACCCACCTACCAAGTTTCATGACATCCATCCACCATCAAAAGCTTCTTGAGTTATTGTGCCAAACCACACACACACACACACACACACATACATACATACATACATACATACACACAAACATACATACACACACACACACACACATACATACATACATACATACATACACACAAACATACATACACACACACACACACACATACATACATACATACACACAAACACTATGGAAAACATAACCTTCTTGGCGAAGGTAACTAGCCTACAGTCATAACAGTAAGAACAAGAGTAAGAACAGGGCTCGAAATACCCACATGCAATGTGCAAAATGCACATGATTTTCAAGATTTGCACGTAAAAATATTTTGAATGTGCAATTTTGCACCTAGAAAATACCGCTATATCATGTTTACACCGCGTATCTCCGAAGTTTCATAATGTGTCGGAATCGTGCTGGGCGCACGGCAGCCATATTGTTTTTCTAAATAAACATCCTGGAAAAAGAGCTCTGCTCTCGTCTCCGGGTGAAGTCATGTGATGCGAAGGCGTTACGTAGCTGATTTACCAAATATGGCAAGACGCACGAAAACGTTGTGCAACACGGGATGAAGTCCTTCGGCAGGGTGCTTTCGCCCTTTTAGTCTGATTATTGGTGAAATTTGGTGAAAAATAAAGTTTTCGGATTTCCCAGCATTCAGTGCTATCCAGGAAACTGCAATATCATATGCCAGTTTTTGTTTGACGTAGCATGAAGAAAGGATCCATTTTGAACTTTTTCTCAAGACCACAGGCCTCCACCACGGCATCTGTGGCTGGTGCAGCCGGTGGATCGAAGGAAGATGCCACCACCGGGTCCCCCACATCAGAGAATTTGGCATTGCCGACAAAGAAGCAAAAATTAACGTTCGGTATTTTTTAAAGCAGTATTCAAAATTCATGTATTTTACATTAGATATCGTGCACGATAATAAATATGCAAAATAAAGATTATTTATTGCTCTCAGACTGTTGGTAAATTTTCTTTATGTGCCATATAAAATGTTTTTAATTTTGGGAAGGGCCAACTCTAGTGTTTGTGATGTGGCAAGCCCGGCCCCGTAAAACAGTCGCAATCCTAAAGATGTAAGTCTAAATTACGGACTAAATATAATTTTGCACATAAATTTTTCAAATTCCACCTAAAATTTTTGCAAACGTGCAATTTTGCACGTACCTGAAAAAAAGTATTTCGAGCCCTGGTCTAACATATATTTCAGTAGCCCCATACAACTCCAGACAGTTGTGTGACTGTTGACAGCCTGGTTTTAGGCAACCCAATGGTGATATACCCCCGGTTAATATACAAAACAAAAATCAGGGTAACCGACTTAGTTGTCTATAATGTAGCTCAGGGCCTGGGGAGCAGCCCAACAATTACACATCAAAACCTACTGTACTCCTTAAGATGCCCAAACAATGTACTTCTCTGTATTTCTCTACTAACAGTAACTACTGTATTTCTCCTCCAAAGCAAGATAGCCACTGAACATGCCTGTCATAACTAGCCAAGAGAAGAGACTGTTGTGTGTTAAGTTTGCTAGGACACTTATGAGGTCAGAGTACAGAAACTGGCTACCTCCACAGAGATCACAAATAACAGGCCGTAGCAACTATGTAACTATGTAAGATGCATTCCCATGTATGTCTAACGATTCTCGTCTTTTCCCCAGGGTGTTCCTTAATAATAGTCTTCGACTAGTTGGGACACCCTGGCTTCTTTGTAAGCCAAATAAATAAATAAATAACAGGCTGTAGTACTAGAAACAGCGAGATGCTAGATAGGCTGAGAGCAAGAACCAACAGATATACATGTACATGTAAGAACTCGCCTATACCTTTCATGGTTCAACTACTTAATACATATAACTATGGACTGAAACCCTGACTGCTGTCTTGTTAGTGCTGTGTTTTGCATCAATTGTAGTCCTGGAAAATTACATTTATCTGAAAACTGTATCTTTATTTGGTTTGTTAATCTTGCACTTACAAGCACGCCGGCAGAACGTACTGCGCCTGCGCAAAACCTGGATTTTCGCTGGATTTTTGGTCAACGTTGCATCAGAATTTTGCCTGTTGCAGACCATATCTTTTTCTACACAACCTTTGAAAACTACAGACGGGATGTCACCCTTGCGCGAATTCGACCTTATATGAGACGTTCTGCCGAAGTGCTATGCACAATACATTACGGGTTTCGCGCAGGTGCAGTACGTTCTGCCAACGTGCTGCGATTACAGAACTTATATTAGAATGTATAGTATTTTTATGTACCAACTTTTTTGTAAATTGGTTTACAATTCAGTTTTTTTTTTAAACTATGAATAATCAATAAAACCATCTTGAATCTTGAAAAAAGTCAACAAATGCCACTGACCTTGATATCTGGGATGGTGATACGGGACATCGGATCCTTGTCCAACATTTTCTTGAGCAGCTCCTTCAAAGGCAAACTCACATCACACCTGTACAGATATAACCAATCATGTCTAGACTCGTTCAGTCCCACACTTAGGCCACACCAATTTAATCAACTGGTTCTTGGATTTGCCTGCTTATTTTCTTTCTGACTTGCAAAAAAAGAAAGGATTCAGGTTCTGAATCAACTCCAAAATTCTCATATTTTGGCCCCAATAGTTGAGTAAAATCCTTGTTATCATAGCTGTTGCAGTTTGTCCATCTAACAATGCAGTGCTCTGATTAAAAGTTTAAAATTCCTTGTTACCGTTGCCAAGTTACCTTCGCCAAGAAGGTTATGTTTTCCATAGCATTTGTGTGTGTTTATGTATGTATGTATGTGCGTATGTGGTTTAGCACGATAACTCAAGAAGCTTTCAATGGATTGTCATGAAACTTGGTAAGTGGGTATATGAGACCTAGAAATGATTAGATATTGGGCCCCCTGGCGGCTTGTTATGGTACTGCAGTGGAACTTCCAGTTTTGATATCTAGGGTCATGAGGGTAGGTAGCTCTTGTGATCGGGAAGAAGTCACGCGAGTTTGGGCCCCCTAGCAGCTTGTTCTGGAACTGCGAGAGAGGATAACTCAAGAACCGGTTGGCAGATCGTCGTCATTTTTGGTATGTAGGTAGCTTAAGTGATGCTTAACATAATTAAATTACAATTATGTAAATCAGTGTCTAATTTGCATAATTAATGAGGAAATTCTATAAATCTGCTGTGTTCGATAATAGGGCTATGAAACACTTGTGACAAATGTAATTGAGAATGACAGGAACATTGGCAGATATTAATTATGTAAATGACGACCTAATTTGCATAATTAATGGAAACTTGCTACAATTTTATAGTGGTAACTGCTGGGAATTTAATACTTGCCATATTTGGAAGTTCAGTGAAGGTGAACATCAGTAAACATAATTTATTCAACTCAGGACCTCATTTGCATAATTTATGAGGAAATGCTAGAATAGCCTTTTTACTCAAGATAAGACTGTCATTGGGTGGAGTTCTTGGTCGTGGAAATCTCGTTTGAAGTATAAACTATCCTGTCTTCATGGCTCCTATTGTAGCATTTGGGGCTATCATAGGATGCCTACGCCTGTTTTTATTACCTTCGCCAAGAAGGTTACATGTATGTTTCCGTAGCGTATATTTGTTTATTTGTATGTGTGTTTGTGGTTTAGCACGATAACTGAAGAAGCTTTGGATGAAACTTGGTAGGTGGGTAGGTCTTGTTGAGACCTAGAAATGAGTAGATTTTGGGCTCCCTGGCGGCTTTCCTTGGTCCTGCAGCTAAACTTCAGGTTTTGATATCTCGTGATCTGGACATGGTAGGGTCGCGAATTTTGGAAGGTAGGTAGCTCTTGTGCTCGGGAAAAAGTGAGGTTAGTTTGGGCCCCCTAGCAGCTTGTTCTGGAACTGGAGGACCGAAATCTTTGAGGGAGGATAATTCAGGAACTGATTGACTGATTGTCATGATTTTTAGTATGTAGGTAGCGTGATGCTTGGCATAATTAGATGACAATTATGCAAATCAGGAGCTAATTTGCATAATTGATGAGGAAATTCTATAAATCTGCTTTGTGGCATAATAGAACTAAAAACATTGTATGGAACACTTGTGACTTGATTGATAACGAGGGACATCTGCAGATATAGATTATGTTAATGAAGACCTAATGTGCATAATTAATGGAAAATTGCTATAATTTCATAATGAAAACTGCCAGGAAATTCATACTTGCCGCATTTTGAAGTTAAAGGGAAGGTGAACATCAATAAATATAATTTTTAAATTATTCAAATCATGACCTCATTTCCGTAATTTATGAGGAAGTGCTAGAATAGATTTTTTGTTAAGATAAGACTGTCATTGGATGGAGAATATGATCAACTGATATAATCCATGATTGAAAAGCAATGAGGATCTTTTTTTTATAATCAATGAAGAAAATATATCATTTCGTCAGTTGAAATGGTTAACATCATTTGGTGAAGGTATGAGGTCGCGGAACTATTTTTTTTTTCGCCCTGTCGCTTCACATTTTTTCTGAAAAAATCCAAGAATCAACTAATCAAATTGGTGTAGCCTTAGTTCCATATTGAACATCATTTCCAATTCCATTGCCTTGTGTACTTTTTTAAAAAGTCATGCCTGCTGGCAAGAGTGCAGAATGAACTGACCTGTTCGGGAAGGTGAGGTCCTGAGTCCTGATCTTGGTGTGCAGTGCAAGGATGGAGCTGTCTTCAAAAGGACACTGTAGGGTGCACATATGTGTAGACACATGATCACAACTTGGCACATAAAGGACTCATCCATACACCTGGGGTATATTAATTGTATCTCTCAGTGCTATTTGACACTTTTTCATTGTTTGGATAGAGGCCCTTAAGATTATTTTATCTCAGAGTTTTTTGGGGCCATTTTTTGGGCTCCTGAGTGTTGGTGTTAAACCCCAATGACATGAAATTTCCTTGGTACCTTGGACATACAGTACTGTAATACAGTATGCCCACAGAACCTTAGTCACGCTTTTGGCACAGAAGCACACTTCAGGTCTGTTTGTACAATTAATGAAATGTTCGAACGCAATTCTGCCAATTCTGCCAAGGACAGGACTTTCACACGTGCCATAAATATAATTTAAGTAGACAAGGTCATCAATTAAAATAGATAAGCTAATTAACAGTGTTACTAAAGCTATTTGCTTGCTATTGGACCTATTGTATTTCATGCATTTAAAAGATTTTTATGGACTCGGGGTATTGTTTTGGGTGTGTTTGTACATGTACAATGTATGTTTGCTTGTGCGTTCATAGGTATTTTAATGCAGTAGTGCAGTAGTGGCCGGGGGGGGGGGTTGTAACCACAGATTGACTATCAGGTCAAGTTGGCAGCCTAAATGGCTGTGAGGAAGTGAGTCCACCCAGAGGCACACAGTTACTGGAAGTATACCCATTTAGGGCCTGTTACAACAAGCTCTCTGCCTGCAGGGTTTCTGTCCTCGGCCAAGCATGTCAGACCATCACTTTGGTTATGTGCCAATAGATTCACAAAAAACTCAAAATACTTCAGGTACCTGATACACATATATAAGTTGATATACTTGTTGTAGATATGTGGTCAGAGGTCAAACGAAAGTGTTAACTTTTCATTTGAGAAAGACAAGCAAACTTTAGGAATGATGGCACCAAACATACATCTCATACATTGTACATGTAGTTAAACATAACTGTTAGAACCAACTCTTGTTCAACAATGTAAGACAGTGTATACTTACATGGCCATAAACAAAACAGTACAGAGTGATTCCTAACGCCCAGACATCCAGACCCTAGTAACAGAATTAAAACAGATTCATTTCATGACTCAAAGAAGCACCCTAGATACTTTACTTTTCTTTACAACGAATGGAAGGATGTTGTGGGTCTAAGAATATTATATCATTACTTACTGTTAACGTTACAACTTACTAATTCACTGCTTTTATAATTTGCTGGAAATACATTTCTTTTC
Organism: Branchiostoma floridae x Branchiostoma japonicum; assembly: GCA_013266295.2. Lineage (NCBI taxonomy): Eukaryota > Metazoa > Chordata > Leptocardii > Amphioxiformes > Branchiostomatidae > Branchiostoma > Branchiostoma floridae x Branchiostoma japonicum. The sequence continues at coordinate 18,815,412 of CM023826.1, forward strand.
AAATGAAAGTCTCTTTTAGTCGTACTGTTTGATTTCTATCAAAGAAACTGACTGAATAATGTAGTTCTTGGAGACAGTCTTCACAGGCAGACCGTGCTGTTGAAGTAAGCTAAAGATGTGAGCTAAAGACCTCAATATTAAGTAATTAAATTATCTTCCCTCCGAACATTAACCCAAAGGTAACAAACATGTTACATGTAGGTAATATGCCAATTGGTGCAATACATTAGTGGCAGCTCAAGGATATGTTTACAGGAATGTTTGTAATTTTCTTGCCTACCTACCTTTCCACTGTACTTGTCAGTAGAGTCTGGAATGTACAAAAAAAACATTCACCCATGGCCAACTGAAGCATCCAAGTAGTGCTATGTTTCAACTTAGAGCAAAGGTACTCATGTGCAGTACTTTTAAGTTAAAACTATTATAGATATACACATTATATGCACACACACAAAAAAAATATATATATGACATTCTAATATTTGTATATAACCATCCACTTTGGGTCATGGACACATGCATGTCAAGGTGTATTATGAAAAAACATGTCAGTGGTAACCAATGAAGACCTATATCTTAAGTATTAAATATGATCTTTAGCCCTGCCTCTTTTTTATAAAAAAAATAGATAGGTTTGTATCCAGCCACATAACAGCATAACTCCTGAAGTCCTTATCTGCCAGCATCATGCTTCATGTATTTCCTACATGTATGTGATTTGACACCATGTACATGTATTTCAGAATTTTTTTCTAAATCATATTAAAGCTTAATGTATCCTTAAAAAGTATCGTCAAAGCTTCCTTTCTTTGATGCAAGTTTTGAAACTCTAGTTTTACACTGACACCTGGTTTTATATATCCTTAGACTAAGCTGCTCTGATATATATATAGCACATTTTCACACATCAATACATCTGTATTTCACACCTTTATCACATGAATTGTGACATTGGTGAAACTGATGACTGAACAACTGATTTTGTTCAACCACATTCCAGTGGGGCAAACAGTAACTTCACTGTTATTTAGCTGTAGACTACATAATCTCTATTAATTTGGGCAATTTTTGCACACACAAAAATGTATATATCCCCCTTCAGATAGAGCACAAGGAGAGAGACTCAACTGGACAAAAAACGTCCTGCTAGCAGTTCTTCACTGCAAATACTGATACAAATACACGCCTGCTTTGCATTAAACAGCCAATAGAGTTACAGCATTCACTTATATATTTTAAAAAAGAAATAAATATATTTTTCCTTGTCAATGAGTTAAATATTTAGCTTTGCTTTTTTCAGACAAGTGGTGTTTTCAATCAAACAAACAATATCCAGTACCTCCACATGACATTGTACAAAAATGTATGTTCCGTCAAAAGTAATTTGGATAACAAATTGGTTGTAAGCAAAGAAACATGGGGAACACACACAGAAAATAAGTCTTAAGTTGGAAAAATTAACATATAGTTTGAGACTTTGAGTTAATGTCAGAATATTCATGTGTATACATACTAATCAGTGACACATAGTTAACCACCAATTAACTACCAGACTTACATATTAACACTTTGTGAACTATTTGTCTATACAGTACTAGTATCATGATGTACATGTAGCTGTGCTAACAAATTGGTCTCCCTACAAACATGATACAGTGTATGTTAAAAGAAATGGCAGCTACATTGCACAAGTCCTGGAGAATTGTGGACTTACCTGACAGCGTTTCCGGTGCCATGAAGGCAGGTGTTCCCACACTGCTGGACATCAAGGCGTCGACTCCATCATACTCATTGCTGACACCAAAATCTGCAATCTGAGAGTCACAACACAAGTCACAACATCCTGCTAGAGAAGTCTGTGACATATGCAGCCACCAGTGAAGAAGATAATGTGGGATGCCCTAAATAGAGATGTTCCCTAACTGTAGATGGATTTTTGTACCAATCTTATAATATATCATAATAGAATACATAAAGCTCCAGTTAATGTAACAGTTGCCTGTACGATGGCACACCATGTAAATTGTAGGATGATTGCAGGTAAATCACGGGTTATTCTCAGGTCAAGTCAGCTGTCGCCTAGATCCTTGGCATGTTCAAGATTTTTGCAGCGCCATATATACGATTTTTCAAGAGATCTTCATGCTGCACATCCTTGAGTTCATCTGAGAGCTTTTGTTCTGTTCTATCACCTCAACTGGCCTCTTATTCCCCTTGTGGGGACAGGCTTTTTCTTTCTTTTTGTCTCTTTTCCTATTCCACCCAGCAGCTATGTCCTTGTCCTGTATTATGAACAGATGTACATGACTAGAGGAGAATCTACCAAAGCTAAGGTGGGATATCTCACCTTAACGTGTCCATCATCACCCAAGAGCAGGTTGGACGGCTTGATATCCCCATGGATTATCTTCTGATATTGCACTGTAGCAGACAATACCAGTTTAACAGATCCAAAACATCATTATCAATACCAATGTCCAACTTGACAGATGGAACTAGACTTGACAAAACAAATATCACAAGTCTAGACTAAATGTACTTACAATACTCCAATCCCAGAAGCACATCTCGGAAATATTCCCTCGCTTGGTCTTCAGACAGAGGGTTGTTGGTAGGGACCTCCAGCACAGGACTGTGAATGGATCATGAACTATAACACTGACTTCCACAGTCAAGTTGTGTACAATTTCTCAGTCATGAAAAATGGTACATTATTCTTAGCATTTCCAATACAAAGTAAACCCTCAAATTTCAAATACACTGCTCACTGTCCATCATCCAAATTGTGAAAGATGCAGGATTAGCTAGGAGTATGGTCCACCGTGCTTCTTGGAGGTACCTTATTGTAAAGGAGCAAGAGGGCAGCTTCTCGACTGAGCACTTACTAAATAGGCAGTTTGGGTGGGCAGGCACTGTCCATTATACACACATGTACATGTAAATTAGAAACGTTTAGACCTTATCATCTTAAGACTGTTCTATCCAAAAATAACCACAGAAAGAGGCCTGCACCAGCATCAAATCACTGTTGGCACTGATGCCGTCAAACCTTAAAACAACTAAAATTTTAGATTTTCCTTATCAATTATGCAGATGATCAATCTAATTTGCATTGTTTGTATTTCAAGCAACTCAAGTTCCTCAGGAGGAAGAGCTAACAATACATGTACGTATAGGCTGTTTACTTTGCCTTATATACATACCGGTATGTTCTGCAATTTATAGACACAAAGTGACAACAGTGTCTTTTTTTGTCATTAACAAATCACAATCACGTTCTTGCACCTGCACTACTTTGTTACCAAAGGCGATTAATGGGATTGTATTAATTGTAGAATGATAAATAAAGCAGTGAACCTTTCACTCTGGTGGGTAAAGCAAACGTTCTGTACAATATGTATAGGAAAGGTTTAACGAGCAGCCTTCAATAAAATGCAGTATTTTGCCTGCAAGGGAAGTTGTTCTTTATTTGATACCACATTATGACGTATTAGCCTGGTGTCCAGTCCTATCGTGGTTTGGGTGGGCTATCAACCTTGAGCCGGCGGGGGGGGGGGGAGCTCCTGCAGCCTCCAAGAGAACCCACCCCAACCACAATCGATCTTGTGCCCATGTGTACTTGCCGAATTCGGTGCCTTAATTATCACCATAAATTAAAAATTCTCAAATGATAGCATTTCGGATGAAATACATGGGACAACTTTCCAAACCTTTGCATGGGATCATCATAGGTTGGATGATTGTGGATTTATGACCACTAATCACAGTTTTGTTAGAGGATATGGGCTTCGCCAGTAGCCATCTTGCATGACTCAGCGAGGTCACTGGGTGAAGTTTTATCTCACCAATGACAGTCGCATGAATGCAGAATCAGAGCTGGTAGTAAATACCTGAACAGAACCACATTACAGACTGCACTATAATAAACAAAGGATGGTTCCATTCTCCTGCATAATCTGCAACATCGTAGATATGACGATAATTAGAACATGGCGATAATTAGGACTAGGGATGTTACATGTACTCTTTAATTATGCAGGTTCACTGCATATGTACCAGGGAAAAGTAGCTCTTTCCAACAAGCAAAATGAACAGTGGACCACAGCTTAACATCCCATCCTAAGTTAATATCACAACCATAAATTTTAATTCAAAGTTTCTTTCAAACTTATTTTTTGGTTCATTATTAATGGTGTAAATATGTAAATATTGTACATATGTTACAACAACATCTGCAAACATTCATTCTCATCAAGGACGGGCATGTTGAACATATATCTCAATCCAAATTGTAATGTCCCAATGCAATTCAGCCATGATTCTGACTGCAATGTTTGTGACAATGTTTTGTATCTTTTGAACTAAACCATTCATATATGTTGGCAAAACCCCTAAACCATTCACATATAGTGTTGTAACTTGTACATGTACATGTCATATTACTTAATAGTATATAATATGGTGACCAAAAAGAATATACTGTCTGCCTATATATATATCTGAGCACACAACTGAAAACCTGAGAATGGACAAGATTCTGGACTTACCCCTTTTCAACAAGTTCAAAAACTGTGAAAAGAAACAAAGAAAGGAATATAAGTATAATAATATTAATATTACAGGGTAACCATTGTGCAATACGTGCAAATACGACTCCATTGTTGTCATGCACATGACTTGTATGACTTGAGCTTTACATGTTGTACATGGAGCCCCACTCTTTACTCTGAACTGACACTCTATAATGGGTAAGTGGAGTCAAGTACCCCTATAGCTACAGCACAGTACACTTGGTATGGTATTCCCATTGCTGCCCCAACAATCCAACATGAACCAGGTACTCCTGCAGCTGGCTTCAAGACTAAGTTAGTGTAATACTTTGGAATTCCACATTCAAATAGGTGAGTAGTATTACATACATTATACACTGGGAGAGAATTTAGAGGTAATCCAGCTGTAGGAGACTGGTGGGGTAGGAACACGTGGCCTTGCACACAAGTACTACTCACATGCACAACATGTACATGTATATCGTGTATTTTACGTCTTGCAATAATTATTGTACCATGAATGAGTTTTGTTAGCTGTATATGTACTGGATATGAAATATGTGGTGTTTATCATTTTTTCATCTGGTACAAATGTGATGGTTTGTATGCTTATCTACAATTAATTTAAGGACAGGAACTTTGAAATTGGAGTCTTTGTCTTGTTGTGTCCACCGGCTGACGGCTTGTTGTGTCAAAGAGGTCACATTTTCTGCAAGTGCCAGGTTCATGATTCTTAAGTGGTGGAAGGCTCTTGGGGCTGGGAGTAAGTGATGTAAGTTTGTGCCCCCTAGCAGCTTGTTCTAGAACTGCAGGGACATTGAAAAAATATTTAAAGGAGCCGAGGATAACTCAAGGACCGGTTGACCGTCATGGTTTTGGTATGTGGGTGGCTAAAGTGATTACATACATTACAACTATGTGAGACTTGTGTTCAACCTTAAGGTGGGATATAACCATGGCTGAGGCATACCTTCAAAGCATTGTATTTTTCTATCTGGCACGGTTTATTTTGTGATCTGTAATGTTTTTTCACCGATGTCACAATTTGACCTCAACGGTAATTTTTTAATTTTTGTAAATGAGATCTAATTTGCATAATGATAAAATACTGTAATTTCATTGTTGTAACTGCTGGGAATTTCATACTTGGGGTCTTAGGAAGTTAAGTGAAGGTGAATATCATTAAACAAAACTAATTCAAATCAGGACCTCATTTGCATGATTTAGAATTATGATCAGAGGAATGGAGAATATGATGTAATCCACGCACGCAAATGAGGATCAATGAGCTCGGGAAACATTTATAAATTGTCAGTTGTAAAGGATCATTTGGCGAAGGTACGAGCTCATAGAACTCGTTGTATATGTATAGCATAATGCCAATTTGTATTCACCTATTGAAAATTAATGTAAAATTCCAGGTAGACTAATTACCTATTACGAATTACTTACAAATACATGTAACAGTCCAATTCCTACTCACCCAGGTAAAGGTAGTCGTCTTGTGGGTCATCTAACACCTGCACAAGAAACGAAGACATACTGTATACATGTACACAATCAATTATGATTCTATTAATGATTGTTAAGAGGTATACAAAAAATATTGAACTTCTCATTTAGAGAAATGTATTTTACATACTAGTTATAATTACCTCCACCAAGAAGGCTACAAATGTATGTTTAAGTATATGTAGGTTAGTCCTGGTACTCATGTGATTCTTACCTCCTTCAGGTGAACTATATTGGGATGATGCAGTTTTTTAAGAATGGCGATCTCCTTGTATATCTGCTGCAGGCCCCTGCTCGCTGTGGCAGCGCCAGACCGCCCACCAGCTCCCCGGGTGGGAGGGCGTCCTGAGCAAAGATTTGACCAGTAATTTTTTGAGTGCCCACGTAAGAGAAAATGTACAGCCTTACAAGTTACTACAATTTCAGTCTTTTGATTTCATTGTTCACCACTTTAATATTGTGTAAAATGGGGCTTTTTGCTATTTTCAGACAAGCTCCTGTGCTCTAATATCACAACCAAATGACCTGAAATCTATTATAATTTACATGTATTATCTAGGACTTTTTTGCTATTTTTAGACCAAAAATGTACATTCTGGACTCCTGTGCCCTGGTATTAAAACCAAATGATTTGAAATTCAGTGTAGGGGAACCTTGGACATACATGTATGCACATACATATACATGTACAGTCATAGAGATCCTTTAACACAATTGGCATGCACAACTTCAAAATGATGTGTTGTGGGACTTTTTGGCTAATTTTAGACTAAAAATGTACTATATTTTGCCTGCTATGCCCTGGTATTAAATGCAAATGTCTTGAAATTTGGCATGGTGCCCCTGGCACATGCCCACAGGACCTTACTCAGTCCAATACTGAATTTTACAAAAACTGCCCATATGTAAAATGTACCAGTCCTAAAACAGTGCCACACAAAAATATTTCTTTTTCATATATTCATCCCAGTCCAAAATCATATTTTCCAAGAAAATTGTCCCCGTGCAATTTTGGACTCATCTAGCACCCCCTTGTAATGCAATAGACTAGTCCAATTTCTGTCAGTCCAAACATGAGCTACATGTACAAAAATGTATTCTACCATCACCAGCACTGGCACAGCCAACAACTGTGGCAGTTTCATCAGCAAGTTGATGTTGGCCACAAAGGAGAGGAAGGTCAAAAAAAGAGTTTTTCGCAATTTGACTTAGTAAATACTTACGGAAAAAATCCCTTTTGATGAGTTTTTTCTTTGAAATAATCTTCATTGCCTGTTAAAAGAAACAGTTCTCATTTATAGACAAACAATCAAGGTTGTACTACTAGACAGTCTTCTATGAATGATGCACCAATACATGCATCTGGATATTAAATAAATAATACAGAATCTTATGTCATCTGATGTGCCTGACTGTGTAGAGTCCATTCCGCGTCACCGTGCGGGTGTTTTCTCCCATTGTTTGAAATTGTTTTGAAATATTTGTAACCACTTCTAATATAATTTCATAGTTTGCAAACCTTTCGAACTTGGTTTTAATATTGTCAACAGTTTTTCCAAATCAGAAAACATTCGAAACATTGTAGAAGCCATGTAAGTTGTTCCGAAAGAATTCTAATAAAAGATTTCGCGGTAAGACCATTTTTTCGAATTATTTCGAATTTTTTGTAATTGGCTAAATGATCTGTGAAATCGGTAATCCACTCTGGCCAGAATAGCCCAAAATAGAAAGGCTGATGAATGGACGGGGGCATCCCGTGGCGCATCCCGTGGCGATCCTGAGCTGACCAGCGGTAATGTACAAAACAAACACCCCATCAAACTACCGCGTGATTTCCCACAGCTTTTCTACCCTATCATTCAACTGCAGATTCAACAACTAAATAAAATAGGTTTCTCTTAGATCTAAGCGAGAGTTTTATCATTGTTTTGGCAAGCTGTTGACGAGGAAAACGCTAAAATCTGCGTTAGTCTAGATTTCTAACCTCCTTGGTACACCTCGGCACCATTTGGGTACCAGAAGCACATGTTTACGGTCCACCCAACTTCGGCGGACCACAGGGAAGAGCCGCGGCCACGGAGCGGGGACTTTCCGTTATACAATCCTTCTGCTATATTTCTGAGATGAAAAAAATAGGTACGCATTCACAAAAATGCCTGTAAACTCGGCAATCTTTGTCGCATAGCGCCGACAGAAATATCAAAATGTCCGCCTTCTCCCCGCTCGTCAACAACGCCGTCTGCGCAAGTCATGTTTGCTTCCAAATAAGGAAATCCGCGGTAGCTCGGGCGGTCTTCGGCAAGCATCGGCGTGCGTGACGTCACGATCGGACTCATTTGTACAGGCGACCTGGTGTCGGCATGAAGTACAAAGGAAGGCGGAAGCAACAGATCGCCGCTGGCAAATCTGCACACCAACTTCACCAAGTTTATTTGAAGTTTGGCCGGTAAACGCAAAACATCGCAAGAAATAAAGCACGATATATAAGCTGAAGCTTGTTGAAACCGACGAAAATATGATGCACGCGCTGTCATTGTGTGCAAACCCTAGCGTTACGCACTGATGGCCGGGGTCGCGGACGTCCCGCCGCGCTAGCTCTAAACATAAACAGAAGCCGCCTGTGGAGCCGGGATTAGCGCCTTTGATAAGGGGCAATCTTCTTTTCGAAATATTTCGAAATATTTCGAACTCCAAATTGTGTTTCAAAACATTTTGAAAATAAGATCTCATTTGATTTCCACTTTCAAATTTTTTTGAAATTATGATAACATTTTCGAAAACATGCTACTCAAGTACTTACATTCTTAATAATAATTTCAGAATATTTATAATACTTTCGAATTATTTGAAAATTCTTACAAAATATTAGAAATATGATTTAAAAAACCGCACGGTAACGCGGAATGGACTCTATGTACAACAGGTACAGTTACAGCAATTGGTATTATAGCAAACATACTTTCAAGCCCAACTGAAAAGAAAGCTATTTGGTTGTCATAATAATGATAATAAAGAACTAATTAAAAGAACTACGTATGCTATTCCAAATAATGCCTGACCCAACTGAGGGGTAAAAAAAATTACCGTTGAGGTCAAATTGTGACATCGGTGAAAAAACATTACAGATCACAAAATAGACCGTGCCAGATAGAAAAATACAATGCTTTGAAGATATGCCTCAGCCATGGTTATATCTCACCTTAAGGTTGAACACAAGTCTTATATAGTCATTACTCACATAGTTTGTGTCATCTTTTTCATCATATGCTAGCTTCACAACACCATAGGCACCCTGGGTAATAGAGAAAACATTACAAATCAAATCATCTGTGGATGAGTCAGAAGACTAATATCAGATGGCACACAAAGTTTACTGACATACTTCCATACTCACCCCCCCCCACCTCCACACTCATCCCTTACACACACACACACACACACACACACACACACACACACCAAACACACACACACACACTCACACACACACACACACTCACACACACACACACTCACCACACACACACACTCACACACACACACACACACTCACACACACACCAACACACACACACACACACACACCAACACACAGACACACAACCACCAACACACCACACACACACACATACACACACAGTAGTAACAGACACACACACAGTAGTAACATACACATACATACACACACACACACACACATAACACACACACACACACACACACACACACACACATCATTAACATACACATACACACACATACACACACACACCCACACACCACACAGTATTAACATATACACACACACACACACACATTATTAACATACACACACACATACACACACACACATACATACACACACACACATACATACACACACACATACATACACATACAATGTACATACACACACATACATACACATACAATGTACATACACACACACACACACATACATACGCACAGTAACCTCAACACTCATCCCCACAAACACAAAATACATGTACAAATGTACACACCTCCGCACTCACCCCCTCCCAAACACACATACACACACATACACACGCACATACACACACACACACACACACACATACATACGCACAGTAACCTCAACACTCATCCCCACAAACACAAATACATGTACACACCTCCGCACTCACCCCCACGCACACATACACGCACACACACACAGTCACAAACATACATGTACAATGTACATCCACACTCGTCTGATACTATACTAGGTATATCGATATTGGTACAGAACGAATATTGAAGGTGAACTAAATTAAATGTTTACCTTAGGCCACACCAATTTTATTTGTTGCTTCTCAGATTCGCCTCTTCATTTTTTTCTGATTTTCAAAAAAAAAAATTCTAGTTCTGAATCAACTCAAAAATGCTCATATTTTGCCTCCAACAGTTGAAGAAAGTCCTTTTCTTCCTAGTTGTTACAGTTGTTACATCTACCAATGCAGTGGTTTGATTAAAAGTTCAAAATTCACTGTTTAAATTTTAACCCAGTCTTTTGTGTTGACTTCATGGCACCTATTTTAACATTTGGGGCTATGATAGGATGCCCAGGCCTGTTTTTATTACCTTCGCCAAGAAGGTTATGTTTTTACCTTCGCCAAGAAGGTTATGTTTTCGTGGCCGTGTGTGTGTGTGTCTGTGTGTGTGTCTGTGTGTGTGTCAACAGAATAACTTGAGAAGGCTTAGATGGGTTATCTTGATACTTGGTAGGTAGGTAGGTCTTGATGAGACCTCGAAATGATTAGATTTTGGGCCCCCTGGCGGCTTGTTATGGTACTGCAGCGGAACTTCCGGTTTTGATATTTCGTGATCTGGACATGCTAGGGTAATGATTTTTGGATGGTAGGTAGCTCTTGTGCTCGGGAAGAAGTGACGTAAGTTTGGGTCTCCTAGCGGCTTGCTCTGAAACTGCAGGAGCATTTGTATGAAAATGTTTAAAGTAGGATAACTCAATAACCGGTCAACGGATCGTCTTGATATTTGGTATGTAGGTAGCTTAAGTGATGCTTAACATAATTAGATGACAATTATGCAAATTAGGATCTAATTTGCATAATTAATAAGGGAATTCTATAATTCAGCTACCTTCCATGATAGGACTATTATACCTTGTGACATGTGTAATTAAGAATGAGAGGAACATCGTCATATATTAATTATGTAAATAAAGACCTAATTTACATAATTAATGAGAAAATGCTATAATTCAATAGTGGTTGATGTTGGCAATATCATACTTGCACATTTCGAAGTTGACTGGAGGTGAACATCATTCAACATAACTTATTCAAATCATGACCTCATTTGCATAAGTTATGAGGAGATGCTAGAATTACCTTCTTTGTTAAGATAACACTGTCATTAGTAGGAGAATATGATCAAGTGATGAAATTCATGCAAATGAGGGTCTTATTTGCATAATTAGGGGAAAAATCTATAATTCGTCAGTCATAAAGGGTAACCTCATTTGGCGAAGGTATGAGGTCGTGGAACTCTAGTTGTGGCTGTGTGTCTGTGTGTGTGTGTGTGTGTGTCCGTGTGTGTGTCAACAGTATAACTTGAGAAGGCTTGGATGGATTATCTTGATACTTGGTAGGTGGGTAGGTCTTGATGAGACCTCGAAATGATTAGATTATGGGCCCCCTGGCGGCTTGTTATGGTACTGCAGCGGAACTTCCGGTTTTGATATCTCATGATCTGGACATGCTAGGGTGATGATTTTTGGATGGTAGGTAGCTCTTGTGCTCGGGAAGAAGTGACGTAAGTTTGGGCCCCCTAGCGGCTTGCTGTGGAACTGCAGAAGCATTTGTATGAAAATGTTTAAAGTAGGATAACTCAATAACCGTTTGACGGATCGTCTTGATATTTGGTATGTAGGTAGCTTAAGTGATGCTTGACATAATTAAATGACAATTATGCAAATTAGGATCTAATTTGCATAATTAATCAGGAAATTCTATAATTCAGCTACCTTCCATGATAGGACTATTATACCTTGTGACATGTGTAATTAAGAATGAGAGGAACATCGCCATATATTAATTATGTAAATGAAGACCTAATTTGCATAATTAATGAGAAAATACTATGATTCCATAGTGGTTGATGTTGGCAATTTCATACTTGCACATTTCGAAGTTGAGTGGAGGTGAACATCATTCAACATAACTTATTCAAATCAGCACCTCATTTGCATAATTTATGAGGAAATGCTAGAATTACCTTCTTTGTCATAACACTGTCATTGGGAGGAGAATATGATCAACTGATGTAATTCATGCAAATGAGGATCTTATTTGCATAATTAGGGGGAAAATCTATAATTTTCCAGTCATAAAGGGCAATCTGATTTGGCGAAGGTATGAGGTCGTGGAACTCTAGTTTTTTATTTTTTCGCCCTGTCGCTTCATATTTTTTCTGAAAAAATCAGAGAAGCAACAAATAAAATTGGTGTGGCCTTACCATAATGATTCCAAATAAATGTAAATACGTTTTGTTCCCTTGCTTGTTTGTTCCCTTGCTTGGAAAAATTTTTCGGGAGGGGATAAGGCCACACCAATTTAATTTGTTGGTTATCTGATTTTTCACACAAAATATGAAGCAACAGGGAAAAAACAGGCCTAGGCATCCTATGGTACCAAATACTGCGATGAAGTCAACATACCAGGCTGGTTTGTCATTCAAACTTTTAATCAAACCACTGCATTGAAAGATGGGAAAAAACGGTAACAACTAGGAAGACAAGGACTTTTTGCAACTGCTAGTCAGAGAGAGCCAAAATATGAGCGTTTTGGAGTTGATTCAGAACCTTTTTTGCAAATCAATATACACACACACACACACACACACACACAATATACACATGCAGACACTGCTTTTGTCAGAGCCATACCTTTCCTATTTCTTCTTTCAACCTGTACTGATTCAGCTGGGTGAAGTCCTGTAGTAAAGTAAACAAAGGTGCTTTAAATTTGCAACATACCTCTCAGAAATCAAGCATATATAGTTTGGTCCATGTTTAACTATGTCTAAGCTCAGATACACAGATGTCCACTTGATTACAAGATGTACCAAGGCATCAATGACAATAACAAGGAAATAAAATCGGGCAACGCACAACATAGATTGTACTTAATATATGCTGGAACTGCATACATGGTTTCAGGAAAGTCGCTGAAATGGCCAAAATGAAGCCAGACTGTAACACTGACCAGTTTCAGATCATGAAAATCCTTGTATCCCATACACTGGTTTCAAACCTTTCCAGGGTGCCAAAGTCATGGATTGTATGTAATCATAAAAAGAGTATGAATTCCATAAAATTTGTGTGTTTTTCAGTAATGGATCGTATATGTATGTGTTTCGTAAAATTCATATGAATACTTTGGCACCGCTGCTTTGTACCTTAATAAAGACACCTACTACATGTGGAAACTGTGGCAAATTATTTTTACGTGTGACATATCAGCAATATCACGTGGTAGTGACATTTTCGGTCAGACGAGATGTGCTCTGACCGATATTATACAACATGGACTATGCTGCCTTGGCACAGGTTTGTTATACTATGTGTAACTTCATTAGACTTCAGAATGTCAGCAAATATACCTCCTTGTCCATAATGCTGACTCTGTGAGACTCGGTGGCGGGCCTACGTGGGTACCTGGGTGATAGCCTGGGTGATGCCATAGGTGAGGAGTATGGTGAGTAAGGCAATGTTGGGTAAATGGGACGGTCGAGATACTCCTTGTTCCCGGCTGGTTCCTGTGGTCCTGATTGTGACATTATGTTCTGACTATCAGTAACAACTACTGATGGTTTTCTGTGTACATCAGGCAACTGTGCATCCTTGACTTTGTCTAGAACATAGACAATGTCTTCAGGAAGGGAGTACCGAGTCTGTGTCCTGCCAAGTCTGGGTGGCACTGTGGTCAGAGGCAAGTTGGCTGTATTGCTGGCATGTAACATGTCCTTCTCCTGGCTGTCCAAGTCAGGAATGCTTGTCTGTTGTTTTGTATTATTAGGAGGAATGTGTTGTGTCTGGGCTCCCCTGCTTTCCTCAGTCCCCTGGATGCCATTAGATTTTAATGATTTTAATGATTCCATCTGGTTGATGTTCTTACTGAGTCCAAGGAGACTTTCTTCACATTTCAATGTGTCCTCTTCCCTACTGTCCGTTATCCCTATTTCACCTCCAGCCTCCGGCTTGCTCGAGTGCATTTGTGAATTGTTTGAGGACACGTGTGGAGTCTGATCTTTTATGGCAGACATTTCAGGAAGACATTCTTTCTGCTGACCTGAGTCGAGCAATAGTACGGAGTTCTGGTCTCCTCCTTCCAGTCCCACCACTCCAAGGTTACTATCTGTGGAAAGAATTTTTTTTCATTACCAGAAATACATTTATGAAATACACATCAAGTTTCGTGAGACATCCCGCAGAACTTTCCCACAGAACTTTGCAATTTGTCCCACAGAACATTACTGGATATCTCACAGAATTGTAGGACATCTCACAGAACTTTGTAAATTGTAGGACATCTCATAGAACTTTGTAAATTGTAGGACATCTCATAGAACTTTGTAAATTGTTGGAGATCTCACAGAACTTTGTAAATTGTAGGACATCTCACAAAACTTTGTAAATTGTTGGACATCTCATTGAACTTTGTAAATTGTTGGAGATCTCACAGAACTTTGTAAATTGTAGGACATCTCACAGAACTTTGTAAATTGTAGGACATCTCACAGAACTTTGTAAATTGTAGGACATCTCACAGAACTTTGTAAATTGTAGGACATCTCACAGAACTTTGTAAATTGTTGGACATCTCACAGAACTTTGTAAATTGTTGGACATCTCACAGAACTTTGTAAATTGTTGGACATCTCATAGAACTTTAATTTCCAGTTTGCCCTGTTGCAGGACATCCCACAGAACTTTGTAGTACATCCCACAAAATTTTGGTCATTGATGAGCAGCATTTGTATTCTGAAATATGATACTTGTTTGTCCTCATTTTCAAAAATTGGTTGATAATTTGTAGATAATATGGGGGCTGTTCAGCACGGTACTTTTGCCAAAGATACATGTAGTTGTCCTGGCTGTGCTGTCCCAAAGTATGAAATTGTCAACATCTCTAAACTAGTTAGACTAGACAGCTGACTGGAGGCCAATATAGAAAAAGCTGTCCTGGGTGAAGTAAGTGTGCTGACCAGTCGGAACAGAAGTGGTGGAAATAGTTAGAGTTTTAGACTGAGATGAGTTTGCACAAACTTCAGAGCTTACCTGGTACGTGTTCTAGTTCTGGTATGCACTGTTCATCAGTCTCACTGAAGCGGACCTGTGTAATGGCAAGGATAAGCAGGTAGGCTTTGTCACATTGTTTATAGCTAGTAGATATCATGTTAACTTTCAATTCACGGAAAAGAACATGAATCATTACAAAAATGCAATGTCTGCAATTGCTCACTCTGTATCTGTACCACTCAACTGCCTTGCCTTTGTAACATACCATCACATTATCAATCTACATGTGCATAATTAACCAAGAGTCAGGATAATGCATTTGTCCATTCTAGAGTTATCCTCTTACAAAGTCTCCAACAAAAATGCTCCTGCTGCCTAAAAAAAGTTGCTAGTAACCCAAACTACTTCTCCTCAGTATTTGCCACCCCAAAGTTATGACCATGACATATTCACAACAAGAGATGCAAAAATCAGACCTTCCACTGCTGTACCATGATGTAGAGGTATAGGTTGTACCTTAAGGGGGACCTGGCAAAAATGGTTAACGGTGAATTTAGGAAGACTGCAACGCTATAAGTTAACAGTAAATTGATGTGCATTCCTCTGTGCACTACGCTACATTTTGATATCTTAATTGGTAAAAGTTAAAATTAGCTAGGCTTTGAACCTCCGTGAATAGTTTCATCAGGTTGGTAAGTTGCTGAATAAAGAGACTCTTTCTACACAACCAAGTGTTTTATTCAGCCAACGTTTCGGTGACCGTCTGTCACCTTCCTCAGGGCAATTCTGACTGGTTCACATTGCACTGCAGTGCAATGTATATATCCAACTCCTGTACGTTTGGGACTGCATTGTAAATGCAGTTCCCTGTGACAGTGCATGTGTACGTGTGGATATGTAAATATGTTTGGGAGCACATCTGTGGCAGCGATGCCTATATATATGCTGCAGTGCAATGTGAACCAGTCAGAATTGCACTGAGGAAGGTGACAGACGGTCACCGAAACGCCGGCTGAATAAAACACTTGGTTGTGTAGAAAGTCTCTTTATTTAGGCACAGTACCGTAAAGTACCGACCGGTCGGGAATACCGTATCGAACATTATCGCCGCCCGGGTATGATATACATATAGTTATTATATATAGTACACACATGCACACACGCATGTGCACACATGCACCTCCCCCCCCACACACACATATGCATGCATGCACATTCCGCAAAACATAACCTTCTTAGTGAAGGTAATGTAGTAACCTGGAGCCTCCCATGCTAAACGTACCTTGTCAATGTACTGGTTTGCTGTTCCTACCAGCTTCACTCGACCACCTGTCAAATGGGAAAACAAAACTGAAGTGAATTTAACAAGTTATCATTTACATGCAATGTATATATTACAATGAAACTCTCGATGAGGGGGGAAGGCTTGGGCTTTTTTGTACCTGTTTACCGTTCACATTTGATTTAGAAGCTGTTTGACTTCCTTGGATGGAGAACAAAATAAACAAGAGTCCAACCCCATAAGGGCAAAAACCTGATGTATAAAAACGGCATATGCACACGATCATCCATCCATTTCTTTTTACACATCCTGAACATACGTTCGTACACTCGCATGAGAACTTTTCATAAGTAAGATTTTTGCCTTGGACCAGGTGTAAATTGGGTCGTAAACGTGACACATGGCAACAGCAATTTACTAATCAACGCTACATGGGAGTCTGCATGTAGGGGTCCCAACAATGATCTAAAGGGTCGGCTAAATTGGGATTAAAGGAGTACTCCAGTCCAGAAGAAAGGATTACAATTCCTCAGAGAATAAAGGCTCAAATCCATTTTGTTCTGTCAAAGTTAGCATAAGTTTAAGGCTGAACTCAGAGCAAACATTGTAATGATCAAGTTCTTGAACAACCATGAAGAATCCCAGAATTCAATGTTTCATGGGGGAGGCCCTCCACTGAGTTAGCCAAACGAAAACAGGTTGATACTGGTACAATTACGCTTAGTGACTGTTTAGAATTATTACCTCCGGGGAAGGAGGTATCCTTCCGCGGAAGGGTAGGGCGATTGGTTGTCATTTTCATGTTCGCAGCTATATCTCGCGGTTGGGACTCGGTAAACATTTTGCTGTTAGGCTGCAGTTGTGGCACGTTCCTTTTTTTTCGTTTTATGTGTGTTTTTGGGCGTGGAAATGAAACCTTTTGGAGGCCCCTGGACACCCCTTTTTGTCTGAAAATGGTTATGCGGTAATTACTTGGCTGTTGTCAAGGTATAGCCGGGTGCGTCCATTTTTATCAGGCGTCTGACAGAGGGGTGTGTGGTTCCGATAAAAAGACATTAGGTTTTAGTCAGATCGTAGGTGCGGGACGGGGTCGGAGATTAGTTGTTTCAGATGTAGGCGATCAGATGCAACTTGGTGCAGTTGACGGCAGTGGTTAGCTACTGTATTACACGTTATTTTTAACGTTTGATTTTACTGTTCTGGTTGTCATTCTGTGTTTCGTTCCGTGTTCCTTGCGGCTTTCATAAGTTTGTAGGTTTATGTTTTAAGTTGCAGATGAAAATGGGTTGGTGGTTTGTTGTTTCAAATGTTAGTTTTTGACACTATCGTGCGGAGCTGTCAGAAGTGTGGACTACATGTAGTTAACGTTATTTTTAATGGTTGCGTTGTATTGTTAGTAGTTATCGAATATAGCGCATTCTGTAACCAAATGTTTTAATTTTTTTGTATGTAATGTGGTTAGGTTTTTGTTTATTAAAGTTATGCTATACATTTTTATTTTTCGTGTTTAAAAAGGGTTTAGGTAGGTATAGTATTCCGTTAGTTTTTTTATCGCGGTATGATGTGAGTTGAATGTTATAGACAGTCATCTGTTATATTTACACCATCATGACCGTTATATACACAACATCGTCAGTTTAGATGTAATTAGCCGTCAGTCAGCTTAGATGTAATTAGCAGTCAGTCTAGCGTCAGTCGGACGTTGCCAGTTATAGCAACAACTGTAACATAACACCGCCGTCAGACGGAGGTTTTGTGGCCATCAGCCAAGGTTTACAACGACATGGCCTTTAAAGTTTATAGCTAGTTTTTCAAATTTAAGACAGATACCGCATATGTTGTTAACATAAGTAATATCGCTATAGTGGATTAGGCATAGTTTAGACCGTCACGTTATTAAGTATAGGTTAGAAGAAAATTTTGTTCGTTGATGAAGGACGCATAACATAACAAGCTACTCACACTACAAAATAACACAAACCGATCAACAGTTATGTTCCATATCTCACCATGCTATATCAGAAACTCTTGCATTTACTACCAGTTACAATGCCAACGCCCAACCATTACCCGACACACCTTTCATTAACACTATCAACTATATATAACAAACAACATTTTATACAAAAAGAAATTACAACAGAAACTCTTGCATTTACTACCAGTTACAATGCCAACGCCCAACCATTACCCGACACACCTTTCATTAACACTATCAACTATATATAACAAACAACATATACAAAAAGAAATTACAACAAACCCAGAGGTACAAAATCATCGATTTTACTTGTTATGTTGAGTAGGTTAAATGTGCCATAAGAACTGTTCGGCCAATGTAGTTGTTGTTGTAGTAGTAGTAGTAGTAGTTGTAGTAGTAGTAGTAGTAGTAGTAGTAGTAGTAGTAGTAGTAGTAGTAGTTGTAGTAGTAGTAGTAGTAGTAGTAGTAGTAGTAGTAGTAGGAGTAGTAGTAGGAGTAGTAGTAGGAGTAGTATAGTAGGAGTAGTAGTAGGAGTAGTAGTAGGAGTAGTAGTAGGAGTAGTATATAGTCCTTGATTATACTGCTGCGGGTTTCCCTGACGTAGTAGTAGTAGTAGTAGTAGTAGTAGTAGTAGTAGTAGTAGTAGTATGTCCTTGATTATACTGCTGCGGGGGTCCCTGACGTAGTAGTAGTAGTAGTAGTAGTAGTAGTAGTAGTAGTAGTATATAGTCCTTGATTATACTGCTGCGGGGGTCCCTGACGTAGTAGTAGTAGTAGTAGTAGTAGTAGTAGTAGTAGTAGTACTGTTGTAGTAGTAGTAGTAGTAGTAGTAGTAGTAGTAGTACTGTAGTAGTAGTAGTAGTAGTAGTAGTACTGTAGTAGTAGTAGTAGTAGTAGTACTGTAGTAGTAGTAGTAGTAGTAGTAGTAGTAGTAGTAGTAGTAGTAGTAGTAGTAGTAGTACATGTATATAGTCCTTGATTATACTGCTGCGGGGGTCCCTGACGTAGTAGTAGTAGTAGTAGTAGTAGTAGTAGTAGTAGTAGTAGTAGTAGTAGTAGTAGTAGTAGTAGTAGTAGTAGTAGTAGTAGTACTGTAGTAGTAGTAGTAGTAGTAGTACTGTAGTAGTAGTAGTAGTAGTAGTAGTAGTAGTAGTAGTAGTAGTAGTAGTAGTAGTAGTACATGTATATAGTCCTTGATTATACTGCTGCGGGGGTCCCTGACGTAGTAGTAGTAGTAGTAGTAGTAGTAGTAGTAGTAGTAGTAGTAGTAGTAGTAGTAGTAGTAGTAGTACTAGTAGTAGTAGTAGTACTAGTAGTAGTAGTAGTAGTAGTAGTAGTAGTATATAGTCCTTGATTATACTGCTGCGGGGGTCCCTGACATTGGTGGGCAGCAGTTGGACTCTTTAATGTGTTTCAATTATTAATTGTGGCTTATTATATTTCACTCCATACCATAGGTATGGATGGAATATATTCCGTTTATTTTTCCTGATGTTTCTTCCTCTTCTCTTCCTTCTTCTTCTTCCATTTTGTTAAATGAATTCAACTTCATTTTTGAGTAGGCAAATACCCCCAGGCGTTTTTTCTTTTATTTAATACAAGCTTTAAAATTTTTCTATTCTTTTCCATTTTCAGACAAACAATAATGTATATTGCACTGGAGTCCTCTAAAACCAAATGATCTGAAATTTGATGTGGGTGTGCCTTAGATATATATACCCACAGAACTTCATTCATGACTGTTCTAGCACCAAAGGACAGTGACTTTGGCCAGTGGCACGGTCAACTTATAACGTACAGCGACCTTTCGTTATCTGTTGGTTCCCAGTTATAACATTACACGACAAAAGCTCTGGAAAACATAACCTTGTACAATGATTTCCCAAATAAAAGGTGGACTGACCTATAATTGCCTTCGTCAGAATGCTATGGAATCACTTTGCTATAGTGTGGGAGATTATGCGGGATAACTTTTGAAGACATACATGGTTCGATGTTCATGATTTTTGGCAGGCAGGTTACCTTTGGGGTGACCAAGGACATTATACACACAAGGACTGAGCTCAGAATTAGCACCCCGCGGTGGCCATTGTTTCGCCCCGCCAAGTCCCGCTGTGTTCCTTAGTCTTCACGCCCGCGCGGCCTCCCTTTCAAGACAACGTTTGACTCACCCTTTCGCCCGGTTTTTGGCCGAATAACGACTGCTTCGCTACCCATATGTTTTCCAACGATTTCCTTATTTGGGGTGAGCGGCAGTCAGTGCAGACGTCAGCATCGCATAGAGAAGAAAATGGCGGACATTTTGGTGTTTGTTTGATCGCCGTAGGACAAACATGGACAAGTTTACAGCCGTTTTGTCAAAGTCTCTTATGTTTTCGTCCGTAAAATATGTAAGAAAATACATCAAATTTATCTTGCTATAACGTAGTTACGCCGTTTTTCCTGTATTAGTGAACGTTTTTCCTTGAAAGTACGGACCCTTTTGTTTACATTCCTGTACATTTTCTTGGCGGTCCCTGATGATTTTGTCCGGTCGCTGGCTTCAAACATTGCACCATGTTGTACGAAATTCCGTAAATGGACTTGTATGGCGGACTAAGAAAGTGGTGGGAGAAGGCCAGGTCCGTACTTTAGGGGTTGTATTTTCGCGAGCCATAGCGTAACATCGTCATTACTAATGTAACAGAATCCTGCACCAGGGACATGTCCGGATATAATTTCATGCTTGATAATGATATACATGTAGGTTCCCGATCTTGTCCATGCAGTCCTGGTCTGTTTGTTTCGATTTTTAGGACATAATAAGTTAAGCTCGTTAGTAGGATAACCCGAGAATCTGTGAATCATGTGCATGATTTTTGGTAGGCAAGGTACTGTTGACAAGGCCAAGGGCAAGTTTGAAAATGGGTGACACTGTCTATACATCACTGCAGTGGACATTTGGAGTTTGTTGGTTTGTTTGTTAGCAGTTCCAGTTCTGGATCAGCAATTGTCTGGATTTTTGTATGGTCGCTTTATTGTCTTCGTCAGAAGGACTATGGAAATGGTTGGCCGTATTGTGGGTGACAGCGGATTTAGGGATATAACTCTGGAAGGCATGATTCGAAGTCCATGATATTTGGCAGGCAGGTTACCGTTGTTAAGGCCGAAGTCAAGTGCAAGTTTGGGCTTTGTGGGGGGTCCGTACGTCACGTTAGTGCACCTTTTGTGTCTGTTGCTTGTTAACAAAATAACTCATCGACAAGTATATTTAAATAGATGGTCATGATTTTTGGTAGGGAGGTTACTATTGTTGAGAGCAAGGTTAAGTTCGTTAACGGGCTTCGTGGGGGGTTCGGTTGTCACTGCAGGGGGGGCATTTTCATTTTCTTTGTTAGTAGCATAACTTGTGTATTTGTGGATGGAAGTTAATGAATTTTGGTAGGCATGTTACTGTGGTGATCGCCAAGATTAAGTTCAAAGATGAGAGTCGTGGGGGTCGATATGTCCCCGTAATAGACCTTTTGTGTTTGTTTCTTTGTTTGTTCGTAGTTGAGGTGCTGATTGGGCAGTTGCCTAGATATTTGTATGGTATATAGGTTTAGAAATATAGATATAGTGGTGTAAGTTTTAACTTTAATGGTTTATAGGAATGTGGAAAATAAGTTATTTCGTTATTTTTTTGGTTACATTGTTTTTGTCCTATGTGTAGGTCAACGACCTTTAGATCTTCCCCCACCAGAGACAGCTGGAGAACCCTGCGTGGTCGTGGTCTGGGATCAGATAATGTTGCTTAGATTAATAGGGGACTGTTCTGTAATTTCAGCGGGAGGAGGAAAGGTTGGTCAGGTCATTACCTATATATGGCCACACCAAGTAATTTTTATGGATGACGTCCACTGGGTAAAAAAAACAAGATGCCTAGATTTGGAATATACTAAATGTAGAAATACAAATGTTAGGACACAATTTAAATAAAAGAACACAGTGTAACAACAAACAAGCATAAAAATAATTCAACTAAACAGCAGTAGTCGCCCTGTTCTGATTGTTTCCTTTCATCACATCTTCTCTTGTTACATTTTGCAACACTGTTGTGACACTTTGATCATAATACAGTAAGCTGTATTTCTTGTAACAGTAATTTTTTCACAGTAAAACAGTGGCGAACCATTTCACAGTGTTCTGTAGAATAAACAAAGGAGTACAGATCGATTCTTTTGTACTCTAGACCAAATTGATTATTAAAAAGTAAAGAGTACACGTTTATTTCTCTAGAGCAATGTCCCTCTGACAAAGGCTTGAGATCTCGGACCTCTAGTCTATAAAGTGGTGTAAGTTTGGACTCCCTATAGCTAGTGGCTTGTGGGGAAGTGCAATGGGCGTTTTTGTGGTGTATTACCCTGTCAGTGTCGTTCTGTGTTGAATTCAAGATATTGTACTCTGTGTGACCTAGGCTCAATTTATACACAGGTTTTCCCGACGTTGCCAATATCTGCCGCTGTCGGGACGGCAATGTCGGGGCGGCTCTACACACATCGTCAGGAAGTGTGGCAGAACACCCGTGGCGCTTGGATTACGTAGCCCAACTCACTTAACCTTTCCTTAAGTTCAGCGTTCCTGACCGTCCATTACTTGCTGCTGTATGAGTTTTTCTTTCCCTAAATCTTTGTGGGCAATTTAGGACTTATAAAGACGCACGAATAGCTAAAGACAGCATCTACAGTAGCCAGTACATGTATTCTACCCGTAACTTGATTGATCGCGGCCCACAATAGGCCGCAACATGGACTGACGTAAACTCATCGACACTACCACAGAATGTTGCCATTGTATATCCGAAAATAGGATTTGAACAGAGCGCCAAACAACAAATATGGCGAGTCTTCCGGCCGAAATACGGAAATTTACGTTGTAACCCCTGACCTAGATTTTTGGCCGACGTTGCGAGCCCGACGGGTTGGCTTTATACGCGCGCTAAAGCCGTCGGGGACTCCTGCTGAGCCGTCGGGCGACTACTCCGGAGCCGTCGTGAGCTTTTCTCCCGCTGTCGGGGAAAAGACCATAAAATTCCTCTCTAGACGCTGAAAAAAGCTGCCGCCGCTGTCGGCAGTCCCGACATCTTCAGTCCCGCTGTCGTGAAAACCTGTGTATAAATTGGGCCCTAGATTCATCTCTCAGAGGATAGGCCTGCTACATTGTAGCTACAGTGTAGCACATCTGTTTTAGATATAACTGTCTATTGGGCTCAGGACCAAATTCAGTATAGTATCAGGCTAGGGGTGGTTGCTTGTTATCAGCAATGCTACAACATGTATAAGTGGCTGTTTCATAGTGCAGTGAGTGAGTGAGTGGGTAAGAGTAAGACTCACAATCGACTATGCTGTTACTAGTGTTAGAAGATAACTGGGTTGTGCCTATTCCTGAGGGAGGTGTTCATATAATGTTGAAGGGGCCAAATCCCCCATGGCCTGGCACAAGTAAAGGAATGGTAGGGCCCAACAAGGGCCAGGAGAGGACTCTGTACTTTGTATCAGTTACGTCCAGATAGCCTGTACAGATCCTGTTTTGAATAAATTATGTTAAATATGTTTACATTTACTTTACCTCCAAATGCCACCAGTAGGAAATTCCATGCAGATACCACTATAAAAATATATAATTTCCTCAAATAAGCCATCATTTACATACTAAATATCTCAGACAATGTTCTTCTCGTTCTTAATTACCTTCGCCAAGAAGGTTATGTTTTCAGTAGTGTTTGTCTGTTTGTTTGTTTGTCTGTGACCCTAGCATGTCCAGATCAGGAGATATCAAAACCGGAAGTTCTGCTACAGTACCAAGGAAAGCTGCCAGGGGGCCCAAAATCTATTCATTTCTTGGTCTTATAAAGACCTACCCACCTACCAAGTTTCGTAACAATCCAGCTAAAGCTTCTTGAGTTATCGTGCTAAACCACATACATACACACATACACACACACACACACACAAACGCCACGGAAAACATAGCATTCTTGGCAAAGGTAATGACAGAACGTCTTTAATTCCCTTGAAAGTGCATCCAATGTCACATATTCAGCATCCAATGTCACATATTCAGCATCCAATGTCACATATTCAGTCTCCCTGGTAAAACAAGAAGGAGCCTCTGTGCACTTTAGGGACTGTACGATATTTAGCGGGGGGGGAGGGCCGGTCGTCCGGGGGTAGGGTTAAAAAAAATTTCCTAGGCCCTCCCCCCCAGGTCAAAAAATTTTTCCTAGGCCCTCCCCCCGGGCTCAAAATTTTTTCCTAGGCCCTCCCCCCCGGCGTGAATTATCTAAAGGAAATTTCGTACGGGGAGGGGGCAGATTTTCCCCCCATATCGAGCGCTGAAGGCGCGAGCCGTCGCGCCAAACGAACCAGGCACGAGCACCGAACGAACCAGGCACGGACCTAGGGGGGTTGGGGGGCATGCTCCCCCCGGAAAATTTTGAAATCTTAACCCTCTGAAACGCTATTTCCTGCTTTTTAAGGGGTAAATTTTGCTGGTACACCGAGCTAAGTTTATTCCTCTTATTCGGGCTATATTTCGTCCGCGAACTTCTTCCACGTGCAATTGAATTTACACAACCGGGAAAACAATTATTGTCAGGTTGTTTTCAATTTACTTTGGAAGGACATTCAGAGATCTTAAGAGGCAAATAAATGTTGTGACAGTCCTTGGTTTATTTAAATACCTTGTTTAATGCATCCACATCCACGTCGAGAAGTTTGAGCGCTAGCGAGCGGGGCGCTGGGCGGGATCTTTATCGACGACGCATGTACGATTTTAAACAAGAAAAAACTACCGTTGTGCGGCTGGGAAGGGTGCGTTATGCCGCGAAAATTAATCAAATGTTGTCTTCAGGAGAGGCTTGACTACATTTTTATTGGTATCGTTACGAAAGCCGCTACGAAACGCGAGTTACTTTGGTTGTATCGTCGACTTTTGGCTTCGTCGCGCTCGGCTCGACGACCAACTTTCGAAGGGGGTTGTGGGAGATTTGGGCGAATCCACTAGAATTATAGGGATGCGTACTATTTTAGTGTAACATTCTGCCGATTTCACAGGCCGGCGAATCGCTACGGTACGTAAATCACGTTTTTGAAATTATCAAAACGTCAAAAAGTTTTATGAATCTTGGAAATTTTTTTTCCTAGGCCCTCCCCCCAGGTAAAATATTTTTTCTTAGGCCCTCCCCGCGGCTCAAATTTTTTACCTAGGCCCTCCCCCCTCAGACGACCGGCCCTCCTCCCCCGCTAAATATCGTACACTCCCTTACTTAACGGGAGGGGCCCAAAGTCCGGCATAGTCATAAAGATTATTATTTAAATAATATTATGTTATGCATGGGTGAATGCACATGATATGGGCAACTAGTTATGGACTAAGCCTTTATATAAAAAACTGCAAAGTCAGGGAGTGTGTCGAAGTTGACAGCTCAAACAGCTAAACGATTAAAATATTTATTTGAATTTTACACTGTTCGCGGGGGTTGACGAGAGAACATGTCGTTAACAATGCCTTCAAAACTCTTAAATTATTTATCCTAAAGTTCGACATGTGAAAAGATGTCACCATACACATGTAAGGTGTTTATTACTCCGTGAAGGAGGTCAGGACCTCCGGACGGAGTGTTGTAATCGGCTGATTTTTCATGTTCGCAGTCAAAACACTGGGTTCTCTTTGTGTAATCGGCACGCAATTTTATACGCCGTCTGCGGGCATGCCCGTGTTGATGCACGAATGTGTATTTTTGCCGTTGCTGCTTTCGCGGTCAATGTAATATTGCAAACGCACCCCTACAATTACGAGGCGAATTGGAATGGTCCAGAAAAACGCGTTGTTTGGAATAGCAGTGGGGGGGGGTGGAACTTCATGCAGATACGGGGTGGTTTTTATAAGTGGTTCCAGATGTTTTTGCCCATGGTTAAGAGATGCCAAGTTTTTTGGAAGATGTTCGCAGCCAAAACGCATTCTTCCGTACGTCGCATTTCTGTGTAATTTCGCATGTGGTGTTGCATTATGTCCGGGATGATGCACGTCTTTTTATTTTTACCGTAGCTGTTTTGATATTGGAGTAAATGGTTATTTTCGAAACATCCCCATGTCGTTGAAATGTTGTCGTCCGTTTATGTCACCGGTAGTAAGTCGGGGCGGGGCTGATGGGGACGGATATGTGGGGTGGTCAGAGGTCAACATTAGGAAAAATTTAATGTTAATACCGATGACCGAGTCCAAAAAACTGAAACGTGAAAATCGGATGATTGGACCTGATGTACATTTCTGTAGATTGTACACAGAATACACACATCTTTAGATAATCTGGCCATGGCAGGTATACTAGATTAGCGTACATCTATGTTTATGCGTTCAAAACAAGAAAAGTAATCGTTTCCCGGTATTATTCTCTCGAAACACGGCGCTGAATATAGGAAGAAGTAGCCTGTGTTACGCAATGCTTTCGGCCGGATTGATGTGCAACTGTTACTAATTGCAGGGTCTGGGCTTGGCCAGTCGCGGTGTATCACTGTATGGCCAGTCGCGCTAATATGCGAGTGTTCCCTGTAGACAGTGCTGGAGTTAACGTTGACTTGAGCGGTACCCGTTTTTCCGTGTTTGCAGCTAAAACCCACGGTCCCCTTTGTTCAATCGGCATGCAATTTTATACGTCGTCTGCAGGCATGCCAGTGCCAATACCACCTCTCAATCTGCAAATTATAAAATTTCACGGAGAATTGTCGCCTATGGCGTCTTGTTATATTTTCCATTGAATATTTTCCATTGAAAACACACCTGCGTCTTGTCTTGGTCTATAACCTTGGATAATCAAAGCTAAAATGACGAGCAATGTTTACCACATCGGCCCCACCATCTTAACTAAGCGCTATGACGGCGGGCGAGTGACGCTGACCGCACAATGAAATTAGTCAACCCGTCGGTAGAGCGCCAACTACTCCCAAAAACCAAACCCTGCCTGCTTAAAAAAATCCTATATCCCCTACTACTGCCAAAAACAAGGTTAAAAAGACCATCAAGGTAGCCGAAAGCAAAAATGTGTGATCGCATGCAGATGTAAACAGTGCCGCCATTTTGTTATGTTAGCGGCGGGTTGATCTGGCTTTCACCGAGGGACTTTGTAACAAAACGCATTATAGCAAGTAGCGTAATAGAAAACAGGGCACATGTTTGGGACCTAAAATAGTATCGCAAAGTTATAGTGTTGCCAGATTTTGCACGGGGCGCTTAAATATGCACAGCAATAACTTGATTGTTACGTATGCCGGAGTTTGGACCCCCTTTTTGTGTTGGAACGTTCCACTAGAACGCGAGGCAAAAACCTGCTGTGACTTTAGCGTGCTATCAAACTACAGCGCGGAACGCTACCGTTAAATGAAATTAATGTCTGTAACGTTACAGCTTTAATCACTGATATATAGCTGTAACAAGATCTAACCTTATTTTTGATGGGTGGCGGGTCTGATGTAACCAAAGGCATGCGCATACAGGTAGAACAGTATGCCGGTCTTAGGGCCCCTCCCGCTATCCCTCAGCCCTTCCCGCGCTGATTTCGACGAAGGTGCCACCACAAACTACCAGAATGTAAACAAGCATGGCTGACAGCTGTTTTTCCAGCTTTTAAACACACTCGTCAGGTGTCATAAAAAAAAATTTGGCACCTCCACTTCCTGAATGACATTTATTTGCACTAGAGTAGGGTTGATTTAACTTGTGTTACCTTGTAAAGAAATAACCAGAAAATGTTAACGTCACTTGTTGTATCATCCTAATGTATGCAGCTTTACATAACGTTATAAAATATTTGTGTCGCGAGAGAAATTAGAAAAGTGCCCAGACTTCCCGAGTTATAATCCTCTAAAAACAGCGTGTTCAACCCCAACCTTACCCTGAACTCGTTTATCATTGTGCTACATTCACATCAATTTGTGACCACCTAACTTGTTATAAGATTTATTAAGGTTAACGTTACCGTTCTTGAAGGCCGAGTTTCCCATTACTTTTCTTCAGCGTCTCCCATAAAAAAATCAGGTCCATGGAGGTGTACTCAGGTTCCACACATGGAGTGGACGTGACTTTCCTCACGTAAATCTCCAGTTGATTAGAGCACGGACACTCTGTCCCACATGTCCTGAGGATGACCAGTCGACTGCCGTTGCGACATGTAGAACTGTTACAGGTGTTGTGATGGCCATGGACGCTGACCGGAAATACTTCAGGCTTAACCACTGACGGATAAGTACAGGGGAGCTTTCATTAAAATTTTTATAGAATCTGATGAAACAAAAAGTCATCTCTTAATTTTAAATACCTTTGCTCTCAACAAACACTAAGAAATAACGTTAATATAAGCAGATATGTAACGTTATTACCATATCTTTGATACTTGTTCACTCCTTCGATTGATCATAGAATAACCCTTCTTTGTTTACTCTAGAAAACTGCCACCTAGCGATTTCTATAAGAAAAGCGATTAACGTGATAACACACAGACATCACCACCCTAGCCGGAATGAGGGAAGGCCTTCCTGAAGGAACAAACAAGCAG
Organism: Branchiostoma floridae x Branchiostoma japonicum; assembly: GCA_013266295.2. Lineage (NCBI taxonomy): Eukaryota > Metazoa > Chordata > Leptocardii > Amphioxiformes > Branchiostomatidae > Branchiostoma > Branchiostoma floridae x Branchiostoma japonicum. The sequence goes on from CM023826.1 coordinate 18,844,593, forward strand.
ATGTTACTTAGCCCTCATCGAGAGTACGCACCGTTTCGACGTGCTCTCCTACATAGCCGGTGCTGAATGGCTTTGTTCCAGTGCTGAAGCTCTCTCAGTACCGGAATTCCAGTGCTGGATCTTGTCTTCACACAGGTTTTCCGGTGCTGAACTCCGCTCGGCACTCGGGGCTCAGTGCTGAATGTGCGAGCGGGCAACACGGAGGTCATTCAGCACTGCGGCTGGGTAGCAGAGTGCGGAACCATCCAGGTCACCGGTTCCGGCGCACCGGATTTACCAGTGCTCGAGGTCTCTTCGGCCCTGGAAGACTGGTGCTCAAATTATTTTGGCACCGGACTTCCAGTCCTTACGTCCCAAAAGCACTGGAACGTCCCAGTGATGAAAACTGCTAGCTCTGTAAAGTTATATAAAGTTCTTTATATGACCAAGGTATTGTGAGAGTCCTATCATACTACACGTTCTCCGTCTATATGGTGTTTGAGTGCTCATGTTTTAATGTTTTGTGATAGAATGTAGTTTATATAGCATGGAGAGAAATGAATTCTATAAGTTTCTGCAAAACCTATTTCCCTATTTCATTCACTTTAAAATTTATAAAAATTTATATTCCTGATGCAACTAGACAAACCTTCCATCGAAAAACATATCTGTTCTTTTATCTCTACTATAACTGAAAAGGGAAGAGAAGTCAAATATCTTTTCTGTAGTTTTATATTGCTGAAAGTTGTCTTAGCTCTAGGTTTCCAGTGTTGATTCGGGGTAACAAGTGCTGAAGTCTCCTCACCACCGGACTTCTGGTGCTGACACAACTTCAGCACCGGAAATCTGGTGCAGAAGCCACCTTCACCACTGGATACCGGAGCTGAGAAATTTACCAGTGACCTCGGTAGTTTTGCATAACGTTACATTTGGCAATAGAAACTTTAATATGGTTAAATAAAACAAGGGCTCATAAAAGTACTTTCCCACATTGCAATCTCAAAAATTCTTCTGCACCAGAAATGCCCAGAAAGCCACAAGATTCTGCCTCCCAAATATACAAAGAAGTGACCAGCTTAAACTCCGACAACAGCTGACAACAGTAAACAAACCCTACCTTTGACCTAATTTTCTTATGTATCCATCCGCTCTGGGCAGGCAAGACTGGCAGGCAGGCTCATTAAGATTTACAGGCAGGCTCATTAGGATTTACGGAAAAGCGCTCTCATTAGTACTACAAGCGCCGCCAGCTGTCGACATTAACTGGTTTTCTTCAACGTGGACAATGCTGTAAAGGAATTTACACATATTATTACTCATGTGGCCGATAAATCTCTTCGAAAGATTATCTATAGGAATAATAAAAAAAAGACAAAGAAAAGTAATCCATGGTACACATCATCTTGTGCCTCATTGAAACGTAAAGTTAATCAACTAGCTAGCCAATTCTCTAAATGTCCATGGAGACTAGATATTCGCCAAGCATATTTCTATAATCTCAGATTATATAAGAAAAAAGTGAAAACAGAAAAAAGACTTTTTAAAGAGAGGCAATGGACAACCTGAGCAAACTTAGTAAAATAAACCCGCAACAATTTTGGAGAGAAATGCAACAGCAAAAACTGAATGAAAATGATAAACAACAAGATGATGATAACATAACTCACGAAGATTGGAGAACTCAGTTTAAAAATCTAAACAACCTAACAAAAGCAACAACAAGTCTGATTACGACTTTTATCAAGATGTAATTCAAGAAAGACCGGATCTTCTCAATATAATGAACAATAGCTCCATCAAAGACAAACGCAATAAGGAACACAGTAGTATAGGGTCGACAGGATACCGCACGTTTTGGTGGACTGTGGACTGTGGTGGACTGTGGACTGTGTGGACTAGAGCGGTAGGGCGTGGTTTTGTGTAGAGGTCACGCGGAGGTCACGTTGGCATACCAGACGCCCTAGGGGGTCATATTGTGCTGCTTATAAAGAGTTGCGTATGTATTGCTGTGTAGGTTTTCGGTATGGAGGTGTTGAAAACCCAAACCGAAGACATATTTCGTCATCTGTTCTACCATAGAGCTCATAACGTGTTTCCTAGAAACGGGCGCTGGGAAAATAGAGCCATATACCGTAAGGTTGTGCAAATGTCAAAAGATGTGACGGAGCTCGTCTGCTGTTTTGCCTCTACAACAACAACGACAGAGGGATCTTCTAGACTAAGGGATCTGCTAGAAAACGTGCTTAGCGAGGACGGTTTGAACTGGGGGCGCGTCATCACCGCGATGGTTTTTGCTTTGGATGTATATATCAAGATACACGAGTCACAAACGAATCAAGGAAACGCGATATGCTCAGAGTTAGCTGAGTTGATGTGTGCCACAGCAGGGAGGTGGTTGTTACGACGCGGAGGGTGGAATGGGATGATTGACTGTGCAAAACCATCGATATTTGCGACTGCTGTGAACCTTATCTGTCGTATGTGGACTGCGCCTGTTTGCCTTATTGTATCGAGATAATTTTAGATCGTGTATGGACATTGCTGATTGGTCGGGACGTAAGAAGATTTCTGTATAAAACTTATAAAAACCAGACAAACTCTACCGGCTTTTACTTACGACGTTGCAACACTTTTGGACTGTCAAGTACCTGACAACTGTTGTGAGGGATGGCTGCTGCTGCAGATATCAGGAATTGGCTGAGCGGACCAGTGTACGAGGGGCATACCGCAAGTTGTTCTACCGACCCCGGGAGGCTACAATGGCAGAAGTTACGAGGAGAAAATTTCAACTGTGACTACACGGTATTATACCAACCAAGTGTAGCTTGGACCCTGTTCAAAGCATGCGAAGAGGAGCTGGTGTACAACACTGGGGACTTGGCTAAAGTTCAGGTAAGAATCTCTTTAATCATTCGGTGTAATTTGGCTATTTAATCAAAATCGTTTACAACCGTACACCGATACTTTTAAGTGCTGACCATACAATATCTAACCTTTTGTTTGTAGATCTTCGGAAAATACCGCGATATCCCCCGAAAACAAGTTGCTTTTGGTGACCCTGGACTGTTGTACAGATTTTCTGGGACAGAGATTCCGGCAAGGCCATGGTCACCGCTGTTAAAGACCGTTAAAGACAGAATACAAGAAGTAACCGGGCACGAGTTCAACTTTGTCCTTATCAACAGGTAAGACACTTGTGATCGATCTGTCTTTGACCTCATTGATGTTGTAGATCATTTGTGTAGGGATGTGTGTAGGTAACGTTATTTTTCTTCTTTTCACAGATACAAAAATGGTATGGACCACATTGGCCCATATAGAGATGACGAGGCAGGCCTAGTACAGAACGCGCCAATCGCTTCACTGTCTCTCGGACAGAAACGAGACTTTCTCTTCAAGCACTGTGATGCACGCGGGAAGTACAAAACACGTGAGATAGAGCCGTTTAAAATCGAATTGGAACATGGCAGCCTCTTGCTAATGAAACAGCCAACCAATCGTTTCTGGTTTCACTGGCTCCCTATCCGCAAAAAGGCAACAGGAGTTAGAATAAATATGACCTTCAGAAAAATGGTGTAGAACATATGATCTCGGTTTGCTCTACATTGTCTGTGTGTGACGCACCGATTTTGGTCTATGTGTAAATAAAATGAGTCACTCACGAGTGACTCATAAGATAGATCAATGTCGATAGATGTGTACATAGATAGATGCATACACGTACGCTTGATTGAAATATATGTTTTAAAATGAGTCACTCAAGAGTGACTCATAAGATAGATAAATGAATGAATAGATCAATGTCGATTCGCCGGATTGTAATGTGTTGTCCCGAATAAAGCTTCCTGTGGTCCGAACACAGGCAAAGACTTGATGATATCTGTGTGGTCTCTTGAAAAAGAGCGTTCAGACCGATAGATTGATAGATGCGTACTTAAGATAGATGGTATAAATACAGCGCATCGTAAGGCGCCAGCTCAGTCTTATGCAAATAAAATGAGTCACTCACGAGTGACTCATAAGATAGATAAATGATTGAATAGATCAATGTAGATAGATGCATACACGTACGCTTGATTGAAATATACGTATATACAAATAAAATGAGTCACTCACGAGTGACTCATAAGATAGATAGATGAATAAATAGATCAATGTCGATAGATGTGTACATAGATGCATACACGTACGCTTGGTTGAAATATATGTTTAGATGTGCGTATATACAAATAAAATGAGTCACTCGTGAGTGACTCATTCATTGCTCTGATGTATATACGAATAAAATGTATTCGTACCTTATATATATATATGTGTGTTTGTGTGACATACTACAAATTCAATTATGCATCTGTCCAATGAGTGACTCGCGATATCATTATCTGTCCAATGAGTGACTCCCAAGAGACTCACAAGTATATAAGGGTAGAAGTGAACGTGCAAGGTCATTCTCACAAAGATCACCAACCATGCCGCACACGTGTGCCATCTGTAGTAGAGAGTTCAGTCGAAAAGCGAATCTTGTCCGTCATCGCGACACGATGCACAGAGACGTGACAGAAATGTCTTTGGGAGAAGAGATCCTGGACGCCGAGACAGGCCAATACCGATCCGCTGACATTTTTGATGACACCGACGACCCGTCGGACGAGGCACCCAGCGAGCATGACACGGAACCGCTGGAATCTTCCGACGTAGAGGGTTCTATGGTGTCACAAGATGAAGTCTCAGAAGAAGAAGAAGATGAGTCTATAATGGATTCTCAGGAAACAGAGTCGACTACAGAAACCGACAACGACCAAAGTGGTTCTGAGAGCGATGCAAGCTCGTACGCGTCTTCCGCCCCGGCTTCCTCTGATGAAAGTGAAGAGTACGGCTACGACAGTGGTGACGAGGAAGAGTGGACGCTCTATCGAGACTGGAGCATTCCACTCACTCACGAACCAAGTGATGTCCCTCAGCGTGTGATCAAAGAGATAAAACGTGCAGGCAAAAAGTTTTATCTTGTAGAGTTTGCTGCTTTGCCTCGTTACGGGTATGAGATCGAATACAGCAAGAACTGGGTCCCAGAGCAGACATTGATGAAAAAATATGGTTACCTCGTGCTGAAATAATAAAGCATCGTACTCCTGCCGATAGAATAACTTTCCCTAATGACATGTGATTCCAAAAAGAAAAGTGCAAAATGACGGAGTCACCACACTTCCCTTAGATATATGATATGACATCGTTTAAGATCATACATGTACATCATACAAAGTATGTACCGTATGTACATAGCGTTATGGTGTGAATAAACACAACATTACGTCACACGAATAGTGTTTTGTTGTTCATGAATATTTCTGATCGGTATGTGTGGTTGAGTGAACTGTCAGACGTGAGAGAGAGAGAGAGAGAGACAGAAAGAGAGAGAGACAGAGACAGAGAGATCACAGTATAAATAATGGTGTTGCACTACGTAAGTGTCATTTGTGAAGATGAATATTCAGTTAAAGTTACCATGTCGTGTTCTGTTAAGTGGATGTAGCGGGTCGGGAAAGTCGTACTTTGTTCAAAAACTGTTAACATCGGGAGCTGAATGGTTGGATCCGGGACCGTTCGAACACGTGGTGTGGTGTTATTCAGAATACCAAGAGAACCTTAACGCCGAGCTGAGCTCTAAATTGGGGCCAAAGATTCAGTTTCAAGAAGGTCTACCTAGCAATTGGAATGACGTAATCAAGCCGGGATGTCGTAACGCTATAGTGATTGACGATCAAATGGAAGACGTTGTAAAGGGCGATAAGGTCGCAAAATTATTCACTCGAGCAAGCCGTCACAGAGGTATATCGGTCTTCTTGTTGGTGCAAAATCTCTTCTACCAAGGGCTCAGAACGATCAGTCTAAACGCAAGTTATATCGTTCTGTTTAAGTCACCAAGAGATCAGAGCATGGTTGCTACACTAGCCAAGCAGATGTTCCCTGGACATAGCAAATTTCTGCAAGAATGTTACGAGGATGGTGTCAATAAGAAGACTCACGGTCATTTGTTCCTCGACCTTCACCCCGAATCGCCGCAGGAATTGCGCGTGAGAAGTGGTATGCTCACCCCTCAGCCCTACGTGTACCTGAGAAAATAATAAAACGCTCAGTCGATCACTCTCAGCTGTCACAACGAATCGAGATGTCGCAGCGTCTACATCGCCATTCAGACTGTCTCCGTGTATTGAGCAAAGCCAACCCCAAACTGCGAAAAGCTATTCTATCGACCGCCCCTAACGATCTTCTAAAGTCGATTTGCGACTGTTCACACAACGTCCTAAAAGGCAACATTCGTCTCACGCCGGGTCAAAAGAAAGGACTGTCCCGCCACAAGAACACTCTGCGCCAGCTCGGCGACAAGAAGATTCCACTGTTCAAAAAAAGACGAACGTTGATTCAAAAAGGTGGGTTCCTGTCCCTGCTACTCAGCCCGATCATCTCGGCCATCACATCTCTGTTTGGTGGGAATAAATAACGGGACAACTTCGTCATGGAGTACGGCAGAAAGATGGCCCTAGTTCCTCAAGAACTGCTTTCTACGATCAAGGCTAAACAACAGGAAGAGATGACCCCGCTGGTCAAATCGGCGCTGAGTATGGACGATGAAATGCAAAACATCATGGCGCGTCAAGATTTAGCCGACGACGAGAAGGCGACCCTTTATCAACAACTCCTGCAGCGTTATTTAACGTACAGGGACAAACGACGCGTTGAACCAGTCAGCGTCAGGCTGGTAACGTCGAACCCCACTCCCACCACCACCGTCACCGCTACGAGCAATGTCGCCACAGATGACCAGACCACCCCCTCTCCAAGTACCAGCTCGGCTACCGGTAAAGAAGACCAGGCCATTTTGGAAGCGTTTCCCAAGACCATGAAAGCGCGTGCTCGACAGATGCTAAACATCATCAAACACAAGGGAGGTGACATACTTGATTACAACCAACGCGGAGAGCTGCTCTACAATAAACAAGTAGTTCCCGGATCCCAGATCTCTGATCTCATAAGAGATGTGCTTCAACGGAGACAGAGTTTCAACCCCATTGGATGGCGAGCCTTCAGCAGAGGGTTGGCACGCATCAACACTCCCGAGGCAGCCATCAGACACCCAACCCGACTGACTGTGATTCAGCGCCACAAGAAGCGTGCCGCACTTGGTGACATCCTATCGAGCGAAGAAGAAGAAGACGTCGTGCCTACGCCTCGACCTCCACAGCGCCGTGTACCTAAACGGATTCCCGCAAATAAGGCAAAAGTTCTCGTCGCGAACCCTGCCTCGTCTTCCAAACAGACCTTCACGGAAACTGCGTGGAAGTGATCGCGTCGATATTACCAAATAAAGTTCCCTGTGTGATTTAAAAACAGATCTAGTATTGTTGTATATGATTCGTTGTCTCCTTTCACTTGTCTGTGAGTGTATGTGCGTGTGTGATTGATACATGATCATGAATATGGTGATGAATAAGAGGCGACACCATTTGTCATACGTCCATCCGCCATACTCGTAGAGGGCTTATGTGGACTGACCGATATACGTTTTCATAACATTTATTCGGTTCAACCTTCTACATCTACTACATTGATAAGTATGGTTAACGCCACGTATTCTACAACTACTGACAAACTTGTCTACTGTAGCGTGCGACAAAGGTCTTCTAAGGTACGAGCAACTTGGGTCATGATATGACTCAGGTCAACGACAGGAACATCGATATCAAAATGTTCTTCTATAAACTGAGCGACGGATACATCGTTTAATTCTAGATTCTGGCTAAACATATCCACTATACGTCTTAAAGGAATACGTCTACATCTATGTAAGAGGTAAAACAGACAGTGTTGTCCGCAGGTAGTTGACCATCTAGCTTGAATCTGACGCTCGTTACGAATCCACGGAAGACTAGAGTTTCTACGCAGAAATAACTCTATGGCCCGGGGGTAATTTTTAGGTGCACGACCATAAGAGTCAAAGAATTCGCCTCGGCCCGAGGCAGCCATCAGACACCCAACCCGACTGACTGTGATTCAGCGCCACAAGAAGCGTGCCGCACTTGGTGACATCCTATCGAGCGAAGAAGAAGAAGACGTCGTGCCTACGCCTCGACCTCCACAGCGCCGTGTACCTAAACGGATTCCCGCAAATAAGGCAAAAGTTCTCGTCGCGAACCCTGCCTCGTCTTCCAAACAGACCTTCACGGAAACTGCGTGGAAGTGATCGCGTCGATATTACCAAATAAAGTTCCCTGTGTGATTTAAAAACAGATCTAGTATTGTTGTATATGATTCGTTGTCTCCTTTCACTTGTCTGTGAGTGTATGTGCGTGTGTGATTGATACATGATCATGAATATGGTGATGAATAAGAGGCGACACCATTTGTCATACGTCCATCCGCCATACTCGTAGAGGGCTTATGTGGACTGACCGATATACGTTTTCATAACATTTATTCGGTTCAACCTTCTACATCTACTACATTGATAAGTATGGTTAACGCCACGTATTCTACAACTACTGACAAACTTGTCTACTGTAGCGTGCGACAAAGGTCTTCTAAGGTACGAGCAACTTGGGTCATGATATGACTCAGGTCAACGACAGGAACATCGATATCAAAATGTTCTTCTATAAACTGAGCGACGGATACATCGTTTAATTCTAGATTCTGGCTAAACATATCCACTATACGTCTTAAAGGAATACGTCTACATCTATGTAAGAGGTAAAACAGACAGTGTTGTCCGCAGGTAGTTGACCATCTAGCTTGAATCTGACGCTCGTTACGAATCCACGGAAGACTAGAGTTTCTACGCAGAAATAACTCTATGGCCCGGGGGTAATTTTTAGGTGCACGACCATAAGAGTCAAAGAATTCGCCTCGGCCCGAGGCAGCCATCAGACACCCAACCCGACTGACTGTGATTCAGCGCCACAAGAAGCGTGCCGCACTTGGTGACATCCTATCGAGCGAAGAAGAAGAAGACGTCGTGCCTACGCCTCGACCTCCACAGCGCCGTGTACCTAAACGGATTCCCGCAAATAAGGCAAAAGTTCTCGTCGCGAACCCTGCCTCGTCTTCCAAACAGACCTTCACGGAAACTGCGTGGAAGTGATCGCGTCGATATTACCAAATAAAGTTCCCTGTGTGATTTAAAAACAGATCTAGTATTGTTGTATATGATTCGTTGTCTCCTTTCACTTGTCTGTGAGTGTATGTGCGTGTGTGATTGATACATGATCATGAATATGGTGATGAATAAGAGGCGACACCATTTGTCATACGTCCATCCGCCATACTCGTAGAGGGCTTATGTGGACTGACCGATATACGTTTTCATAACATTTATTCGGTTCAACCTTCTACATCTACTACATTGATAAGTATGGTTAACGCCACGTATTCTACAACTACTGACAAACTTGTCTACTGTAGCGTGCGACAAAGGTCTTCTAAGGTACGAGCAACTTGGGTCATGATATGACTCAGGTCAACGACAGGAACATCGATATCAAAATGTTCTTCTATAAACTGAGCGACGGATACATCGTTTAATTCTAGATTCTGGCTAAACATATCCACTATACGTCTTAAAGGAATACGTCTACATCTATGTAAGAGGTAAAACAGACAGTGTTGTCCGCAGGTAGTTGACCATCTAGCTTGAATCTGACGCTCGTTACGAATCCACGGAAGACTAGAGTTTCTACGCAGAAATAACTCTATGGCCCGGGGGTAATTTTTAGGTGCACGACCATAAGAGTCAAAGAATTCGCCTCGGCCTTCCTCGTCGAAATAAAGGGCCAACCAGTGCTGGCCTGGCTTCCCACTTGGGTCTGTGTTCACCACGTAAGCGCTTGGGTAGTCTGGTACATTTGCCGGTAGTTGGTCTGCTGCAAGGACTCCTCGAGCGAAGGGAGCCGTGTTTTCGTCGCTTTTGAGCACGCTGTAGATCTGTCTGGTGTTCATGTTTAGTTGCTGTAGTCGAAGGTGACGATCCTCTGCCTGTCTATTTCCAGGAGGTTTTCAAACTCTGCAAAGATCAGCGCTACCACCGTCTGCTCCAGAGCTTTGGCAAAGTGAAGTTCCAGTCGGAGATTGCCCTGTTTGATTACGTTGAAGTGATCTCCTCCCAGGCCGCACAGGTCTGGACTCAGGTCGTAGCAGTAGATGGCATACCCTTTATCAAACGCGTCTCTAGCGATCTGGTTGCCGGAATCTTGCCCCAACTTTCCGATAGGTCCGAAGAGGTTGAAGTAGGACCTGATGAAATGACCTCCTTCAAAGTTTGGTGTCAGCGCTTTGTGAGGGATCTCGCGACCGTCAACACACAGGCTGATGTAGTTCAGGTTAAAGTGTTGGAAGTTGTAAGGGTTTGTCCCATACGTTCCTTGAAAGTCGACGTTGCTCACCAGGGCAATGGCCAGGCGTTTGGGGATCTGACCCAAGAACAGGTTGTCGTTGGACACGGTGTGGTTTCCCTGAGGGATGGTAAAGGGTTTCACCTGAATTCTTCTCAGAGGGTACTTGGCGCTTTCTTTGTTCAGTCGGCTTTCGATAGACAGCTGATAGGTTGACAGCAGGTTGACCTTTCGGAGAAACAGGGCAGCTCCGGTGATGACAACTTTGTACTGTTTGTTCTGCTCTGGCGACATCAAGTTGAACTGATGTTTTGATCGATGCAGTTTGATTTTCATATCTACTTTGTTGAGAAGGTAGCGGTCTTGGAAAAACAAATCCACGTGCAAAGGACCGATGAGATCTACTTCGCGACTTTCCCGGGTCATGCTGGCCCGCTTTACCAGCCCCGCGTTCACCACAGCATCCGGAGCGGCAGGGAAAGGGTCTACCATGTGAAGGCGCCCCGGTGTGTCTTGATAGAAGAGGGCAGAGGTCAGCTGTGTCTGTTTTGCGTCTTCTCCGTAGTTCAACAGATTTTCGAAGTAGGCTCGATAAGGATAGGTATTTGTTGAGTCCGTTACGATCTTATTTCCAAGGGAGACGTCAATTTGCTGAAACAGCGAGTGGAGCCATAGGTTGGTCGGACCTACTTTTTCTCCATCTGGCAGGTCGCCTCCATTTGCAGTGACAATCTTGGCTCTCACGTACAGCTGAGTTTGACTTAGGTCGGTGTATTCTTCTCCGGCTCCCTGAACGTCGAATTCTATCGGAGACATCTCGGTAAGCGAGGACACGGGGTGATACTCAACCCATCGGCCGTCGACAATGCTGGTCTGTGTGGGGGGAATTTCAAAGAGATCCAGTTCGGACTTTGTGCAAGAACACGATTTTGGGTGTACGCGATCCATGTCTCTGTTTTCATCTAGTCAAAGATATCGGGAGAGGCACGTCTGCCACGTCCAGTGTCTTTCGCGAAACTGACCGACTTTGGTGGATATCTCCGTTTTAAAGTTGTCTTGCCTTTGGTCGCCCCTCTTGTGCTCTGACGTGATTGCGTCAATTTTATACTTGTCCTTGCTCTTTTTTGCGGAGGGCCAGACAGCAAACGTTGCCCCAACTCGCTAGCCCTGCGTTTCGCAGCACGTTTCACCCCTTGTCCGTTGAGGACGTCTTGAGCTAAATCTATGCCGCTCCTTAAAGCCTGTTTTCCCACAACTTTCGCCCCTCGCTTCAGAAGAGGTACGGCCGATCTGAATAGCCCGCGAAAAATTCCTCCTAACCCATATCCACGCTGCATAGAACGACCGCGATATACCATCATCTTAGGAGAAGTAAGACGACCGTCTCTGTCTGAAATGAAGTGTCACGATCAGTCGCCCTCGTTCAAATGGCACAGGCTCTCCGAAGTGATCTCTTATATTTATCTCAATTCCTTCAAATCGTCTTCTGGCCAGTGGTAAGTATTGCGCCGCATGAATGACGTGGTCCACCACGGTGTCGTCTTCTCCCTGTACTTTAACGACACGTAGGAGTGGGACTTTTACCCCTCCCACCAAACGGTCTTGGATCAGGTCGCAGTACACGTATAGCGACTCGAGTCCTGCGTTCAAGTCTGGTTGGTGTGGAGCCTGTATCCAGCTGCCGGATATGGTCGAGTTTGTCTTCCATCCTAATTTTTCTGCCAGCGGGCCTATCAAGTAGGTCTTGGTGGTTGGGAGATTGGCCACCATGGGAGGGAGAACCATGGTCACTCTCTTTGCAATGGTGTTATAGGAAAACATGTCGTGTTGCTTGAAGAGGTTGGCATATCGCACACCCGCCGCTTCGTTCAGGACCTCCACCAGTTGTGAAATGTTCTTGTAGTATCCGGTGGGGACCGTGATAACCTCGTATTCTCTCCCTCCACCCTTGACTGTTTCGTCTGTCATGAACTACAAGAGCGTATTTTCGCCTTCCCTAACATTCATCCAACTGTGGGGGTATTGGATTTCGGTGAGGGACACTTCCCACTCTCCCGTCAGCTCGATGGGGTGTGATAATTTGGTTCTGTAGGTTGATAATGTGTTGTCTGGGTAAACGTCCATACTCCCGTCGCTTGGGAGAGTAACATAAAACGACACTGCCATATTGAGACACTGTCCTGTAATGCCCGGCCAATGGGGGCGTGGTGATATTTATCATATTTGTACCATGTCCTCTTTCCGCACCCAACTGTTAAACTTGCTAGGATACCCTTTCCACTTGACCAAGTATTCCGTCTTTTTTCCGCGCCGTCTCTTGTCAATGATAGTTTCCACCTGATAGATGTCATCATCTTTCTTTGCAACCTTTTGTAGTTCTTCCTCGTAGAACGTCCCCTTCAACTCCTCCCCTTGATAATCTTTCACGCGGTACAAGGGAGGATGCCGAGGGATTCTTTTCCAAACGGTAAACAGCTCATCGGTCCAATTTGGTGTATAACCTTTTTCAAGTCGCATCTTGGACTTGCTGAGTCTCACCCAGTCTCCAACATCAAATTTGAACGTGTGTGCTGTCTTTCTCACCTTGCGAGGGCGCGGTGTGTTGCGGTCTCCGTACAGGGTATGCCACACAACACCTTCGTTCTTGCTGTTGACTTCAACCGGCGCCTTTTTGATACTCCTGTGATGTGAGTGATTATAGGCCCACACCAAATCACCGAGGACGTCGATGTACCTATTAGTGTTTGCCGCCGTAAAATATTTCCACATCTTCGTTTTCAGCGTGCGATTGAACCTTTCTACGACGCTAGCCTTGGTTTCCACGTTGAAGGTCGTAAAGAACTCGATTCCTTCTTTCTTCAGCAGGGTCTGAAAGTGTCGGTTGAGAAACTCGGTTCCTTGATCTGTTTGTAAACACCGCGGTTTCCTCCCGTCCTCGGCTAGAATAGTTTGAAACGCTTCCACCAGAGTGGTGCCCTTCTTGTCTTTGATTGGTACAACCCAGGCATATTTGGAGAATATGTCTATACAGGTAAGGAGATAGCGATATCCGTCGTTATGACGGGAGAGAGAGGACATGTCAACAAGGTCGGCCTGGAATTGGTCATCAATGCCCCCTACTATCACTCGATTTCTTTCAAACTGGCGCCTGATGGGTTTGTGTAAAGTGTATGCGTCTTGAGAACGCAACCACTCTTCTACTTGTTTTCTGGTGATTCCGAACTTGCTACCGACGGCTCGATGGAGCCGTCCCACTCCACCATACCCTGCAGGGTGTCGAGGGTCGTAGTAAGCCCCGTGGAGGGCATCGTGCCATGCTTTATCAACGTCGGTGGGTTCGCTATCTCTGCTCCTTCTTTCGATCTTAGCCCCCCTCCTCCTCTTGCGATTTTTGGAAACCATCCCAGACCGCGGAGGAAAATAAACATTCGCCCTCCTATACACATAAACGCACAATGAATGCGTTCGACCACTCCCCAAGCGATTTCGCTGAAGTTGATGTTAGGAAGACACGACATCGGTGCTGCCTCTAACTCTTTCACAGTAAGACTGAGCTGACAACTTACAGGGCGCTGTATTTATACTATCTATCTTGTGTATGTACCTATCTATCGGTCTAGCCGCTCTTTAAGAGACCACACAAATATTATCAGGTCTTTGCCTGTGTTCGGACCACAGGAAGCTTTATTCAGGACAACACGTTACAGCCCCACGATGTCCTCCAGGAGTTTGTCGGTCAGGAACGCAGCATTCTCTGTCACTGCTTCAAGTACCGCATCAATCTTCTGGCTGTGTGCCTCCAGCTCATTCCACTGTTCAGTGTATAGGTTGAGCCCTCTCCTGCCAGGTAGCAAATCAGCAGGATCATCGTCTAGATCTGGACTGCGTCGGAATTCTGGCCGTCGCTGGAAAAATTCCCGCAGTGTCACGACCGCTTCCCCTCTGAAGACTTGTACGACCGTGTACGTCGGTTTTCCCAGGTGAAACCGGCAAGGTGAGAACTGAGTCGCGTCGTAAGACATAGCCGCAAATGTACATGCCTGCAGAGCCGACGACACCCCGGACATGTTCCGTTTCAGAGTCCGCCATTGTTCAGGGGTTAGAAACACCGCAGTCCTATTACTGCCCCTCAATTTCCGGTTAGGACGTGGTCTGAAGAACTCTCGCACAGTCACCTCCGGCTTTCCTCTGAAATGCCCAACGGTAGCGAATACGCTTCGCCCCAAGGGGAATCTGATTTCTGTCCCGTATTTGTTACTGATGCTATGAATTTTCAGAGTCTGCACAGGGTCTGTGGAAGCCATGATCGGTTGAGAAACTCGGGTCCTTGCCAGTCAGAAGCGTGGAGAGGTCGCAAGTGGAAAAGACCAAAGTTCCCTAGCTTTATACAAAAAAATCTTCTTACGTCTTTACCAATCAGCAAGCAGCAATACATACGTAACTCTTTATAAGCAGCACAATATGACCCCCTAGGGCGTCTGGTATGCCAACGTGACCTCCGCGTGACCTCTACACAAAACCACGCCCTACCGCTCTAGTCCACACAGTCTACAGTCCACCACAGTCCACAGTCCACCAAAACGTGCGGTATCCTGTCGACCCTATACTACTGAACACACACAGCACCAATAACTGTCTTGAAAACCTCACAGGCAATTCTCTAGATTTTGAAATTACACAAGAGGAAATCATAGATGGATTACGCAACCTGAAAAACAACAAAGCGTGTGGTATTGATTCAGTTCTTAACGAAATGCTGAAATATGGAAACACGAAACTTATTCTACCACTACAAAAACTTTTCAATATCATTCTTCAGTCTGAAACTTCCCTTATAAATGGAGTAAAAGCATTTTAGTTCCAATATTTAAAAGTGGCGATCATGACGGCGAACCCATCAAACTACAGAGGCATTGCCATTTCCAGCTGCATAGGGAAATAATTCACATTTATAGTAAACAAACGATTACAGCGGTTCCTTGAAGACGACAAATATATCCTTTCCAGTCCGGTTTCCGGAAAAACTTCCGGACAAGTGACAACATATTTGTCCTGAAAACGCTAATCGATAAACAAATATCTCCACCAGGAGGCAAATTATATGCCTGTTTTGTAGATTTTCAGAGGGCTTTTGACTCGGTTTGGAGAAATGGCTTATTCTATAAAATTTTATCCTCTGGCATAGGCGGAAAGTTCTTTAATATGATAAAATCCATGTACTCAAATGTAAAATTCTCAAAGGTCTCTCAAATTATTTTAAATCAACCCGTGGAGTACGTCAAGGCTGCAACCTGAGTCCGCTTCTCTTTAATCTTTTCATAAATGACCTTCCAGCTTCACTATCTTCACCATCATGTGACCCTGTGTTTCTAAAAGATATCCCCTTAAATAGTCTGCTATTGGCAGATGACCTAGTGGTCATTTCGAAGTCTGAATCAGGTTTAAAAGAGTGTCTTAAAAGTCTAGATAATTTCTGCTCCCTATGGAAGCTGCCCATCAATAGTAAAAAAACTAAAGTGATGATTTTTTCCAAAAATGGACGAACAAGCAAAAGTCAGAGTTCCCCTTTCAAAGTACAGGGACAGACCATAAACGTTACAGACTCTTACACATATTTAGGTATAGACATCACCCCATCAGGAACTTTCAACCGTGCCACTAAACAAATCAGACTAAAAGCTCTCCGTGCATCATTTAAACTTAAATCCCTGTTGGCTTCCAACTACAACCCATCTTTTTCTCTCTCCTTGGATCTGTTCAACAGTCTAGTTAAGCCTATTTTACTTTACTGTAGCGAAATAATAGGAACTAATGGGGTATAGGATTTTCTTCTTACACAACCAGTAAATTCTCACCTACTTAGTACGTTTCGATGTCTATCAGACACCTTCCTCAGAGCTTCTGACTGGAGTTCTACCACAAGAGTTCTACATCTCGCCGCTATTTATCGCCAATGTAGGTGGCCTATGTATCTTCCAACCTGATGAAACTATTTACGGAGAATAGGAACTAATGTTCGATCACCTCCTTGGTTCGATGTAGGGATTTAATTCTAAATTGGATTCAGGAATGTTCTAACCAAAACATCAGGGAAACTGTATGTAACATCCTGTCTCCGATACTTGGAACGTACTGGGAAGAAATCCGATATGTTAACAAGTCGTCCTGTTCTAGTACGTTTTAAGAAGTACAACGATAAGTTACAAGTTTTACACAATTCAAAAACCATAGCTAACCAAAATATCTTAATACATATCTTACTAGAGCAACCTGCCACATATTATGAGATACCTGACCTGGAATATGTCCTTCTTAACAGCTGCAAAATGTTACTCTGTGTCCCAAGAGGCTCTGTAAATGCCGCCGTTAGAGGCGAGCTGGGAATGTTTCCATTATATATATCTTATATATCGACACTCAAACACAACTTGTTAAGTACTGGCTTAGATTATATAACCTGCCTGATGATAAAATTGTCAAGAAAGCGTATGACACTGCAGTAGAAAAAGAGCTAGACTGGATTGTTCATGTTCAAGATATTTTGTCCAGACATGGTTTCCGTAATATTTGGTTGAACCCTGCTGTTAATGTTAAACACTTTGGTAACATGTTCAAAGAACGCTTGAAGGACACTTTCCTCTCTGGTTGGCGACGAGAAATAAGGAGTTGTAGTAAACTGAAAACTTATTCTCAAATAAAAGCTGACTTTACAGTGGAAAATTACCTGTCCGCAATAAAGCCTTTAAAGTTAACATAACCAAACTAGAGGTCAACGATCTCATGCCTTCGTCAAAAGATGTTATCGTTATATAACTTAAGAAGGTAGAAGTGATATATTAGTCCCCCTAAATATGGAAGTTGGATTGTGAAAATTACCCCTGCCGATGCAGTCTGCAATCGTGCATTGGGCAAGGGAAAAAACATCTGTGCAGGCTGTAAGGCAACACCGCCTGCAGCTACATGGACTATCCCCTCTGGGACTTTCTCCCTCTGGGACAGCCTGTAGCCCATGTGTCACAATGAAGGTAGAGTATCATGGAAGCCCTATCATGGAAGGAAACTGAATTATATAATTGCTTCATTAATTATGCAAATTACATCATCATTTGCATACTGGTCATCTAATTATGTCAAGCATCACTTACCCTACCAGGTCTACCTATGCCCCAAATATCAGGATGATCCGTCGACCGGTTATTGAGTTATCCTACTTTAAACATTTTCATACAAATGCCCCTGCAGTTCCAGAGCAAGCCGCTAGGGGGCCCAAACTTATGTCACTTCTTCCCGAGCACAAGACCTATCTACCATCCAAAAATCATGACCCTAGCTCCTCCAGATCACCATATTTCAAAACCGGAAGTACCGCTGCAGTACCATAACGAGCCGCCAGGGGGCCCATATTCCTATCACTTCTAGGTCTCATCAAGACCTACCCACCTACCAAATATGAAGACAATCCATTAAAGCCTTCTCGAGTTATACTGTTGACAGACTCACGCACACACGCACGCCCATGAAAACATACCCTTTTTGACGAAGGCAATTAGGAATCAGTTCACTTACTTTTACTTTACTTTATCCGGCCGCTTCTACCTCGGGGGCGTCGCGGGGAGATGGAGTAGGCGGTCCTGGGCCAGTCGAGTCGCCTGCTGAGCTGTCAGGCCATGGGCACTCAGTGTCTCCTTCACATCGTCTATCCAGCGGCGGTGGGGTCTCCCTCTGGCCCTCCGGCCTGACCCTCGGATGTTGTAGGCTCTGTGGGCTGGTTGTGAGGGTGGCAGTCTGACAAGGTGGCCAAACCACTTGATGCGTTGGTGTTCTATGTACCCTAGCACGTTTGTGGAGCCAACCATTTCCCTGATCACCTCATTTCTGATCTTGTCTCTTCTGGTTTTTCCTGCTGTTCTTCTGAGGCATCTCATCTCACATGTTGTGAGTTTCCTCTGTTGAGTTTTGTTCAGAGTCCATGTTTGGCATTGATAAGTGAGAGTAGGGATGAAAATGGTATTAATTAGCCTTGCTTTTGTGTCCATGGGAATGCTAGGGTGTCTGAGAAGAGGAGCTAGCTGATAGCTCACAGCAGTCGCTTTTTGAATTCTAGATTCAATTTACTGTCCAGCTTCCCGTCTTCTGTAAAAAAGCTTCCCAGTTATTTAAACTCCGGTGATTGCTTGAGGAGCTGACCGTTGATGGAGATCTCGAGTTTCTTTGGTGTTCTCCCTACTGTCATGACCTCTGTCTTCTCAATGCTAACCTTCATTCCATGGTTTTCACATTCTGTGTTCAGGCTGTCTGTGTGTTGTTGCAGCTCGTTCTCGCTCCCGTTGACGATGCTCTGGTCATCTGCAAAAAGCAGCTCATTCAGTGCCAGTGGGTCCGGGTTGGCTTCTTTGGTGATCTTGTCCATGTAGACTATGAACAGCAAGGGTGAGAGCACGCAGCCTTGTCTCACTCCCGAGGTCACGTTGAACCAGTTGGAAAGTCCTTCTGTGGTCCTCACTGCACTCTGGCTGTTGGCGTATACTGCTCTGATGTTGTCCAGTAGTTGCCCTTTTACTCCATAGAGTTCCAGCACTTCCCAGAGCTTGTTCCTGTCCACTCTATCAAAGGCCTTCTATTGATCTACAAAGACCATGTGGAGGTGCTTTTCATACTCGCAAGCTCTCTCACAGAGTTGTCGTAGGGCGAAAATTGCGTCCGTGCAGCCTCTGCCCTTCCTGAATCCAAACTGGGCCTCACTGAGTTGTGGTTCAACTATTACCCTTGTGCGCTGCTCCAGGATCTTGGCGAAGATCTTGCCTGTGTGGCTTAGCAAAGATATACCTCTGTATTTACTGCAGTCTTTCTGGCTCCCTTTCTTTTTCCATATGGGAATCACAACTGCCCTCTGCCAGTCTTCCGGGACACGCCTCTCCTCCCATACCTTCTGGAAGATCATGGTTAGCCACTTGACACCGGTCTCTCCACAGGCCATGATGGCTTCAGTGATGATTCCATCTGCCCCGGCTGCCTTGTTTCTAGGACTGGATCTCACAGCTCTCCTTACTTCGTCTTCCAGTATGTTAGGTTCTTCATGATCCGGGTATCTAGGTCTAAACTGTTCAGTGGTGTTGTTCTCAACCATGGGGTTGAGTAACTCCCTGAAGTAGTCCTCCCACCTTTCCCTGATCTCATCATCCTCGTAGAGTGGATTTCCATTTTATCATTTATCACCGTTGTTGGGTTGTAGGTTTCGTCCCTCAGTCGCATGGTTTTGACACTTTTATAAAACTCCCTAGGTGAATCCTTGCACAGGTCAGCAAGGTGCCTACCGTAGGCAGACCAGGATGTGTCCTTTGCGTTCTTGACCGTTCACACTGCTTAGAAATAGAAAAAGGTCGTCAAATATACCAGCCAACCAGAGACGATGTCCCTCATGTCAAGAAAGTGTTGAAGATGAATACCATTTTCTTATGACTTGTCCAGCCTATACTGTAGATATATGATGACATGTAAATCTAGTAAACCCTTGCCGAAAACAAACAGACATTTTCAACCTACTTATGTCATGCCCCGATCCCATATCTACGTACCTAGGCCAATATGTATGTAACGCTTTAGAAAAGGGAGAAAGAATTATGATAGACAGAAATGTTTAATACGCCATCTACATTAACCCTCAAACCACCGTATGGGGTCAAAACTGACCCCAGACGTATATAAATATGCGCCATTTTGACATTTCTTGTCGAAAACGAAATTCCTCCTATGAGTTTGTTTGTATATATGTCTTGTAACTTCTTATAGGGTTTTACTGAGATTGGCTCTTTGATGATTGAGTTATCCTAGAAAGTTTATGCGTTGTCCAGTGGGGTCAAAATTGACCCCAGAAAAATGTTATGCATTTTTAACACATCTGCGTATTTTGTTGTCCCCGAAATTTCTTCCAGATGATATGTTTGTTTGAGCTTTATGCTGTCATAACCTCATGCTTTGAATGAACGCAATATTAAATCAGGAAACTCAATAGTTGTGACTCTTGACTAAGTTGCCTATGGAATTGGGGTCAAAGGTCATCAACATGTCTGCCTGTGGACCTCTAGTGAAATTAAATTAAATTATGATAATGAGCAGAAATTATTCACACCTAATCATGTCAAACTATCCCTCATAGATTAATGAAACTATACATACATACAAATCGCAAAAAGAGTCACACTAAAAACAGTATTCGTTCAAAACATAATGGGGTCAGTTTTGACCCCATACGGTAAGATTCGTCGCAAAAATTCTACGATGGTTTGAGGGTTAATACTCAAGTAGTTAATAGTTTCTAGGAATAGACTAGTATTATTGTAATGATCACACTATCGTTGTTGCCATACATTGTACCCTATGCAACTGTCGAGTATAAACTGGTGAAATAAACAAAACTTGACCAAAGTAGGAAAGCTTGGACGGTCGGACCCTATCTTCCCCTCCTAGCCCCAAAGTCTCCAAACTGGACCAAAATTTTCTAGAGAAAAAAGGATTTTCAAAGATATTAACTAGGGACTACAATCTCTACTGTGCACGCAAACATCTTCGAGAGAGGACAACTAAATAGCCGGTTGAGGAATCGTCGAGATTTTTGGTATGTAGGTAGCTTAAGTGATGCTTGACATAATACAATTACAATGGACCTTTCCGGATCGAACTCACCGAACCCACCTGTTCTATTTCGAACACCTCGGTCAAAATCAGCGCGGGAAATCTACGAGCAGCAAAATTAGTTGATGCGTACTTGATAAATACTCATTGTTTTACCAGTGAAATTGAATTTGTGACATCGGAGGCAATTTAAAGTTAACCAAAGACGTTTTGTCATTCTTATATTTGTTTATGAAGCCCTCATTATTGTTTATGTCCATGTTTGCGTGCTTATGTTTCTACTTGTATCACAAAGCCCTTTATAAGTTGCGCCCTTCCTCGTCACGACGTGACCACCCGAGCTGGTTTTTTTTTCTCATTTCGTTTTTTTCCTGGCTTATATGTAGCTGCGATGCATGCAGCAAATGCCGTGGAAAACCTGTCACAGATAAACATACTCTGCGTAACACCTGCATCGACTGTTTGTCAGCAACTAGGCACTCTTGTCAGCCTACCGTGTGATGTTATGCGGCGCATCCCGCGTCCGCATTGAGCGAAAACATTTTGCTCTCATTAAACTAACCCTGTCCCCTCCTTAAATAAGTTTTACACTGTGGATGTGTACTTCAACAAAGATAGCGTAACCCTTT
Source organism: Branchiostoma floridae x Branchiostoma japonicum (assembly GCA_013266295.2). Taxonomy (NCBI): domain Eukaryota; kingdom Metazoa; phylum Chordata; class Leptocardii; order Amphioxiformes; family Branchiostomatidae; genus Branchiostoma; species Branchiostoma floridae x Branchiostoma japonicum. Next base: position 18,866,215 of record CM023826.1, read on the forward strand.
TTGGGGGCTGCTGAGAGAGTTTTTCGCTGCCGAAAACTCGACCGTAAAGTTGAGAGGCAAAACCGACATTCTGGCGGCGGCGGCCTGCGCGGTCCTTCCCGCGCTGATTTTGACCGAGGTGTTCGAAATAGAACAGGGGGCGGGGCTTAAAGTGTTCGACCGGAAAGGTCCATTGTGCAAATCAGGATCTAATTTGCATAATTAACAAGTAAAATCGGCGATTTTGTACCTCCGGGTTTGTTGTAATTTCTTTTTGCATATGTTGTTTGTTATATATAGTTGATAGTGTTAATGAAAGGTGTGTCTGGTAATGGTTGGGCGTTGGCATTGTAACTGGTAGTAAATGCAAGAGTTTCTGATGTAGCATGGTGAGATATGGAACATAACTGTTGATCGGTTTGTGTTATTTTGTAGTGTGAGTAGCTTGTTACCTTCGCCAAGAAGGTTATGTTTTCAGTAGCGTTTGTCCGTCTGTTTGTTTGTTTGTTTGTTTGTTTGTTTGTGAACAGCATAACTCAAGAAGCTATGGATGGATTGTCATGAAACTTGGTAGGTGGGTAGGTCTTGTTGAGAGCTAGAAATGATTAGATTTTGGGCCCCCTGGCGGCTTTCATTGGTACTGCAGCAGAACTTCCTGTTTTGATATCTCATGATCTGGACATGCCAGGGTCACGAATTTTGCATGGTAGATAGCTCTTGGGCTAGGGAAGAAGTGACATGAGTTTGGGCCCCCTAGCAGCTTGTCCTGGAACTGCAGGATCATTTGTTGAAAAATCTTCTAAGGACTATAACTCAAGAACCTGTCGACGGATTGTCTTGATTTTTGGTATGTAGGTAGCGAAAGTGATGCTTGACATGACTTAATAACAATTATGCAAATCAGGATCTAATTTGCATAATTAATGAGGAAATTGTATAAATCTGCTTCTTTCGATAATAGGGCTATGAAACACTTGTGACATGTAAGTGAGAACGAGGGGATCATTAGCATATATTGATTATGTAAATGAGCACCTAATTTGCATAATAAGTGGGAATTTTCTATAACATCATAGTGGTTTTAACTGCTGGGAAATTAATACATGCCGCATTAGGAATTTAAGTGAAGGTGAACATCATTTAACATAATTTATTCAAGTCATGACCTTATTTGCATAATTTATGAGGAGAAGTCAGATTAGTGTTCTTTCTTAAGATAATACTGTCATTGGGTGGAGAATATGATCAACTGATATGATTCATATATATACAAATGAGGCTCTTATTTGCGAAATCAATGACTAAAATTGTATAATTCGTCCACCAGAAGGGTTAACATTATTTGGCGAAGGTATGAGGTCGTGGAACTCTTGTTATGCTATGCTTCCTTCATCAACGAACATAATTTTCTTCTAACCTATACTTAATAACGTGACGGTCTAAACTATGCCTAATCCACTATAGCGATATTACTTATGTTAAAAACATATGCGGTATCTGTCTGAAACTAGCTATAAACTTTAAAGGTCATATCGTTGTAAACCTTGTAACTGATGGCCACAAAACCTCCGTCTGACGGCGGTGTTATGTTACAGTTGTTGCTATAACTGGCAACGTCCGACTGACGCTAGACTGACTGCTAATTACATCTAAGCTGACTGACGGCTAATTACATCTAAGCTGACTGACGGCTAATTACATCTAAGCTGACTGACGGCTAATTACATCTAAGCTGACTGACGGCTAATTACATCTAAGCTGACTGACGGCTAATTACATCTAAGCTGACTGACGGCTAATTACATCTAAACTGACGATGTTGTGTATATAACGGTCATGATGGTGTACATATAACAGATGACTGTCTATAACATTCAACTCACATCATACCGCGATAAAAAAACTAACGGAATACTATACCTACCTAAACCCTTTTTAAACACGAAAAATAAAAATGTATAGCATAACTTTAATAAACAAAAACCAAACCACATTACATACAAAAAAATTAAAACAACATTCGGTTACAGAATGCGTTACATTCGATAAATACTAACAATACAACGCAACCATTAAAAATAACGTTAGATACATGTAGTCCACACTTCTGACAGCTCCGCACGATAGTGTCAAAAGCTAACATTTGAAACAACAAACCACCAACCCAATTTCATGTGCAACTTAAAACATAAACCTACAAACTTATGAAAGCCGCAAGGAACACGAAACGAAACACAGAATGACAACCAGAACAGTAAAATCAAACGTTGAAAATAACGTGTAATACAGTAGCTAACCACTGCCGTCAACTGCGCCAAGTTGCATCTGATCGCTTCATCTGAAACAATTAATCTCCGACCCCGTCCCGCGCCTACGATCTGACTAAAACCTAATGTCTTTTTATCGGAACCACACACCCCTCTGTCAAACGCCTGATAAAAATGGACGCACCCGGCTAAACCTTAACAACAGCCAAGTAATTACCGCATAACCATTTTCAGACAAAAAGGGGTGTCCAGGGGCCTCCAAAAGGTTTCATTTCCACGCCCGAAAACACACATACAACGAAAAAAAAGGAACGTGCCACAACTGCAGCCTAACAGCAAAACGTATACCGAGTCCCACAAAAATCTGTCCACCCAACCGCGAGATATAGCTGCGAACATGAAAATGACGACCAGTCGCTCAACCTTTCCGCGGAAGGATACCTCCTTCCCCGGAGGTAATGAGGAAATTCTATAAATCTGCTGTGTTCGATAATTGGGCTATGAAACACTTGTGACATATGTAATTGAGAACGACAGGAACATTGGCAGATATGCATTATGTAAATTAGGACCTAATTTGCATAATTCATGGGAAATTACTACAATTTTATAGCGGTAACTGCTGAGAATTTAATACTTGTCATATTTGGAAGTTCAGTGTAGGTGAACATCTATAAACGTAATTTATTCAAATCAGGACCCCAGTTGCATAATTTATGAGGAAATGCTAGAATAGCCTTATTTCTTAAGATAAGACTGTCATTGGGTGGAGGATATGATCAACTGATATAATTCGTCTCATCTTGGGTGACAATTCTTTTTAAGAAATCGCCTGGATTGGACTGAATTCGTTCCTTGAAATGTCCAACCTGTTTAAAATCTGGAATCCCTAGCAGCCGAGGCTTCTGAGGACGATTCCATCTCCACTGACCCCCCTACTCAGGAGGAAGTGCTGGAGGCGATCGGCAAGCTCAAGCCGGGTCGAGCAGCAGGTGTAGACGGCATCCCGCCAGAGTTGTTGCTGAAAGGTGGTCCTGCTGTAGCAGCTCAGCTTCACGCCCTGACCTCCGCCATATGGAGAACAGAGACCGTCCCCACTGACTGGCTCCATGGGATCATTCTACCGTTTTGGAAGAAGGGCCCCAAGGACAACTGCGGCAACTACAGAGGCATAACTCTCCTCAGCGTCCCAGGGAAGGTGCTTGCCCACATCATCCTGGCGAGACTGCGACCACTGCTCCTCAGCAAACAACGCCAGGAGCAGAGCGGCTTTACGCCAGGCCGCTCCACGGTGGATAGGATCCTTACTCTTAGGATACTCGCAGAGTTGAGAAGGGAGTACAGGAAGCCACTCTTTGCTGCATACGTTGACCTGAAACAGGCCTTTGACTCCGTGGATCGCCCAGCGCTGTGGAAAATCCTTAAGATCTTGGGAGTCCCCACAAAGCTCTTGAACCTTCTTTCCCTCCTCTATTCCTCCACAACCTCCAGTGTTAGGGTTAATGGACAGACCTCCGCCAGCTTCCACATCAACAGCGGTGTGAGACAGGGTTGTGTTCTTGCCCCCACCGTCTTCAACACTGCTATAGACTTTGTCATGGGAAGGACCATCTCCCAGAGTGCGTGTGGTGCAAGCTTTGGGAATGTCACCATAACGGACCTTGACTATGCGGATGATGTGGCCATCCTTGCTGAGATCATGCAGGCCCTACACCTTGCACTCCACATCATGGACTCAGAAACCAGACCCCTAGGACTACAGATCAGCTGGCAGAAAACGAAAGTCCAGGGTCTGAGTGACTACCAACCTCCACCTGCCAACATCACGATTGAGTCCCACACAGTAGAAGTAGTGGATAGGTTCTCCTACCTAGGAAGTACCATCCATCTCTTCTGACTGCAGAAGCACGTCCGACATCAAGACCCGTATAGGCCGCTCATCCGCAGCAATGGCTAGTCTCGGCCACATCTGGTCTAATGGTCAGATATCCACTGCCACCAAGCTCAGGCTCTATAACAGCTTAGTGCTCTCTGTTCTACTCTATGGTGCAGAGGCTTGGACCCTCACAGCCACAGAGGAGCGCTATCTGGACACCTTTGACCAAAAGTGCCTGCGTAGGATTCTTGGCTACCGCTGGTACGACTTCATCTCTAACTCCACAGTACGCCAAAGAACCGGTCAACCACCTGTGTCCTACAAGATCAGACAGGCCCGCCTGCGACTCTTTGGCCACATAGCCAGAGCCTCTCCACCCCTGGAAGCTGCCAGTCTACTGAAGGCAGCCACGCCTGCAGGCTGGTCCAGACCCAGAGGCAGACCCAGACGCAGGTGGGGAGACCAGCTGAATGCAGATGTCAACGCAGTGGGCCTTGATGTAACCACAGCCTGGCAGAGGGCACAGGACAGAACCAGCTGGAAGGCAACTTGGAGAGGCGCGACGCTCCTTGGAGCATGCGGTGCTGAGTGAGTGAGAGTGAGAGTTTAAAATCTGATGTCCAGACAATTTTCTATGCACCGACCTTGCAGACAGCTTGCTGATCCCCAAGATGTCCGACAAAACATTGTGACCTGAGCCACAACTCAGCCCAAAGACTCTGCTACATGTCGAACAGACTCACGTCTGTCATTCTGACATTCACTACCATGCGTGGTGGCTGATGTGGGGCTTCCTGGCCTTTGTTCACCTTGCCTCGCTTGACGTTGACAACCCACTTCTTTAAAGTTGAATAAGCAGGGGAGTCATCAACAAGTGCCTTGACCATGTCTTCATGGGTTTCCTTGGGAGACATCCCTATATGAGTGGTTTATTTCAATAACCATTGTCACAGACATTGCAGCCAAAACTGCTGAATTGCGTCAGTACAATTACAAAAAGAACAGAGGCATGATTAAAATATATAAAACATATAACATACCGAGTAAAACGGTTATATACAGAATATCGTCTATTATTGCGACAAGATGAAGAGTCTTTACAGCGCAACTAATCGAAATAGTAAAAAGGTAGTACAAATGGTCAAGGGCAATACAGAGTCTCACTGAGTCTCACTGTGGTTCAAAAGTTCAATCATATAAGGTAGGGCACTGTTTGTGTACCGACACGTGCGGCCGTACAAAGGGTTCAGTTTGTGTGATGAACGGGTGTGCGGCATGCCGGCCACTGATACTTCCTCTGGTGGGTGGCAGAATGTGCTGAAGCTGCCCGGAACGGACAAGGGACTTGGCAAAGGTCTCGGTCCCTTTCTAATTCTATCGATATACTTGATCACAGCATGGAGTTTTAACTCCATGATCACAGCACGAGCTTCTGTTGCGGCCATTTTGTGATTTTGGCCGCACCTGCTGAATTTCACTGTATGTGGGGAGTGACATAAGACGTCATAGTATACAGCTATACCCTAGAATGGGAGTTTCACCTCTTTATTCCAGGTGAGGCCGAGAACTTTTTGAACAACCCTCGTATCTAGAGGTTTCAAATTGGTCCCCGTTATCCCTGCACGAAGGGTCCACACTTCTTACCCACCTGCACATTTGCCATCTGCCGCTCGAATGACAGTCTCTCAGTCCAGCTTGTACCCCAATATCCACCAATCAGTGCAGAGTTCATTCTCCTCAGCCAGCTTCCAAGGCTCGTACGACACGTTATGCATGTAGACATAAAGTTGCTCACTTGCGGTGTCCAGGCACACGGTCACCTGTAATATAGAAAACTTTATTGCACGACAATTGTACATGGTACAAAGTATGGCAACAACTAAATATTGGGCGAAGTATAGAAAAGTATAGAATAAAACCTAATCAAGTGTAACAATCGAGTGTGGCTAATCATGGGTTTTCGGTATTTTTTCTAATAACAAAGCAATCTTTTATATATTTGCCTATTTTTACATTGTAGGCGTTATTGCATGTAAAGATATATTCAAATCTGTTTCTAACATCGAGTCTTTTGAAATCTGTTGTACTTGATTCTAGAAATGTGAATAGCTTATTACGTAAGACATTATATCTAGTGCATTCTATAACAAAGTGAAATTCATCTTCAATTTGTTATGGACAGAATGGACAAAACCTTTGATCAGGGGCTACATTGTAATATCTACCTGTTTCAATATTTAGTTTGTGACTGCTGATTCTTAATTGAGTTATTGCTTTACGAATTTCATAGTTATCTATATTGTGAAGGTATGTTTCTTGTTTATAACAGTTTTTCAATTTGTTAAGAAAAGACAGCTTAGAATTATTTCTAATACAACTAAACCACTCTTGTATATGTGTGTCTTGTAGCCGGTAGCGAAGCTGGTGGGAAATATAATCTGTTTTATAAGATTCAGGTTTTATCCATATATGTCCAAAACCATGGTAATTAAGAGTGTCTTTTACATGATTAATCCAGTCATTGTCATCAGTAAGTACAGTTTTGTATGCATCGTGGAGCAGAGAGTCCTCAGGTAAGTTTACCAAACGGTGCCAGTATTTGATGAGCTGAATTTTAGCAGATATCATAATGGGGAAAGTTCCTAATTCTCCTCGTACACCGTCGTTAGATGATTTTGAATGGACTCCAAGTAGAAATGTTTGGAAACGCATGTCAATTATATCGAATTCTGGGATGGCTAGAGGAAGGCGTATGTTATCGATTGAGAAATCATCCTTTCTTAAATTAAACCCAGACGCGTGTCTTAGGAACAAGTCTTTGTCTGATCTTCTTTCAAAATTAATGGTATAAGAATGAGTTAGATCAGTACAAGAGCTTTTTCGGATCGATACTGGAATGTCATAATCAATTTGGAGTTTTTTCAATACAAAAGAGAAAATATTTTTTGGGGAAGACACAGGAATGTTTTTAGATACGATAAGTTTCTGTCAATCAGTGATTTTGAGGTATGGTCAAAGCATGTTAACTCAGATCCATACAAAAGGATAGGTTTTACAAATTTGTCAAAAAGATTTTTACCTAACTTTATTGAAATATTTTCCGATGATAAAAGTGATTTTAATTTGAATAAAGCTCTCATAGCTTTTGTTTTTAAGAACTTTCTGGCTGTTTTAAATTTACCTGAGGACGTAAAGGGGATACCAAGGTAGGTGTAACTGTCCGTAACTTCTATTTCCTTATCATAGATAAAGAATTCTTTAGAGATTTTTTTAGTAATACCTTTAGAGAAGACAATAACTTTTGTTTTAGAGACATTAACAGTTAGTTTCCAATTATTACAATATGTTTCTAGAGTACTGATGCATTGTTGGAGTCCATGCTTTGACAATGAGATCAAAGCAAGGTCGTCAGCCCAAGACAGACAATTAATAGATTTTGAAGTTAAAGTAGCAGCATCACATTTGTCACGATCAAAACATTGCGGCAGGTCATTGATAAACAGGTTAAATAACAAAGGACTTAAGTTACACCCTTGTCTTACACCACATGTTGAAACAAAGGTATCTGATAAGCCGTTCTCTATCCTAACTGCATAATTAACATTCAAGTACATAGATTTCAATACATTGAAAAAGTTTCCACCAATGCCATAATGTATCAATTTGTAGAACAATCCATCACGCCATACAGAGTCGAATGCTTTTTTCATATCAACAAAACAAACAAACAAACAAACAAACAATCTACCTTTCTTTTTTTGTGTATATTTCTCAATAAGGGATTTTAGAATAAAGACATTGTCGGCGGTCCGGCACTTTTTTCTAAAGCCGAACTGTGTGTCGGCTAATAAATTATTGTTTTCTATAAAGTTTTGTAATCTAGTATTCAAGAGACGTGTAAACAATTTTGACAGACAACTGGACAGAGCGATCCCTCTGTAGTTATCAATATATATCATACATGTGTGTTTATTCAATGTGATGCATCGGGGGTGAGAGGTAGGTATGTACATGTATCAAAGTCCGATTATGTACATGGAATTTTTAAATTTCCTCATTAATTATGCAAATTAAGTCCTCATTTACATAATTTGAATTTTATTGTGTACCTGTGCCAAAGGACTGCCTGCCGAGTGCCATGATGGATAAGGCGGCATGGAGGGAGAGGGTCTGGGACCGGGAGACCCGACCTGATGAAATGTGTACATCTATGTCTAAGCTACCTACATGCCAACAATCATGAAAATCTGATTCCTTTCTTGATTTATCCGCTTTGAAATATTTTGCCGGAAACTCCCCTGTAGTTCCAGAACAAGCTGCTAGGGGAACCAAACCCACACCACTTGTTCCTGACATGAAAAGCTATCAGCCACCAAAAAATCAAGACTATATGTATAGCATGTATAGGCGGCCAACATTTGACACTAACCTTTGTCTTCCTAAGACCGACCTAGCCTGTGTTTACAAGCTCTCGGCCGGAGGTTAATGACCCCCACCCCAAGGGGGGCGGCAACTTCGGGGCGGCGGCCGCCAGGAGCGCGATTAGTCAGGCTAAGACCGACCCACATACTAAATATCATCACAATACATAAAGGCCTTCTTAAGTTATGCTGACCACAAGTATGCGGAAACACACACATGCACGCACGCACACACACACACACACACGTTCTTTGCACATTTTGTTTTACCTCAATGTGTAGTTGAGTACTTACAAGACATTTTTTTGAAATAAATAAATCATGTATAATTTTATTTGAGACTTGTGTGTTTATTAGTTTATGATGATGATGTGTGTTTATTAGTTTTTAATTCTTTGTTGTCAAGTTGCTATGTAGAATAGCTAATCATTGACTTTTATTAAAGTACACATGTACTAGTATGGTAACTAGAGCAACCTGAAATAGTGATGGGCAACCTAGCTTTTGGCTTTCGAACCCTGGTGTTTCAAACCCTGGTGTGTGTGCGCGTCTGCATGTGTGTGTGTGTGTGTGTGCGTGTGTGTGTGTGTGCGCGTGTGTGTATTGTGGTTTAGCACGATAACTCAAGAAGCTGAGTATGGATTGTCACGAAACTTGGTAGGTGGGTAGGTCTTGATAAAACCTCAAAATGATTAGATTTTGGCCCCCACCCGGCAGCTTGCTATGGTACTGGAGCAGTTTCGATATCTTGTGATCTGTGATCTTATGATAGTGTCACGAATTTTGGATGGTAGATAGTGCTTATGCTTGGGAATAAGTGACATAAGTTTGGGCCCCCTAGAACCTACTAGTAGGTTGTTCTGGACCTGCAGGGCATTTGTTTAAAAATCTTTAAGAAAGGATAACTGAACTGGTTGACAGATCGTTGTGATTTTTGGTAGGTACCTTAGGTGATGCTTGATGTAATTAGATCATAATTATTCAAATCAGGATATAATTTGCATAATTAATTAGGAAAGTCTATGAATATGCTATGTTCAAAGATAAGACCATTCAAAAATGTGACAAATGTAATTGAGAACATGAGGAACATTGGCATAAATATATATTATGTAAATGAAGACATAATTTTCATAATTACTTGAAAATGTTATGATTTCATATGGTAACTGCTGGGAATTGCACACCACATTTGGAAGTTAAGTGAAGGTGAATATCATTAAACAAAATTTATTTAAATCAGAACTTCATTTGCATAATTTAAGAGGAAATACTAGAATAGCCTTCTTTGCTAAAATAAGACTGCCGTTGGGTCATATGATCAATTGTAACTGACAAACTTCTTGCAGATGTGCATCTTATTTGCATAGTGAATGATAAACATTTCTAATTCATCAGTTGTAAATGTATGTGAAAGGTATGAGGTCGTGGGAGTGTTGTTTAAAAATCAAGGAGGATAACTCAAGAACTGGTTGATGGATCGTCATGATTTTGGGTATGTACTAGGCAGCTTTAGTGATGCTTGACATTATCAGATGATAATTATGCAAATCAGGATTTAATTTGCATGAGGAAATTTAGGGTATGTAGGTAGCTTTAGTGATGGTTCTGGGTCAGAGTTTAAATCTGACCAGAGTCTAAGTAAGTGTGCAGTAAATTGCTGGAAACGTAACTTTGTTTTGTATGTTTCGGTAGCATGATATCGTAATAGCTGTGTACATGTCTTTGTATTTTCTGAAAAGAAGTTGTTTAATTGTAGCCTTTATAGGTGGCGTAATGTTGGCGGTCCAGGTATTAGTCCGCACGGATGGTAATGTTGCCTTTTCGCCTGATCACCGGGATGGTGCATTCTATGTGCGTTATGGGTGTGTTTGGGTAATCTGCGGTAAACTTATCGCATCGATTTTAATTTTTCCCCATTTTTCGGAAACATTAGGTACTGAGCTTCTTCGAGTACCCCTTTCAACTAGAGGAATGAAAAATTCCGACCTGCATTTATTACAGACAGGACAGCCCTTTGGGCTGAGGGTGTCAAATTTGCTACGAACTCCGGTCCGAGACCTTATGCTTGACATTATTAGATTGATAATTATGCAAATCAGGACCAAATTTGCATGAGGAAATTCCATAAATCTGCTGTGCTCCATGATAGGAGTATTTAAACTTGTGACGTATGTAGTTGAGAATGAAAGGAACATTATCAGATACTGATTATATACTAAATAAAGACCTAATATTCATAATCAAGGAGAAACTGTCAAGATGAAAGTAGTAACTGCTGGGAATCGATACTTGTGGTATTTGGAAGTTAAGAGAAAATGAATATCATTCAACACTAGTTTGGTGTAAATTTTTATATGAAAGTAAAAGTGGTACCATTGTTAAGTGGTATAGTTAGAAATTGTTCATTTGTACATTCAGCAACAATCTGAGAAAGGTTAAAAATTGACAGTAGCTAGACTTTAAAAAGTCCAAGACATGTGTGCTTCTTTCCAAATTCAAAGTTACTGTTGCTTAAACGCAAAGCTGTTCTATATAATGCCGTTATACTCCATTGAACATAGTACCGCGTAAAGAGCGTGCCGCTTCCGGGTTTGCTCAGTTGTGTTCAGGACGCCGTGGGGGCGCACGGACACACGGAGAATGTGCTCCCGCAAGTCCGTGGTTATACTCCTGGATTGCTTTATATTGCATATCCTACACCCTAAAGGGTTATCTTATGATGGTATCATCATGATCAGTCATAAATAAAGGGGTCGTTTCCCCCATTGTTGAAATTTGATCTTAGGGTTGTCAATAAGTTGCTCTGTGCTTTTATGAGTCCGTGTTTGAAAAGTTGTGTTTCTCTTGAAAATTTGGATTTTTTTTTAAGGATTGAGTTTGTCCAGTGTCTCTTTCAGGGAGTCAACCTTAGATTGTACTGCTGAAGCCATAAGTTGAAACTGCTGGTCTCCCATGATGGCAGACAGGAGGGAGGACAGAGTGCGCAGGTCCAGCCTGTGGTGATGCCGTCTGGATGGTTGTACCTCCACAGCTTCCTGGCCCCACACCTGCAGGTCATGTAGCCTCCGCTCAGCGATACACACCAGGAAGTCCACAAACTCTGCATAGTTTATCCCACTACTGGCCTTCAGCACCACCTACAGTTTGAAATATAATTAAAAAGTTGTTTTCTTAGATATGTGACTGTTAACTTGGTATTATATAATAACATTGTTTCAAGTACATTTGTACAATTTAGATTTGAATTTTTCTATCAAATTGCATTCTTATAGGTGCAAGATCTACTTATATCTTTTTCCTCTTAGGCCACAGCAAGTACAAGTAATTTTTCTGGATGACATCAGTGCGTGCATTGATTTTTGCCCGATTTCTGGAAAAAAACAAGAAATTTTGTTGCATTCTGACAGTGGGCAACATGCCAAAAATGGGCAAATATGTCATAAATGTCCAACAGCAAGACAAGGTTCTCATTTGTTGTTTAGATTTTTTACTGTACTTTGATATAGTGTGTATTTCATTCCTTTTATATGTGATGTTACCACTGAATCAAAACCATTTGTATACTGATTGATTTATTTAGACATTCATTTTTTTCAAAGTTGTTTCAGAAATGAATGTTTTGTTGTAATATTTGGCATAATAAGGCCACAGCAAGTAATGTTTATGGATGACATCAGCGCGTGCATTGATTTTCGCCTGATTTTGGAGAAAAAACAAGAATTTTTTTGCCTTTTGACGGTGGTCAACACGCCGGAAATGTCGTAAATGTCTATCAGTTCAAAGACCATCAGGGATGAAGCAAACTTGAGGAACAATTGCTTGCGTTTGATGACAAGTGTTGACAGTCTAAGGTGCTCCATTGCATGTGAATACCCAATGTAGTAGCTCCCATGATGGTACGATAAGCTCTTTTCTCCAATTTTTCTAGTTTGGAAATGTGTACACATCTACATGGGCAGGTAATACTGTTGAATACAGGAATAAAAGACTTGTTCGTTGTGATATTATGTTTTGTCCTCTCAATTCTTGTTGACAAGGCTTATGACGTAAAAATTTGAAAATGTAGGAATCTTTTTTTTGCCCGCCTTGTTTTTTCTCTCGCCCTATCACATTAGATTTGGAGTCTGCGGAGGATGTCATCCATAAAACTTACTTGCTGTGGCCTTATAAAAAATACACTGTGCAGTATTCATCTTAACCTGGTATCCAGTCTAACGCGATTGGGGCGAATTTTCTTCGAGCCCGCTGAAGCTTTCCTCCGCCCACAGCAAGGTTCCCTGGTAGGTTTATCACGGGAGATTAATTGGCCCCATCGCAAACTTGGTGGTGGGGCTAATCAAATCCCGTGCCAAACTCCTATCACAGGCGTAACACCTCCTACTGGCCCCTAAGAGACCCTGCCCCAACCACGATTGACTGGATACCCAATGTAGTAGCTGGATACCCAATGTTTTTTTATTTTATTTTTTTTTTTACAATCCAACGATTTTATTCTTCAAAGCCCTTAAATCATTAACATGTCATACATAAACATACTTAACTGAAGATCAGACATAAGTTTGACACAAGTTCAGAAAAATTCGGAATACATCATCTTTCCTTCTATAATCGTCTTTCCATTCTAACCAGGAAATAAATATTGTGTATTTAGCAACAGTTATGTGATTTGCACTACTATTTCTCACTCCCAGTAACACTTCTTGATCCTTAATATCAATGTGTGTTTCGTTTTCTATCCTACTCCAGAAGTTGTCTAATCTACGACACTCCAAAATCATATGTTGATAATTTTCAAGTTTGTTGCACAATGTTACTGGGAGTGAGAGGTGTTACTGGGAGTGAGGTACCTGCTACATGAGTGGAAAATACGAAATGTATCTGGATACCCAATGTTGGTATTTCACACTATCAACACAAGTATACTAACAAAATACATTATACAACAAGAATTCGGAGACCTCATATCTCCATGAAACACAAAATTACATATATTTGACATGTGAAAATCCTGTCCTTTTGTTTCATTTCAATATGTCATAATTAATTATGCAAATGACCTGTACATTAACATAATATATGCATAGTGATGCTAACCTTTAACTAACTTACACATGTCACAACTATGAAATTCCCATCATTTACCACTATAGAATAGTAGGAATCATAGAATCTTTACCCGGTACATCAATTATGCAAATTAGCTCCTTATTTGCATAATTGGTATCTGTTTATTTTCCACTTGCCATAGGTTATACACATTACATGTATGAAAGTCATATTATGTAAAACACTGGAATTACCGAATTTCCTCCTTAATTATGCAAATTAAGTCTTCATTTGCATAATTTGTATTTCAATATATACATCTCTGTCTAAGGGGAAATTTTGAAGTCTTGACTCTCTGAAATACTATTTTCTGCGTTTTGAGGGGCAGATTTTGCTGGTAGGGTGAGCTTAGTTTAATGACATCTCTTTCCATATCTTTACATGCTGTTTTTTGTCCATCAAAGGTGATAGATTGGGCAAAATTTGTGTCCATTATGAGCAGCAAAATTCCGTCAAATGATAGAAAGACGCTGTCTAGAACACAGGTGTAGATAGAGTGGTGAGTACTAACCTGACAATGTCCCTGCCAATCCTCCATATCTGTACAGTCGGAGAGGGCCTGCTGCACCCTGCCCAGCTCAGCCTGGAGGAAGGACCACATCATGTGGACATTGCAGCAGTTAATCCAGTTGTGGTTTATAGAAATGGTATCTTCCTGCAGACAATGGAAATTATCAGTCAAGCGCCACTAACTGACCCAGTCCAATGGGTCTGGAACTTTTTGCCTAACGGTTATGGCGTCAAGTTCACCTGGATCTGGCAACCTGGGCTAGGAGACTGTTACAGTACTAGTCTCGCCTCTTGTTTCAGCAGTTCCCACACCAGCCCTGTGAGTAATGGCATAGTGTGCCGCACAGGGATGTCAAACTCTGAGATTCAAGGATGAATCTAAAAGAGGGAGTAGTGTAACAGTGTATCCCATATGGTATATAGTGGTTAGGATTTGGCACACTCACCGCCAAGGCCTGGGTTTGATTCCTGGTGTGGGAACCGCTGAAACAAGATAAAGGCGAGGAGTACATGTCTACTGGCCCCGGGAATCCGGTTGCCAGCTCCCGAACCCAATGCCATAACCGCTTGTGGCCAAAAGGTCCAGACCCATTGGTCAGGACTGGGTCAGTTTTTTTTCATTAAAATGGCACTTGAACCCCACTGTTACATTTCTACTGCTCATATTAATGTCAATCACTTCTGTCCCATTACTGGAAGTTCTGCATGTTACCCTTTACAGATCAAGAGTAACTGTGACTGTCATACACAGTGTTCCCGCCCAACTGGAGGGCCGCAGGCAGGCGCGAGCTTTCCAGGGGGGTCCGGGGGCATGCCCCCCTCTGGAAATTTTGAAATTTTTAACCCTCTTAAACACCATTTCCCGCATTCTGAGAGGCAAATAATTGTTGAGTAAAGGTAAGTTTAATGCCAATCAAACCCCAGACTTTTTTTCTGGGATGGCCTCCTCTCGGGCTTAGGCCGTCCCCAGCAGGAAGAGGGCATCAAAGGACTGTGGGACGGCTGTCTGGCGGGAACACTGGTCATACAACACATTAAATACTGAACATTTTCCCCTTAAGTTACTACATAATCTCACAACTTCATTGACGTTACCAAGAGCCTGAAGTCTTATAATGATATTATTATAAATATCATAATGGTTTTTTGCAGTGACTTGCAGAAATTTTCAAGTAACATTTTTGTCAGCAAAAAAATGTACAGTGCTTTGGTCTCATTCAGGTTTTCTTATACATGTGAACAAATCCTCCTCTTATACTTTTAACTGTCAGATTGGTCTATGTACAACTGCTACATACATACATGTAGAATATAATGTGTAATTTTCAGCTAATTTTCAGCCTTGCCAATACATGTATATAGTTATTACGTGACTGTATGCAGTCATGATCACAGTGACTGTGTAAATGAAAATCATGTTTCACTGCATGTTTGAACTGTTTTTTTTATTTACCATGTTATATACTTGATGGTGCCAGCCACTGGGCACAAACAGAACCTCCCCTGGGCCTTGAATAACTTCCATGGGCCTGCTGTCCTTGTGGTAGTGTGGATATCTTTTGGAGTTCAGAAGTTCCTCTGATCTTACGTCATACACAAGACTGCCAGTAGTGTCACGTAGCTGGTGAAAGCAACCCAATGACATGTCATAAAACATGAGAGCTATTGTCTTTTAGCAGTGAATATTTTGAAGGTTTCACAGTACTCACATAAAGGATTAAAGTGCTTATGCTGCCAATGACACTAAAAAAAACAACAGTTCTATATAAGATATAGAAGTTTATTACAGTTTACGAATGATTTCAATTGTGTTTCACGGGGATATGGTAAATATAAACCGAACACCGTTGCAACATTAGCGAGCACGTTGGTGTCCTGTGGTGTTAAGGCAAGGTTTATGGTTTTAGACCCCGTTCATACGGATGCGCGTTGAGCTCGATTCGGGTAAACCACATTCCTCACATCTGGTCCACGTGCCACACGTTCCTTCTAAACCGTGCCCGAGAACGATTCGCCTAAACTACATCCATTGTTGTTTGATGAAAAGACGCAATGTGGCGTCTTGCCAATGTTAGAGGTTAGGGGTGAAAGTGCATCCTGCCGTAGAAGTTGTCGTGTTTTTCTTATGGATAATCGCTTGCAACCGGCTCAGAGGAGTACGAAGGAGACGCAGGCTACGGGTGGCCCTTGTAAGAATTCGTTGCCGCCACCGCCACTTGATATTTGCGGACCCCGAAGTCAATGACCGGGTCAATATGCAAAGTAAACCTGATGAAAGCGCATCGGCACGTTCAGACGCAATTCGCGATCCAGTCAAGGCGGTTTGAAACCATATCCAGATGTGGTTTGGGATCGAGGCGCTTTCAATGCGATTCGGAGCGTTCAGATGGAGCCACATGAATCCAGAATCCGGCCAAACCACATCGAAAGCGCTTTCAGCGCATCCGTATGAACGGGGTCTTAGTGTGGGTTCACTTGGGGTTCTCGCCAGCCTGAAAATTTTGTCCATCTTCTCAATTTTGTATGATGGAAAATTTCTACCGGAAATAATTTTTCCATCCCACCACACTGATTTCCATCATGGTGCTGGCGGTAAGATTAACACTTGTCTCTCAGATGAATCATGACTACAGTTAAACCTCCTTGCAGTAACTTTACTTGGGATAAACAACTTTATGGCCTCGGCTCAGGCATTCACATCTGGAATGTGTTCCGATATCACGGTGTTGCAGTCTTCTTGGAATTAAGCTCATCATAGTTAACCTTAACAAAATCAAAGCTGGTTCGTTTGTCAGACCTTTGGAACCTTAATAGACATCATTCCAGTAATAAAAGCCTCAGGATGGCTCAGTTGGCCAGCGGTCTCTGGGTACATGTAAGTACCGTTGTCCGTAAGAAGACCCGGTGAGACACAGATGATGACGTGTTGGTACTACGCTCAGATATCAACTGAGCAAAATAATGTTATCAGACACAAAACTATTTTATCATACCAGAGGCATTATCTGACAGATGGGAGGAAAGTTGTCTGTAATCATGGTTACCTGTTCCTCTTGGCCAGGTGGGAAGAACAGCCACTGTTTACGTCCACAGATGTTGGCTGACCAGCTGTAGGAGTGGAAAACATCTGCATGGAGAGGTGTCCTGAGGAAACATGTACAAGACCATTTAAATCAATCAATCAATCAATCAATCAATCAATCAATCTTTACTCAAACAACTCGCAGGCAAAAGTCTGAATTGTGTTGTTTTTACAAGTTTGAGGAGGGAGCTATAAACGATTCGACATAAAAAGATTGCAGATCAGGGTCCAAAAGTAACCCACTCACCAGGCAAGATTATTGGAGATGCCAGGTTGCATGGCATGCATTTAAG
Source organism: Branchiostoma floridae x Branchiostoma japonicum (assembly GCA_013266295.2). Classification (NCBI taxonomy): domain Eukaryota; kingdom Metazoa; phylum Chordata; class Leptocardii; order Amphioxiformes; family Branchiostomatidae; genus Branchiostoma; species Branchiostoma floridae x Branchiostoma japonicum. The sequence goes on from CM023826.1 coordinate 18,883,752, forward strand.
TTATCAATTTTATATAGCACAAAATTATCCCAGCTTCAGAAGTAAACTGTGTTTCACATGTGAGCCAGACTTATGGCTTGCCTTCTAAAATTAGAACCTTGTCGTCAACCGGAAATATTGATGGACAACCTAAGCCGAAGCTGTTGTGTACCCATCATGCTCTAGCCAGCGCCTGTTTGTCTGTCATTGACAGATATTTGCGGCATGGGGTGGAAAAATTTTAAAATCAATTTGTCAACCTTGATGGACAAAACTGACAAATAAGTTGGGTAAAGATATAAATTCCAAAGGACCACCCACAATCACTCTCAACCCCAACCCTGGTACAATGTAGCTTATCATTACATGTATTGACTTTCTTTTACAAACATTGAGTACATGTTGATTTGTTTTCACCCACTTCTAAATCCGCTCCAAGTCATGTAGTTGGTTTTGCAACTGTGCCACAGTAGTATCCAATGCTGACGGGATTGACTCATCTGCGTACATTACTACCATGCTATGGTTTGTTATTGTGGGTAGATCATTTGCAAATATGGAGAATAGTGATGGTCAAAGGCAGCTGCCCTGGGGCACACCACACTTGGTTTCTCTGTAAGATTTAAAAACTACCATTTACAAATGCATACATTGTACCTTGGGGATTACTGTTACTGCATTTAGTAGAGTGATCTCTTTAAAAGACACTGTTCTTTTAATGTGGGGGAATTTGGAGGTCGATGTTACTTGTGGCAGAACTACCAGCTGAGGGTTTAATAGCGACAGTCACATGTTACACACAGACTCAGCTCAGCTCAAGCCTTAATGGTGTGTCAATATAACGTTACTTACCATGAGCCCTTTGGCCCCATGTACACAAAACGATAGTCATCTGCACCGTGGTACCGCAAATCCCAAAACTCATTTAGCCAGTCTGACTGGAAGAACACTGGGGTTTCATATGCACCATAGTCTGGGCAAGACCTGCAAATGACACAATTAAGCATTCATCACCTTGGGCAGGATGTCCTAAACAATCATAACTACAGTCAAACGTGGCGGGCCAGCCACCTGGAGCAGCTAGTCAACCACTCCAGTCATCCATCATCACAAGGCACATCAAACTAGCGCTGTGTACCAGTACTGTGTACCATTACAGTACCACGAAAATCGATTAGGTCCAAAATAGCGAATTACTAAGTACCGGTACATCTAGAAGGAGCATAACTAATATGCAACAGACCTTTCATTCAAGGACAGCTAGTCTAAGAGTATTGTATGCAACAAGAAACAGTCCACATGGTTCTGTTTTGTTTTGTTTGAATAAGGCATAAGGCCACCGAGTTCTGTCCTGTTTTATTTGAATAAAGATTCTGTCAAGTTTACAATATGTATTACTCAGTTTTAAGGGGGCACACCCCAGTTTATTTCGGGTTGCAATTGGAGGCTGCACACTCTCAAGTCTAGCGACCGTCTCTCCCCGGGAATAATTCGGAAGGAAAATAACTGAATATGGGACGATAGCATATCCCTTTAGCTACAAGACTGAGTTTTGTTTCTTCAACGTCTTTAATTTTGGTAAAATTAACAGAAAAAACATTATTTTCACGCCAAAATTAATGCACAAAATTGGAAAATTTCTTGTAGGATAATCCCATAGAAAAAATTTTCTGGCAGAAATGACTAATATTGGCAGAAAAACACAAACCTTGTCTATATCCGAGTCAATTATTATAAAGAAAATCCTAGTATACTAATTTTCTTTGTAATCATCCACGGCGCGAGGGGTTGCAAATTGACTCACAGGACGCCACAGCGCTAAATATGGGTCAACCGGGCGGATTAATGGCACGCAAGAATACCCAGAAGTAAGGCTTGAAGCCAAAATCAATTTTCATCCAAAAATCACCATTTCTTACACTTTTCAACCATGTTGTATTTAATGTGATTTCACAGCAGGTTATGAGAAATGTTCACCTCAAACTTGGACCCTCAAAACCCTTTTGGTACTTCTTTTTACCGCGGACTACCATGGACCCTGGTCGCGGAAGAACTTGGGTGTGCACCCTTAAATGTTATTGAGGAAGTTCAGAAGAACATATGGTAATTTGTCTAATTATTCAAGTACAGGTACAGGTCCAGACCTGTACATGTACCTGTACCTAAACCTCTGTACCAGTACCTGTACCTGATGTCACGTTTAGGTACGCAGCCCTACATCAAACAGTTCTGTCCAACTTTACATGTACATCAGTCAGACCCTCTTGTTTGGAGCACGCCACAGCAAACTGATTATGCAAATTAGGTCTTCATTTACAGTTAGTCAGAATATTCCTCAATCAGCGACGATTGGAAAAGGTAAAAAACACATACATCAGTACATAATGATACATCCAAATTTTTTATTGAGGAATATTCTACTAACTGTGATTTATAGGTGACTGATGAACCTCTTCAATGTCAATGATAGGTCTTCATTTACATAATCAATATCTTCTCATTCTCAATTACATCTATCACAAGTTTGAATAGTGCATAATCATTGGTCACAGCAGATTTATAGGATGTGCTCATTAATTCTGCAAAGTTAGATCCTGATGTACATAATTATCATCTGAATATCGCAAGCATCACTTAAGATTACATTGTAGATTGTACATACCAAAAACGGTAACAATTTGTCAACTGGTTCTTGAGTTATCCCCCCTCAAAGCTTTTTAAACAAATGCCCCTGCAGCTCTGGTGGGGATTGTGCTAACTGGCGTGATCCTGGGGGATTGCACCACGGGGCTGAGGAGATGAGACGCCCTTCTTTCAGGGACACCAGGACAAGCATGCAGGTGCCACTCAGTTCAGGACAAAGGACACTAGCTGCATCTTTCTGTCTTCTTCAAGTTTGTCTTTTGACAGCCATGTGGGGCGCTGGGAAGCGCAAAACCAGAAAACCCCTCAGGTACAGGGATGGAGATTTTTCTGACGACTTTACCCAGACTCTGACACAGGATTCCTTGTGCAACAGTGGATCAGGTCTACAGGAGCACATGGAACGGGAGCTCACCAACTTGAGCAAAGACCTGGAGGAGATATCAAACCGGAAGTTCCGCTCTAGAGCAGAGAGAAACTGGGATTTGATTGCAATTATAATAACTTTTTAATAGTGGCTCTATGCTGCATAGCTTAATATGATTTGGCGAAGGTATGTGTTTGCAGAACTCTAGTTTCAATGTTCCTGCCTGGCAAAATGACCTACAAGAGTTCCACAACCTCATACCTTAACAAAAATGATTTTAACCTTTATATTTTTTAATTACAACAACCAAATTATGGTTTCTCATTGATTATGCAAATAAGATCATTCGCATGAATAATATCATGAAAATGAATAATATCAACTATTTGCATAAATTATGTTTAATGATGTTCATCTTCACTTGACTTTCAAATGCCACATGTATGAAAAAAATTCCTGTCTTTGCATAAGTTCAGTTATGATATTCTCCATTCAAATATCAGTTGTCTAATGACAGTCTTTCAAAATTGTTAAGATAAGAATTCTCACTGGCATTTCTGCATAAATCATGTAAATGATGTCCTGAATAGTATATTCTTTTATCACGTTATATACGTATTTACTTGCTCACCTTCATGAAACTCAAAATAGCCTGGTGTATAACTATAAGTGACATCTAAGTACACCCTGATCTCGAAATAGGCATAATATTATATTGTATAAGTGACGTCTAAGGTCTACATGATCTAGACCTTGCAAGTGACACGTATACAACATGTGATAACATCAGAATCAATCCACAGTGCGACTGTACCTGCAGAAGTGCCAGTCTTTCAGGTATAAACATGGCTTGCTGGGTGCGTGTTTACTTGTGTGCAAGTCCTGCCAATAGTCTAAGAACTCTGCTAGCATCATGTCACATTTGGGCTGTGCCTGGAATTCCACTCTCTTACAGTCAGCCACTGGAACAGTCAGGTTGCCTAAAACATAACAGTTAATAATCACAACTTTCTTCTTGTCACAAATAATTCAGGGGCTTCAAATAGATTTTATTTGAAGCTCCTTGCTTGATTCTATTTCACTCCTTACGGGTTGGTGGAAAGAGCGGTCCAGTCTAGAAGGCAGAAAAGGCAGTCCAGTCTGGTTAGGGGTGGAAAAATTGATCCGACCTAGTTGTGCCCCCTGGCAGGAAGTGATAGAATTGCTAGCAGCTTGGTACCCCTCTGATGAATTGCCATATGTCCCAATTTAAAGCATGCTGATTGGCTATAATTTCTTAGCTCGACAGACATTTTTAGACAAAAAAAGTGTAGTCTGAAAGAGTCCATTCTTGAATAGGGTATTTTCTAAATTCAATGTCGGACTAGGGTGATTATGAAAATGTCATTTTTTTCTGTGGAAGTGTTTTTGGGCTGGTCAATAACATAACATGGTGGTCACTGGAGAAGTTCATTCTTGAAAAGGGGGACAACTTTTTGAAATTCAATTTTGGACTGAGGGGATTAAAAATGAAAAAGTCCAATTTTTTGTGTGGAACTTTTCGGACTGTGCCATAGCATAACGGGGTTCCTGGAAGAGTACGTTCTTGACAAGGCTGGGAAATTTGTTTAAATTCAATTTTGGAGTGGGGTGTTTGAGTTTAAGGTGCAAACTACAAAATATCTAAAAAAATGAGGTTACCCCTTATGACTGATGAATTATAGATTTCCCCCTAATTATGCAAATAAGGTCCTCATTTGCATGAATTACATCACTTGATCATACTCTCCTCCCAATGGCAGTGTTATCTTACCAAAGAAGGCCATTCTAGCATTTCCTCATAAATCATGCAAATGAGGTTCTGATTTAAATAAGTTATGTTGAGTGATGTTCACCTCCAGTCAACTTCAAAATGCGCAAGTATGAAATTGCCAGCATCAACCACTATGGAATTATAGTATTTTTTCATTAATTATGCAAATTGGGTCTTCATTTACATAATTGATATACGATGGTGTTCCTCTCATTCTTAATTACCTTCGCCAAGAAGGTTATGTTTTCGTGGCCGTGTGTGTATGTGTGTGTCTGTGTGTGTGTCTGTGTGTGTGTCAACAGCATAACTTGAGAAGGCAAAGATGGATTATCTTGATATTTGGTAGGTGGGTAGGTCTTGATGAGACCTTGAAATGATTAGATTTTGGGCCCCCTAGCGGCTTGTTATTGTACTGCAGCGGAACTTCCGGTTTTGATATCTCGTGATCTAGACATGCTAGGGTCATGATTTTTGGATGGTAGGTAGCTCTTGTGCTCGGGAAGAAGTGACGTACGTTTGGCCCCCCTAGTGGCTTTCTTTGGAACTGCAGGAGCATTTGTATGAAAATGTTTAAAGTAGGATAACTCAATAACCGGTTGACAGATCGTCTTGATATTTGGTGTGTAGGTAGCTTAGGTGATGCCTGACATAATTGAATGATAATTATGCAAATTATGATCTGATTTGCATAATTAATGAGGGATTTCCATAATTCAGTTACCTTCCATGATAGGACTATTCTACCTTGTGACATGTGTGAATAAGAATGAGAGGAACATTGCCATATATTAATTATGTAAATGAAGACATAATTTGCATAATTAATGAGAAAATACTATAATTCCATAGTGGTTGATGCTGCCAATTTCATACTTGTGCATTTCGAAGTTGACTGGAGGTGAACATCATTTAACATAACTTATTCAAATCAGGACCTCATTTGCATAATTTATGAGGAAGTGTGAGAATGGCCATCTTTGTGAAGATAAAACTGCCATTGGGATGAGAATATGATCAAGTGATGTAATTCATGCAAATAAGGATCTTATTTGCATAATTAGGGGAAAATCTACAATTTGTCAGTCATAAAGGGTAACCTCATTTGGCGAAGGTATGAGATCGTGGAACTCTAGTTACATATGTCACAAGGTAGAATAGTCCTATCATAGACGGTAGCTGAATTATAGAATTCCCTCATTAATTATGAAAATTAGATCATAAATTGCATAATTGTCATCTAATTATGTCAAGCATCACTTAAACTACCTACACACCAAATATCAAGACGATTTGTCAACCGGTTATTGAGTTATCCTACTTTAAACATTTTCAAACAAACGCTCCTGCAGTTCCAGAGCAAGCCGCTAGGGGGCCCAAACTTATGCCACTTCTTCCCGAGCATAAGAGCTACCTACCATCCCAAAATCATGACCCTAGCATGTCCAGATCACGAGATATCAAAACCGGAAGTTCCGCTGCAGTACCATAACAAGCCACCAGGGGGCCCAAAATCTAATCATTTCGAGGTCTCATCAAGACCTACCCACCTACCAAATATCAAGATAATCCATCTAAGCCTTCTCAAGTTATGCTGTTGACACACACACAGACACACAGACACACGGCCACGAAAACATAACCTTCTTAGCGAAGGTAACAAAAAATTCTGTCAGCATATCGGCTTGTGACGCACACTTTGAAATCGCCCTCTGTGGAGGTCAATTGAACTGCAGCCGACTCACCTTCAAAGCCAGTTGCATAATACGGCGCATTTATAAAGAAACTTGAAAACCTTCACAATCCAAATCATCCAGTCCAAACCCGACCTGTTTCTATACCATTAACACCACAGATTACACCTGGCTTCCTCTCACGTAAGACTTTCTAGCCGGGCTTCACGAATTTTGTCCGTACCATTTTCTTTACCTGTGTCATAGACTCGGGGGTTGCCCATAACTGCTACCTTGAAGGGGGGGGGGGGCATTTTTCACTTTTGGGCAGAAGTTATTTTAGAATGTTACACTTTTGCACAGAGATGATTTTGGAACAATTCATATTTGCACTGGGAAGGAGATGGAATGAAATATGCTGTATTTGGTTCCAAGCAAATGTCGACCTTTCTAGTCTTAAAATGCATGTTTCTAACAACCAAACCAGTAAGTAAGATGTAATGTTATAGATCAATAAATTCAAAACCATTCTATCATGGATTCACAATTACATGTATTTGTATCTCTTGGAGCCACTAACATTGTCCATGTACTGTTATGTTACTAATTCATGCTACTGTTATTATACTGGTACACCAAGCTAAATTCATTCCTTTATTTTGAGCCTATATTTTGTCAAAATTTGATATTTCTATCCTTTCGCTCCAAGTCGGCCTTGGGCTGCAGCCTGGGTGCCACCACATCACACAAACACACTATCGAAGACAAAAACTTCTTGGTGAATTTCACTGAAACAGCTTTTGTTTTCAAGGTGCCAGCCTGACTGCCAGATCATGTTCCAGCCATTATTGAGTGAGTGAGACTCCTGTATTCCGCATCACCCTCTGTCTTAGCTAATAGCTACTGGGCCTTGGCCGATCCGTCCTGCTGTCAGGCCGGAGCCTCGGGTGATATGGAATTATTATAACACTGTGTCGTATTCTATATATACAAACAGTGGGCTGCTATAGCCATTAAGGTGACTGCCTCATTCTTACCAAACAATTGTTTCAGAGTATTCCAGTTGGGTTTTCCGTCCTTGCTCACCCATTCTCTTCTGCAGCGCCATTGGCTAGTGATATGGCTTCCAAACAAACATGGACGGTTGGGTTGGAGATACAACAGGAAGAATTCCTGGTATGTGATTGGCTGTGAAATGAAGTCCACTTGGCAGCAGCTTGAAGCTTCCTCTTGCCAAGGCAGTAAGGCTGGATCCAAGACCGTTTCATCAAGAAGTGGAAGCTCCTGGCCGTCCATCTGTGTACTGTCTGTCTCTCATCTAGTCACATGTGAACTATAGGGGAGAGGACAGTAATGGTTTGCTGACAATTTGTTGCAGCTTTCATTGATTACAAACATTGGACAACTTTTTATTGAGTTGAAAACTTTGTACTTAAATGTCCAATTGTTCATCATCATTAGTAATTCGTTATCATTATCAATTAATCAATTGTTATCATTGTTCAATTGTCAACATATGTAGTGCTTCAATAACAAAGTTAGTATGAGTAAAAAAAGTACATACAGCTACTTTTTTGCTGCTATTAGATGGCAAATGTGTCTTGTTAATATTTCAACGGAATGCTTGTTTGCATTGAAGCATGAATGATATCTGATTTTTGGCAGGGTTAGGTGTATCAGAGTTACCAAAACAAACCTTACATGTTCTATGGTTATGCCAAGGAACCACTAAATAGCAGTACTACCCCCACCATCCCCAAACAGCCCATGCACAGCTCGGGGACAAGTAAAATCGTTAGAGACCAAAGGGTAACCTTGTAGGGGAGACCAGCCCACCAGCCCACCTGTTTCCAGAATCCCATGTAAATGTTACATCATTCAAGATAGCATGTAGCTGAAATAAGTTGTTTAACAGTTAGGCATGGATGGTAAGTGACATTCATATCACTGACACATCTAGACATATCAGACTTTACTCACAATGTGTACTGGAGCGACCTAGATAATATCGATGTCCAACTGAAAGTGAACAAACCATTTTGGGAGCGGAGCTGAGTGGCTAATCATTATTATCATATAGCCGGGTAGCGTTGACCAATCAGAGGTCCCCGTCTGCCATTGTTTATGACAACATAACACACCCACGCAGAGGTTATTAAAATCCAACGAACACCCGAACCAATCAGCGTCCACCTATATTACCGCCGGTGACGTCACTGACGTCACCGGCGGTAATAAGGTCGACGCTGATTGGTAGCCGAACGGTTCACTTTCGTCGGTAGCTCGAGGCCGTATTTGTGGACAAATTTCGGTATTTGTAGAGGTTTTGTGACTTAAAAAAACACTCTAGAGGAAAATAAAGCCTCGTACGTTGTTTTCATGGGTAATATCGCTGTATTACACGAGTCATTTTTCTCCCGCTTCGCCGAATTTGACAGAATGTCTCGCGGCCGCCACGTGCTTGGTAAGGGGATTTTTCCACAGTTCGTCTGTAAACATAAGTAGTAGTAGCCAATAAACTTAATTTCTGAGCCGTGGGCTTTGACAAGGAAATCAGGCAATTAGCGTTGTTTACATGATTTTAAAACGCCAGCGGGGCGTCCGATGTTCCACTAATGACAGCGATTCCCTTGTAGCGATGTGCGAAATGGTCATTGTAGACGCGATTATCGCCCATACACAAGTTTTCACAGACAATGCCGACGGGAAAATAGACGCCACTCAGCCCTGAAATGAGCGAATTTTCAGGAATTTTGGCAAAATTATCCGGAAAAACAGGGATGAAACACCCTAAATTTGGAAAGCAGTATACCGGCGCTGAGCTAGGAGTATACCGGCGCAGCGCCGTTGTTCCGTCGTCTGAACCTGGTTAATATAGGCTATATGATAATAACGTTAATGCCCCGCCTTATCCTCGGTGTATATGGTGAGATAATCCCTGGTCAGGTGCGATAACCACCGAATAAACCACCTCGTTCGCTACGCTCACTTGGTGGTTTATTCGGTGGTTATCGCACCTGACTAGGGATTATCTCACCATATACACCTCGGGGCGGTGCATTAACCCTTTAGTAGTTACTTGGTCGTCTGAAGGGGGACGAAATCGCTAGTGATTTGAGCGGGGGGGGGGACATTCCTGTGACACTGGTATACCAAGAGAAGATCTGCTTAGAGATTTCACTGACTTTAGTAACAGGAACAGCTGTAGTATAGGACAGGCACATCAGCTGGCGGTTACAGGAATAGGCTGTAGTGTATAGAACAGGCACACCAGCTGGCCGTAGGAACAGGAACAGGCTATGGTGACTGTAGAACAGGCACACCAGATGGCTGTAGGAACAGGAACAGGCTATGGTGACTGTGTAGGACAGGCACACCAGCTGGCTGTAGGAACAGGAACAGGCTGTGGTGACTGTGTAGGACAGGCACACCAGCTGGCTGTAGGAACAGGAACAGGCTATGGTGACTGTAGGACAGGCACACCAGCTGGCTGTAGGAACAGGAACAGGCTGTGGTGACTGTAGGAGTGTCAGGCACACCAGCTGGCTGTAAGAACAGGCTCCGCGGAGTATTGCTTTTGACCCCTGCTCCTCAGCCTCGTTTTGGTTCAAGAGGTCTGAAGCAGAAGACCTGGCGTCCCGCTGGTCAGCAGGAACTAAAAAAACACCCTGTACAAACTTCCACCAACAATGTCCAACGACCTGAGTAACCGTTTCTCCGTCATCCAGCCAGACATGCTGGATGACATCCGACAAAGCTTTAGCGAGATCGACTTGGATGGCAGCGGGTCAATCTCCACCAGTGAGCTGGGCGCGCTGTTCCGGGCGGTGGGGGAAGACCTGCCCGGATACAAGCTCCGCGAGCTCACGGCAGAACTCGATAAGAACAAAAATGGCACCATCGACTTCGAAGAGTTTGTCTCGGTAACGTTATGTTTTTTTTTCTCGTACATACTCAAGTAAATGCATAGGACAGACTCTCTCTCCTTTAAAATTGCTCTGCTTTTTTTATCTTCACGAGGAAGTGCTTCGCTGTGCGGATAAGAACCATCAGTAACTGTTAATAGTCTTAAAAAAAAGACTAACAAGAAACCGGGACGGGAGTGTTAACGTTACACACAGGCTTAACAACTCTACCAAGTTAGCAGGTTAGTCTAAAAGCTTTTGATTTGGAAGAATATCAGGAAAAATATTTCCCAGTTCAGCCACACAAATTACGACACAAATGCGTCTGGCTTTCTGGCCACAACCAAGCGTTCTGCAAACCTTCTGCCAGTTCTGGTCAAACTTGTTTTCTTAGCAAGTTAGTTGTCAGGTCAGCCCGTCCAGAGCTGGCCGTGTGTCGTCCTGTTGTCTTCAGGAGAACAAACATCGCACAACATTCCCCTGGAAAAACTAAAATCGTATCAAACAAATTTAATGTATGATTTTTTTAATAACATAGGCAGTAGTGAGTAAGTAGTGAGCATGCCTTTCACCCAACCCATATATTTTTGCTGTAGTAAGTTAGTGTAACACACAGATGTCCTTTCTGAATGTAGCAAAAGGGGAATTGGAACCCGTTGCTGGAATGCCCTATCTACGCACCTGTAACAGGTGCAGTACTTGTACAGGGAGTGGTCCTTTTTGGTGCACACATTACACAGATGAGTTTACATTAGGGGAGGGGTGTCCCCAGCATGTCAACCATGATTATGTTGTTACTGATTACACCATAAATCTTAGTAATTCATTAGTGAACATTAGAAATGCTGGTCACATAGTTATTTCTCATCAAAGTCATTGGCCCGAGTAGTTGTTTATAAAAATTACCTGACCACATGTTTCTAGTACGATACTTCTGAACTACCGGTTTGTATCTTTTTTTATTTTCTGATTCACAATGTTAGTTAGAAGCTCATGCATATGAAAAAGAATACAAGATACAATGTAGTAAATGTAACTATTCTTGTTTCACAGTCAAATTCTGCATGCTTGGTTCATGAAGGAAGTGTTGCTCTTACTTCCTTTAATTTTAGAATCCTGTTGTACTGGAAACATCCGTGCTGCAGTGTGTGTCTGTTGTAAAAGTGGGACTGTGGGAGTGATATCAGGTGTTTCATCAGGAAGAATTAAGGTTTCACTTCCTCTAAACTAATATTTCTACTTGTCAATTTATAAAAAATTGAAATTACCAGACAGTCATTGCTGATATCAGTAGAGGTGGTGTACTTGATCACTGTGTTATAGGAATTTTCCTCCATGTTTTTGCACATCATCTGTAACGTTACCTCATTATGGCTGCTGGTGGTGGAGCAGGACAGACTTCATCCAGGATTAGCATTGCATATTCCATCGTGAAATAGATAAATAAATAGATAGGAAAAACAGCAAAATAAAGAGTTGACAAACTTAATGGAAACACAGAATAATATTGTAAAATGCAGGCAAGATCAATGTTCTTCCCGCTGTTCAAGCAATGTGTATCGGCAATTTCCTGCCCGGCAGGAGGTAAATTTGTACCCCTGCCTGTGATGTTACCGCAGCCTGCATATGAATGCTGCGTTATTTCACATCTCAAACCAATTAGCAAACCTGATAATAACGCGTTGATATTGATAACTGGAAAGTAACGGGACAAGAACTGGGTAGATTACGGGTGAGAAACGGGAAACTAACTGGTGAGAAATGTAATAGTAATGCTGATGTTGGTTAACTATAATGAGGACAGTACTGTAGTTAAAGCAACAGGAAAATTTAATTTTGAACTCTAGGCCACACCAATTTAATTTGTTGGTTCTCGGATTCGCCTCTTCATTTTTTTCTGATTTGCAAAAAAAAAAAAAAAAAAAATTCTGGTTCTGAATCAACTCAAAAATGCTCATATTTTGCCTCCAACAGTTCAAGAAAGACCTGTTACTCCTAGTTGTTACAGTTATTACATCTACCAATGCACTGGTTTGATTAAAAGTTCAAAATTCATTATTCAAATTTTAACCCAGTCTTCTGTGTTGACTTCATGGCACCAATTCTAGCATTTGGGGCTATAATAGGATGCCCAGGCTTGTTTTTATTTTTATTTTTTTTCGCCCTGTCGCTTCATATTTTTTCTGAAAAAATCCGAGAACCAACAAATTAAATTGGTGTGGCCCTAAGTCATTTTACATGTCTTTTTGAAGTTTCTGGTAAGACCGAGGGCTCAGAGTCCTTTTTTCTACATACCTGCAGGTAACATCAAAATCACCTGCACCAGACAAGCTTTAACTAAATAAACATACACAGCCATGTCAGAATTATTCATACTAGGTGGGGCCTCCCCTGGGATACATTTAAGTTTGAAATATTAACTCCAAAGTATGGTTTTACTAGTAAATGCACAAAAGCTCTCAGGCAATATAATATTACAACATATCGACTCCCCAAAAACAAAAAAAATTCCATAACTAAATGGAAATCATCAATACAATGCCGTTCTTCACTCGATAAATGCCAGCACACAAACTTTTCTTCTTATTGTTGAGGTATCTACACGGTATCTACACGAACATATCTAGCCCAAAGTGTAAATGGAGGTGATTATTGTCGGGAGCCGACTGGATTTGGCTGGTTAGTTAACTGTTATTATATTTTTCAGGTTGTACACAATGTTTTTTAATTTTACATGAGAGTAGCCGCCCGAAAATGTAAAAAGATAGTCATGTAATGTCATGCAAAATGAACTTTCGACAGGGTTATATTTTTCCTAGTGGTGCACCTGGACTTTTGCTGGTGTGCCCGATTGTTTTGGGTTGGGAGCACCTAATTGGAAAAAGTTACTGGGGTAGTCTAGAGAATAGAATGTTAATGTTATAATATTTCTTGCACATTTTACACTGTACATTACAATCTGCAGTCTACATTACAAATACAATCTACATTACAATTGAAAAATCTTCACTAGAATATACAGTCTTCACCCAAAATGAAATAGTATGGCATGAACTTCAGACTGGTTAGCCTTACAGATACACAGGAGATGATACAGGGAAAATGAAAAATACAGGAACAATGAGCAAATTGCTGCAAAAGACTCAATATTTGCTCTTCATAGAAATCTTTGAATTCCTTATTGTGCCCCAGGCTGAAACTGCCCTGTTAGAATCAAAGTCAATCCTGCGTAGGACAGATTTTTTGAGCGTATAAACAGGCTCTTCTAGCATTTTGTCATAAATTATGCAAATGAGGTCCTGATTTAAATAAATTATGTTTAGTAATGTTCACCTTCACTGAACTTCCAAATATGGCAAGTATTAAATTCCTAGCAGTTACCACAATAAAATTGTAGCAATTTGCCATTAATTATGCATATTAGGTCTTTACATAATTAATATCTGCCAATGTTTCTGTCGTTCTCAATTACATTTGTCACAAGTGTTTCATAGCCCCTATTAAGGAACACAGCAGATTTATAGAATTTCCTCATTAATTATGCAAATTGGATACTGATTTGCATAATTGTAATTCAATTATGTCAAGCATCACTTAAGCTACCTACATACCAAAAATGACGACAATCTGTTAACCGGTTCTAATTTCCAAGCAGATCTAAGGGTGGCCAAAGACAGTATCCAATTGGCCAAACCGTATCCATTCAGCCACCCAGGCTTAATGGATACGGTTTGGCCAATTGGTTACTGTCTTTGGCCACCCTTAGATCTGCTTGGAGATTAAACTGGTTCTTGAGTTATCCTCTCTAGAAGATTTTAAAACAAACCTCCCTGCAGTTCCAGAACAAGCTGCTAGGGAGCCCACGTGACTTCTTCCCTAGCCCAAGAGCTACCTACCATCCAAAATTCATGACCCTAGCATGTCCAGATCGCGAGATATCAAAACCAGAAGTTCCGCTGCAGTACCATAACAAGCCGCCAGGGGGCCCAATATCTAATCATTTCTAGGTCTCATGAAGACCTACCCACCTACCAAGTTTCATGACATCCATCCAAAAAGCTTCTTGACTTATCGTGCTAAACCACATACATACACACACACACACACACACACATCCAAAATGCATGCAATGCTGCTTCTCTATTTCCAGTTTTTTTTAGCCAACCACACCAGGTCACCCCTACCCATCTGGATAAGGGAAGTGTGTTGAGTACTTTTTCATGCAGAGGTTTGATGCCTCAGCTGGATTATTTCTACTGTATATGTTAGTCATAAGAAATTGTGCGCCATCAACTTACTGCAGGTCTCATTCAACAAGAGTATTATTATACTGTAGTGTAATCCATTCATCACAGTCTATGTGTACATGTGCACAGTATTAGGAAAATCTATTCCATAAGCCTGAACCTAGGATTTTGTATTGTTAGCATTCATTTGTTTAAATAGCTTCTAAACTTAACATAATTTCTTTTTATAATGATTAACTTTCTGGTACAGCACCTGGGGAATAGATATTGGTGGTTTGTGTCTAAAACTCTGCAAGATTTCAGAATAATGATATAAACCACTGAAGTATGGACTGAACATTTGGAAACATTCTGCTAGCAGGACACATTTCATGGTTTAAAGTTAGTGGCAAACATTAGTCATGGTGCTGTGATTGAAATCTGATGAGATCATGTATAGGCAGGAAGCCATGTGTTACACTTCCATATATGTCCAGCTGGGGACAGGTCTGGACATCAGGCTTGAGGAAGTGATGAGATCATGTGAATGTTTGTTGTTTTGTGATCTCTCGCAGATCCAGAGAGGGGCACAGCCGAGTGCCCCCCCCCCAAAAAAAAATAGATGACTGGCCAAACACAAAATCTAATGAAAAACGTAACTCAAAGAATAGGAAGGAAGCCTATATGGTTACCAGGGGTTTTTCTAGAAAAATTTCACATGAGGGAGCAGCATCAGTAGCACGGTGAGGGAGCAAAGTGACCGAGGGGGGGTTGGTGCGGAGCCTTTGAAAATTTGAAGTTGAAATGGGACATTCTGAGGTTACTTGAGGGTTAAATTTGTGTGTCTTTAGAAAACAAACAACTATGATACCTATGGTTGTGTAAAACATCTGTTTACTTGGATTGTGCAACACCTTCAAAGGCCGGTATGACTAAATACCTCAACCCCCCTCAACTGACCTCAACCGACCACTTCCTGGTCTAATATGGAGTGTACATGTGTTAAGAACCCTTTTAAAGGCTATGGATACATTGCCTATGCAATTATAAATAGGAAAATCACTGTAGCTCTGACATTTTTACCAGTTTTTTACAGTGCACCGTGCGCCCGCGGAACAGCGTCCGCCATCTAATGATCTTGTTTGTTTACGTTGAGCCGCCGAAACGCATCGTGCCGCAAGTTTCAAGTCAAAATAAGGAAAGTAAAAAAGCTTGTGCAGCACGGAAACTCAGCAGATATACAGGGAGACCTCTTTAAACATCATGTTCCCGGTGGTGGATTTAGCACTCAATACTTGAGGGCGGATATAAAAGACGATAACCTACTTAAACATTTAGATTAGAGTCCACTTATATTAGAAGTTATAACTTGAAAAAACTCGCAAATACTTAGGAGTTACTTTGGGATTTTTATTTATAATCGTATAGACAATGTATCCAGAGCGTTAAAAATGGTTCATAAGCCACGTGCACTGCATTTAGGCCCGGTTGAGGGCGGTTGAGGGCGGTTGAGGGGGGTTGAAGTATTTAGGCAGACCCCTTCAAAGGCTACACTTTTCTAATACATTTTGTACATGTATCAACATTTAGACACACGTCCTCTTGCATTGAGAAATTTACAATATGCTAGATATAATGCTCAATACAAATTCCACTAATACAATACATGTATATGTAAAAGCCATAGGGGAAGGATGAACTAAAATATTTTGTTATTTTCTCTATATCTTTCCCAAATTTCCATTCATGCATTGCATATTCCCTTTAAAAAAAAATATAAATACATTGTACAACCAACAGTACATACTTTCTATAAATCAGCCTTTATAAACTTTTTAAAAACTAATGAAATGTTACTTGTGGCTCCAGAACTTCACAAGCTCAAACCTTCCACATGGCAACATTGCAACACTTCCATCCAAGCTGCTACAAACTCAGGAGTCTCATATTACCCTATGCTATAGCTATAGTATGCAAATGAAGGAGACCCAGCTACAAGGGCATGTTCTCAATGAACACTTTACTCCATTCAGACTTTAACTACTAGCTCTCAGTCTGGAGGATCCAACTACTTATTATCTCCATGCAAAATTATCTCCATGCAAAATGGAGATATTGTTTTGGGTCTGTCTGTGTGTCTGTCTGTCTGTGTGTCTGTGTTTCCGCATATTTGTGGTCAACATAACTTATGAAGGCATTTATAGATTGTGATGATATTTGGTATGTTGGTAGGTTATAGAAAGACAAAGGTCAAGGTCAAATATGGGCCGTCCGGTTTTTGTATCTTTTGTCCTGGACATGCTATTGTCTTAATTTCTTGGTGACATATAGCTTGAATAAAGAGACTCTTTCTACACAACCAAGTGTTTTCTTCAGCCGACGTTTCGGTGACCGTCTGTCACCTTCCTCAGGGCAATTCTGACTGGTTCACATTGCACTGCAGCATAGGTGTCGCTGCTAGAGATGCGTTCCCAAACGTATTTACATATCTACAAGTACACATGCACTGTTTAGGGAACTGTATTTACAATGCGGTCCCAAACGTACAGAAGTTGGATATATACAAAGTACAGGTACGGATAACAAACATGTAGGAAAAGTGTTGTTGTACACGAGTTATTTACTCCTACTTCTTAAGGATGCGGTCCCAAACGTGACTGAGTCTGTATCCCCCCTCATCCCGGTTCATGACAGGAGTAGATTTCCTAATCCATACAGCTTCCTTAATCCAACGTGTAACTCTATTGTCCTCTCTGTCTATTACTCTGGCCCCGTCCCAGTCTATTACACAGTTATTTCTCATGATGTGGTCTATCTGTCACTGCTGATTTGTTTGAGTTCTCTTCCTTCTCTGCTTCCTTCTTCTGTGCTCTGGTGTACCTTCCCACCTTGATGTTCTCTGCCTCCTTCCTATGCTCTTCAAGCCTGCATCCGAATTGACAGACGGTCACCGAAACGTCGGCTGAATAAAACACTTGGTTGTGTAGAAAGAGTCTCTTTATTCAGTGACTTACCAACCTGATGAAACTATTCACGGACATATAGCTTGTCCTGTCAAAAATAAGTGGCGTGGGTTTGGTCCCCCTAGTAGCTTGTTCTGGAACTGCAGGGGAGTTTCCGGTGAAATCTTTCAAATCGGATAAATCCAAAAAAGGAACAACGTATTTTCATCATTTTTGGTATGTAGGTAGCTTAGACAGAGATGTACAGAATGAAATACAAATTATGCTTTGCAAATGAAGACTTAAAGGAGGAAATTTGGTAATTCCAGTGTTTTACATAAGAGGACTTTCATACATGTAATGTGTATACCCTATGGCAGGTGGAAAATCAACAGATCCAATTATGCAAATAATGACCTAATTTGCATAATTAATGCAAAAATTCTATGATTCCTTAATTGTAAATGATGGGAATTTCATAGTTGTGACATGTGTAAGTTAGTTAAAGGTTAACATCACTATGCATATATAATGTTAATGTAGAGGTCATGTATTTGCATAATAAATGATGACATTGAAATGAAACATTGCCAAAGGATTGGAACTACAATGTATATCAAATATATGTAATTTGTGTTGAGGAAACCATATTTCATGGAGATATGAGGTCTCCGAATTCTTGTTTGTTGTTTGTTATTTGCTCAGAAATGGCTCTAAAATATACCAGAGAGCCTCCCAATTCTGTGTAAGCAGATGGCACAAATTGAATAGGGTCACCGTGCCTGCTGGAACCTGACTGGACCACGGAAAAGTTAGCTTGACCTAGTCAATGTGCTAGTCTATCAAAAGTTCCGGTGGGAGGCGCAAAGTGATTCACAGTGATGTGTTAAGCGTAAGAAACAAACAATTAATTGAGACTCAGTCTAGACTCTAGGTTAAATGGGTGTTCTTGACTTAAAAGTAAAACCATAGTCTTCAACGGGCATTCTTACAGGTCATTGAGGTGTATGTCACTTGCAGTCTAATCTATATCTGGACCTAAATCCATGTCATACATGTATACAAAATTGCATCACTGCTTTGCGTTTAGGATGAAATTCTGCGTTTATAGGCGCATTAAAACAAGTTCACTACGGATAAAACTTCTCAATGAACATTTCCCAATGGAAAATGGGTCATTGTTACTGCAAGATTTTTAGCTTTACCTGGGTTTGGACTTTGGAAGCCCTTATTTTGAAAAGTTATTAAATGTACCGTCCAAAATAATAACGTACCGGGTGGATTTTTCGGGCCAAAAAAATAAACGTACCAGTACGTTTATTTGGGAGATTTGAGTAGTGTATTTTTTGAGTGCTGCATTGTTGTGACCGCCCGTACCATGCGATCAGAAAATGATTGAAGTGATCCGGCGTGTTGGCTATCAAGAGGTGGCATTTCCTTTTGTATTTGGTTCTTTTGTTTCGCGAATTAAAATCCCTCGTTACCCCATTTCATGAAATTTAGTCCTTGCGAACATAAATACATTTTACAATATTTTATTTTCTCAGCCCTAAAATGTACCGATGGGCACATAAATTTACTGAAAAAAATCAGTATTAGTTTGTTATTTGCTCAGAAATGGCTCTAAAATATACCAGAGAGCCTCTCAATTTTAAAAATTTGAGGGGGAGGCCCCCCAAACCCCCCCCAAACAGAGCGCTGCACTTACATGTAAGTGGCTTTCAGCCATGTCAGGTGGTGTGGCCCCCCCCCCTGTTTGTTTTTTTATAATGTATGGGACATGTAATTCAGCCTTCGGGCTGTGAAATGTTTCAAATAAAAAACCCCATTATTATTATCAATAAGGCCGTTGAACAATTAATAGTAAATTCACAAGCATATATACTATATCCTTTACACACTACATTAGCTTTGTATCTCAGTTGGAATAACTAGGCTGCGAATACAGACACATTTACAGACGTCCCATTATGGAAGAATCTGGCGTTTGACTGTCCATTGAATTCTGTCCATTGAAATCCATTGAAATGCATGGCAGAAACTTGCGAACACTGCTGTATTTGCTGGGGTCCAGCCCGGGTTTTAAAAGTGATGAAATCTAACATCGGAAAATGGAGACTGCCCTTATTTGGTTGTCATCGCCTTTCGTCCCATGGTTGGTATTATGTAATACAGCTCAACTTTGACCCCAAATAGCCTTATATGGCACCCATAATAGACAGCTGGAAAATGCTGCTAGATTTTCAGTTTGTTTACAGTGCTAGCGCTGCTAGTTCGCTAAATTAAGAATCATTGAATCCCGAGCCTTACTTTACCAAGTTTAAGGACGGTCCATAGCTTCTTGAGTTATCGTGCAAAACCAAACATACACATACTCAAACAAACGTTGCCAAAAACATAACCTTCTACTTTCTAGGCGAAGGTACAGTCAAACCTGTCTATAGTGGTCACTCAAGGGACTGGCCAAATGTGACCACTATGGACAGGTGACCACTATAGAGAAAAGGCCAGTTAGTTCAACCTGAGTAAAAAAGTGACACATGCTTTCAGTACCCACAGAGATGTCTTTATTCTCAAACATTCATTGCACACGTAAGCCCCTTTTAGATGTACATGTATATAGTTCAGTTGAAAAAAGAAGTTAAGAAATACATAGCAATGAGTGTGACATTAATGATAAATCAAAGACGCACGTGATATGCTCAGTTGGTAGTGCTGCGTACCGGTTCGCTGGACCGGTTCTCGGTTCAAGTTCAAGAAAAACCGAAACGTTGAGAACCGGTTTTGGACTTGTTAAAAAAATAGCACTAACATACATTCAATCAGTGTTTAAAATACCCGGTCTCGCAGTCTCGCCGTGCAAGTAATTTTTTCTGTGAGAGACTTATTCCGAAAGCCAGGTTGCCCGGAGCGCAAGTTATTTTTACAGCGGCTGGGTTTACGGCCAGCGGCTTCTGAAATAAACAAATTATGCCGCGGTCCCACCTGCTTGATCTCGCCCCGGTCTGCTTGCGGTAACAACGACCCATTTTCCATTGAGAAATGTTCCTTGAGAAGTTTCGTCCGTAGTCAAGTTGCTTTAATGCGCCTATAAACGCAAAAATCCATCCGAAAAGCGGCAGTGATCGGCCGGGACGGACGAAAACATTAGCGGCCATCTTAAATGCTCGCGAACTCACGTTAGATCTCGCAAAAACACGCGAGGAATACGCAACGCCCCTAGCGACATTGGTGAGACTGCAGCCTAGTGCAGGGTTACCGACATCGGTAGAGAGCCGATAATGAAACAAATTAAATCTAGCACCGCGTTTCCACCGCTATTTTATCTCTTGGGGCGAAATTAAGTACTTCTTTGCTGTTGTTGCTATAAAAAAATTGTACTATTAAAGCTGAAAAAGATTTTTTCTTAAATTGTAGTTTTATACATGTATAATACTAGTAGCTTAATAATATGTGTTTACTACTGAGTATAATAATACAGTATTCATTGACTCATGATTATGAAACACCCATATTAGTAATTAGGTCTATATACATTGCATTTGTAGTTCAGCAGTCAGCTCAAATTAATCCATTAGGCTTTAGGTAGGCAAGTTGCTTTGCTTACATCATGCCATGGGTTTAGGTCCGGACTTGCAAGTCCGGACCTGAACCTAAACCTCTGGACTCGAGTCCGGACCTGAACCTGAAAATTGGTTTAGGTATGCAGCACTATCAGTTGGTCTACTAGGACTATAAAACCATTCCCACTAAAACATACAAAATCCAATCATGCAAACAGATTCTTTTGTATCTAGATGCCGTTCATTTAGTTAACAACAAAATAATTGCTCTTCAGATGTCACTGGTTCGTTTGTGGTCGTTTTTGAACATGAAAATGTAGCGACAACTTTCCTTTGTTTACAGCCGCTTGGGTTTTCTCGCGTCGGTTGTCTGTCTCTGCCATTATGCCAATGTGGTAGTCAGCAGAAAATTTGCTCCTTTTAGGCTTATATCTTTTATGAAAAACCCATTGAAGTCTTAGATTTACATCTTATACATAAATAGTAATGTATTATGACGGTTTTAATAGCGTATTCACGCTATTTGATTCTATAAAATAAAATAAAATTAGATACATTTACCTCCGTAACAGTGGAGTCTTCCGATGACCCCAATTGACCTTTCCTTCCACCATGCGAGCGCCATTTTGAAATTTTCGAAACTCATTTTCTCAGCCCAAATTTCTTGAATTATACCCAGGAAAACGGGAATTGGGCACATATTTATGCGTTTTGAGGAAATGTAAAACCAAATATGGATATTTCTTAGTTTTTTTTGTAAAGAAAATTGCTGTAATCTTCGCCGATTCCACCGAATGCATGAAAGCACCATGCGCCACGCACGGCACGCACTGGCGTTTTGGGAAAAGTCGGAAACGCAGAAATCAAAGGTGACCGTAGACACTTCGTGTCAAAATGAAGGTTTCTTTATTTCAAATACATAATTATGGAGTCTAAATTCAGTTCACATTTTAATAATGCAGCGGTGAAAATTATCACAAGGTTCAATATAACGCCCGGAAGTGGGGTGGCGTTACGGCCGTGGTGCTGAGCGGGTTACCTGCCAGCCCACAGCGGCCGGCCGCGACCGCAATCGGCAGTGTTGATATGCCGGCGGGACGGGAATGGGGTGACCGCTGGCTGCGTTGGACAGGTGACCGCTATAGCACAATTCTTAATGCTTAGGTCAATGGGAAAAATTCAAGGGACCGACAAAATGTGACCGCAATGGCCAGGTGACCTCTATACAAAGGTGACCGCTAGTACAGGTTTGACTGTACAATGTAATTGGGGCCTTGGAACTGCAGATTTTGTTTTAGGTGGCATGTTGGGCTTACTGACTCAGGGGAATATCTGAAAAAGATGATGAATGTACTGATTAATGCCTTCTTGGTCCATAGTGTAGTATATAACACCTCTGTCAGAAGAGACTCAGAGTATTTAGGGCTGCATGTACAATGTACATGTATAGTACACACACATGGTTTGTTTGCTAAGTGGGCAGGGTTTGCTCCATCTGTAAATAGTTCATGTTTCAGGCCTGGCCCACGGCAGGGAGTTGGGATGTTAAACTGTTCTATCCAGTTCATCCCTCCTACTCCAAGGGCAGTGCACAGAGCCAATATTTACCAGTTTATTAATTGCAGCTATCAATTATGTAATTTGCATAATCAGTGGGAAAATTCTGTAGTGGTAACTGGGGGGAATTTCGTACTTACGGCATTTGGAAGGTAAAAGTTGAACATCATTAAGCATAAGTTATTCAATTCAGGGCCTCATCTGCATAATTTATGAGGAAATGCTAGAGTAGCCTTTTTTGTTGAGGTAAGACTCCTCCATGAGTGGAGAAGAAGATCCCATTGTCTCCTGTGTTGACATCCTACAGATGTCCCCGTTCAAGGTTCAAGACTCAATACAATCAACTCATACAATTGATACAAATGATACATTTGCATAGTCAATGAAAATATTTATAATTTGTCAATCATAAAGGTCAACATCATTTGGTGAAGGTATGCAATCATGGCACTTCAATATACATGTACAATTTAAACTTGATTTGAAATCCTCAAGAAACCTGTACTGGTGTCTCACTCTCCGGAATATGATATACATCATGTAATGGTAGTATTAGGGGTGGATACACGTCCAGCTCATTCAGGTCCAGGACCAGAGGATCAGGTCCAGGTCCAGACCTGTATATGTACCCGATAATGTACAGTAGTAAGTCACTGTACAATTTGTGAAACATCGCCGTCTCTCCGACAGATCTTGTAATTTTCCGCCAGTTGTAGCGATTGGCTGCGATTGGCTGGCCACTAATTCGATCTTTTGCGCGGCCGCTGTCGGTCCCAGATCAAAGGGCTGCCGCCCGGCGCCCGCCGTCAATCAAGATCTGGCCTTGACTCGGCTCACGTGAGCACCGCCTGGTGCCGTCTGCACAAAGAACGCTTGCATTTTTAATTCAGCAGTACATATTTTCAGGTAGTGCGGTGCTCTACCTGAGTCAGGGAGCAACTAGCGCACAAGAAAATCAGGTTGCGCGGTGCTACCGCGCTACCGGGTAATTCAAACACTGCTGTAATACACACCTGGACAAAAATCAACATTTACGGAAGCAAGGTTCTCAGTGTTCTACTGTATGTTGGAAGGAGACGTCCTACATCAATCTTGAGATAGGTGATTTTTAAGACGTATTTTTAATGAAACTGCACATGGGAGAGGCGAAATATGGGTTTAACCGGGAAGGTAACCCTCTGAACTAAACATTTAAGCGAGGCCGACGCAATCCGATGATATGTGAGATCGTGTGGTCAAAATTCTCGAAAAAAATTCATAAAAAATCGATCTTTCAAAATAACAAAAAATCCTCGCATGCATTGTTTGCCATTGCTATCATCTACATTTCTGTGAAATTTTAATGAAAAATTCCCAGTCATTAGCCCAGTACACCTATTTTTATAAAAAGGGGCGTGGCCCTATAACTCTTGATGACGTCATCATGACATCACAAAAATTTGCATAAATTATAGTTTTGTTATAAGGTACTTCCTATAAAAAAATCAAGGTCCATACTTATCTATAAGTAATATTTTTAGAACACCCCAAAAGTCCTCAGCCACCCTTCCTGGCTACCTTAAGAGCCATATTGACTCAGAAGAGGATTAATGAATGATGCCACCCAATATCTGCTTGAAGGCCAAGCTACCCTGTATCTGCTTGGAGATTGGAAATGTCAGGTGAAAATAGTGCTGCGTACCGGTTCGCTGGACCGGTTCAGGACCGGACCGAATGTTTCGGTTCAAGTCCAAAAAAACCGAAACGTTGAGAACCGGTTTTGGACTTGTTAACTTGAAAATAGCACTAACATACATTCCAGTGTTTAAAATACCCGATCTCGCAGTCTCGCCGCGCAAGTAATTTTTTCTGTGCGAGACTTATTCCGAAAGCCAGGTTGCCCGGAGCGCAAGTTATTTTTACAGCGGCTGGGTTTACGGCCAGCGGCTTCTGAAATAAACAGTGCCGCGGTCCCGCCTGCTTGATCTCGCCCGGGCCCGTCTGATTGCGGTAACAACGACCCATTTTCCATTGAGAAATGTTCCTTGAGAAGTTTCGTCCGTAGTCAAGTTGCTTTAATGCACCTATAAACGCAAAAATTCATCCGAAACAAGCGGCAGTGATCGGCCGGGACGGACGAAAACATTAGCGGCCATCTTAAATTCGCGAACTCACGTTAGATCTCGCAAAAACACGCGAGGAATACGCAACGCCCCTAGCGACATTGGTGAGACTGCAGCCAGTGCAGGGTTACAGATATCGGTAGAGAGCCGATAATGAAACAAATTAAATCTAGCACCGCGTTTCCACCGCTATTTTATCTCTTGGGTCGAAATTAAGTACTTCTTTGCTGTTGTTGCTATAAAAAAATTGTACTATTAAAGCTGAAAAAGATTTTTTCTTAAATTATACACTGTATAATACTAGTAGCTTAATAATATGTGTTTACTACTGAGTATAATAATACAGTATTCATTGACTCATGATTATGAAACACCCATATTAGTAATTAGGTCTATATACATTGCATTTGTAGTTCAGCAGTCAGTTCAAATTAATCCAAGGCTTTAGGTAGGCAAGTTGCTTTGCTTACGTCATGCCATGGGTTTAGGTCCGGACTTGCAAGTCCGGACCTGAACCTAAACCTCTGGACTCGAGTCCGGACCTGAACCTGAAAATTGGTTTAGGTATGCAGCACTAGGTGAAAATGGCAGGGGAAGAAGGATAAACACAAGGGAAAACAATGTTTTTCATTAATATAACTACATGTATGGTATGAAGTAACATATAACTAACTAGAGTTCCACGACCTCATACCTTCGCCAAATGAGGTTAATATTATATGACTGATGAATTATAGATTTCCCCCTAATTATGCCAATAAGATCCCCATTTGCATGAATTACGTCAGTTGATCATATTCTCCTCCCAATGGCAGTGTTATTGTAACAAAGAAGGCCATTCTAGCATTTTCTCATAAATTATGCAAATGAAGTCCTGATTTGAATACATTTGTAAGTTATGTTGAATGATGTTCACCTCCAGTCAACTTCGAAATGCGCAAGTATGAAATTGCCAGCATCAACCACTATGGAATTACAGTATTTTCTCATTAATTATGCAAATTAGGTCTTCATTTACATGATTAATATATGGCGATGTTCCTGTCATTCTTAATTACACATGTCACAAGGTAGAATAGTCCTTAATGGAAGATAGCTGAATTATAGAATTCCCTCATTAACTATGCAAATTAGATCCTAATTTGCATAATTGTCATCTAATTATGTCAAGCATCACGTAAGCTACCTACATACCCAATATCAAGACGATCCGTCAACTGGTTCTTGAGTTATCCTACTTTAAACATTTTCATACAAATGCTCCTGCAGTTCCAGGGCAAGCCGCTAGGGGGCCCAAACTTACGTCACTTCTTGCCGAGCACAAGAGCTACCTACCATCCAAAAATCATGACCCTAGCATGTCCAGATCACGAGATATCAAAACCGGAAGTTCCGCTGCAGTACCATAACAAGCCGCCAGGGGGCCCAAAATCTAATCATTTCGAGGTCTCATCAAGACCTACCCACCTACCAAGTATCAAGATAATCCATCCAAGCCTTCTCAAGTTATGCTGTTGACACACACACAGACACACACACACACACACACACAGACACACCGCCACAAAAACATAACCTTGGCGAAGGTAATTACCTATGTTAATAAAGGGTTAATGCACCGCCCCGAGGTGTATATGGTGAGATAATCCCTGGTCAGGTGCGATAACCACCGAATAAACCACCGAGTGAGCGTAGCGAACGAGGTGGTTTATTCAGTGGTTATCGCACCTGACCAGGGATTATCTCACCATATACACCGAGGATAAGGCGGGGCATTAACGTTATTATCATATAGCCTAAATAATTTAGGCTATATGATAATAACAGGGTCAGGGTTCTCCCCAGACGACGGAACAACGGCGCTGCGCCGGTATACTCCTAGCTCAGCGCCGGTATACTGCTTTCCAAATTTAGGGTGTTTCATCCCTGTTTTTCCGGAAAATTTTGCCAAAATTCGTGAAAATTCGCTCATTTCAGGGCTGAGTGGCGTCTATTTTCCCGTTGGCATTGTCTGTGAAAACTTGTGAATGGGCGATAATCGCGTCAACAATGACCATTTCGCACATCGCTACAAGGGAATCGCTGTCATTAGTGGAACATCGGACGCCCCGCTGGCGTTTTAAAATCATGTAAACAACGCTAATTTCCTGATTTCCTTGTGAATCAAAGCCCACGGCTCAGAAATTAAGTTTATTGGCTACTACTAGTATGTTTACAGACGAACTGTGGAAAAATCCCCTTACCAAGCACGTGGCGGCCGTGAGACATTCTGTGAAATTCGGCGAAGCGGGAGAAAAATGACTCGTGCAATACAGCGATATTACCCATGAAAACAACGTACGAGGCTTTATTTTCCTCTAGAGTGTTTTTTTAAGTCACAAAACCTCTACAAATACCGAAATTTGTCCACAAATACGGCCTCGAGCTACCGACGAGAAGCCTCCCTGACGCCATTACGAATAGATGCGGCAGCCTGCATGACCCCGAAAAAGTTCAAAGTGAACCGGTCGGCTACCAATCAGCGTCGACCTTATTACTGCCGGTGACGTCAGTGACGTCACCGGCGGTAATATAGGTCGACGCTGATTGGTTCGGGTGTTCGTTGGATTTTAATAACCTCTGCGTGGGTGTGTTATGGTGTCATAAACAATGGCAAACGGGGACCTCTGATTGGTCAACGCTACCCGGCTATATGATAATAACTGTTTTATGTACCTGTATCTGTATAGCCGGTATAACCCCCCCTTTGGCGTAACACACCAGCTTCGCAGGCACGCAGCGCGGCGGCAGCTGGCTACATTACACGGAACGACATGTTACACCTAGCCTTTGAACCTGTATCTATGATATCTGTATATGATATGCATTTTACTGTTTCAGTGAGAACCTGATCGTAGAATGCTGCATATTTTTCAGGTGTATGCTGAGATGAAGTCTAGCCACATTGCTCATTCCTTTAAGAAGGCTGTGGCTACAAAACAGGGCATAGTGAAGAAGGGTGGCATGTCAGGCGTGTCGGTGGAAGGGACGACACATTCCTATTCAGAAGAGGAGAAAACAGCCTTCGCAGACTGGATCAACAGCAACCTGGCAGATGATGAGGACTGTAAGCCCTACTTGGACATTGATGTCAACACAGATGAGCTGTGGACTAAAATCCAAGATGGCATTCTGCTCTGGTGAGTCAAATTTACAATGTAGGTTATCAAGTTTGAAGCTGTTAAAAAACCCTTTACACTAGTAAAAGTAGGGGTGCGTCACCAGGCCTTGAAATTAGCTTTTTCCCTACTGTTCCAAAGTGTCCCGAAAAGAAATTCCAACTGTCCCGGAGTGAGCTTGTAGCGTCCCATCCCTTTTTTGCACAAAAATGTGGCAAATATGGAGGCTAATTCTTGGAAAACGGGCATTCTTTCTATTTCATATTTCATATCAGTCGAACGTAGAGTTAATCAACTTTGACCCTTTAGCATTACTATAATAATGATGAAGAAGTTGACAGATCATATTTTGTACAATATATAGCAGCCACAATCTAGTCTTCCTCTTCAGCTACCATTGCATGTTCACCAGCTTCCCCTGTTATTAAAGCATTTCTTGTTTGCCTTGTAGCAAAATGATCAACCTGTCGTGCCCAGACACCATTGATGAGCGTGCAATCAACAAGACCAAACTGAACCAGTACAAGATCACAGAGAACCTGAACTTGGCTCTGAACTCTGCCAGTGCCATCGGCTGTAACATTGTGAACATCGGAGCAGTGGACCTGCAGGAGGGCAAGCCTCACCTGGTGCTGGGCCTGCTGTGGCAGATCATCAGGATCGGGCTGTTCGCTCAGATCGACCTGCAGCACAACCCAGGTCAGAACACAGTCCAGACACCAGGCTTTCTGTAGCAAGAAGGGCATGTATGAGGGAGTAGAGTAAAGCCCCTGTCACACATTCACCAAATTGGCCTCCTGAACAGTAGCCGAATGCCACCCCCCCCCCCCCCAACCATGGTTAGGAGTAGGTCATTGTGAAGTTGGCTGGGTCAGCTTGTGTTTGGCGAATTCGGTTACTATTCAGCTGCACTAGCTGAATGTTTAAAATGTTTAAAATTTGACTCAAATGTAACTCAAATTAATTCCGATTCATATAGAAAGGCATTCAATGGTCTAAATCTGGTCAGACTGGTCCCCAACGTCAGCCAGACCTGGGGGAAGGTTGTGAATGTGTGACTGGGGCTTAGGGGAACAGACAGACCAAGATGGGTTGGTAAGTTTTTAAAGATTTGAAGGACAAGGGTGCATTCTACTTGACTTGCATAATCAATCTTCATTTTCTAGTTCTGTCTGAAGTTGTCCCCAGGAAGAATCGTAGTTGCACATAGTGGTTGAAATGCTTGGTGAATTTCTCATAATTTCTTTTCTTAAATACCAAAACTTAATTTAATATGACTGGTAAAGAGTCAAGGAGTGAAATCAATGTGTTATCTTGTCAGTAACATCTTGACAAGAGGATGACATTAGTGTTGTGACATGTTGCCTGATGTTGTGGGTTGTGTTTCAGGACTTGTACAGCTGCTCCAGGAGGGGGAAGATATGGAAGACTTGCTGAAACTGTCCCCAGAGGAACTGTTACTGCGCTGGGTCAACTATCACTTGGAGAAGGCTGGGCATCCCAAAAGGATCAGCAACTTTGGAGCTGACATTAAGGTGGGGAGTTTGAATGTCATGTATTTTACTCACGTCATACAGTATGTCAGCATTTTTGGATGGTCTTTGTCCCAGCACTGCAACATTTCTACCGGTTTTGTCCAAAATTCATGGCTCCACATTGGTATATCCCTAGTACATATTCGCTGTTAGCAGGTAACTAGGCCTCTCCATAATGTACATGTTGTGGAAGACTTATATATTGGTGACTCCCAGGCTGGACTATCTAATAATGACTAACCCTTCACATGTGCAGTTCTAACAGAAAGTTGGCCCCATTGCAGGACTCCGAAGCCTACACGTATCTGCTGAATCAAATTGCCCCAGCAGACAGAGGAGTTGACCTGGGACCCCTGAATGAGAACGACCTAGAACAGCGTGCAGAACTCATGCTGCAGAATGCAGACAAACTGGACTGCAGGTAAGGCTGTAGACCAGACTAGACACACAACTGGACTGCAGGTAAGGCTGTAGACCAGGCTAGACACACAACTGGACTGCAGATGAGGCTGTAGACCAGGCTAGACACACAACTTGACTGCAGGTAAGGCTGTAGACCAGGCTAGACACACCGACAAGCTGGACTGCAGGTAAGGCTGTAGACCAGGCTAGACACACAACTTGACTGCAGGTAAGGCTGTAGACCAGGTTAGACACACAACTGGACTGCAGGTAAGGCTGTAGACCAGGCTAGACACACAACTGGACTGCAGGTAAGGCTGTAGACCAGGCTAGACACACAACTGGACTGCAGATGAGGCTGTAGACCAGGCTAGACACACAACTGGACTGCAGATGAGGCTGTAGACCAGGCTAGACACACAACTTGACTGCAGGTAAGGCTGTAGACCAGGCTAGACACACCGACAAGCTGGACTGCAGGTAAGGCTGTAGACCAGGCTAGACACACAACTTGACTGCAGGTAAGGCTGTAGACCAGGTTAGACACACAACTGGACTGCAGGTAAGGCTGTAGACCAGGCTAGACACACAACTGGACTGCAGGTAAGGCTGTAGACCAGGCTAGACACACAGCTGGACTGCAGGTAAGGCTGTAGACCAGGCTAGACACACAACTGGACTGCAGGTAAGGCTGTAGACCAGGCTAGACACACAGACAAACTGGACTGCAGGTAAGGCTGTAGACCAGGCTAGACACACTGACAAACTGGACTGCAGGTAAGGCTGTAGACCAGGCTAGACACACAACTGGACTGCAGGTAAGGCTGTAGACCAGGCTAGACACACAACTTGACTGCAGGTAAGGCTGTAGACCAGGCTAGACACACAGACAAGCTGGACTGCAGGTAAGGCTGTAGACCAGGCTAGACACACAGACAAACTGGACTGCAGGTAAGGCTGTAGACCAGGCTAGACACACAACTGGACTGCAGGTAAGGCTGTAGACAAGGTTAGACACACAGACAAACTGGACTGCAGGTAAGGCTGTAGACCAGGCTAGACACACAACTGGACTGCAGGTAAGGCTGTAGACCAGGCTAGACACACAACTGGACTGCAGGTAAGGCTGTAGACCAGGCTAGACACACAACTGGACTGCAGGTAAGGCTGTAGACCAGGCTAGACACACAGACAAACTGGACTGCAGGTAAGGCTGTAGACCAGGCTAGACACACAGACAAACTGGACTGCAGGTAAGGCTGTAGACCAGGCTAGACACACAACTGGACTGCAGGTAAGGCTGTAGACCAGGCTAGACACACAACTGGACTGCAGGTAAGGCTGTAGACCAGGCTAGACACACAGACAAGCTGGACTGCAGGTAAGGCTGTAGACCAGGCTAGACACACAGACAAACTGGACTGCAGGTAAGGCTGTAGACCAGGCTAGACACACAACTGGACTGCAGGTAAGGCTGTAGACCAGGTTAGACACACAGACAAACTGGACTGCAGGTAAGGCTGTAGACCAGGCTAGACACACAACTGGACTGCAGGTAAGGCTGTAGACCAGGCTAGACACACACCTGGACTGCAGGTAAGGCTGTAGACCAGGCTAGACACACAGACAAACTGGCCTGCAGGTAAGGCTGTAGACCAGGCTAGACACACAACTGGACTGCAGGTAAGGCTGTAGACCAGGTTAGACACACAGACAAACTGGACTGCAGGTAAGGCTGTAGACCAGGCTAGACACACAGACAAACTGGCCTGCAGGTATGGCTGTAGACCAGGCTAGACACACAACTGGACTGCAGGTAAGGCTGTAGACCAAGCTAGACACACAACTGGACTGCAGGTAAGGCTGTATAGACCAGGCTAGACACACAGACAAACGGGACTGCAGGTAAGGCTGTAGACCAGGCTAGACACACAGACAAACTGGACTGCAGGTAAGGCTGTAGACCAGGTTAGACACACAGACAAACTGGACTGCAGGTAAGGAGACTGTATACTGTGCTGGAATTCCAGGCTGACCATTGCCCCTGGGGTGACTAACCTGTTGTATCTAGGTCACCCCGAGGGTGGTGCTGATCCCAATTACATGGTACATTAGTAACGGCTAACTAAGGCCCAATTTATAGGTTTTCGCAACAGCGGGACTGGAGATGTCGGGACTGCCGACAGCGGCGGTAGCTTTTTTCAGTATACAAATGTACCGGTATAGAGAGGAATTTTATGGTCTTTTCCCTGACAGTGGGAGAAAATCTCGCGACAGCTCTGGAGTAGTCGCCCGACGGCTCAGCAGGAGTCCCCAACAGCTTTAGCACGCGCATAAAGCCAACCCGTCGGGCTCGCAACGTTGGTAAAAAATCTAGGTCATGGGTTATATGCAAATTTCCGTATTTCGGCTGGAAGACTCGCCATATTTGTTGTTTAGTGCTCTGTTCAGATCCTATTTTCGGATATACAATGTAAGTAAACGGTACATTCTGCTTTTTCTGTCTACGGCAGGTTCTGGGATATGGCAATATTCTGTGGTAGTGTTGATGAGTCCATGTAGCAGCCTATTGTGTGGGCTGCGATCAATCAAGTTACGGGTAGAATACATGTACACATGTACATGTACTGGCTACTGTAGATGCTGTCTTTCGCTATTCGTGCATCTTATACAATGTATGTCATAAATTGCCCACAAAGATTTAGGGGAAGAAAAACTCATCCAGCAGCAAGTTACAGACGGTCAGGAACGTCCAACTTCAGGAAAGGTTCAGTGAGTTGGGTTACTAATCCAAGCGCCCCGGGTGTTCTGCCACACTTCCTGACGATGTGTGTAGAGCCGTCCCGACAGCTTCTGATATTGGCAATGTCGGGAAAACCTGTGTATAAATTGGGCCTAAGATACAGATGTCAAACCCACAATACCAGGCAGTATGGAACAGACAGCTAGAAGTGTATTTCCATGGGCAGGGTAACTGGTCATGGATATTAAGCTATAGTTCCAGTATAGTTCCAAGCAAGATCCTGTGGTCTTTCACTGGAAGCATACTGGAATCATGTTCCTTTATCTTGGTGGCCTACATTGTACTGCCTGTGGTATTCATGAGCAATCTTGTAATTGTAGTAATGCTAGGCTGACACATGCACATGTACTGTGGTATGTGTCATTCACATTTAATTCCGATTTGTGTTTGTTCATTATTTAACCTGGTCTTATTCCAGACTCAACAAAGCCAGGTGATATTGAAGCAAGTCATGGATTTTTCAAGTTAGGATCTAAGATATTCGTGATGTTTATTGTAACATATGTACAATGAGTTTGGTGTTGTTGTTTAGAAATGGGGCATATTTGCTTACTCCAGCTTGTTTTCTGTACCTGTCAGGGCCTTTGTGACACCTAAGGATGTTGTTCGAGGGAACTCCAAGCTGAATACAGCCTTTGTTGCCAACCTGTTCAACACTTGGCCAGCTCTGGACCTGCCAGAAGAGATGCCAGATATTGAAGGTGAGAAGTAGACATCACATAGAGGGCCCTCTGGGATTTTGTCACAATGTTCATATTGTACAGTAGTTTTTGTCTTGCATTTTATTTTACATGTGTGACTTAGCAGTTTTGATAGGCAATATTGCCTGTGTGTGTGTAGTGATGACCTGGTCTTGCTTGGTCAAACCCCAGTCACATACATACTGTATAGAATATAACACTGTGTGTTCCGTATCGCCTGAGGTATCGGCCCGATCACTAGTCGGATCGCCCAAAGGCCGGAGGGTAATCCGACTTGCGGAAGGGCCGAGACCGAAGGTGATGCGGAATACACTGTTGTATTTATTTATGTCATACCCACCCAAGAAAACACGCCTTTCAATGCCAAATGAGCGACAATTTGGTGTCCCTAAACTACGATCATCTTGGGTCATCATAGGTGCGGTAAGGAGAGCGTACCTGGCTCAATCTCAGGTAAATTACAGCAAAATCAGCCATCACCGAGCGTCACGAGTTGAGTTACGCATTACGAGTTGAATTTTGAATAAAGTTTCAAAATTTCATGGGAATGTAGCACAAATTTTCCCAGATTGTTTTTACATAATGGGACTAAGAAGCTTACATGCAGGTATCACTGTCACATATAGAATGTCACTAGATTTATTTACTACATGAGTGTAAGAGTGACATGTTCAACATAAGTCACAATTTAACACTTTCTGTGTTTTGTTTGTAATTGCTGCATCGCAGGAGTAAAGCATACATACATGACTGGAGTTGTAATGACTAGGCTGAGTATGTTTACTTGTGGAATGTGGCATGTCTCCTTGCAAACTTGCCAAGCTGTGGTGGTGTCTCATACATGTACTCTCCCCTCTTACCTAACCTTTCACTTCACAAGCTTTGCTTTTGTATGTTTGATATTCACAGATCAGTCAAATCGACAGGGTTTTTTTCAGACAGATATTCAAGTCTGTTGGATTTTATTTGTAACATGATTCCAGCTTGAAATACTGCATGATTGTGTGTGTGTTGGTTGTGTGTGTGTTGGTTGTGTGTGTGTTGATTGTGTGTTGGTTGTGTGTGTGTTGGTTGTGTGTGTGTTGGTTGTGTGTGTGTTGATTGTGTGTGTGTTGATTGTGTGTGTGTTGGTTGTGTGTGTGTTGGTTGTGTGTGTGTTGGTTGTGTGTGTGTTGGTTGTGTGTGTGTTGATTGTGTGTGTGTTGGTTGTGTGTGTGTTGGTTGTGTGTGTGTTGGTTGTGTGTGTGTTGATTGTGTGTGTGTTGGTTGTGTGTGTGTTGGTTGTGTGTGTGTTGGTTGTGTGTGTGTTGGTTGTGTGTGTGTTGGTTGTGTGTGTGTTGGTTGTGTGTGTGCTGGTTGTGTGTGTGTGTGTTGGTTGTGTGTGTGTTGGTTGTGTGTGTGTTGGTTGTGTGTGTGTTGGTTGTGTGTGTGTTGGTTGTGTGTGTGTTGATTGTGTGTGTGTTGGTTGTGTGTGTGTTGGTTGTGTGTGTGTGTGTTGGTTGTGTGTGTGTTGGTTGTGTGTGTGTTGGTTGTGTGTGTGTTGATTGTGTGTGTGTTGGTTGTGTGTGTGTTGGTGTGTGTGTGTTGGTTGTGTGTGTGTTGGTTGTGTGTGTGCTGGTTGTGTGTGTGTGTGTGTTGGTTGTGTGTGTGTGCTGGTTGTGTGTGTGTTGGTTGTGTGTGTGTGTGTGTGTTGGTTGTGTGTGTGTTGGTTGTAGCTGGCATGTCTGGTCCTCAAAAATACATTGTTCATTGTATCCTTCTCTTTGCAACGTAGGACTAGAGGAGACTCGTGAAGAGAAGACATTCCGCAACTGGATGAACAGTTTAGGGGTCAGCCCGTATGTCAATCATCTCTACAATGACCTGATGGACGGCCTTATCCTGTTCCAGACATATGACAAGGTAAGTTAGTTATTCCTTTGTGTTGGCAATTAGTTTTCAGTTTTGAACTGAAGTTATTCTTAGCAGAAAAAAGCTCTTTTGAAAGGTCCTGTTTAGGAGTATACATAATATGTAATATATTCCTGGTTATAGGATAAATTGGCTTGAGTTACATTGTAAACAATGCAACTCTGCAGGCTTCAGGGAAATTTTGTATATCTTTATTTGTATTTCTCACAGATTTCTCCTGGCTCATTTTCTTTCCATGTATTGTACAACATGTAGGTTCTACACTTATTTCTCCAGAAACAAGAGTTTGGCTTGTACATGTACATGTGTTGAGTTTGTGTGAGATGTGATGATGGAACCAGTTGAATGCAGAGTGATCATCAGCAGGCTGTTCATAGAAGGTTTTTTCAGTTGAAAACTGAGTACAGTTGAACGTCTTTCTCTACATAGGTATCTGCAAAGGTCACACAAGGTCACACAATCCTTCCACTGCTGTTTGTGGAGACACTGAGGTGCAGGATCATGATGACTGCCCTGCAGTCAATTTGACATCTTAACCCCACCCTGGTCCCAGTACAGCGCTCGTGACTGCGCCTGTTTTAGGCGCATATGCGCCCAGAATTTCGAGAATGCGACTAGATTTGAAATCACAGGCGCACGGTGCTCCTAGAAAAAATCAAGTTACGTTTAATCATTTTTCAAAATAAGGGCTTACAAACCCAGGTAAAGCTACAAATTTTGGGGTAACAATGACCCATTTTCCATTAAGAAATGTTCATAGAGAAGTTCCATCCGTAGTCAACTTGTTTTAATGCGCCTATAAACGCAAAATTTCATCCAAAAGGCGCGCGAACTGAAGTGATCGGCCAAGACGAAAAGACGAAAACAACAGCGGCCATCTTGGATTCTCGCGATCTCACTGCAACGCCCTCTAGCGACATTAGTGAGAACTGCAGCATTACCGACATCGGTAGAGAGCCGATAATGAAACAAATTAAATCTAGCACCGCGTTTCCGCCGCTATTTTATCTCTTGGCCAAAATTAATTACTTCTTTGCTATTGCTATATAAAAATTGTACCAGGCTGAAAAATAGCTGTTTTTTTTAAAAATTTTATACAACTGTATAAATGTTGTTTACTACTGACTCTGTAATAATTTATAGTAATTTTGCATGTGTTCTTCAAATTGCATGTGAAATGTATGACATGGGTTTAGGTCCAGCAGATATAGATTAGACTGCAAGTGACATACACCTCAATGGCCTGTAAGAGCATTTTAAAACTAGAGTTCCACGATCTCATACCTTCGCCAAATGAGGTTACCCTTTATGACTGACAAATTGTAGATTTCCCCCCCTAATTATGCAAATAAGATCCTTATTTGCATGAATTACATCACTTGATCATATTCTCATCCCAATGGCGGTGTTATCTTCACAAGGTCTCGGACCGGAGTTTTTTTTACGATTTTGTGTCCGGCGGACACCCCCAGGCCGAAGGGCTACGATTCCGCCAAGAAAAGTAGGCCGGAAAATCTTTTTATACCAGTGAACAGAGGTTTTCAGCCGGCTTCCGATAGGTATTTGGGTATCGTCTGCTGACTTTTCATTTTGGGTAGAAACGGGGTTTTCGGTAAATACAAAAACTATTTGATTATCTATAACGATCACCGAGCAAGGGGGAGCCAAACTTAGCGTGACAACCACCCAGATCCGGCGATTTACTGACGCACTATTTGGAACCCTGGTCAGATTTGAACTCCGACCCGGAACCACAAGGAAGGCCATTCTAGCATTTCCTCATAAATTATGCAAATGAGGTCCTGATTTGAATAAGTTATGTTAAATGATGTTCGCCTCCAGTCAACTTCGAAATGCACAATTATGAAATTGGCAGCATCAACCATTATGGAATTACAGTATTTTCTCATTAATTATGCAAATTAGGTCTTCATTTACATAATTAATATATGGCAATGCTCCTCTCATTCTTATTTACACATGTCACAAGGTAGAATAGTCCTA
The DNA here is from genome assembly GCA_013266295.2 of Branchiostoma floridae x Branchiostoma japonicum. NCBI lineage: Eukaryota > Metazoa > Chordata > Leptocardii > Amphioxiformes > Branchiostomatidae > Branchiostoma > Branchiostoma floridae x Branchiostoma japonicum. Next base: position 18,921,012 of record CM023826.1, read on the forward strand.
TCATGGAAGGTAACTGAATTATTGAAATCTCTCATTAATTATGCAAATTAGATCATAATTTGCATAATTTTCATCTAATTATGTCAAGCATCACTTACGCTACCTACACACCAAATATCAAGACGATCCGTCGACCGGCTATTGAGTTATCCTACTTTAAACATTTTCATACAAATGCTCCTGCAGTTCCAGACCAAGCCACTAGGGGGCCCAAACTTACGTCACTTCTTCCCGAGCACAAGAGCTACCTACCATCCAAAAATCATGACCCTAGCATGTCCAGATCGCGAGATATCAAAACCGGAAGTTCCGCTGCAGTACCATAGCAAGCCGCCAGGGGGCCCAAAATCTAATCATTTCGAGGTATCATCAAGACCTCCCCACCTACCAAATATCAAGATAATCCATCTTTGCCTTCTCAAGTTATGCTGTTGACACACACACACACAGACACACACACACACAGACACACACACACACACACACGGCCACGATAACATAACCTTCTTGGCGAAGGTAATGAACGTTGTTGTCAATTTGGACATTTTCCAGGGGGTACATTTATTGGGGGGGGGGTATGTTTATTAGATTTTGAAGTTTTTCTGGGGGGTACTTTTATTCCGGAGGGTATGTTTAATTTATTTGGGAAATGAGAGTAATATTTTTCGGCAGCTTTATAATTACGGTATCTTCTTGGTATCTCTATTTCACACAATTTTCTCATGTTCAATCAAGGAGGTTTGACCTTTTTGGTTTAATAAAGTAAATAAAACGTTACATTTCTCTATACATGCAAATCGCAGCAAGTGTTATTTTACCTTTGCGGGCAGTGTAGTACCCTGAACACAGTATTCAACATTTCGTGCAAAGTCCTGCAAATTACGTCAATAGGATTATTTTTTCTGGTGGTGCGCCTAGATTTTTGCTGGTGCGCCCAAATGTTTTGGGTTAGGAGCACAGTGCTCCTAAGTCAAAAAGTTAGTCTGGAGCCCTGCAGTAGCACATATATAGTAATACAATGTACATGTAAAAGAACAATGCTGATTATGGAAAAAACAGATCTGTGGAAGTTTTTGTGCTGAGTTTAAATCATACAAATCTTATTCCATATTCAAAAACAGAGCTTCCACATCTCTGCCAAATGTAGGTCAAGCCGGGAGTTGTTGACTGGGGCCGTGTCAACAAGAAGTTCAAGGCTCTTGGAGGAACCATGAAGAAGATGGAAAACTGTAATTATGCTGTTGAGCTTGGCAAGGACATGAAGTTTTCCTTGGTCGGTATCGGTGGCAAGGACATCTTTGATGGCAATGAGACATTGACACTGGGTATGTTTCTAAGGACATGACAGGCAGAAATGTTAACTTGTTGTCCCCACTATATCAGCCTAGGATCTGTTTTGTACGTCTATGTCTACCTACTTCCCCGAGGCTGGTACTGAATGTTTTGTAGCACTTGTTTTGGCACAATGGTACAATGTAGCGATGTTAGGGAAGCGGACAAATGAAAATGGATAGATACGTACGTGTACGTGTAGTCATGTACTACATTGTAATAGGTTATGACAATGTTACTTGAGAATGGCAGACTAAATTATGTCCTTGTGTTCTGGCTTGTCTGTGTTGCTTCATTCATTCATCAATACCCTGGTATCATTTTGGTACACTGATAAATTAACAGCAAAAATTAGCTCAGACAAAGAGAGAAAAAAAAAAAATGTTTCCCACTTTTTAGGGGCACTGCAGGATCTTTCCTGCATTTCTTGCAAACCATATTTATGCCCACGTTTACAGTTTTGGAAGTTGACAATACATGTGTATTACATTTGTATTCAAAATTTTGGTTGTGCGCATTCTGTTTATTTTGCACAAAGTGTCCAGTTCAAATTGTACGTGTATGTCGCATGACTTGTCCATTTGCGGTTGGGCAGCCATTGAGCTTGTTGTGTTTGTTCCAGCGGTGGTGTGGCAGCTGATGCGTGCATACACACTGGCCCTGCTGCAGAACCTGAAGGGATCGGAGGGACCAATTAAAGACAAGGAGATTGTTGATTGGGTTAACACCACTGTGAGTAGATCCTGTACAACTTATACTCACCTTACCCTGATGGTGTCAGGACAACTCTGACCATTACCAAGTCAGCCCACAGCAAATCTGGTCAACTCGGCCCAATACTCTGGTCAACTCGGCCCAACGCCCTGGTCAACTCGGCCCAACGCCCTGGTCAACTCGGCCCAACGCCCTGGTCAACTCGACCCAACACCCTGGTCAACTCGACCCAACACCCTGGTCAACTCGGCCCAACACCCTGGGCTGGATGAATTGTGGACAAAAAAATAAAAAGCAATGTCCAACGTTCTTTCATAACTGTATATGCTGTACATTTTGTCAGACAAGTTGGAAATGTTAAGATTAAGGTTTTTGAAGCCCCAAACTGCCGGCTCTTAGGCAATCAACGTGATTTTAATAGAGGCTGTGTGTCTTTGTCAGACAACTTCAAACAGTTGACTTTGAGGTTTTTGAAGCAACAAACTGTCTTTGTCCTTAGTTAATTGATCTTGTAAAAAAAGTGAAATAGATATTTTACCACATGTTCTGGCGAGTGCAAAGAAGACTGTGGCCGTGCCTAAATTGCTGTCTCCAGTATTGGGCTGAGTTGATCAGGGTGCTAGGCCAAGTTCACCTGGGAGATGGGCTGAGTTGGTAATGGTCAGTCGTCCGACATTCGACCCTGACTATCCTTTTTGACAAGTTCAGGCCATTGTCACCAACTTTGACCAGTTACAGCCAGTGTCCCCAACTTTGACCAGTACAGGCCTCTATTTTGTGTAGCAGGTGTTACTGATATTAGCATGCAGCTGATCTTTCCTTCTTGCCTTCCTGGAACCATTTCCTCCCCTGTCAGTACAGGGCATCCTCATTTTAGTGTACTGATTATGACAAAGCAAGAAGATGTACATGTAAGTCAGACTGTCACATCCTAATTACTCCTAATTTGACTTCCTTGTAGTTACAAGAAGCTGGGAAGGAGACCTCTCTCAGCAGCTTCCAGGACCCCGAGATCAGTAGCAGCCGTGTGGTACTGGATCTCATTGATGCCATCAAGCCCGGATCTATCAACTACACCAACGTTCATGGTGGGACTAATCCTGATGAGAGGTTGTCCAATGCCAAGTACGCCATCTCTATGGCCAGGAAGATCGGCGCTCGTGTGTACGCCCTGCCAGAGGACCTGGTGGAAGTTAAGCCAAAGATGGTGTTAACAGTGTTTGCATGTCTGATGGGACGGGGGTTGAAGAAGGTGTAAAATAAAACATCCTGCAGAAATGGGCTGGAACTGACCAGTCATTGGCGTGATAACAAGTTAATGATGTGTGACGTTACATTGTAGGTTGAACTGAACTTACGATGTCTACCTGAGACATTTTTTATGTTTAATTTGTCTCACAAATGACCCAAACGTCCAAACCTCTACTAAAAGTCATAGAAGTGAAGTATAATGCGTAATTAGAAGAAGCTGTCTTGAGTGAAATTTGATTCATGTGCTCATCTTGTTCATGGCTCACCTATATGACAATCCCTGATGTGCCTGAGTATGGGACTAGATAATGTGAGGTATTTGATATGCCACATTGATAAGGGTCCTGACCCAGTGGTATGTTTGATTAGGGGAACTGCTTCCATCTGGATGTACGTGTACACCAGGACACAAACATGTCATTCTTTAGGCAACACCTTCACATTTATTTCCACACTGGCATTTCTTTGTGTCATCAAAGAGAAGAAATGAGTGCTCACTGTTGACTCCAGGTTGGCTGCATACATTGTACATGTACCTGCACAGGTGTGGGTGACATCACTGACATTCCAAATTACCTGCACCTTACCTGCCTGGCATTTCTGTCATAAGGTCCTATTAATTTGTATAGGCTTCCAAATAGGTAAGCTAGACATACTCTCCAAGCAGAGGTTTGGGTTTTGGGCTTATTTTTGGCATGTTTTAGGCTTTTTTATCGGGCTTTCTTTTTTCACTGAAATTTTGTGTCCACTCAACTCAACCTCTGCCGGCAGTCGACGTATCAATGCCCTATAAACCTAATCACTTCAACACATTACGGTCGTTCTACAAGTAGGTGCGAATTGCGAAGTGTGCCCACTGCACTGCCAGAGGATCCCTCCCCGCGGTGCGAGTTTCAGGGCCTACCGCCGGTGAACGGTCCGCGCGGGGTCACGACGGCATTTCAACTTGTTTTGTGCCGTGTTCGTACCATTTTAGCTAACTGTTGTACTTACTTTTGCATGGAAACAAGAGCACAGCGTGCAGCAAAAGACCTCTGTGTGTTACGGTAGAAAAGAAACACCCGCATATCCGTGTGTCCACTGTTCATAAATTCTCGACTCTTTTTTTCACCCTTCCCACTTCGTTTCAAAGGAATCGTGGAATCTCAAAACCCTCTACACTGCACAAACTACTCTTCTGTTGTGCAATTTGAGGGATCTTGAAGTCTCTGTTTGTCAGAACAAGGTTTATGAGGAGCCTGATCAGAACTAGCGCAAACTTGGACCCTTCTAACCTAAAAACACGCACCATCTTAACCTCATCAAAACATATTACTAAACAACTTGTATGGTCCCGTTTGTAATGCATTTAACGATGATTCAGAAATAAATATCAATGTACATGTATCTCAAATTAATATTTACCATGCATACAGATGTCCGTATGTGTTGTGTATGCATGTTGTTGTTTTCATTTCCTTGTCAAATGAAAGTTGCGTCATGAGAGGTCGATGACATTTGCCGAACGCAGGGCCGGACACATGAATGGCCAAAGTCAGCGGGAGGTGAGGGCGGCCGATTGAATGGCAGGATGTGTGATAATCCGGCACAGTAAAATGGTTACTCCTAATGATAATTTGATGGTTCCCGGGGAGGAGCACTGTCACATTTTTTGAATAGGTTTGCCCCGCCCCGGGGTGAGTGCCGGCAGAGGTTGGGTTGAGTGGAAACAAAATTTCAGTGAAAAAAGAAAGCCCAATAAAAATACATAAAAACACGCCAAAAATAAGCCCAAAACCCAAACCTCTGCTTGGAGAGTAAGCTAGACAGTGTGCTCACACTTTTTCACTGTGCGCTGACAAATGCAGGAATTCTTTTCAAATTATTTTTCGATATGAACCTCCTTAATGCACAAAACGACAATGGGAATGTCCCTTTGAATGCTAAGAAATCTGTAGATGACGTTCTTGTTAATGACCTTTTTAGAATGCATAGTTTTAAAGCCATGTATATTATGATGTCAAATAGATGTAATTAATTGTTAGGTTGAGTCTTTTCTCACCTTCCCGTGTCAAGTTTCATTGTCTTTATGGAGAAGGATATGTTTTGTTGCTACTACCTGATTCATCATACAGTACAAAATGGTACATTGTATCTACAGTGATTCAAATCTACCCTTGTATACACATTCCAGACTGCTGGGTTGGAGGTGAAGTGAAAGTGCCTTCCTTTTTTATCTACATTCTTGTGATTCTTACCTTTTACAGTTATTTACAGTTGAGTAGGTCATTTATAATGCACTTATATTTGATCCAATATACATGTACATGTATCCTGTGTGTATTATGATATAACAAACAGCGTAGATTGTAACAATTGCTTAATGTAACAAGTAGAAAAAGAAGCAGAAAATGGATTGAAACACAGATATATGAAAATAGATGCATAGATTATCTGAAACATAACAAAAACGGGACTGTATAATGCAAGTAGATATTTGGCACACGAAATTATTGAACGCCAGTTCAGTAGTAATAATTGCCATTTTAGCTGATATAAGCCTGATGCATAATCATTGATCAGATTTTCTAGCAATCTGGTCAATAGAGCATGGTGTAAAATGTGGCAACATTGACTCATCTTTCTGTTTATCTATCCTGTTCATTGCCTTTGTATAACATTTGAAAATCATTCCCACAATACATTACTTCCATCAAATGCCTGAAAATCAAATTAGTCCATACTATGTTGGATGCAAAGTAACAAAGCTTTAACTGTAATATCTTAGCTAAAAGTGTGTTTTTATTACATTTGAAAAAGAAATCTAGTCAATTCAATGAAAGTAATTATTAATAGGAAGAGTTTTTTTAAAGACAGATGTATGATCAATCATTAGGTAAATGTCTATGAGTATAAAATGTTGCATCTTAAGACTATTCTTTGATTTTTAAAATTCTATCTATGCTGCAAGTCTTCTACATAGTCTGCCAATAAACTGCTGGTAATTTAGTATTGCCTGGCTTGTGTTGACTTGGTTTGAAACACACCCTTCTGCCTTCCCTGTAGTGGACAAGTGTATTGTATTGTATTGTACAAGTACATTGATTAGTGTCTCTGGTGGGTGAATTGTTCTCATCTTGGGAGACGGTCTACAGCTCCTGTCTCACCACAGCGCCTCTCGTGGCTGGGACGGCCGATGCGAGCCCCGCAGAATCTTTGGCCGATGTCTTTCTCCTCTGGGTGAATTGTGTATGGGTTCAAGAATGCATTGTACCTATTTGGTGAATAGTCAAAATTTAAAAGTAAATTACTATATACACAAATTACAAAAGGACGAGACAGGCAATATATAACGTTACATCCCTCATAATATACATTATAATACATTATTTTTATACAAAGCAAACCTTCTGACTGCAGTGTACAGATGAGGTTTAGGAAACATAAGGCATAACTTATGCTCTTTAATTTGTATTCAATTTGATGATTTTAGGAGACAAATCCATGTTTAGATTTGCAATGGATTGACCACAACTGACCATCAGTAAGCCATTGAATGTCCCATTTTCTAATCACATTTAAAACCCATCCCCCTGGTTTGGCCTCCTTAATTGCAATGCTCAATCTTTCTCGAAAAATTCCACCTTTTAACCTTCACCCAGAATGATTGGGTAGTATTTCTTTGTATGTATGGATGTGGTTTAGCATGATAATTCAAGAAGCTTTGTCATGAAATTTGGTAGTGCATACTAGGTAAAAAAAAAAGAAGATTTTGGACCCTCTGTTGGCTTTCCTTTGTACTGGAGCAGAACGGTTTTGATATCTCGTGTTCTGGACATGCGAGGTGACGGTAACTCATGAGGGTGGTGAATAACTATTGGGCACGTTAAGACTTGGTGTAGGTTTGGGCCTCCTAGCAGCTTTTTTTGGAACTGTAGGGGGCAATTTGTTTGGGACTTTGGGAGGCCATTTACCCGAGAAGGGGCTGATGGGTCGTCTTTATTTGTATGTACGTACATGTAGCTTAAGTGATGATTGACATAATTAAAGGATAATTATGCACATATGACAGGACGATCCTGTCAGCAGTGCAATGCTTTTTCTTATTGACAGGACGATCCTGTCAGCAGTGCAATACTTTCTGGTAGACAGGATGATCTTGTCAATAGCAACAGGCAGCAGCAACTAGGAACATCATAGCATAATAATTTTCGACCTTGAACTTTGTTTCCATAACAACTCCATACCTACCAAATATCATTAAGATCCATTCACAAATTTTCGAGTTATCCTGCACACATACACAAAAATCCCCCTGCAATAAGATTGGGAAAAGCCAGCTGGACCATTTTTGACCTTGGACTACATTTTCACAACAGCTACCCACATGCCAAAAATAAAAAAATCCGCCCACCAATAGTCGAGTTACAAAAATGTATTACAAGCCCTACACACGCCCCCCCCCCCCCCCCCAACAGGAAATCTACCCAAAACAAACCTTCCTAACGGAAGCAATAATCTACCATCTGGCATAATCTGTATCATTTTATTAGTCTCCACCAGACCCCTTTGCAAGCTGAACTAGAGGTCGGAGATCTCATGCCTTCGTCAGAGGGACATTGTTCTAGAGAAATGAACATGTGTATTCTTTACTTTTTTTAAGTAATCAATTTAGTCCAGAATACTCCTTTTTTGGCGACGCCTCAGGGGCGGAGGGATTTGTGTATGTATTACGATCGCTTTGAAAGAATTTCACAAATTGCACGAATGCATTCCCTTGGGAATTGGTTTTGAGGTAACCTTCGGCCATGTGGTTTTTGGACCCAGCAGAGAAGGCCTTTGTTGCTTTGCATGTGAAAGACACCATTTTGGGAAAATTGGCTTTTTGCACACAGAATATTAATGACTGTCTTTATTTATTATTGTGATGTTTCAAATATGTTTTTTTTCTCAGGACAACAAACAATATACATCTTTTTTGTTGCTTATATAAAGAAAGAACTCGGAGCAGTAAATTCAAGCTCATTGTTTCAAATAATTTTTTGTTTCAATTAATATCGACATGTGATCAGCTGTGAACACAAATACTGAATATTTTGAATTTCAAAATCAGATATCAAATGTTGAAAGACAAGACTCAGCTGCAAAAGATTTGGCTGTTCATCAATAACAAATTGTGCAAAGCAGGAAAGGCCAACAAGACCAACAAGATGGTAGGGGGTAGCCTATTGCATGAAGGGATGGTGTTTTGTGATGTGATTGATTTGTTGGATGGGCCATAAAGACGTTAAGAACAGAAAATCATGAAGGGTGGAGAAAACTGCTTGTCAGATCTTCTGTGATGCCCCCAACGCAGTCATATAATTAGACAAGAATAGATGACATGATAAGATGTTATTTGTTGATGTTTTGTGATGTGATTGGTGTAGGTGCGTTATCTTTGCCATTCTTTCACTTCTTTTTTAAACATGTTTTCAAATTTTATTTTCGGTCCACAATGCTACTTCCGATGTTCTCGAGCTCTATCTTCTTGAGTGAGAGATGTGGTTTTGACGCCATGCTTGAGTTGTAGTCACTGATGTCGTCACAGGATAGCTGGGTCATATCTGCGTGAGTGAAAGAAAAAACATATTTAATTGTACAGAATATCATATACACACTAGCTGTAGCTTTAATTCAATATAGGAATTAGGATCGCATTTATCTGGTGGAAAAGCCCGCGTTTTATTTTCCCTCATCGCTAAATTGCCTGCATCAGCAAACCACAAAGAAAAAGGAAAGAAAAAATAATAAAGACAGGAGTGGAATGGACACAATTGCGAGGTAGATGTAAGAACTGATAGCGTGGAAATAGTATAAGCCATACTAAAATGTAAGAAAAAAGATATTACAGAGATGAGGGAGTGATTCCCTGGTCTTTAGCGTGGCACACCATGCATATGTCTCGGTTACTAGTACTTGGTCTTGGTTAACATTTCAACTCAGTCACAAAATGCAATCCTGCAAAATTAAAATCTAGCCAAAAACGAGACTTCGGAAGTAAGCAAAACAAACCGAGGAACCCACACAATTTGGCAAACACACAAGGAATGATCCTGCGAGACTATTACCGAAACTTGGAAACCAAGCAAAACGGACGGAATAAACCACACAATTCAAAGAACAAGAACAGTGAAGTCAGGAAATCGGGCATTAAAATCTTCACAATATGTTCCCGAAAATAATTTCATTTTGGTTGAACATAGCATACTTCGTCTTAGAAAATTTTTCAAAATATGGCAATACTAACAGAAGAATATATAACTCTAGTTGTGTTTAATTTACTTCTAATCAGTATAGCCTGGCGCAGCCAGAATCGTGCAGTATCTCTACGGTGCCGGAAACGCTACCCACCCGCCCAGGCACATTAACGCATGCCGGGGTATTTTACGGGTCTGTTTAGTTCACCTACAGGAGGCAATAATTGACAAAAGGCCAGCTGTAAAGTATGTAGCCCTTTATAAGCCACAAATCTCTGTTGCTAGCACGGCCAACTTCAAGTACAATTTCTAGCTTACGATAGGATCTATTAGCTAACAAATAAAGCAGTCGAGTGACGTCTACGCAACAAAAATAGGAAGGTGTACCAAAAGTTTGAGACTATTGAAATGGGTCATCAGAATACAGAGATTTTGACACTTTCATAAGAAGCTGAATGTAAGGAATGATAGTACACAATTATATAATGGCGTCGACTTGGTTGAAAACAGTGAGCCGTTCGTTTGCTTACAATTTATAGACTAAAGAGAGCAGCAGAGCAACAAACATATAGGAAAGTATACAAAACATTTGAGGATAGAGAGATTCCGGCACTTTTGTAAGATACCTTTTGCTCTTTTATAAGGGCAAATAGTTACATGGACAAATCAGTACAAAATGACCAACAAGTGAAACACATTGGCCTAACACTACAGTAACAGTTCTTACAACATTTGTATATATAGTAGCGTACTCACCTCCTGGTTTTGTCGGCCAAGTCCGTGGAAGGTTTCCAGCGAAGGTTACGCAGAGCCAACGGAATGATCCTCTTTTCAAACGTTCGATCACCACAAAAGACAAAGTTCGAGCTGTGTTCAAGCCTATAAACCTCCTTGGTTCAGGGTAAATTTACAAAACAAACCGGATTTTAACAAACTTATTCTCTAAGTCTGAAGAATCATAATGTTGGCTTGTGGACCAGCAGAGAACACGTCTACCCTGGAACACAGCAAAACTGAATCTGCAGTAACAGCCTTGTGTCTCTAAAGAGCAAGCAGGATGGAAGCTCCACCCACCTGAAGTATATCTGGTTTCCACATGTTGTCCTATTGGCTATCTATGAATAACAGTGTAACTTGAACTGCCAGTGTACCTTACCTTTAAAGAAATTTGATTGGTGATAAGGGACAGCAGGTAACTTACACCAAGGACCGCCCAGCTGTCTAAAGCTGGGCATGACAAATTAATCTGGTTGTTTGTAACCCCCCCACACACACACAATGTCCAGAGAGCACAGCTTGTCTGTTTTGTATGGGGTTGAAAAACAGCAGGTCAACAACCTGACATTCCCTCCCCAAGAACATTTCAGCTAGCTGGTCACCCAAGAAATAATCCAGTCAGCCAAGCAGCGTCCAATATACCAAGCATATTGGTATAATCACTGTTTGTCCGATTGGATACTGCCTTAATTATTTACTGCTGGGACAGTGACAGTGCTTGACGAATGGATACAAAACTGCAACGTATAATTATAAACGGTTGCTACAAAAGGGTGCTCCATATGTGTATCAACACCCCCTAGGAGCAAACATTCCCTAACGAGCAGCTATATCAGGATTTACCTGTAACCCTTAGCAAAGTTACAGAGAAAATCAAGACGGGCAGAATAAAACTGCACACTGCCTTAGACATCCTGACATAACAGCATCCAAGCTTGCCCTTTGGGAACGTTAACCCACAAAAGGTTTGACAGAAGTCAAGGGGGACCTAGGATTAACTTCACTGACAACCTCACATCTGAAGTAAAATCCAGTCTCTGGTGGAGGATGAAGTGGAAGATTGTTTTTTAAAGTATGTCAGTAATATATTATCGCTCAGGGAAGAACGGCTGATTTCTCCTGTACGTACGTATTTTGGTATATAGTCCCCCACCCATGCTGTAAATTTCACTACATGCATGTGTTAGGAACATCTGTTTTTCTTAGAAGCCTTGTAATGGAGATTGTTGACTCCGCCACATACAATAGTAATCATTCAATTCCATCGCGGCCATGACAATGATTTTTATTGCCTGCCTTGTAGCTAGTTCGGGGCGTGGAACGCTATCACTAGTATCAGGTTGGGTATACATGTACCTAGCTTCCGAAGCCTGTTCCGTACTTCTGACAACCACTCAGAACGTTTGAGTAAACAGCATTTATGAACAAATAAAACTATTAAAAAGTAAATTCTTACAACCTTGTGTTGATATTTAGAGGGAAAGGTTATAGTACATTATAAAACTGGTTAAAAAGAAAAAGCGAGACTTTCACCAACAAATAATGAATCAACTAGCATCACTTAAAGACAGTAACCCCACCGCGTTCTGGAATCTAATAAATAAGCTAAAGCCTGAAAAAATAAACGATACTGACCAAATATCAGATTTGGCATGGCTAAAACATTTCAAAGGTTGACTCCGCCACATACAATAGTAATCATTCAATTCCATCGCGGCCATGGCAATGATTTTTATTGCCTGCCTTGTAGCTAGTTCGGGGCGTGGAACGCTATCACTAGTATCAGGTTGGGTATACATGTACCTAGCTTCCGAAGCTAGCTTCAATTCTTTGGTGAAGGAGTACTAGATAGGGGGGAGAAGTCTACGTTGTTTGTGGAAGCGCCTATGTTACTATCCCCGATACCATCAGCGTGTTTACTACCCCAAAGAATGGTCACTAAGTCATATTGTACCTATACATAAATCCGGGGACACTTCACTTCCCGACAATTACCGAGGCATCTCCATAATCAGTTGTCTTGGTAAACTTTTCTGCTCCATTTTAAATACTCGACTAGTTAACTATGCTGAACATTACAGCCTTTTCAAACCCCAACAGGCCGGTTTCAGGAAAAACTTTAGAACAACTGATAATCTTTTTGTACTGTCTACTTTAGTTAGCAAATATCTGAGTAAAAATGCACGACTATATGCCTGTTTTGTAGATTTTAGTAAAGCGTTTGATTCTGTTTGGAGAGAAGGACTTTTACGAAAATTAACTGAACTTGGAATAGGAGGCAAATTTTTAATGACTATCAAAGATATGTACTCCAAAACAACAAATTGTATCAAAACTAGCCGCGGTCTTACCGAAACTTTCGTAACTAACTGTGGGGTTCGACAAGGCTGTAACCTGAGTCCAACACTATTTAATTTATACATTAGTGATTTAGCAAATGAGTTTAATGATCATTCTTGTAACCCCCCCATATTACATAATAAGAAAGTATCTTGCTTGTTGTACGCAGATGATTTAGTTATATTCTCTGAATCTCAACGGGGTCTACAAGCATCTTTAAATAGATTAGAAACTTATTGTAAAACATGGCAATTGAATGTCAACCTAAAAAAGACAAAAGTAGTCGTCTTTACAAAGGGAGGCCGTCTGCCAAAAGACTGTAATTTTTTGTACAACAGCAATGTAGTAGAAATAGTAGCAAACTATTGTTACCTGGGTATTGTTGTTAATGCAGCCGGCACGTTCAAGGCAAACAACAAACACTTGTACAACAAAGGTCTGAAAGCACTGTTTGGAGTCAATCAATCCCTAAACAAAGCCAACGCGACAATATCTGTTAGAAACAAACTTTTTGACACATGTGTAAAACCAATATTGTTGTATGGCTCCGAAATTTGGGGATCATTCAAAAGTCCAAAATCATCACCTATCGAAGCAGCTCATTTAAAATTCTGTAAACAATCTTTATATGTTCCCAGATCTGCTTGCAATCTTGCCGTAATGGCGGAATTGGGGCGTTATCCTCTCAAATTAGAAGCATCTCTAAACAGCATTAAACACTATATCAGGATACGCCAGAACGTGCCGACTGTTAGTCTCTCAGCAGACGCCCTTTTATGTCAATTTGAACTCGATGCGTCAGGCACTAAATGCTGGGTCTCGGGAGTCCGCAAGACGCTAGAGGAGTGTGGTTTTGCCTACGTATGGAATTCGCCGATGTCGTATGTCTTAAATCCTTCACAAATTATTCCAACCCTTGATCAACGCTTAAAGGACATGTATCTCCAAACTTTTACAGCAGAAATTCGTAACAACAACAAACTACGAACATACAAATTACTTAAAACCACTTACAACGAGGAAAACTATCTAAAGATAACAAACATACGACACAAAATAGCCACTACAAGACTTAGGATTAGCTCACACAAACTTTTCGTTGAAAAGGGTAGACACAACCACATTCCTCTGCAACAAAGAATTTGTCATTACTGCAACCTAAATGAGATTGAAGACGAGAGTCATTTTATTGTAGACTGTACTCTATATAATAATGAGAGAAAGATTCTCTTCAATTGTATACAAGATTATTTCCCTAGTTTTAGATATTTAGATAGAAAAGAAAAATTCATTTTCCTCATGAAACTCGATAACCCTCATACTATAAACTCCATCTGTTCTTACATTTACAACTGTTTTAAGAAGCGAGAAGAAGCAGAACCTGTACATATGTAGTTTTTACTATAGATATATTTTAGTCTACCATCGCTACTTACCATGACCTGTACTTAGTTCGCAATGAGCAAAAATGTACAATAAAGGTCTTTCATTCATTCATTTATTATAAACTCACAAAATTCCTAACAGTCCGTCACCTTACTGAATATGTTTCCCATGCATGACAAGGTATTCAAAACGTCACACAATTAGGAAACATAGGAAAGGTGACGATTTGCCCTCTTCCTGCAAGACATAAATAGGTCATTGCGATCCCCCGTGTACAACCGCGGTAAGGGAGTGTACAGTATTTTATAGCGGGGAGGGAGGGCCGGTCGTCGGGGGGCAGGGGCGAGGGCCTAGGGCAAAACTGAGCTGGGGGGTTAGGAAACGCGTTAGGAAAAAATATTTTATCTGGGAGGAGGGTCTAAGGAAAAATTCCAACATCCACGAAACTTTCCGACGCTTTGATAAAACACAAGTTATGTCTATCTTAAACGTACATGTATCATAGTGATTCGCCGGTCATTGAAATCGGAATAATGTTCCAACAATACACATCCCTGTGATTCTAGTAGATTCGCCCAAATCTCCCACAACCCCATTCAAAAGCTTTCATTTGCGAAGAGTGTCGGGAAGCCAAAACTCGACGATTCAATCAAATAAAATCGCGTTTTGTAGCGGCCTTCGTAACGATATCGATAAAAATTGAGCCAAACCTCTTCTGAAGACAACATTTGATTAATTTGCGTAGCAAAATGCACTCTTCCCAGCCGCACAAGGGTATTTTTTTCTTGTGTATTAAAAATCGTATATGCGATGGTAAAGATTCCGCCCCGCGCCCCGCTCGAACTTGTCGGCGTGGATGTGGACGCATTAAACCAGGTATTTTGAATAAACCAAGGACTGTCTCAACATTTATTTGCCTCTCTGAATGTCCTTCCAAATTAAGTAAATTGAAAACAACCTGGCTGTGATAAATAGCACGTGGAAGTTAGAAGTTAGTGGACGAATTATATAAGCTCTGATAGATGAATACCCCTCACCACCACCACACGAAATTTCCTTTAAAGAAATTAAATGATTTACACAGAAAATAATTGAGTCGGGGGAGGTTTGTCTCGCTGTGGCATTACTTGAATTTCGGCGAGGTCAATCAAATCGCCGGCGAGGTCAATGACCTGGGTGAGACACCATGCGTTTTAGTGTTAAAGAATAAAAAAGAGCAGTACTTTTGTTACTCTGTATTTTCATTGAAATATTCATTAAGTTCATCATACTTACTCACCGGGGAGTGAACATCTCACATACACGACGTAAAGATCGAGGAACGTTCCAGTACAATTTCAACATGTAGACGTACGCGTTAGGTTTCAATTCACTACAACGTAAACAAATGGGGCAAACAAAAACAAAAATTACAACCAATCGTCGCCACTGTTTTTTAAAAACAGTTACTTGTTTACTCTATGGAACACTGTGAAATGGTTCGCCACAGATTTACAGACTCACTGTCATCCGTGTTAGCTTTTTTGATTTTGGACTGTTTCTGGGAAAAAAAGTACTGTTACAAGAAATTCTGCTTACTGTATTATGATCAAAGTGTCACAACAGTGTTGCAAAATGTAATAAGAGAAGGTGCGATGAAAGGAAAGACTACTGCTGTTTAGTTGAATTATTTTGATGCTTGTTTGTACAATGTAGTTCTGTGTTCTTTTATTCAATTTGTGTCCTAACATTTGTATTTCTACACTCAGTTAGTATATTCCAAATCTAGGCATCTTGTTTTTTGGACCCTTCATGTTTTTATCGCACTTTCGCAATAAATTCAATGTCTCCAGCGGACGACATCCATAAAAATTACTTGGTGTGGCCATAGGTAATGACCTGACCAACCTTTCCTCCTCCCGCTGAAATTACAGAACAGTCCCTTAATGTAAACAACGTTATCTGATCCCAAGCCGTGATAGTTATCATGGGGTCCAGCTGTCACCCATGTCTCCAAGCAGAGGTTGGTGGGGAAGATCGTTATCTTTCTAAACACAAAAGGTCCAATGCAGAAACGTAGGGACCCCCCACGAGGCCCATTTTCGAACTTGACCTAGTCCTCAACAACGGTAACTTGCCAACCAAAAATCATGAACATCCATTTACATATACAAGAGTTATTTTGCTAACAAGCTACAAACACAAAAAGTCCACTACTGTAACGTATGGACCCCCACGAAGCCCATATTTGCACTTGACATCGGTCTTAACAACGGTAACCTGCCTGCCAAAAATCATGGACGTTAACCCTTGCCTTCAAGAGTTATGCCGCTAAAACCGCAGTTCCCACACGAAGGCAATTAGTACATGTAGTAGAAATAGGCCGAAAAAATGCTATAACTGGCCAGGGAAGTTATATGTACTAGTAGCTGGCTACAGAAGCTCCATATTTGCCTGCACGATATGGCCGGCTAACTCCCCTGGCCAATCATATCATTTTTTCCCGGCCTATTTGCCTTCGACGAAGGCTATGAAATGGGTTTTGCACTGTTTGGCAGATTATGGACGATAACTCTTGAAGGCATGGTCCGAGGTTCACGATTTTTGGCAGGCAGGTTGTCGTCGGGGTGGCAATTGTCAAGGCCCAAAATGGGCTTCGTGGGGGGTTCCTACGTCACTGCCGTTGACCTTGGTTTTTTGTGTTTTTTCCTTGTGGACAAGATAACTCGAGAATCCTTAAGTGGATGTTCATGATTTTTAGTGGGCAAGTTACCGTTGAGAATGCCGAGGTCAAGTTCGAAGATGGGCCTCGTGGGGGTTTCTACGTCACTGCAATTGACCTTTAAAGTTTTTTTTTTTTGTGGACAAGATAACTTGAGAATCTTTAAATGGATCTTTAAATAGCAAAGTCAAGTTCGAAAATGGGCGTCATGGGAGGTCCATACGTTGCCGTAGTGGGCTTTTGGTGGTTGTTGGTTTGGTGGTCAGCAGTACAAGTTGTGAAAAAGCAATGTTCCTGTTTTTTTTATTGTGAATAGGTTATGGGGTCTACATTGAGTGTTTTAAGTTTGGACTTTCTAGTAGGTTGTGGGGTAGAGCTGCGGGACATTTTGTGTGAACATTTTTAAGTGCAGGCGAAGTCTTCCTCCTTATGGTTCTACACTGTATGTAGGTCAAACTAACAACTTTTATCCAGGGACCTGTGCCTACTGACGAAATAACATTCCCTGTGAAGAGTTGTTTGTTGAAACAACACTACCTGTCAGAGGGTTCTAACAAGAGCTAAGGCATGTATGATAAATGAGTTTCTCCCTGTGGAGAAGGACTTACATGTAAGCCTCTACCAGGCACTGTGGATGGATCGCTCAAAAATAGTAGAAATTGGCCAAAATAAAGGGAATTATATGAGGGCCTGCAGGGGGGGGTAGTGATTACGAATTACGCAAAATTTTCACTGACGGTTACGAATTACGTTAAATTCTCAGAGCTGATTACGCCTTTACGCTTTTTGGCAAATGTACTATTACGAATTACGTTGGTTTTTGGGACGTCTGCCTACGGATTACGGCGACTAAAATGCCCTGATTACGCCTTACGAAAAAGGGCATGCAGGCCCCCTTATATAGTATGCCAGAGTTAGCCCGCCAGAGAGATACAATTTGCGACTCATGGGAGAAACCCATTTATCTTACATGAAACATACCATCAAAACAATTGGTCATTTTGTGTGAACATTTTGTAGTGCATTCCACATGTTGTATCTTCCTGGGTTTATCTACTAGGTTAAATTAACAACCGGGAAGCTGTGGTTTAGCGGAATAAACATTAGGTGTAATGGATGTCCTCCAACAAGGGGTTCAGCCCGGGTCACAGGGTGATGATGTAAATCAAAAAGGCTGATTCGAGACCGAGGATTGCCAGACCTCTGTCCGGGTGAAATAGTTAGATTACTAATACTGTCTTCAAGAAAATCTACATTGATTGAAGGTATCTATACTAAATCAATGATTACAGGACGGGAGCAGATGATTACAGTCCACAAGGGAACTGTTGCAACATGTCATCTTCACAACACCCATCAAAACAATATCACATTGTCGAAGGCATGAGTACTCCAAACTCTAGTTCTACTATTTATTCAGCCTGCAAAGGTCTATTGATCTGGTGGAGACTATCATTTTATTGCCAGGATGATTATCCAACTGTGTATTTTAGGATGAAAACATCTTCCTCACAGATAGATCTAGTGGCATTCACTTTTTAACTAGTACTTTTATTTTTGCTCAAAAGGCAGTTATCCATATTATCCCTCAAATTTCTAAAATCCTTCTGATGATGCAAGAAACTAAGCGCAGGAAAGGATATTTCTTTAGCAAAAAGCTGCTGCATTTTCTGGAATGCAAAACACAATGCTATCTTAAATACAATACCTCCATTCTGCTCTCCACCAGTTGGGCAGTAAATAATTATAAATAAAAGCAATATTTGTAAACAAATCCCAATTTTATTACACATTTTTACGACACAAAGCTGCTGCATTTGTAGTGTTTATTTTTAAAGGCAACGTGATACAATGTAAGGTACATCTAGATTCAACTTATTATGTAAAAAAAATGAACAAAACGTTGACTCTTACATGTAAATTGGGGCCTACAATAGGGGTCTGTAGTCTAGTCTACTCTAGTCTAACAAAATCTTTGCTACTACATTTCTAAGATTTTAATGTTTGAAAAATACATAATTCTATTTCACCTTCAATTGCAAGACTGTCACAGCTCTTATACATTTTCATAAGCTCATGCCTACAGTAAAGTTAAGATCAACTCAAACCTGATTCACCCTTATAGATATTGGAATAGTTAGACAGTAAGAATGGTAATATCTTAGTCCATCAGGTGTCTTGTTTGGCAGCTGCATGACTCCTCCTGCGGGTGCTGCGGGTGAAAGGGTTACAGGGAGACTGCAGAATGGCAGAAACAGACGACATACTGCTGCTGGATGATGGGCTTGCAGTCAGCTCTGATGAGGTGTTGCTGTACCTGGCAGAACGGCGCAGTGGGCCGGACACACAGATATCCCCACTGGAGAAAAACAGCCAGGGTTGTCTTAATTGATTTGTATTTAGTTCTCTTTACCAAGTACATATTGATATCTAGAGTATGAAGTTCCTGATTATGAAGGACTGACACAGATCTACAGGTACATGTAGACTAACCTGGGGCTCCAGGATGCTGTTCGGGCAAGTTTGCTTGAGACATCGTCAGGTGTGTTCTCATCATGGTGCCTTTTTTTTGATCTGTTGGAAAATTTAGTAGAACATTCAAGCAAAAGCATGCCATGATACATTATACATTCTTACACTATTGCCTACAGATAGTTAATCTTTCTCATGTATTGAGTTGATGTGAACAACATTTCACTTCCTGAAAGTACAAGCCAAACCATCTATTGACCATGCATGGGACCTGAAGAAAACAGTCACAGCAGACAGTTGGGTACTACAGACATGTTTGACTGTACAATGCATCTGACCTTGCAAAAGGAAGAAAAATGGTTCTGTTGCCTTTTTGTTCTAAATCAAACTCTAGCCTCTAAAGTTCAGTCGCTTGGTGTACTCTGGCCAAGAAGCAAGTATTAGCGGTATAATTCCTCAGAGAATAAATTGCTTTTAAAAATTAAAAAATCCATTTTGTTCTGTCAAATTTACCATACATATAGGTTTAAGCCTGAATCTGGTTTTGATATCTTCTGAGCAGGACATGCTAAGGTCACGAAGTTTCAGGATTCAGCTTTATTGATATTGGCATTGACATGTTCATTGGAACTTAAACATGAATTGCGCCAACATTAAGATCGATAACAATACGTAAAATACACAGATCTAGAGTAGATAAAACTACAAAATTTAAAATGCGATTTAGGTTAAAAGGCTTTACACATGCAGGACGATAGATATTATATTCTCAGTGTAGAGGTAAGTAAAATTATTAAGTTTGGATGGTAGATTGAGCTCTTGTGCACAGTCAGGAAGAAGGCAGCTTGTTCTGGACAATCATGCAGGGGCATTTGTTTAAAAATAATTGAAGGAGGATAATTCAAGAATCGGTTGACGGATCATCATTATTTTTGATACGTGCATGATGCTTGGCATAGTTAGATGAGAATTATGCAAATCAGGTTCTAATTTACATGATTAATGAGGAATTCTATGAATCTGATGCATTCCATGATAGGACTATTCAAATTTGTGACATGTAATTGAGAAGAGGAACATTGGCAGATATAATTTGTAAATGAAGACCTTATTTGCATAATCAATTAGAAAATGCTATAGTTCCATGGTGGAAACTGTCAGGATTCAAATCAGGACCTTATTTGCATAATTTTTTAGGAAATGATACAATAACTTCATTTGTTAAGATAAGACTGTCATTTTTTATTTTTTATTTTTTTTTATTTTTTATATACCAACATGTAATGACAAGACATGGTGACGGCACACTCAAGTTTTTTTTCAACTTATTTTAATGTCGCCACCAACTGACAGAGGACAATACAATACAAATATACACCTGGGTGAGGTGAGGAAAGTCGTGTAAAGTGCCTTTCCCAAGGGCACAAGATCGGGGGCATGGCAGGGTTCGAACCTGGGACCTCTTGGTTCCGAGTCGAACACGCTACCGTTTACGCCACACGACCCCACACGACCCGACTGTCATTTTGTGCAGATTAAGATCTTATTTGCAATGAAAAACATTTCTAATTTGTCATGTGTAAAGTTTAACATCTTTAACCTAAGGTATGAGATTGTGGAACTCTAGTTCTGTACTTTTTTACGCCTATTTTAAATAGCAAAAAGTGTCTTAGCAAAGTGCCAAAATCTCTGTATCCTGAGGGTGTATTGTCCTCATACCTTTTCTTTACCTTCTATGTGTTTGATATTCAATCCACTGCTTTTGTTAGCTTATATACCAAACCATTAGTGAGAAATTGTAACCATAGGCAGCCATTCAATTCTAATGAAAAGGGTTCTAAGGAGGATTCAATAATTGGATTGCCAAGTCCACGCTATGTTCAGAATAAACAGGTAAACCTTAAGTCCTAAGGGCCCTGTCACAATTATGCGTATCGTCATTGCGTATGAGTTGCGTACAGACATTTCTGCCGTACGCATGATACGCACAATTACTGTGACGCGCATGTAGCGTATAAGTAACGAATTCAGCGCATCAGCTGCGTATGATTTCCGTATGCAGTGCGCAACACTAGTTGTCTTGCTGCGAATGGTAGCGAACGTGGTACGCATGCCGAACGTATTTCGGACGCACACAACTTATGCCCACCGCATTCCTAACGCACATCCGACAAATGCCAGGCGTATTGCGGGTGTATCCCCTACTTATTCTTGCTGTTATTATAATTCACAGTCCTTCTCTTCATAGGCCGCCCCAAACGGGGACCAACTTACCCGTCCCGGCTGTATGTCTGTTTCCACTTCGCCTGAGCCCTGGCCAAATGCCTATAATATATTGTTAGGTAAATTAAATACCCGTACCCGTATACAAACATAACAGTTAGTGTAAAAGACCTAATAATTTGGAGATGTCAAGAAATACCCTCTTTTAATAATTTGAAATCAATAAAAAATACTGCATACACTACAAGCTGGTGATTTATGACTGTCATTTCCTGTATTTACAGCCATAGTTCAAAGTGTCTACTGTCACAAGTCCACCATCTTTAGATATTTCAGGCCATTGTGTTTATATGCACCCATACCTTTAATTTATATTCCTATTTATAAGCAACTTTGTACTGACCTATGGACACTACACATTTTCTCGGACAAACAACCCAAAGTACAAGAAAGCCACATATCTTGTGTTACATATAGATACCATGTATAACATACAAAATGGCGAGTGGTGGAATACAATAAAATATTTTGCTATAAAAATGCCTTTTTGATAACTGGCAATACATTATCATCTAGTTTTCAGCAAAAGATGCTAGAAAAATCCAATGGTACTCAACTCTTTTTATGGGTCACAACATACTTAAAAATGCTTCAGGAGGTCTGTTTACCCTGGAGGCCAGAGGAGCAGGTGCACCCCAGTACGCAGTCTTTGCGCTTATCATAAGTTACAAATACGTAGAACGCGCTTTCCAGTTGCAACACGAACGGTACTAAAGCGCTGCAAGTACGCTATGTATTCGTCCAATGTACGCGGCTCATGCACAGGTGCAGATCCAGGTGCAGTTCAGCGTATAAACCGCGTATCCCATACGAACACCTAGCGTACTCGTACCGTGTTCGACCGATGCATTGCGTATTTATAACGTATGACCTGCGTACCAGCGTACGCAGCATAGTTTTGGGCGTGCTCAAAACTACACTGCGTACTGAGTCGGCCTGTGCGTGTGCTGTGCGTATGCTGACGTACATAAAACTTACATAAAACGACTGAGATGCAACTGACATGCGTATTGTGCGTACGGCTGCGTATGGAAGAATAGTCCGTACGCAGCTCATACGCATGACGATACGCACAAGTGTGACAGGGCCCTAACATAAGTCTATACCAACTCAGATGAACTTTCATGCTAAATTGAGGTAAACCTAATAAAACCAATTGGATTCAATCATAACAGTTTATTCACTGAGGAATAATACTTGTTTCTGGACCAGAGTATTCCTTGAAACAGAAAACAACACAAAATCTAGCTTATCAAACTTGCTTTGTTTTACTCAGCCCCGTAGAAGAGGTCCTATTTTGCATTCCTTTGTCCACCAATAAAGGAAAATGATGAGAGGAGCTGATGTTTCTGGCTTGAGGTACATGAAATAGTGGGTTGTGTACAATGTGTAACTGATATGCTCCTAACTAAGATGTTTTACCCCCTGGTGTCTGCAGGTCTTGTGTTGTCCTGTCTGCCCTGCAGCACCAGTACTTCTGTCCTGCTGTCCGTACTGCAGGACAGGTAGATCGCTCCTGCTGCCAGGGCACTGCCAATGTACCTGGGGTTGGCCAGCTCAATAAACGTCCGACAACCAGCACTGGGAAACAAACATGGAGACTTCATTTAGCCTGCACAAACGAATCATGGCTCGACATACACTGTAGTTTTACACATTAGAACAAGGCAGTCAGACATGGTAGAATTTCCCCCATCTACAGAATGATAGATGTTGTACAGTCATGTGCAGGGCTGGACGCTGACCTGCATCAGTGTACAGAAAGTGCGAAATGGAACGAAATGGACAAAAAGGAACGAAATATGTAGGTAGGAAAGGTGTTAAGCCATTCGGACGTTTGAACGGCAACGTTAGTCCCTTTGACGTCGGAACAGCAACATTAAGATTGATGATATTCTTAGTGTATGTCAATAATAAAGTGAATTTTCAGTTGAGAAGAAGAAGTGTGCGGACGTGTTTCTTTGTGGTCTCTGTCTGTCTCCCCTCTTAGCTTTTAAGTCTCTCGTGTAGGGGTATGTCCATGGGGAGGAATTTTATCACCAGCCGCCTCCCTTACATGTACACAAAATGAAATGAAATAGTGTTCAGACCCGTGGGCATATCGCTACGCAAGAGACTTGAAAGCTAAGAGGGGAGACAGACGGAGACCGCAAAGAAACAAGTCCGCACACTTTTTCTTCTCAACTCAAAACTCACTAATAAGTCTTTATTCTTAACGTATTGTACCCTAAGAATATCATTGATCTTATTAATTCTTAACATTGCCGTTCCAACGTTGAAGGGACACTAACGTCGCCGTTTGAACATCCAAACGGCTTAACACATTTCCTACCTACATTTTTGTTCCATTTCATTCCTTTTCGCACTTTCTGGGGTCCAACCTGCATGGACAGACCTCTGGGAGGCCAACAAAACAGCACGGAGCCGGCTGCAGAGCTACAGCAACAAGCTGTGATGATGAGGATCTTATGTACATTCCTAAGACATTGGCTTCATGACTATTATGTGCAAGGCCTAGGTGCTTTTAATAAACCTTACATGTACATGTACCCCAAGGTAGTGATGGTGACAATTTGACCACAGACAGACACACACCACCAGCACCGTGACGACAGGAATATAATTACATGTACGGTACTAACCTCTCAAACACCCCTGTCTGCTTAATCTCTATCACCTCTAGTGAGTTGAAGTGGGTAACAAACAGGTAGGGCTGCCGATAAGCTGGACAGGTACAAATACAGTAATTGTTATGTCATTAATATGTACATGTACATGAAGTATACAAAACAGACACACTTTGCAGCATTTATGGACATTTAAACACAGCTATATTACATACACATCAACTACATCCAACATTAATGTATCACATACATGTACATGTAGATGACTGTACACACATGATTGTACCACAACTACACCAGGTATCACACATGCCTGTACTACAATCATTATGTACATGCCGTATGCCTAAATACCTCAACCGCCCTCAACCCCCCACTTCCTGGGCTAATATGCAGTGAACATGTGCTAAGAACGCTTTTTAACGCTCTGGATACATTGCCTATGCAATTATAAATAGGAAAATCACTGTAACTCTGGCGTTTTACCAGTTTTTTTACGGCGCACCGTGCGCCCGAGGAACAGGGTCCGCCATCTTGTTTGTTTACGTCGCGCGGCCAGAACGCATCGTGCCGTAAGTTTCAAGTCAAAATAAGGAAAGTGAAAAAGCTTGTGCAGCACGGAAACTCAGCAGATATAGAGGGAAACCTCTTTAAACATCATGTTTCTGGTGGTGGATTTTAGCGCTCAATACTTTAGGGCGGATATTTTGCGGGGTGTATCACTCCCTAAAGACGGTAACTCCACTTATGATACTAAAAGTTATAACTTGAAAAAAATCGCAAATATATACGTTACTATGTGATTTTTATTTATAATCGTATAGACAATGTATACAGAGTGTAAACAAGGGTTCTTAGCACATGTACACTGCATATTAGCCCAGGAAGTGGGGGGTTGAGGGCGGTTGAGGGGGGTTGAGGGCGGTTGAGGTATTTAGGCATACCCATGTACATGTACATGTACACTGCAGCTCACAGTGGCTACCAAATACTACCAGTCACAGACTACAACACTGCACTAAAAAAAAGAAATGTGTTTCAATACAGTTTAAGCTTGCTACTACATTTGTACATATACCAAAAGTTACTTCACATTGAACATTATGTCTGATGTCTATCAAATACCAAATGACAGAGGGAGTCTTGTCCATTTCAAGTCCTCTGCATTGGAGCGTCGGCCAGACTGGTCCACAAAGACTCCAAACTCTGTGGGAGGCACGAAAGTCATCAGACCACTGACAGGCAATTCCAGAAGCAGGTCTTATTTTCTAAAAGACCTAATTTTTATTAATACAAAATTAACCAAATGTTTTAATAATATCTCTCACAGATTAACAGTTTTAGAGAAGTGAGTCAGCTAGTAATTAAATAGTGCCCCCCCACCCCTCTTGGTATCTAGTAGATAAAAGTATGCCATGGGTTCCGATGGGATAATTGCTACAGATTGATTGCCAGAGATGAAAGTCAATGTTTTGCCAAAAGCAGAAAATGAACTTTCCATGAATTAACAAACAAGTACATGCATCCATAAACACATGGCTCAAGTTTTCTTAACATCAACTTTTAGCACCAAGATAAGTCTCCTCCTGGTGACTTTATGTGACCTTCTTCTGAGTACACCCATTCTGAACACATTTTGGCAGTGTGTAAAAATTGAGATATTCTGTTATTAGCAGGACTCGAGTCAATAAAAAAACACAAAGCATAACTTGTCACAGGTAACCTACATGTAATGTATAACATGGACAGAAAAAACTTATTGGTTGCTCCTTTGCTCAATTGGTATCACAAGTTGCCATAAACATGGTGGTATTACACGTATGAGAGACTGTACTACATGTAGTTGTTTATATACATGTATGTCAGGGTAGAGATTGTGATTTTATCAATAGAGTGCATTCAACAAATCTGTTGACAGAGACTTTGATTGCAACCTCTACCAGCATATACTGGTATATTCAGGTTTAATCAGTCAGAGTCTTGAAAGGATGTATGATAATATTACCATGGAAACACAGAAGGTACTCCTCCTCAGCAGAGTCATCTGGTGACACCTTCAGTACAGCTACAGGGAAGCTGTCACATTGGCTGGCACCGAATACGGCAAAGGCTAGTGACGTGTCTGTCTTGTCCAGGAACTCTGCAAAGTAACACATTGTATAGTTTCTCCACATCACAGACCTGAAACGCAGGCATACAAATTTGGAGAAAATTAACGGCACAAGGACCCCTTATACGATGTATAATTGTACCTGTAAGTCATATAGAAGCTTCTACTGAGGTTTCAAACATTTACTTAGCATTTGGTTCGGCTGAACAGTAGCAGTTTAGTTATATTGTATTATGCAAGTCAAGTATTATGCAAATAAACAATGCAAGTCTGGCAAAATCATTATGTGAGAGAGGGATGTACATAACTATACATGTACATCAGTGGGTTAACTCAACATAAACTGTCATGTATAACAAAACTCAATGCAACAATTGCATATGATGCACTCACAAAACCACAATGATACACTGTATGTACTATGGGGCCTCAATCAATAATGCTATGAAGCAGCTTCTTAATCATCATCTGATTCAATGTGTATCTCATGGGATCCTAAGGTGTAAACATGGTCTGTAAAATTCAACTATGGTTATGAAAATCCATCAAATTCTTATTAAGACTGGTAAACTTCACTACAATTAGTGGGAAAAAAAAGTGAAAAAAAAGTGAAAGTGATCTCGAGCCAGTTTAGCTCACTGAAGAGCTACTCTTCCACTGGTCGTGACAGAGAAGACAGACGCTATGTACAGTATTTACAGGTTCATTGTACCGGGGAAATTCCCCTAGCTCTTTTCGACAAGCACAATGAACAGTGGACAACGGCTTAACGTCCCGTCCTAAGTACTGCGACCCTCTCCAGTAGCGTGCATGTCGGGTGAGCGACAACAGCCCAGATTCGAACTCCCAACCTCTTAGTCCAGAGGCAGGGTCGCTAACCACTGGACTACGCATGCTACAATTAGTCTAAAGTCATATCCTGTATGGTCCAGAAAGAATGAAGGCAACAACACTTACAGTACAGGTTGTTGTACTGTCTGTTTCTACATTATAACATGCAGTTACTGCATAATGATATCATATACATGACCTTGTAAGCTATTCAAAGCATTCTGCCAACACCAAAAAATACAACATTTTTCATTCATTGTTGTGATCTGACAAAAGGACATTGGGTTTTTCTTACCTGTCACCCGCCCAGTCATGGGATTGACGTGGAAGAACTTGTCTGATCCAAAAATGAAACCATGAGAGGTTAACTGTACACAGCTGCATGTCTCTGAAGTCTGGATGTCCTGAAGCAACAATACCAAAATGCACCATGACTGCCAGAAGTGTTGATGACTCTCACCATGATAATGATGACAGAATCTACATGCGGTACAGCTAGTCTGTATAACACAAACTCCGCTCTCCTGGGCTGGAACGGCCCATTCCTCCCCTGCTCTAAGCCAAAGAGCCGTTCAATGAAAGTACTTTAATATCAATCATGGGCCAGGATTTTAGTCACCCCTCGTGGGAACCAGCAAATCATGTACTAGTTACATCACTACTGGCCCTCTTTGAGCCGGCAGTGGGCGGGGTTGAGAAATGATTGAGAGATGTGATCTGGGGAGTTAACTATAGGCTACTCCTGGAGTCTGTATGTAAGGATTATGGAAGGCCTTGGTGTCTGAAGCCACTTTGGGAGAAGCTGTGAATGTGTGATAATTTAGTATACAATAATTGTCATGTAGCTTTGTTCTGGGGTGCAACAGAATTTGGGCAGGCCACTATGGTCTATACATATACAGGCAGGCCATATACATGTATATCAGTTTAGTTTCTACTTAGTGTTTTGAAAGAGGAAAGAAGATCAATATGAAGACCAACCTGCTTCTTACAGAAGATGTAGGTTTTACTGTTGTACTTCAAGACATGAAGTGTATGCAGGGTAGCAGCACACAGGTATACACAGTCATCAACCTGATTAACATTAAGTACAGGCAGTCATCAACCTAGTCAACATGGAGTACAGGCAGTCATCAACCTAGTCAACATGGAGTACAGGCAGTCATCAACCTAGTCAACATGGAGTACAGGCAGTCATCAACCTAGTCAACATGGAGTACAGGCAGTCATCAACCTAGTCAATGTGAAGTTAACAACTAGGTCAACATTAAGTATAGGCAGTCAGCAACTTCTTATGATTGGATGATCTACTACACTTCAATGTTATTTGTCGTGATTAATTTTCTCTTGACATCAGTGAAGGTTAGACATCCAGGTAATAAGATACGAATTTTCTCTTTACATGTATTTGACAGCTAAAAAAATGTTTTTGAACTAGAAATTTAGAAGCAATCATCACTTGGTTAAAATAAGAGAGGGATGTTATTTGCAGCAAACCTTCCCAACTGAAAACAGGTGGCAGCCTTCCAGTCCTTCCACAGCCTTAGTCTGTATTGTGGGTACAGACACGCTCGCCTGGGCCACCTTAGTCCGAAGATGTTTCAAGTCCACATGGTACAGGAAGCGATCAGGCCCTGAATAAGTCAACACAACAGGACACATTAAATCAGGATCCGGTGGTGTCAGGTGGTTGTCTAACTTCTGCAACACTTAAAATGAACCACACAGAAGGCAGGACTTTATGTGTACATGTGCCTGGTGCAGGTAAATGTTGCGCCTGAACATTGATAGATATCACTATTATGCAAATGAAGACTTTATTTGCATAATTAATACGAAAATGCTGTCATCGTCATCATGGTATAGAGAACTGACCGACTACCTGTAGACTCGCCATACTCTGTGGAGTGGTTAAGTGGTGGTATGATAATGATATAATACTACTATAGTGGTAAATGACAGGAATTTTATTCTTGCGGCATTTGTAAATTGAGTAAAAGTTGAATATCATTTGACATAAATCATGCACATCAGGGCCTCATTTGCATAATAGATGAGAAAATGCTACAACAGCCTTATTTGTTAAAACAAGACATTCAAAGTTTCCACAACGTACACAATTTATCCAAATGAGGACCTTATTTGCATAATCAATGGGAAATTTTTATAATACATCATCCTTAAAGGTTAACAGCATTTGACAAAGCAATGAGGTCGTGGAACTCATTTTTTATTTACATGCTCACATCAGTTT
This sequence comes from Branchiostoma floridae x Branchiostoma japonicum, assembly GCA_013266295.2. NCBI lineage: Eukaryota > Metazoa > Chordata > Leptocardii > Amphioxiformes > Branchiostomatidae > Branchiostoma > Branchiostoma floridae x Branchiostoma japonicum. The sequence continues at coordinate 18,950,308 of CM023826.1, forward strand.
TGGGGTTCTCAGAGGATGTCGTCCATATTTTTATCAAATCAGCATAATACAGTCAAACCTGCTCAAGCCGGTCACCCAGGGGACCGGAGAAAAGTGGCTGAGTTAGACAGGTGACCTGCTTGAAGAGGGTCGATTCTCCCGACTCACAACATGACTGAGACTTAATGGTCTCCGATTCAAGGTGTTTCAATGTCAAATACTGCAGGTATCTTTAGATTCCCGGGGCCTAAACTTCACAGTTTCAGGCAAATGAAGCAATGTTTTCAAATTCGATTCATCAAATTCAATTACGTACTGTACTGTAATGTTCTGAGTACACACGGCGGTATCAACATTTTCGAGCGCTTTGACAGGCTACCGACCGGATACCGGCTGTAAGCCCCTTTTGAGTGTATTTACGGTTTAATCGATTTCTATCTACGGTGTACAGTGCAGTACATCGACAACACGGATGATACAAACTATCGTTCCAAAACACAATTTAGCGTTAACCCTACCGAAAAAGTTTTAATTTTGTCGAGAACAATTACAGCGCGCTGAAATTCGCACCCATATCACGTAGTAGACTGCTCCATTGATCCAAAATGACCCAGCGGCGGCCGGCTTTGTCCTTAGACGAAAACATCGCACGGCAGTAGAAACACAAGACAAACTGGTCGGTTTGAGAATCGATGTCGCCACTGTTTGAAAAATTTAAAGAATTATGACGCGGTCGACCGGCTGCCATGGGAAGGGATCGGGCCATGGGCGGACCCAATTAGCGTTGGCCGTGGCCGCGTTGGCCAGGTGACCGCCCTGGGCAGGGTGCTTAATGCTTGCGTCAATGGGGATGGCCAGGTGACCGGTTTGAAGAGGTGGCCGCCTAGGCAGGTTTGACTGTACCTAACTTACATATGTTCAAATCATTATGTCAAAAATCAATCCTGCTAGCACCACACAAAAATTGCAAAGGTTGTTGACCATAGTGGTAACAACTTCATACCAGTAGTTCAGTATTTTGGAGAACTTAATTTTTTATGATTTCTACCTACAATTGCACTAACAGAGAATGGTACTATTGTATTATTAGCCTGTGTTTACACAAGCTCTCGGCCGGGAGTATAATGACCCTTAACCCAAGAGCTTGTGGCAGAATAGCTCTAAGGGGGCGGCAATCTTCGGGGCATCCGGCCGCCAGGAGCGCGATTTAGTCAGGCTAGGACTGGTGTATTATGAAGAATGAAAATGTGAGGCACTACTGGCCTCATGTCACAGTGGCTCTAATGCCACATTAGGTACTGTATACATGTAGATCTCACAAATACATGCACAGCAATTTCACTTCATTGCACCTGCCCTATCCTGCATATGTAGGTGGTATTTTGAGCCCTGGAAGGTGAGGTTATGAAGTTTGGGACACCTGCTATCATCAGCATTAAGTCTATCTCCTGTAGCAGCAGCATCTGGAAGACACTCCCCACTCCTCCAATCTGAGTCAAGCCTTTCTTCTTAGGGATGGGAAGAGTTGTGGCAAACAGACCCTCTTCACACCCCAACAGCAAGGTCTAGCAGGGGAAATCAAAGTCACAATAAATGACATTCATATCACTGAAGACATTTTGTTGACTCTAGTATTGACTAACACTGTCTCTGAGATGAGAAGTACACGTATACATATTTAGTTAAAGATAGGCAAAAATGTCAGAAAACTTCATTAGAAACCATTACTGAATATGTTAAAACTTCAATATCCAAACATTCTTCCTTACACTTCTACTATGGCAACAGGCAAACTTGAAAGGAAGACATTTGCTCAGGAGCAAATGCAGCAAATTGGTTCACCACATCCCCCGTACCAAAAATGATCATAAGGAACAATGTCAACAAAAGGTCAATGACCTTAGTATACCTAGTCTGTCTGACACAACCACTATCTGCAGATAATTTAGTTTCACTGCTGTAAACACCCCCCCCCCAAATAGCAAGGCATACATGTATAAAATGAAGGCTATGTGACATGTTTCCACTGATTTACAACCCAATGCACACAATACTATAATTAGTATATGGCACCAGGTGCAGATAATTACATTAACTCAACAGCCAATCAGCAACCACACCTGCAATAACAGCCAAACCTGCAAATACCAGGCTGCTGGTCTCCATACCCAAATATGGTAACCCACACCAAATATAGACACTGCCATATATTAAAAAGTATGTAAACGCCAAAAAGACCCAAAAAAACAATTCTAAAAGCCTCTTTCAAGAAAATGAAGAAAAAAAAATGCCTAGGGGTATTGGTCCACTAAATACCTTCATACCAATACTTCATACCAAATCTCAGGTCATTTGGCCCCAAAATGAAGAAATTGAATCCATTTAAAGAACTGGAAGGAGAAGGAGGACAAGAAAATATTAAAACGCCTGAGTGTACAGGAGACTACATTGTGTATGAAACAGGTCATCATTGCTAACACACAGAACAATCATGTAAGAGCAAGCCTGAGTGGTCCGTACCCTGTCATTCAGCAGCAGGCTACTGTTGATGTCTACTCTGCTGTCCCCAGTAAGCTTCATCAGGATGTTTCCTCGCAGTTTCTAAGGAAATGTACGGTCACATCTTCTCTTCAATACATTCCATACATGTTTGTCCAATTACTGACTTTAAGTTTATTTTTTGTTTGTCAAATAAAATCATATATATATACATCTACAGTAATTTATGTCTGGCACATATACAGTTCTAATCTGTAATGAAACATTTCTAGTTCTACAAGGATATGACAATAAGTAACTGTTCATCAACAAAAATCATTGGTTTTGCAAGTAAAATTAGAATTCCATTTTTACATGTATGACCAAATACAGACTGTTCATTTAGAATACTGAAACTCAAAATACACACAATTTAGGTACATTGTACAGCATGTCAGCCAAGATAGATCAAACACATTTGCCACACTTAACTTTGTGTATATAACCAACAGAATTGTCACATGACATGTCATACCCAGGAATAATGACAGCTGTGTTCATCTGCATATATTAAGCCAAAATATGCACTGCTTGTTGTGATTGGAATTGAGAAGTTGATTTTGCTGCCAACATTGTTGTTAAGGATAACAGAATGCCCAAACCTCTGAAATATTGAATTTGAACGTCTCCTCCCAGGGCTCTCTAACGGCTTCATAGTCTACTAGTACATGTTCTCCTAGGGCTTTATACATGTACTTTGTACCTGGACAGACTACCGCACCAACACCAGCATGCTAGCTGAAGCTGGTTCCTGTAGTATTGTGGCCCTCATTATGCGCAGTCAACTACGATGGACTGGCCACTGTGTCCGAATGCCAGACAATCGGCTTCCCAAACAGATTCTGTTCGGACAACTTGACCAAGGGACTCGTCCAAGGGGCAGACAGAAAAAACGGTATAAAGACACACTTAAACACTACTTAAAGAAAGGTCATATTGACCAATCAAATTTCCAAGTTCTCTGCCATGATCGCAGTGCCTGGTGACAGACCTGCAACGGTGTCTCAACCTTTGAAAACGAGAGAGTAGCCGCTGCGGAGGCCAAAAGGATTAGGCCAGGAAGGAGCGTCAACAAAAGGACGTACACCATTGGACTTGCCCTTACTCCATGGAGTGGCTGTCAACATACATGACATTGTACCTGTACAAGTCCAGACCTACATAAACTTGGCCAATTATCAATTAATGTAATACATATTACACAAATTATAAATACTGTCTTTTCTGTGGTAAATCAATATAATTGTGATCTTTACAGAAGGGTTCACATACACTTTGTATTTCTAACAAGTCACTCTGAGTCTGTCTTTACAAATGTACAAAATGTATGGCTTGTCTTGCCTGTCATCAATTAATTTAAAAGAGCTGTCTTATAATTATTTGTAGAAGGATTTCTAGTCACAAAATGAGGGTCCAGTACCTATACTTCAGGTATTTTGTTCACAGCTATTTTGGACCTGGATGTTATAGTTACATGACGATGCACATGCATGTACAAGCACATACAATCATGTATATGCATTGTATTGGAAGGCAATCCTACCTTGACCTCTCCATCTTGGTCCATGTTGTCTGTAGACACAGCAGCCTCCAGGGCAGCTGCCCAGTGCTGCTTGTCAGGGAAACTGAGTGCCATGAGGTGCAGTGTGCGGCCTGGCCAGCAGGTGGTACAGGGGTGGGACTCCAGCTTGATGATGTAAGGTAGATCTGGAACGATAATGCACAATCTTGGCAGGCTCATCTTGGCCTACAATTACAATTTGCCAGTTCACCCGCCTTACAAAGTGTGCATGTAAAACCTCCCACCATATTGATCCTGTGACATTGTAATGCACTGTGAGCTGATGTCTTTCAATCAACCAACCTGAGTGTAGGTTACATGTATCTGAGCTGAAGCAATTAGAGCATACTGATGATGAAGGCTACTTTCGTGCAGCTCCATCTGCAATGCCATGGTGTCACAGATAGTACAGAAAGAAGCAATTCTGGTGAGGAAACATGTAGCGGTCGCCATTTTAACATAGGAAAGGGGTTGCCTACGTCAGCGTTAGTTTTACAGGAGGCTGGGAGTGCTGGGTGGTGGTACATCTACCCTGGAGGTGGTATAGGACCGGCTATAAAAATGCCTAGTGGCTAGTGAGTGTGTGTGTGTGTACCTCAACCGCCCTCAACCCCCCTCATCGATCAACTGCCCTCAACCCCCCACTTCCCGGGCTAATATGCAGTGAACATGTGCTAAGAACGCTTTTTAACGCTATGGATACATTGCCTATGCAATTATTAATAGGAAAATCACTGTTACTCTGGCGTTTTACCAGTTTTTTTACGGTGCTCCGTGCGCCCGAGGAACAGGGTCCGCCATCTTGTTTTTTTACGTCGAGCCGCCAGAACGCATCGTGCCGTAAGTTTCAAGTCAAAATAAGGAAAGTGAAAAAGCTTGTGCAGCACGGAAACTCAGCAGTTATAGAGGGAAACCTCTTTAAACATCATGTTTCTGGTGGTGGATTTTAGCGCTCAATACTTTAGGGCTGATATTTTGCGGGGTGTATCACCCCAAAAGACGGTAACTCCACTTATGATATATTAGAAGTTATAACTTGAAAAAACTCGCAAATACTTAGACGTTACTATGTAATTTTTATTTATAATCGTATAGACAATGTATACAGAATGTAAACAAGCGTTCTTAGCACATGTACACTGCATATTAGCCCAGGAAGTGGGGGGTTGAGGGCGGTTGAGGGGGGTTGAGGGCGGTTGAGGTATTTAGGCATACCGGGGGGGGGGACAGGCTAGTGAGTGTGTGTGGGACTGGATAGTGAATATGTGTGGGACAGGCTAGTGAATATGTGTGGGACAGGCTAGTGAATATGTGTGGGACAGGCTAGTGAATATGTGTGGGACAGGCTAGTGAATATGTGTGGGACAGGCTAGTGAATATGTGTGGGACAGGCTAGTGAGTGTGTGTGGGACAGGATAGTGAGTGTGTGTGGGACAGGATAGTGAGTGTGTGTGTGTGGGACAGGATAGTGAGTGTGTGTGGGACAGGCTAGTGAGTGTGTGTGGGACAGGCTAGTGAGTGTGTGTGGGACAGGATAGTGAGTGTGTGTGGGACAGGCTAGTGAGTGTGTGTGGGACAGGATAGTGAGTGTGTGTGGGACAGGATAGTGAGTGTGTGTGGGACAGGCTAGTGAGTGTGTGTGGGACAGGATAGTGAGTGTGTGTGGGACAGGATAGTGAGTGTGTGTGGGACAGGATAGTGAGTGTGTGTGGGACTGGATAGTGAGTGTGTGTGGGACAGGATAGTGAGTGTGTGTGGGACTGGATAGTGAGTGTGTGTGGGACAGGATAGTGAGTGTGTGTGTGTTGAGTGTGGGACAGGAGATTGCTACTCAAGCAGACGTGGTCAAAATCACTTTAGACAGGCAGTCAGCTTGAAGAGGCTTTTTTTCTGCTTAATGCTTGGGGAAATTTTCAGGACTGAGAAAAAGTTATGACTGGGTGGTCTGTTTGAAGAGGTGACCATGCATTTCATTTCAAGCCCACCCCTCAAAAAATCACATTGACTGTTTTTAGTGTGTACTGTAAATTAATTTATTTTCGGGATAGGGGGCGAGTGGAAAGGAGGTTTTCACCCTGTTTAAGTTTGCAGCTAAAACAATATATGCATACATACAAACAAAGCATATATTAGGGGTGTCCAAATTTTAATGTTCTGAACTTCTGAGGAACTGAGAAAACTGCAAAAATAAAACCACTGCAAAAATTTAAAGATTTACAGTATATGGAACACAGGTTGGGACACATACCTCCTATATGTCACTATGGCCTTTATATACAAATGTAGAACTTAATTTAGTTTTAGAAACAATTCTATCGAAAACTGAAGTACATGTATATGCCAGAAGCTGTAAAGTAATCAGTAGGACTCTAATGACAGGTACTCTTCTACCCGCAATATGGTCTCTAATAGAAGATGGGCACCTAACCACCTGTACATGTATGTACATGACTTTTATAATCGTCAAAGAATTCGGAAGAAAGTTGATGCTTCTGATATCTATGATCAATAAGACAGACCTGTCTTGGCAGTGTTGATGAGTTCAGCTGCTGTAACAGCACTGTGGATGGAAATGGTACGGTCCTCAGGGCACAGGTCAAACTCATCACACAGGGTACGATCAACTGGAAAAAGGAGTTGCAAACCAGAAATACATCACATTGTAGATATTGTACATGCTTTGCAGTTGGAGTGAGGACATGATTTTGCACACCTTGGTAAATATTGTCTTTAATGCAATCTGTATAATCCTGCTAATGCTCACCCTTGTTGTCCATGTCATAAATAAGGAGCTTGCTGCCATGCAGGGTGCACCATCTCTTGTCCCATCCCATCTTGTTGTTCCTGGGACACAAAAACACACACTATGTCATCATGATAGTCAGCTTCATTCATTTTGGTATCATTTTGGTATCATGACAAGTTTCCAATTTTACAGATCTATCATAAGAAGAATTTTACCTTGGGACTTTCAACCATCCTTCCATTTGCAAGCTGTTGTCATCAGCAGAGAGGTTCATGGTAGACATCTGCTTCTTCTTCCTCACTGACATACGAAAATGTTCCACAAACTGTGATGGGAGACCACAGGTGCTGGGAAGGCAAACTGCACACTTGGCATGGCACACAGCTTTGCATTCTGTTCAACAAAAACAAGACATGACTCAGCATGAAAGTTAATCAAGGGTTAATGACCCGGGGCCGCCTCGAGGTGTACATGGTGTCACAAGGCCTCACCAGGTCATTGCCTATAAATAGAGCTACTACAACCAGTTATAGAAAGCTTTAAAGCCCAGAGACACTTGGATGAAGCCTATGCAAGTGCTGAAGCAGAATTCATTTATAGCATTGCTCATCTTCATGTCACAAAACAACACGATGCTGCCTGGAAAACAATGAATTAACTGTCCGGATATCTGAATTCAATTATTTAGAACAAGTAAATGCTTGACAAGGCTCTGTGGAGAGAAATGTACTAGCTTGGTCCTGGCTGACACAGGTCGATAGATGATGATGATGATAACCACTGACTGAACCGCCGAGTGAGCGCAGAGAACGATATAGGAAATGACCAGGTAGTGGAATATTTAGAATCAGTGTAACAGGGACCAAACTTTCAAATGCCTGAGTGTTTGATCGTTCTAAAGCAAACCATTTTGCAGCAATGTGGTCCACAAAACATGGGAGTAAAACTTAGGCCCCGGCCGCCTCGGTTCTCCAGCATTTGCGCCTCAAAGAGTGATCCATGATTGGATGGATCTGCAGCGTCAAACTCTGGGATGAGATGCCATTGGCTGCCCTACATGCAAGAGACTGGTGTCAAGGACATCAGTATGGTTGCGCCAGCTCTGCTGAACGAGCCAGCAGCTACATCAACACCAGCACCAGATTACAGCTGCTAGGCAACAGAGGCTGTGGCAGATCTAGGAAACCCTGGATGGGGTGTGTTAAGAGGGACACAAAAGTGTGCGGCCACACCAGCATTGACCCGCTGGACAGAGCCACCTGGAAATATATTGTGATTCACCCGACTGCTGCCCATCACTTTGTCACTGTCAGGGACCCCCACAGCAGTATAATCTGATATTGGATACTACTTCTATATACTACTCTGTATACTCACCATGGCATTTTGTGGCTTGCCTACCAAAGTGGATGGTGTCCAAACAAACTGCACACTTGGCTCCCCTCATGTTGAGTCCAGTGTGGAATCTATGGGGAATGTTGTGGTGCATGCGCTCCTTAGGTCCCCTAGTAGAGCACTGTGGAGACTCTGGAGCTGTCTGTGTGAAGGTGCAGAAAATACTTTAACTGTAAATAATTCAGGCTGTTAGCTTATGTAGGATACAGGAGTTCTCTGCTTAACAGCAAAATGTAATTTTTACTTAACTGTATACACAGGGTTCAAAATGCACAATTGCACAGTTGCGCTGCTCAACTATAATTTGAGCCCGGTGTACAGAAAGTGTGAAATGGAGCAAAATGCAACGAAATATGTAGGTAGGAAAGGTGTTAAGCCATTCGGATGTTCGAACCAGGCTCTTTGAATGGCGACATTAGTGTCCAATAACAAAATGAGTTTTGAGTTGAGGAGTCAAAGTGTGCGGAAGTGTTTCTTTGTGGTCTCCGTCTGTCTCCCCTCTTAGCTTTCTTAAAAGTCTCTCACATAGCGGTATGTCTACGGGGAGAAATTTTATCGCCAGCCGCCTCCCTTACATGTAAACACAATGAAATGAAATAGATAGCGTTCAGATCTGGGCGGGGGACGCGGACCTGCCATTTTCTCCTTCTTCCCTCCGTCCGTTCCCAACCTCAACTGTACAAATACCTCATGTTCGCACCTTCCTTCCACCAAACCGTAAAATACATGTCTAGCTTGTTCACACCTTCTTTTTGTTTCATTGTGAACAAGGAAGCAGAAATGTCTCCAGAGGGCCCGAGATGAAAGTCAATGTCCGTGTTTGAATTGACTGTGAAATGTCACACTCGTGACGCAGCGCTGAGGTTCATTAGCATATCATTAACAGTAGGGGCCCCTTCTCCGACAGGGGTCCGGTTGTATAAAAATCATTGTTGCGGAGATACAGTCAAACCTGCCTTGGCGGCCACCTCTTTAAACCGGCCACCTGGCCATCGCGGCCGCTTTTTCTCGGTCCCGAAAATTTTCCCCATTGATGCAAGCATTAAGCGACCTGCCCAGGGCGGTCACCTGGCCAACGTGGCCCTGGCCACCACGAATTGGGTTAGCCCATGGCCCGATCCCTTCCCATGGCGGCGGGTCAACGGGGTCATAATTCTTTTAATTTTTTTCAAACAGTGGCGACATTGATTCTCAAACCGACCAGTTTGTCTTGGGTTTCTACTGCTGGGCGATGTTTTCGTCTAAGGACAAAGATGGCCGCCGCTGGGTCATTTTGTGTCAATAGAGCAGTCTACTACAATGTACGTGATATGGGTGGGAATTTCAGCGCGCTGTAATTGTTCTCCACAAAATTAAAACTTCTTCGGTAGGGTTAAATCGTGGTTTGGAACGATTAAAGTTATTGTACTACAGTTTGTATCATCCGTGGTGTCGATGTACTGCACTATACACCGTAGATAGAAATCGATTAAACCGTAAAAAACACTGAGTCACAAGGGGCTTACAGCCGGTATCCGGTCGGTAGCCTGTCAAAGTGCTTGACTCGGGTTGATACCAGAGATGATACCGCCGTGTGTACTCAGAAAATTACAGTATAGTATGTAATTGAACTTGATGAATCTCGAATTTGAAAACATTGCTTCATTTGCCTGAAACTGTGAAGTTTAGGCCCCTGGAATCTAAAGATACCTGCAGTATTTGACATTGAAACACCTCGAATCGGAAACCATTAACTCTCAGTCATGTTGTGAGTCGGGAAAATTGACCCTCTTCAAGCACGTCACCTGTCCAACGCGGCCACTTTTCTCCGGTCCCCTGGGTGACCGACTTGAACCGGTTTGACTGTATATACATGCTACATACAACTAGATATGGACTGAAACTAGGAAAGTCGGGGTTTGATTCAACCCGTCAATAGCACGCCAAGATAGAGTTCCGACTACAAAAGTCCCTGAAAACACGTAATCACTGGCAGCCATCGGTAACAATGGCGGATCATTTGCATGCGGGAGGAAGAATTTAGCCCCTCCGCCGCCTAGACAGCAAAAACGCTGTATAAAATAACACTTGCCTCATGCACTCTTGGTGAATTCTGAAAATCTAATGTTACTTCTTTATTCTATTCCTTACTTCCATACTCAGGTCCTTTTCCTTGTCATGATTTCGTGCAATTTGCAAAGTTTATTAGGGAAGTGGAGAGACTCACGCTGTGTAATTCTTCGTTTTTGATACCCCATGTATACCTAGTGAGTTATATCATTGTGGTGGAAAAAGTTAAACCTTTCCCATTCTCCTTTCAATCAACTCTTTCCCCTGAATACTACATTGTACATTGAACAGCTGTACTTGTAACATACCTGTGTGTTGTGAGTCTCCTTCAGGGAGCTGGGCTGCTGGCTAGGAGACATCACAATGGCAGACAGAACTGTGCTGGACTGGGCCTCAGACATGGGACCTTGGCTACAAGTCCCTGCTGCAAGACATGCCAAGAAGAATTTGTGCACACCAGGTACATTTAAAATGTAACTGAATTAAGTTTATAGCTTTGGCTTGTTGATCTCATTACTCCTATGTTTGATGTTCCTACGTGTATGTTGTTAATTGCCATTCCATTCTTCAACCAGTATCCTTGCAACTATCTTATATTGGACATGTATGATTTTACTTTCAAGTTGTTATACATGCAATTGCAGGGCTTGAAATACTATTTGTCTGCAATATGTGGTTCATCTGAACTGTGAACACTTTTAAAAGATGTCACCAGAAAGTCCCCTGCAGTTCCTGAACAAGCTGCTAGGGGGACCAGACACAAGCTATCTGCCACCCAAAAATCAAGACCATAAAATGTCCAGGACAAAAGAGACAAAAACTGGAAGTTCTGCTGAAGTACCAAAGTCAGCCACAAGGAGGCCCACATTTGACCTTGACCTTTGTCTTCCCAAGACCTACATGTACCCACATATCAAATATCATCACAATCCATAAAGGCCCTCTTAAGTTATGCTGACCACAAATATGCGGAAACACAGACACACCAAAAAGAATACCTCCATTTTTCAGGGAGGTATTTTCATAGGCTTAATCTCATTCAAATGTGCGAAATGCTGTTGACACTCTTTATGACTAGATATGAGCCAAAGCTTAAAGTACTTGTTTTTCTACATATAAGTTTTGGCAAGTAAAGTTATAAGACTTTCGATTAGGGGGGTTCCAAACTGTAGATTTCCAAAAATAACATTGAATCCATTTAAAAATAAATCTAGTTGTTTTACGATGATACCAAATTTTAATTTGGTTCCAAAAAGAGATTAGATTTGGACATTCCCAGAAGACATGCAGGTATGTTTCTTCCTCTTCATGGCAGAACGAGCACAATGTCAATGGGGTGTCTATACATTTCCAAATATATAATAATTTGTTTGTAGGTAAAAATTCATGCACAATTTTATATTGGAAAAGTCTAGTGGATGAATCAATAGTACAATATATTATAGAAATATAAACCTGTTTCCAGGGAATATGGGTGTCAAAGAGGCACAGCCATTTTAGTTGCACATCGTGAGAAATATCTACCAATTTATAATATAACAAGAAAAATTTGTACATGTCCTTATTAATCTTAACCTGTTTTAACCAGGAGCTGTTTCGCTGTACAGGTTTACAGACAGTATCCGGCACATTACCACATTTCCCTTTTTGAGGAATGGCAGAAATTAACTGCATGTACATGATCTAAAACTATCACAAATAGTGCCATATGTTATGGCAAATTCTTCAAATGTCATCACAGTGCCTACCTCATTTAAAATATCATTCACAAAAACAATATTTCTATTTATGAAGGTGCTAATGGAGATAGGTGCTCCATCAATAAGTATATAATTACTATTCATGAATAAAAGCTGTTGTTTAACCTCTGCAGCACCTGTGGGGGCCTTATACAAGTACTTAAACCATGCATCTAATATATCTGATAAGTTAAAGGCTTAAGTTTTTTTAAGGTATTGTATAGAAATTAATTGATAAAAGGGAAATAGACTAGGTCCTAGCAAAGGGTGTATTCTAATTAACCGAGTAGTTGACCAATTTTCATTGAAATAAAATTTTGGTATCCATGAGGCCTTGATAGTACAGAGCATACAAGTTTAAGATTCAAACCACCGTTTTCCACCGAATTGTATATTGTTTTCCTACTAACTCTCTCAGGTCCTCCATTCCAGATGAATGAAAAAATTTTCCTTTCATCTTATCAGGGGTTTGGAGGACCTGTAAGAGGTATGTAAATTGAGAAGTAATCAATGAATTAATAATTGTTACTTTCCCATATAAAGATAATCCCTTCACTCTCCAAGGGTATAGAAGTCTGTCTAATTTAGCTAGTCGGGGTTCAAAGTTCAATTTAACAATTATAGTATCTAACTAAGTCCTGTGGGATATGAATACCTAAGATTTCAACATTACCGTCAACCCACTAAAGTGGAAAGTGGGTGGGTAATCTGAAGTCACTATTTTTTAAAGTTCCAATCCTAAGAATTTTACACTTTTCGAAATTCAGGGAGACCAGAGATACAAGAAAACTTTTCTAAATCATCTAGAAGGGCATAAAATGATGCTAATGTAGGGGCAAAGGGAAAATCCGTGTCGTCAGCATATTGTGAAATTTTGGTTGACCTTCCAAGAACGGAGAGGCCAACCAAATCATTATTACGACGTACCTTAATAGCTAACATTTCTACTGCAATAATGAATAAGTAGGGACTAAGGGGACAGCCTTGTCTAACTCCACCACGTATTATACTAATTGGAATCGGTCAGATATACATGTATATCCATTATTTAAAACTGAACTTGTAATATTACTGTATAAAACTTTGACCCAAGTTAAAAACTGAGGTCCAAAGTTAAAGAAACGTAATGATTCAATAATGAAATCCCATCGTATGGTATTGAAGGCTTTTTTGTAATCTCCAATAAAGATAAGTCCAGACCTGCTTTCTTTTCTTTTTCATACTAATCAATGGTGATTTTCCATTAGAAAAAGAGCTGATAGCATTCAATTTATGAGTTCTTCTTATGTAATAGGGCCCTCACAGGTCTGCATCTGTTCCTCTGATAATCTCTTATCATAGTCTTCAGGGACAAAGTCTTGCAAATTTCCAGGGGTAAGGGGTGCTGGGGGGTCCTTAAAAGAATATAGAGAGGAATAAAATTTGTAATGCTTTTCTAGTATTTCAGTGTAGGATTACAAGTAAAACAAGAAAGCTTTTAAAAAAAGCTGGCCATAGGCCAAAATGGCAATAGCTGGTTGGGTGGCATGGGTGTGCACTATTAAGGACTTGCTCACCTTGCTCGAATTGTAGCAATGCTGAAAAGAGTGAATTGAAAGACCTGAAAAATAGACAGTGTTGCTTCCCTTTGCTTCCCACGGATGGATCGCGTTCCTAAATGACGTGGACGTCAGAATTGTCCAATTGCCCCGAAATTGCCGAAACGTAATTTGAATTGTCCCGAGCTGAAATTTAGCGTCATTTTGACATCAGGACAATGTTAATTTCGAGGCCTGGCTTGGCATTGCGTAACGTGTGGTTAGACATTGCGCAACTTCTTGTGACCCATCCACCATTCACATGTTAATTTCGAGGCCTGGCTTGGCATTGCGTAACGTGCGGTTAGACATTGCGCAACTTCTTGTGACCCATCCGCCACACGTTAATTTCGAGGCCTGGCTTGGCATTGCGTAACGTGCGGTTAGACATTGCGCAACTTCTTGTGACCCATCCACCATCCACCATGGTGATTCCGGGCACAATACCATAGGCCGCATGGAAAGTCGTTTTTTTCGAATGTAATTTCTATGAACTAAGTTCAAAAAGTACTGTATTTTGTGCACTTATCCTCCAACTCCATCCATTTTGCTCTTGATCTTGTTATGATTCCCTGTAAATGATAATTATTAGTAATTCTAATTCTTTCTGTTTTTGATCTAGGTCATTAAGAACTGAGTCAGGGGGAGAAGGTGTATTGTCAAGTTGAATTTGAAGAGTATTCATATCATCGATTAATTTTTTTTCAAATGTTGTTTATTTTTCCAGCTTGAAAATTTGATGCAGTGGCCCCTGAAGAAACATTTAGCCGTTTCCCACACTACATGGGGATTCGCAGTACCACAGTTTATACGAAAAAATTCCCTCATGGCTTCTACAGTTTTTGTATGAAATGTCTTGTCTTCTAATAAAGATGAATTAAACGTCCAGTATCCCTTCCCCCTTGGAAAATCTGCAGTGACAAACGCTAAAGAAATTAGTCTATGGTCAGATCTAAAACTGTCGGCAATAATACATTCAAATTTTGTTAACTCTATTAAGTGAAAAGTGAAAAGCTAATTAGAAAGTAATCAATTCTACTTGCTTGGCGCCAACGCCGCCATATATATCTAACAGAGTCTGAATTTCTAAACCGCCAAATGTCATACAGGTCAAATTTACATTTTAGTTCGGAAATAGATTCAAAAGCTTTAGGATGGTAGGTGGAATTTGTAGATAATCTATCAACTAAGGGGTTTTGAACTGTATTAAAATCACCAGTAATAATTAGATGTGCATTGGACTCAGAGAAGTTATCCAACTCTTCAGATATATTTAAGAAAAACTCAGGCGAATCTACATTTGGGGCATACATGTATATATTAACAATACAAAATCTCTATTCATCAAGTGATAAATCTACAATAATCCACCTTCCATCTTAAAGTTTGTCAAATTTGGTTTGATGAATACAAGGATTAATATATTTCAAAACAAAATGGCTGTGCCTCTTTGATTGCCCAGTTTTTAAATATCCTTACATGTACATGTATGCTCCCTTGCTCCTAACAGATGAAGCTAAAACCTGAAGATCTTTTTGCAGAAAAAAGCCTAAGTGCGATGTTGTAACCTCCATTACCGGTATTCTGTACATTTCAATGAGAACGAGCCATAATGAAATAAACTACACGTCTTTCTGCTATTCTCACAGTGTGAACCCACCTTGTGTAGAGATGGTACTGTAGAGTTGTGCCTTAAGCTGGCCAATCTGCTGCTGCAGACCACAGCTGTGCTGTTTCTCCTGCTCCAGCCTCAGCTGTAGCTCCTTGTACTGCAGCGGCATGGCTGCGGGGGTGGCAGGGGTGTCCTTTCCCTTGTGAAACAGTCCCAGGACCTGATGGGAAGATACAACAGGACCATTCACACCAAATTCAGCTACTGGTTACACGCAAGCTGCATGTACTCTGAACTTGGAATTTTTAATTGTCTTAATTACATGTATAATGGGGTTTTGTGGGAGCATAGGATCATTAAACAGACCATTTTGGTATGTACATGTATCTTTAAACAACGGCCTCAGTACATATTTGCCTATTTTACACGCAACATAATGATTAATCAGTGTTCGAAATACCCGTCTGCAATCTGCAATTTGCAGATAGATTTTCAAGATTGCAGAAGAAAAAATCATACAATCTGCAATTTTGCAGAAGGTAAAAATAGGCTCCGGATTCAATAGTTTTCAATTTAGGAAAGTAGCGGCGCTGTACATGTGAATAGACTGAAAACCCGCGCCGCATGAACGTGGCGGCGTTTTCCAGCTGACTAAATGGTCCCATATAAGGGAATTTGGGGTCAAAGAGGGTCAAAGTTGAGTAATTCCGACCATGCGACGAAAACCAAATAAGGGCACTCGCAATTTTCCGATGTTAGATTTCGTCACCCGGGAGGACCCGACAACTGCTGCGGCAATTTTCGCCGAAGCAGTTGTCGGGCAATTTTCGCCGAGCATTTCCCAGCAGGCAACGCGGCAAAACATGGCTCCCGAAGACGAGAGTCAGTCAGTCAGGCCGAGTAGAAACATCAAGAAAACAAAGACGATTTTGTCGTTCTATGAGAAAACCGACGGCAATCGGGACTGCAACAGCGCACCCGCGAGATTGGCAAAACTCAGGATGGTTGCTGTCGCGGTTAGATTCTCGAGGAGGCGGCTAAGAAGGCCGACGCAGATCTTGACATGGCAGATCTAGAAATTTTGTAGAAACTCTCGCCGAAGATTGCGCCCAGGAAAATAAACATGCAAATTTTTATTTAGAAATGTAAATATTGTCAAGTTTTTGTGTCAAATTTAGCAAGGAAAGATCGTGTGTTTTCATAATTTTCTTGTAATTCTATTATTGATTCTTTGACTTTTTTTGTTGTTTTTTTCGTCAAATTATTTACGATACTATTCCAGGAATATTTAATGTTAACGTTACCTTCCTTGACAAGTTACGAGTCCATCAAAACATTGTGCTCATTTAATTGCTTTCTATAAATGTTCAAGTTAATTGTTTCTGTTTTCTTACCATTTTTCACATGTCTATTTTAGGTACAAAAATTATGTAGTAACATCTCAACTTCAGATTTTTAAAAATTAAGTAGTTCTAGTACAATCCTGTTTCTGCATGTGTCATTGTTTCCATATTTGTATATTTCTTCTGTGATGCTCCTGATAAAATCAAATTGCTATATGTCAATTATTTTGCCATATATTTTGCAATGAAAAATTTGGATGCTTCCCATAGAGAGCTATATTTATAGTTTGCTGAAAAATGGGATCATATCCTTTCAGTGGTGTCATATGATACCAGGTAATGATACGTTTTCTGTAGAGAAGGATCTATATAAAGTCTAATATTACAAAAGAGTGATATTTTGAAGAATTTCAGTAATGCTACGGATTTACAAAGCTATATATGATGTCAAAAAAATAGGCATTATTGGTTTGAGAAGGTTGTAATATGGGGGCTTGTGTATTTGCAGAAAGTATTTCCAAATTGCAGGACGAAATTTTGACTCTTCTGCAATATTGCAGGGCACTGAAAAAAAGTATTTCGACCACTGTTAATTTATATAATGCACATAGTATAGGAGCCTACATGTATATGTAAGTACAGAAAATGTTGTATGGTCAACTCTCAACTGGAAGATCACCCAGAAGAAAGACAAATACACAAGGATGTATGCAAATCAACCCTCCAAGACTTGTCCGTAAGCAAAGTTGGCTGGGCAAAGAAAGCCATGGACAAAAGGTGCAGGCCTAGGTCAGCTGTAAATGCTGGGTTGGTGCTGTTCAGACTTGACTGGGAAACCAGAGGTGGAAAGACAGAAACACTGCCAAGCTGGGACTGATCAGACTTTCTACTAAGACAACAAAGGTTTCACGTAGTATCCTGAAACAGGCTTGTTTCATAGCGCAGAGATAAGCTAATAACAGGAATATTCTCAGTCTGAAGAAATTCTTGAAAACAGTATAATTACACTTTCAGTTAGTGAAAGTCTTGTGATAAGAATGTTTCTCAAGGCAAATCTATATTACAATACCTTTTTCTTCTTGCCTGTGCCATCTGTCTTAGCCTGTAGAAAGTCAATCAGCTTTGTCTGTTGCGCTATGGTGGACATAGTCTTGACTGATTCATGGGAGTGGGTCATCTGCAAAATGTTTATATTAAGAAGGTCAATCTTAAATCTAGGAAATGCATGATGCACCTGGACAAAACTTTAAACATGTAATGGACCATTTTTTTTACTTGTTTGGAGCCTATAAAATGTTCTTTGAATCTAAAGTTAGGGTTTGATTTGAGAATGAAGGATGGTTTTCAGATCTCACAGGTGTTCTTTATTAATGGGCATGGCACACATACTGTATGGTTATAGAGGGCTCCAGATTACCTTTTTGACTTAGGAGCACTGTGCTCCCAACCCAAAACAATTGGACGCACCAGCAAAAATCTAGGCGCACGACCAGAACATCCTATCGGCATTTATTTTCAGGACTTCGCACAAAAATAGTGTTTCTACGAAGAAGATTAGAGAGAGAATACGAAAATGTATTTCATTGCTTTTTCTGCCGGCGGCACATGGAACTTACATGTATTTTTTTTCAGTGCTCATGCAGGTCAGCCTATGATTTTATTTATACACGAAAGGGTTTGGTAAACCTTCTATCACTGAACATTTGCAATTATTTGAGTTACCATATTAAAAATGAGTCCAACAATTAAACACCACACCTGTTCCAACAATCATCATCTCAACAAGCAATTACACAAATATGTTGTCTCCAAATGATGCTCTAATCTGCTTCATGTATTCCTAATGTCTAATTAACATGAGTCCTCACAAGTATGGCTTCCATCTGATTTTCCAGATCAGCCTTCTCTGTCTGTAGATGTTCTCCTCTCTCCACAGCAGCCTCCAGGCCCTGGGTCAGCTGGAAGTTTATGGCCTTTAGTGAAGTCACCTGGTCCTGTAGCTTCATGTTCTGATAAAACATTCAATTTAAACATGTTAAAGTTCGCCATCTGATTCAGATCCACAGGGTGTTAGAATGCACAGTAACTGTTGCAAGCTACAATGCATCAAGTACATGTACATGCACATGCGTGTAATGTGTACACACACCAAATAACATCACAGTGACTCCATTAAGGGTGCACTAATTTTTAGCTTGTTTACAAAATTGACTCAGCTGAAATCTATAAAAAAAATGAAGCCTAAATCAAGTCAACTGAATTTCCATAATATCCTGCAAACACTATACAAGCAAAAATTTCTATCAACATTTTTGTTGGGAGAGTATGTCTGTATTTTAGCAAAGATGTCCTGTATTTCCATTCCTTTCCTTTGTACTGTAATTTTAACAATGCGAACATGATTTTGTGTAATGTATATACATACATGTAAGGGTCTTCAAGTGATATGAACAGACTATTGGAAGGATCCCTGTACATACCATGAGACTATTAGTGTGATAGAATATGGATGGGTTTACAAATGTACCTCTTCTGTAATTCTGTCATTGGTGCTCTTCTCTTGAGCTAGTTTCCTCTGTAGCCCATCATTGGTCAGCTTGATCATCGCTAACTTCCTTTCAGACTCATTCAACTGCAACAATCAACCCTTCTAGTTAGGTGAGATCTGCAGCAATATGCCAGGCATGTTGTAACTACAGTCAAACCTGTACTAGCGGTCACCTTTGTATAGAGGTCACCTGGCCATTGCGGTCACATTTTGTCGGTCCCTTGAATTTTTCCCATTGACCTAAGCATTAAGAATTGTGCTATAGCGGTCACCTGTCCAACGCAGCCAGCGGTCACCCCATTCCGGTCCCGCCGGGATATCAACACTGCCGATTGCGGTCGGGGCCGGCCGCTGTGGGCTGGCCGTACGTAACCCGCTCAGCACCACGGCCGTAACGCCACCCCACTTCCGGGCGTTATATTGTGATAATTTTCACCGCTGCATTATTAAAATGTGAACTGAATTTAGACTCCATATGTATTTGAAATAAAGAAACCTTCATTTTGACACGAAGTGTCTACGGTCACCTACGATTTCTGCGTTTCCGACTTTTCCCAAAACGCCACTGCCGTGCGTGGCGCATGGTGCTTTCATGCATTCGGTGGAATCGGCGAAGATTACAGCAATTTTCTTTACAAAAAAACTAAGAAATATTCATATTTGGTTTTACAATTCCTTATAACGCATAAATATGTGCCCAATTACCGTTTTTCCTGGGTATAATTCAAGAAATTTGGGCTGAGAAAATGAGTTTCGAAAATTTCAAAATGGCGCTGGTATGGTGGAAAAAAAGGTCAATTGGGGTCATCGGAAGACTCCACTGTTACGGAGGTAAATGTATCTAATTTTCTTTTATTTTATAGCATCAAATAGCGTGAATACGCTATTAAAACCGTCAGAATACATTACTATTGAGGTGTAAGTTGTAAATCTAAGACTACAATTGGTTTTTCATAAAAGATATAAGCCTAAAAGGAGCACA
This sequence comes from Branchiostoma floridae x Branchiostoma japonicum, assembly GCA_013266295.2. Classification (NCBI taxonomy): domain Eukaryota; kingdom Metazoa; phylum Chordata; class Leptocardii; order Amphioxiformes; family Branchiostomatidae; genus Branchiostoma; species Branchiostoma floridae x Branchiostoma japonicum. The sequence continues at coordinate 18,970,377 of CM023826.1, forward strand.
TTTTCTGCTGACTACCACATTGGCATAATGGTAGAGACAGACAACCGACGCGGGAAAACCCAAGCCACTGTAAACAAAGGAGAGTTGTCGCTACATTTTCATGTTCAAAAACGACCACAAACGAACAACCAGTGACATCTGAAGAGCAATTATTTTGTTGTTAACTAAATGAACGGCATCTAGATACAACAGAATCTGTTTGCATGATTGGATTTTGTATGTTTTAGTGGGAATGGTTTTATAGTCCTAGTAGACCAACTGAGCATGAAAAGTTCCTTCATGATCTTCGTCTCGAAGCCAAGCCGAGAGAGACCAACTGAGCATATCACGTGCATCTTTGATTTATTATTAATGTCACACTCATTGCTATGTAATTCTTGTTTTTTTTTTTCAAACCCACAACTAAAGCAAAAGAACACAATTGAACTATATACATGTACATCTAAAAGGGGCTTGCATGTGCAATGAATGTTTTCATATGCTTGAGAATAAAGACATCCCTGTGGGTACTGAAAGCATGTGTCACTTTTTTACTCAGGTTGAACTAACCGGCCTTTTCTCTATAGTGGTCACCTGCCCATAGTGGTCACATTTGGCCAGTCCCTTGAGTGACCACTATAGACAGGTTTGACTGTATTTCCATTCTAAGATGAACTTCAAGGTCAAAGAGGAACTCAGGATTACATGTTAGGCCACAGCAAGTACTTTTAATGAATGACATCAGCGCGCGTAGATTTTCGGCTGATTTCAGACAAAAAACAAGAAATTTTGTTGCCCTGCGACGGTGGTCAACATGCCAAAAAAGGGCAAATATGTCGTGAACGCCCATCGGCAAGACAAGGCTCTGATTTATTTTTACTTTGATACCACAATGTTGTACTTTATTAATTTTATATGTGATGTTGCCACTGAATCAAAACCATTTGTACAATAATTGAAAAATTTAATTTAGTCATTTATTTTTTCAAAGTTGTTTCAGAGACAAATCGGTGTTGTAACAGCTGGCACAATATAGGTAGAGTACGTATGGCTTCCAGACAGTTCGGTTTATGAGTCACTCTGTCAGTGATTGAGCCCTGTGTTCTGCCTGGTAGCCAGTCTCTAAACTCAGAGACCACCAGGGATCCAGCAAACTTGAGCGGCAATTCCTCGTGTTTGATGGCAAGTGTTGACTGTCTAGGGTGTTCCATTGCAAATAAATACCCAGTGTAGTATCTAATAGTACCTTGAAGATGGTTCGGCAAACTCTTTTTTTTTTGGTTCTATTTAATAGAGACACATCTCCAAGGACAGGCAATACTGTTGAACACAGCGATAAAAGACCTGTTGGGTATGATATCATGTTTGCCTCCTAAATTCTTGTACAACAAGGTTTTTGATTTGTTGGCCTGCCTTGTTTTTGTTTTTTTTTCCCCTATCACATTAATTTTGGAGTCTCCGGAGGATGTCATCCATAAAACTTTCTTGCTATGGCCTTAGGTAAGTAACCCGTGGGAGGGGGGCGATAGGTTGGTGGTTTACCATCTGGCTGTAGCTACATTCAAAAGTGGAAATGGATGGTTTGATTGTAACAAGCTCTGTAGTCACCAATTGGACAATGTTCTGTTGGTCACTTTGTGTAAGTGTGTGAGGGCTAGTCAGCACCAGGGACAGGTGTGTTTACCTGTGTGTAGATAGTGTTCAGCACCAGGGACAGGTGTGTTTACCTGTGTGTGCATGGTGTTCAGCACCAGGACAGGTGTGTTTACCTGTGTGTGGAGGGTGTTCAGCACCAGGGACAGGTGTGTTTACCTGTGTGTGGAGGGTGTTCAGCACCAGGGACAGGTGTGTTTACCTGTGTGTGGATGGTGTTCAGCACCAGGGACAGGTGTGTTTACCTGTGTGTGGATGGTGTTCAGCACCAGGGCCAGGTATGTTTACCTGTGTGTGGATGGTGTTCAGCACCAGGGACAGGTGTGTTTACCTGAAGGTGGATGGTGTTCAGCACCAGGGCCAGATGTGTTTACCTGTGTGTGAAGGGTGTTCAGCACCAGGGACAGGTGTGTTTACCTGTGCGTGGATGGTGTTCAGCACCAAGGACAGGTGCGTTTACCTGTGTACGTGTATAAGGGCTGTTCAGCACCAGGGACAGGTGTGTTCACCTGTGTGTGGAGGGTGTTCAGTACCAGGACAGGTGTGTTTACCTGTGTGTGGAGGGTGTTTTGCACCAGGACAGGTGTGTTTACCTGTGTGTAAATGGTGTTCAGCACCAGGGACAGGTGTGTTCACCTGTGTGTGGATGGTGTTCAGCACCAGGACAGGTGTGGTTACCTGTGTGTGGATGGTGTTCAGCACAAGGGACAGATGTGTTTACCTGTGTGTGGATAGTGTTCAGCACCAGGGACAGGTGTGTTTACCTGTGTGTGGATGGTGTTCAGCACCAGGGCCAGGTATGTTTACCTGTGTGTGGATGGTGTTCAGCACCAGGGACAGGTGTGTTTACCTGTGTGTGGATGGTGTTCAGCACCAGGATAGGTGTGTTTACCTGTGTACGTTTGTAAGGGCTGTTCAGCACCAGGGACAGGTGTGTTTACCTGTGTGTGGAGGGTGTTCAGCACCAGGGACAGGTGTGTTTACCTGTGTGTGGAGGGTGTTCAGCACCAGGGACAGGTATGTTTACCTGTGTGTGGAGGGTGTTCAGCACCAGGGACAGGTGTGTTTACCTGTGTGTGGATAGTGTTCAGCACCAGGGCCAGGTATGTTTACCTGTGTGTGGATGGTGTTCAGCACCAGGACAGGTGTGTTTACCTGTGTGTGAGGGCTGTTCAGCACCAGGGACAGGTGTGTTTACCTGTGGGGGGGGGATGTTCAGTGGCTGAAATTGTGTCTATGATTGATTTGACAACCTTACATCTTCAAAAGACTTTTTCCCCCGCTCCTGGCTGTTCTGCAGTTGTTGTTGTAGACACTGCAGCTGCTGCTGATGACAGCTGATGGCAGTTTCCATGGCTTCCTTCAGCTGCTTCAGCTTCTCCTCAGCGCCACTCCTGTAGTCATAATGTCATCAGACACAGTCAGGTCTTTACTATATTGAAACTTCTGTAATAAATGAGGACTAACTTTCAGCACTAGCTCTTGGGGAATTAATGAAAAGATTTTTAAGGTCAAAAGCACAAGGCTTAGTTTAATGTATGAAGAGACCATTACACTTTATTCTTATTATATTATGCAGACACTAGCTCAAAGAAGAGTGCATTATTGTAAGAGAATATATGTGGACTGTTTTTGTGACAGGGACAGATATGTTGGGGTTTCTGTATTTGTATCAGTATAACCAGTATAACCAGTATAACCAGTATAACCAGTATAACAGCCCTTCGGCATAACATTCCATATCAAGAATTCGGAGACCTCATATCTCCATGAAATATAGTTTCCTCAAGACAAATAACATATTTGATGTGAAAGTCCAATCCTTTGGCAATGTTTCATTTCAATATGTTATCATAAATTATGCAAATGACCTCTAAATTAACATAATATATGCATGGTGTTGTAAATTATTAACTAACACATGTCACAAGTATGAAATTCCCATCATTACACTAAGGAATCAGAATTTTTAGATTAATTATGCAAATATAGATTAATTATGCAAATGAGGTCCATATTTGCATAATTGGTATCTGTTGATATTCTACCTGCGATAGATTATACACATTACATGTATGAAAGTCCTATTATGTAAAACAATGGAATTACAGAATTTCCTCAATAATTATGCAAATTAAGTCCTCATTTGCATAATTTGCATCTAATTATGTACATCTCTATGTAAGCTACCTACATGCCAAAAATCATGATTATACGTTACTCCTTTCTGGACTTATCTGCTCTTAAAGATTTTGCCACCCCACCCCCCTGCAGTTCCAGCACAAGGGGGACCAAACCCACACCACTTATTCCTGACAGGAAAAGCTATCTGCCACCCAAAAATCAAGACCATAGCATGTTCAGGACAAAAGATACAAAAACTGGAAGTTCTGCTGCAGTACCAAGGCCAGCCACCAGGACGCCCAGATTTGACCAGGACCTTTGTCTTCCTAAGACCTACCTACATACCAAATGTCATCACCATCCATAAAGGGGTTCTTAAGTTATGCTCACTAATAATTGGCGGAAACACACACAGACACACAAACACACAGACAGACACATACACAGACAGACAGACAGACCCAAAACAATATTTCCATTTTTCATGGAGATAATAATTATGGTGTCCAACATTATAAATATGTACATTTTTTAATAAAGTTTTGGGATTTTACTGTTGAAATACTGGTGTTGCTAAGAAAAAGAAAATGAAACGCTTTGTCACAATTAAGTTGGGAATGGGGCCGGGAATTACCGACATGGGAATTGTATCTAGAACAAGGGACAGGTGTGTTTATCTGTAAGTGGATGGTGTTCAGCAACAGGGACAGGTGTGTTTATCTGTGTGTTGATGGTGTTTTGCACCAGGACAGATGTGTTTACCTGTGTGTGGATGGTGTTCAGCAACAGGGACAGGTGTGTTTACCTGTGTGTTGATGGTGTTTTGCACCAGGACAGGTGTGTTTACCTGTAAGTGGATGGTGTTCAGCAACAGGGACAGGTGTGTTTACCAGTGGGTGGATAGTGTTTTGCACCAGGACAGGTGTGTTTACCTGTGTGTGGATGGTGTTTTGCACCAGGACAGATGTGTTTACTTGTGTGTGGATGGTGTTCAGTATCAGGACAGGTGTGTTTACCTGTGTGTGGAGGGTGTTCAGTACTAGGAGAGGTGTCTTTACCTGTGTGTGGATGTTGTTTTGCACTAGGACAGGTGTGTTTACTTGTGTGTGGATGGTGTTCAGTACCAGGACAGATGTGTTTACCTGTGTGTGGATGGTGTTCAGTACCAGGACAGGTGTGTTTACCTGTGTGTGGATGGTGTTTTGCACCAGGGACAGGTGTGTTAACCTGTGTGTGGATGGTGTTTTGCACCAGGACAGGTGTGTTTACCTGTGTGTGGATGGTGTTTTGCACCAGGACAGGTGTGTTTACCTGTGTGTGGATGGTGTTTTGCACCAGGACAGGTGTGTTTACCTGTGTGTGGATGGTTTTCAGTACCAGGACAGATGTGTTTACCTATGTGTGGATGGACTTCAGTACCAGGACAGATGTGTTTACCTGTGTGTTGATGGTGTTTTGCACCAGGACAGGTATGTTTACCTGTGTGGATGGTGTTCAGTACCAGGACAGGTGTGTTTACCTATGTGTGGATGGTCTTCAGTACCAGGACAGATGTGTTTACCTGTGTGTGGATGGTGTTCAGTACCAGGACAGGTGTGTTTACCTGTGTGGATGGTGTTCAGTACCAGGACAGGTGTGTTTACCTGTGTGTGCATGGTGTTCAGCACCAGGACAGGTGTGTTTACTTGTGTGTGGATGGTGTTTTGCACCAGGACAGGTGTGTTTACCTGTGTGTGGAGGGTGTTCAGTACTAGGACAGGTGTCTTTACCTGTGTGTGGATGGTGTTTTGCACTAGGACAGGTGTGTTTACCTGTGTGTGTAGGGTGTTTTGCACCAGGGACAGGTGTGTTAACCTGTGTGTGGATGGTGTTTTGCACCAGGGACAGGTGTGTTAACCTGTGTGTGGAGGGTGTTTTGCACCAGGACAGGTGTGTTAACCTGCTTGGATGGTGTTTTGCACCAGGACAGGTGTGTTTACCTGTGTGTGGATGGTGTTTTGCACCAGGACAGATGTGTTTACCTGTGTGTGGATGGTGTTCAGTACCAGGACAGGTGTGTTTACCTGTGTGTTGATGGTGTTTTGCACCAGGACAGATGTGTTTACCTGTGTGTGGATGGTGTTCAGTACCAGGACAGGTGTGTTAACCTGTGTGTGGATGGTGTTTTGCACCAGGACAGGTGTGTTAACCTGTGTGTGGATGGTGTTTTGCACCAGGACAGATGTGTTTACCTGTGTGTGGATGGTGTTCAGCACCAGGACAGGTGTGTTAACCTGTGTGTGGATGGTGTTTTGCACCAGGACAGATGTGTTTACCTGTGTGTGGATGGTGTTTTGCACCAGGACAGGTGTGTTTACCTGTGTGTGGATGGTGTTCAGCACCAGGACAGGTGTGTTAACCTGTGTGTGGATGGTGTTCAGTACAACAGGTGCGTTAACCTGTGTGTGGAGGCTGTACACACTGCCTATGTACATGTAATTGGCACCTATGCAACAACAGAAGTTCTCACAAAGGCTACTTGAATCATTAAGTATTCGATACCTTGCAACTTTTTCAGTGCGGAACTCCCCCTCCATGTCCTGTAGTTTAGTCTCTGCTAAAAGTGCTTTTTTTTGCAGGCTAGCCTTCAGTTCCTGCCAGCTGCGGTCCCTTTCCTCCAACTCCTCATTTAGAGACTCCAGGGCTTCTATCTGTTCCTCTAGGGTGGTGCAGGTGGTCTTCAAGACATCAATATTCTACAGAGGAAGCCAGAGAAGAGTTTATTGATGAAACACTTATCACTCACTCATATAGTATGTAAGTACATGTACTGCTACGATGTATACAGAAAAATGTACAATGGATAGTGTATACTTTAAGAAACAAGTTTTCTTCTTTACAAATCCATGAGAGAGTTTGAGAGTTTATTGAGATCCACAATTAGCCTCATCAGAGGCTATTCTTCCTGTGGTCTACACAACATACATTCATATTTACATACATACAAACATACAAAAGCATTACAAAGTACATAGCAGACTAAACACAATCCTTAAAATGCACTATTTTACCATGCACTATTATACCATGCAGAAAATTGTTTTAAATTCCTACTCTCGACCTAAGATGTGATTGTGCACAATGCATTACAGGGAAGGTCTGCACATATTCTTTCTTCATGTGATTCTGCATGGCAAAAAAATTAAATGGTTCTATATATTAATAATTTCCATTATATCTTCTAGATATCTGTTGGGGTCGTGTGGTGCATCGGGTGTTTAGCTCAGAACCCTGGGGTCCTTGGTTCGAATCCTGCCATGTCACCGATCTCGTGTCCTTCGGCAAGGCACTTCACACGACTTTCCTCACTCCACACAGGTGTAAAAAACATTGTGTATCTGACTTCAGTTGGAAAGGTAAAAGGCAGTGGAAGGAGAGGGATGGGGCTCTGCTTTCCAATTCCATGCCCTAGACACAGTGGATCAACAACCCACTGCCCCCACAGCCTCAAAAAGGGTATGGGACTACCTTTACCTTTTATATCTGTGACACTCCTGTGGTTCAATTGAAAAAAATTGTCCGCATGGAAATTTTTTATGATTAGATACATTGTTAAGATTTGAGCTGGCCCACAGTGACCAGTTTTGAGGATTTTCAGGGTTAAATTTATGTTTTCGGCTCGTTGCCTTTGAATTTCAAATTTCATTTTATCGGAATGGAGAAGGAATCTAAACACCGCAGGAGTAGGCGGTGTTCGGTTTGTCGCCTGCCGGTGAAGGGACATCCAGGCCCGTGTGGTCCAGGGAACTGTCGTTACGAGCGAGATGAGGGGTCGTCAGAAGAGTATTTCTCCCGCCTGAAGGACACCGTTCGACACCTCAAGAAGGATAGTAAGGTGGCCGAGATTGCACGTCAGTAAGTACGTCTGATGCGTCAGGAGAGGTGCGGACGCCCCGGCCCCGTTCTGTACCGGTTAAGAATACCTACCTGTCCCCGAGACGGGCGGAAGGGAACCAGGCTCGACTCACGAGGGCGTATAGTGAGCCACCAGAAGTGCCACGCCTGCAGTCCGCGTTGACGAGTGTTTGGGAGTCGCCACAAACAAAAGAATTGCAGCGGTATATTGTCCGAGACCTGAGGGCATCAAAGGAGTTGACCAGGTGCTGGATGGTTTCCTGGATCCCACGCCTCGTTCATGTAGCAGGTTCGCTGAAAAACGAGGAAATCTCCGCTCCACTACAACATCGCCGTGTAGCAGTGAGGAGGATCGCCCGCGCAGAGCACGCTCGGCTTGCTCACGGCGTTCCGGGAGACGCAAGCAGCACAGGAAGCGGAGTGACAGCAGAACAAGGTCTAGAGCCACTTCGTCGCGCAAACGGGGAGCAAGGAGTCGCAAGAATCGGACAGTCCGTCCTCCCAGTCACATTCAAGACAGGCGTCCAAAGAAAGGTAAGACGGGACGCAATCGCACCATAACTGATTCTAGCTCTGCCCATGTTAAAGTAGAATGGCCACAAGAAAGGGTTCATTTCCCTGGGTACGGCAAATGCGGTGGGGTGACTTATGATGAATTGACTTTAGCTACGTTTGTACACGGTTATGTCAAAAACGTGATCGAGTCGCATAGTCACAAAGTATCCCGTGTGGTCGAGGACAAGTTAAGTCATCTGTCAGACCTGATGTTTGATGCGGTTTACCATGATTGGGGGACTGTAAGAGAGCTACATGCAGCGATTCTGTATGGGATGGAGCGAGGGACACTGACTTGGTCTGATTCTGACATGTTCGACACAGTCAGAGACAAACAAACATACACAACAACAAAAGTACACAGGGTAGTGTTTCGCGTGGGAATGCTCAGGGGGCAGAGCTAGGGACTGGTAAACGTGCTACAGTTGGCTCTTCCAGGCCGCGTTATTGTGGTGGTTTTCAGTCAGGATCATGTTCCTTACAATCCGGGCACTGGAGTGCGAGATGGAACTGTAATGTGCTCCATGTCTGCAGTGCTTGCCTAGTGTACCGCAACACTCAGGAGACACATCCACACGACAACTGTCCTTATAACGATGAGTCCTTTTGCGTCGCGCAAGCAAGAGCTGGGAGACAACCCGCCATCCCCTCAGCGTAGGGCGGCGCTGGTAGCGCACCCAGACAGGGCGATCAAGTTACACAGTGGAGAAGAGGGACAGTGTAGAGAGAAGAGTTGTGGTAGATTGCAGTTTTCCTACAGGACTCTCTATTAATGACGCGGTACCCAAAGATTATCATTTAGGACAGGAGGTTAAGCTGACATACCCTTCCGTGGATACATTGTCGAAGATGATACTAGACAAGGGACGTGGATGTTTATTATACAAGACAGACTTGGAAAGAGCGTATAGACAAATCCCAGTTGATCCTAATGATTATAAGTATTTGTGTTACTGTTGGAGGAACAAAATGTTGATACAAGATGCCCCTTCGATCTCCGGAGTGGCGCCTTTATTTGTCAGTCTACCACTTCTGCAGTCACATTCATACAACAGAAGAAGGGTTATTCAATTTGCAATTATCTAGATGATTTCGGGGGGGCAGAGTACCCTCATGTCGCGTTGGAGGCTTTTGAAAGTTTGCAGGGAACGTTACACAGCCTGGTGTTGGAAGAGTCAGTGGAAAAAGCAGTTGAGCCTACGACATGCATGACGTTTTTAGGGATTGAGTTTGATACTGACGCGATGGTAAAGCGAGTACCGCAGTTTCGGTTGGAGGAAGTGAGACTGTTGATTGACGCGTGAATTGACAAGAGGAAAGCTTCGAAACGTGAGCTTCAGTCACTGATCGGAAAACTAGTATTCGTGTCTGCATGTGTGTCATCTGGGCGTCTTTTCATTTCGCGCATGTTGGAAGTACTTAGAATTAGGTTGTCACGTGACTTTAGACTGGATCTGTATTGGTGGCGACGTTTTATGACGTTGTTCAATGGAGTCTCCCTATTGACTCCAAACGTTTATTGTGCACCAGATGAAGTTGTGTCGACCGACGCGTGTCTGACAGGGTGCAGGGGATTCTGTAATGGTGAGTTCTTCCACTCCGTGTTCCCAACTTCGGTCCTTCAACTATATGGATCTAAGATACATGTGTTAGAGATGCTAACGATTGTTGTACCTGCCAGGAAATGGGGACCAGACTGGAGAGGGTCCAGAATTCTGATTCACTGTGACAATATGGCGTGTGTGTACGTGTTGAACTCGGGACGTTCTAGAGACAAGGATTTGCTTCACAGTGCGAGGGAGCTTTGGATGATCGCAGCTACGTGCGATTTCATATTACAGGCGGAGCATATTCAAGGACGGGAGAACAGACTCGCATATCACTTGTTGAGATGGTATCTCTCACCTAAACATGCTGAACAGTTTCACGTCTTGACACAGGATGTAGATACTATAGAAATACCGGTACTTCAGGAAGATTTTGTCCTGGCCTGCCCTTACTAACAGCTGTTTTGTGTTTCTGTTCCAATGTGCGGAATGTGTATTGTATGTACCGGTGCTGGAGATACCAAACTCAGGTTAGTCTGAATATAAATAACTTAAAGGCTGCATTTGTAATGTCATGTAACTCTACCTTTGTACCGTTAACCCATAATATGTTTGACAGAGTGTTTAAGCAATTTCTAGTTAGAGCTGGTTTGGATTCATTGCATAGTGGCCGTCGTGGAGAGGCGTCATTTGCCTTCCGCGCAGGTGTACCAGTTGATCTTATTCGTGTGCAAGGTGACTGGAAGTGCAACGCATATTTACTGTACCTGAAGGTTCCGTTGGAAACCCGTTTAGAACTCTGTGCTAGGATGGTGCGCTATATACGCACAACTTACTGATAGCCTGTTATACATGTACTGTTAGGCATGTCACACTTTCTCGTTTGGCCATTGGAACGTGGGGTGCGCTAGGCAGAAGTAATGTTTCAAACGATTTTCAGAAAGAAAGCGTTTGCACAACGTCAATGGAATGCTGGTAACCGTAATCTATGGTATTTTTTCTATCATACTGTGGTATTTTTAATTCAAAATGCGCAATAAACAGTGAGGGAAAATTCGATAAACTTTGGGAAACGACCGAAAAACCGCTATCTTACGGCGCCGCTGAAGCGGCACCGGTTTTGCCGTCGCCCGGCGGAAGCGCCAATTTTCAAACGAAAAGCCAGCTCACTTCCCGGTCGAGAAGACATCTGAGAATCAGATCATGTGAAAGGGTAAAGATCAAAGTTCACGACGGTGATTGTGCAATTTTTCTAAGTTGATGCAGGCAGAAGTTATGAGCTGCCGAAAATAAAAGCCAAAAGTAAGTAAAAAATTCTACCATTTATCTCAAATTTTATGACTATGCACAAGTGGTGTAGTAAATTTAGGTGCTTGTCGTCCTCAACATGTAGTTTTTGTTTAATTTTATGCGAGTTTAGTCGGTTGGGTTTAGTGATATATTTGGGCGGATTTTCTTGGCGTGCGTATGGCGCGCTATGAGCCATGTGGGAGGGGGGCGTTACGTGCGCACGCAAGTATGCGCCGCGATTTCGTCTTAAAATATGTGGACTATTTTACCGCTATGTAGTGCTGAGGACAGTATCTAACGTATTGTATTATTTTGAAACTGTAGTTCACCTTTTGAATTAAGTCATACATACATCAGATAACGTCACGAAGCAAACACTTGGGCATACGCACCGCTAAAAAGCGTGGGCTATTCAATGTTATGGTTGGTCCGTCGTGGTCAATGTTTACCCAGCTTCTGATGATGGATATATTTTACTTGTTTACTGATCCAACTTTCCAGAAAAAATGTCAAATTTATGGTTTCTGACGTCAGATACCAAAGCCAAATCTACCTCACTATTTTACAAATTGGGTCATGTTGATTTCATTTTTTTTATCACCTTTTTTATCTTATTATAAAATTGAACAAAAAAGTGAATCATCCTGACATATTGAATGGCTGTATATGAAAGTACACAAAGAAACTAGATAATAACTCTACACGTATTTTATTTCAGTGGATGAAGAGGAGACATAATTATGCACTAGGATCATGCAGGAGAGCTGTGCAGAAATGCAGGATTGAGCCTTCCTGCACTTGAAACTGACACCTGTCAAGTTGAGCATGATAGATTCACGAACGGACAAGTTTTGTTTGGCTTTTGTTAGAGTTGTTTAACTTTGTGAAGAAGAACTAATTTACACCAAGATGAATACTTTTCCAATTAACTAAGATTGTAAAGATTTCATTTTATCTTTTTCAAGTAAATTTAGCTCTACAAACAAACATTAATATTGTACTAAAGTAGGTATTGTAAAGATGCAATTTAAAAGACTAATCAGCATATTTTAAAAGGCTAATTAGCATATTGTTAATTGAAATAATTGTTAGTTACTTAATTAAGAATTTGAATATTACAGTTTGTTTAAATGTCAACATGCAACAGGTTGTTAATATTTGTGACATTTTATTAGACATCATACGAAGAAAAGTGACATGTATCCTGATATGTACATATATACATATACTGTTGGTAATTAGGCTCATTTGCCTAATTTGGTATTAATTATCCTTTTTAAAATACTTTGTTTACTTCTAAAGGGAATTTAGGAACAAAGGATGTCTTGTTACAGCGCTCGTGACTGCGCCTGTTTTAGGCGCATATGCGCCCAGAATTTCGAGAATGCGACTAGATTTGAAATCACAGGCGCACGGTGCGGTGCTCCTAGAAAAAATCAAGTTACGTTTAATCATTTTTCAAAATAAGGGCTTCCAAACCCAAGTAAAGCTACAAATTTTGTGGTAATAATGACCCATTTTCCATTAGGAAATGTTCATAGAGAAGTTTCATCCGTAGTCAACTTGTTTTAATGCGCCTATGAACGCAAAAATTCATCCAAAACGCATGGCAATCGGCCGAGACGAAAACAAAAACAATAGCGGCCATCTTGGATTCTTGGATAGAGTATGCAACGCCCTCTAGCGACATTAGTGAGAACTGCAGGGTTACAGACATCGGTAGAGAGCACTGCCAGCAAAGGTAAAATAATACTTGCTGCGAAATGTTGAATACTGTGTTCAGGATACTACACTGCCAGCCTGGCAGTGTAGTACCCTGAACACAGTATTCAACATTTCGTGCAAAGTCCTGCAATTTACGTCAATAGGATAATTTTTTCTGGTGGTGCGCCTAGATTTTTGCTGGTGCGCCCAAATGTTTTGGGTTGGGAGCACAGTGCTCCTAAGTCAAAAAGTTAGTCTGGAGCCCTGTGTTAGTATAGAGTTCTGTTCACAATTTCTGGCTTACACAGGTATCTCATTACACATAAAAATGATGTTATTATGGCTAGATGTAGTCATTAAGCCTAATTAGCAAAAAATATGTACTTTTTTGTACATAAAAAGATGAAATTTAAAACCTGTGTTGTAAACTGTCTGATCCTAAGATGCTGAAAATTTGAAGACTGTAGCATCAAAAGTTCAAGAGTTACAATAAAATGTATGTCAGATATTGTTGATTTATGGTCTCTTTTAGTGCCATGACTAATTAGCTTATTCCCATAGGACCAATACTTAAGCATCTTCCAATGAAACTGTCAAAATCGTAAACTTTGAAAAATTCTAGAAAATCTCAACTTTGTCCAATTTTTATGCGAAAGGAAGCATTCTGACCGGAAGAATCTACTCTGTAACAGGGGATCATTTAAAAAAATTTTTGCCTCCCCCCTATTTCCCCCCCTATTTTTAGCGTGACATGCCTAGTACTGTGTTTGATGTTGGTTACAATGTTGCAATGTATGAAGTTGGTGGGGGCACAAGGGAGGTTTGTTTTTTCTTTGTTTTTCCCATATTTGCGGGTCTCTTTCTGATGGTTTTTCTTTTTCCTTCTTTCTCTTTTCTTTACGCAGTTTCTCATTATTTTGGCGTTTTGTCTGGAAAGTTCACAATAAACTTTCCCGTTTCAGGCCACAGCTGCATCCCTGTATCTTTAGTGATAGATAATTTGGAAAAAATTGTTCGCATGGAAATGTTTTACAATTAGATACAACGTTAAGACTTGAGCCGGCCCACAGACCACAACGCACGTGACCCTCGAACTCTCTCAGTTGGTCTTTCAGGGTTTTGAGAAGTCAGGGTTAAAATTTATGTTTTCGGCTCGTTGCCTTTGAATTTCATATTGATATCCTGTTACAATAAATGTTCGCAACTTTATCAATTGGAGTTTTGTCTGGAAAGTTCACAATAAACTTTCCCGTTTCAGGCCACTGCTACGTCCCTGAATCTTATACTAGATAATTTTTGTTTTACATATTAGTTCATAGCTGCAGAACTTACCACTTTTTGACTGGCACACAGCTGTTTCTGCTCAGTAAGGCTGTTGTTCAGCTGCTTTAGCTCCGCCTGTGCCGTATCTCTGTCCTCTGCCATGTCCCGGACTTGCTCCTCCAGCTGGGTGTGTTTACACTCTAGAAACGCACACTGTTCAGCCATCTGCTTCAGCTGGTCCTCCAAATCTGTCACAACCTTGAAGTTCACAATCATCCAACATGGTAACATCTGAATCACTGACAATTGTGTGTTCTTATCAAACATTATCTCATGCATGGCACAAGCATATAGTTTGTGTCACTGAGTCAAGTTCAAGTACCTTGTCTCAACTCAGTCTCCAACCCAGTGCAGTTTGTTAGCAATACATGTAGATACAAAGTAACATGGCAAAAAGAAATGAACAATTTTGCATGCCTAGATTTGAAGTAGATAATGCAGATGGATATTTTCAGATTGTAAAATATCAAGAACAAGCATCCACTTACTGTTACTATCACAATTATACTCCATTTGAACTGCTACTGAGCATGCACATTGCACATTGTCTGTCCAGTTTTATCATTCATGTATGCATACCTCACAACTGTCTCTCAGCTGGTTAAAGCGGTCCTCAACATCGTCTTTCTCAGATTGTAACTTTGCCAGTTTTTCTTCTTTTGTCTTCTTTTCCAAGGCAAGCTCCTCCTCCATTATATGAAGCTTTGTTCGTAGATGCTCTTCTAACAACAAGGACATAAAAACAAATTTTCAACAATCTACAACATTTATAGTTGTCGTTGTCAGTCATCCTCAACAAAGATATACATGTAATGACACTGCAATGCGGCTTCGCTACGGCTTGCGTAACTATATACAATGTAGGGGTGATGATGTAAATCACCATGTGGCTAATACGAAACGGGGGTTCGCCAGGCCTCCATGCAGGTGATTTGTAGTAAATCACCAACTTACAGATACATGTATTTTGGCCATTGCACAACCGGGGCATGCCCCTACTCTTTTTTGAAAGATGTAGTGGGTTCTTTAACATGCGCATTGTGTGGCTCTCCCCAAACACGGGACCTCCATTTAACATCCTATCTGAGGGACGTCCCTATATTATAACCAAAGCCAGCTGCAGGTACTCATTTTCACCTGAGTGAAGTGAGAAAAGTCAGGTAAAGTGCCTTTGCCAAGGCCATAACATTGGGGCATGTTGTAGGATTTGACCCCAGGACCTGTGGGTTCTGGGCCAAAGTGTTACGCCACACGATCCCACTTACAGGAGTAAATTTTATAGTATATACAATCATGCATTTCCAAAAAAATAGCAAATCTTTCACAACTGACATTATAGGCCCCGACATGATCAGCTTCTAGACAGTTGTAAATATGATGACCACTGAGCTCTGCTGAATCAGACTAACCTTTCCATACATTGTACATGTAGCATAAAGGCCATGATACCAATTCTATTATTGGTATTATTGGTTCTCAGATTCGCTGATAAAAAGATCACCTGATTTTGAATTTTAAATCAGTACAATTTGTTTACAAGTACATTTTTGCAAGATTCATAC
Source organism: Branchiostoma floridae x Branchiostoma japonicum (assembly GCA_013266295.2). Classification (NCBI taxonomy): domain Eukaryota; kingdom Metazoa; phylum Chordata; class Leptocardii; order Amphioxiformes; family Branchiostomatidae; genus Branchiostoma; species Branchiostoma floridae x Branchiostoma japonicum. The sequence continues at coordinate 18,986,008 of CM023826.1, forward strand.
TTTGAACAAAGTTTGCAAATGGCCCATCTTTGATATTGGTCATTGATGAGATGAGAGGGAAGATGCATTTGCTTACAATTGTCCCTTTTCTGGCTTCAGGACAAATGTCTAAGTAGGAAAAGTCACAGGTCATGAGGGTGGTGCATGGCAGTGCCAATCTAGTATAACTTTTTTTTAGTTACCAGCATAAGAATACTGTGATACCACATTATGTGTAAGGAAACCACTTTATGTTTATAGACCTTGATTACAGACCATGTACATGTATTTATAAGTACTGTACCTTAATCATGTAATCCGTGTCTTTGTTATATTTTGTTGGACCCTTACCTCTTCCCTCATGACCTCAATGAAAAATCACCCTCAAGCCAATTTCAGCATCCACATCCACACACTGTATATAAATACAACAGTTCACATTTGACAGCCATTTTTAATGCAAAACCTTAAGTTTCTATTATAGTATTGTCAGATGCACTAATGAAGTGAAAACATACCTGTTTGGCTCTTGACCATGTCTTTGTTAACCTCTGCTCTAGCTTGAGACAATTCTCTCCTGACTGCATCCAACTGCTTCTCATACTGGTCTGTGGACTATAGGATTGAACAGGGCAATCAGAGATGGCAGACTTCACCATCTTTCCCATACTAGTTTTTGACCCTTCAATTTTCACAGGCAAAAATCACTAAGTATGATAACACTGTACTGTGTATAATTGCAGACACACACCTCAAAAAGAAACACAGGCCAGGGCTGGAAATGCCACCAGTATATACATTGTGTGCAGGTTAGTGCAGGTAAAATTGGAGCTGTGCAGGTATTTCTGATGTCTACCTGTACTGGTCCATGTACTGGGTTTATGTTCAATTCAGGCATGTAAATGTACAATGTACATGTACTCTCACCTCTCGAATAGAAGTACCCCCTGGAATAAAAGTACCCCCCGGACAAAGCTTCAAAACCTAATAAAAGTACCCCCTGGAATAAAAGTACCCCCCGGAAAATTTCAAAATTTACATGACTAGTAATATAAGCATCGTCTATACTAAATAATGTGTTCTCTTCAAAATCTAATAAACATACCCCCCGGAATAAAAATTACCATAATAATTATTGACAACCATGTTCCTCTTAAAATGCATTGAGTTGTATAATGCAGCCTAATCTATATGAGAGTATTTATGTAAAAAATGAAAATATAATTAGATATAGACAGCAAAAATATGTGCACTGTATGTGCATTTGGAAATGTAATCAATTTCCAGAAACATTTCTATGATACAAATACCAACAAAGGAACAAGCACACCCCAAAGCGAAAGTTTTGTTGAAAACCTCCATCTCAAAATGTTTGTATTGGTACATATGCCTGAGATTTGAACTTGAAGTCAGGGAAATTTTGAACTAAGAAAAACACCCCAAAAATGAAAAACTGAAGTGTGTTTTGCATTTTTAAACACTGAATTATATTATCTAGAGGCATACAGACAAGTAAAATTGTAAACTGGCCATGTTATCATAAAAAAAGTTACCAAGAAATAGCCAAAATTAACACGATCTCCCCTTCAATCATGTTGCAATGTTTCCCCTGATAGAGACTAACGTTATATCAGATGTAGCTACTTAGCCACGCCCCGATCCCTTTGATGTAACCTGAGATGCCTGTGAACTCAACTGACAGGGAATCCCGCCTATCCAAATATGGTTAATATATTCAAGAAGTTGGAATGTGTCCAACATTGAAACTGAACACTTTTTTTGCTGCCGAATTGTTTTGTAGCTGAATGTCTGTGGTATTCCTGACGATGCCTGTGCCAACTGCATTTATGGTCAATACTAAGTAAAAATTAGCAGAATACTTGGGGACAGTTTTGCATTGGAAGCAAGTGTAAACAATTTGATAATTTAATTAACTGATCCCTAAGAAACTCCATTCCCCAACAAGTTGCGACAGAGCTGCGTCACCCCTGCAGATGTGACACGCCTACAAAAGTAGCAAAGGCGGCAAATAAGGTTTCAAAAAGACGTGGATACCCGCCCCCACGATTTAGAAGAAGTCCTGGATTTCGCCGCCTTGCACACGTTGAAGTGTAATTCGGTCGGCAGACAGCAGATTATTTTCATTATTTCCAATGGCCAAATGAGCTGATAAGGTGCAGTTGTACTTTTAAGCTTCTTTTGTTTGGGTAAAAACTTTCGGCTTTTGGACTCCGTTCCCATCTGATGTTGTAACAGTTGTACCGGGTCGGATCGGTCCAGCCGAACGGGCACTCTTAGTTTGTAAACATATTAGCTCATAAATTATTTTCTGAGCCGTGTGCTTTGATTTACGGAGTAATCAGGCAATAAGCGCTGTTTACATGATTCTAAAACGGCAGTGGGGAGTCCGATGTTCCACCAATGACAGCAATTCCTTTGTGTACTTTTTGAAGCCATGCGAAATGGTCATTGTTGACTCGAGTATCGCCCATTCAAAAATTTTCACAGACAATGCCAAAAAATTGACGCCTCTCAGCCCCGAAATGGGAACATTTTCATGAATTTTGGCAAAAGAATGGAGAAAAATAGGGATGGAACACCCTAATTTTGGAAAGCAGTATACCGGCGCTGAGCTAGGAGTATCTCGGCGCAGCGCCGTTATGGGGAGGGTAACCCTGCGACGGTCCAAAATAAGAATGTACCGGGTGGATGTTCGGGGCAAAAAAAAACCATATCAAACATGTTAATAAGTAAGTTAAACGTTACCCGTACGTTTATTCGGGACCTGTGAATACTTTAGTCGTTTTCATACGTTCAGGACCGCAAATTTGCCCGAAACTTTGCCTGGATTCTAAAAAAAAAAAATAAAACGTACCGGGCGGATTTTTAGGTGAAAAAAAATAAACGTACCGGTACGTTTATTTGAGAGGTGAGAGTATGTGTATTGTGGATTTTTATTTGCTGCACTGACTGTTACCACCTACATGTATGAAGTACAGTATAAAAGAAATGGTTTCTGAACAGTTCCATACTTCCTAAATTCTAAGTGGTGCAGGTAAACTTTGTCTGGTGCAGGTAATTATTAATGTTACCTGCAACAGTACACATATGCAGAAAAAAGTATTAAGCCCTGCAAGCAAACAAATGTCACTCCCTTGGGGTGAAGTAAAAATTTGGAGCATTCATGACATATATAATAGTGCAATATGGCTGTCCTTTTTGACTGTGTACACGTACATGTATTTCCACAGGCACTTACATGTACAATGTAATTTATCTTTAGGTTGAATGCTGCAGTCTTAAGAGTGCGTAGTGTAGATCTATAGTGCTGTATTGTGTTACTGAGGTAATGTTAATGACTTCATTGAGTATGACAATGTGTAATTAAATTAACTATGAGGTGAGGTGAGGTATTGATGGATGGATATAGCTGATTGAGCATAACTTCATTGATTGTATGATGGAACCATCAGATTCACACTGTATTTGATTAAAGAAAGGTTGCCTTTCTAGTTGATTCTCTATGTCTGTTTGTGCCCCTATTATTGCATGGGCATATTATCTGCCACATTAGCCATCGCTATTCTTAAATAAGCCATGCAGCATTTTACATTTTCCACAATGGTATACCAAAATCTGACTGTAACATAACACATTGTGAGTCAGCAAATTAATGAAATCAACCTTAAAGTTGGGAAGTGATAGAGCTCCCAGCTACACTTGTTGTGTGTTACCTCTGTCAGCCTTTCCTCAAGGCTTCTGATTTCTTCTTGCAGTTTTTCCTGGGTGCTATTGTAGGACAGCAGCTGCTGTTCCAGCTGACCCTTCTGTGTTTCCAAGTACAGCTTCTGCTGTTTCATATCAGCAAACAACTCTTCCTTGGCATGTCTGAGGACAGGCATTAGAAGAAAGTATATGTAGGAGTTGACAATGTAACTCAGCTTTATGGCAGAACACATGTCAAGCTATTTTCCAAAAATATTTTTTTCTGAGAAAAATTTGGCATATATACATGTATATGTGAACTTGTGTAATCAGAGTCTGTGTGATTTTTAAGTGTGAAAGGAGCCAGTGTGATGAGTAAGCTGGCCAGTGCAATCACAGGGTAAAAGGTCTACAGCTGCAAAAGACAGGGTTTTGTCTGCATTGGTTTGCCTGTCCCTTGAGAAAATAATGGTTGATGTCTAGTTTTCTTTGCTTGCTACACAAAAGTGGCTCTCCATGGGGATTTGAAACCAAAAAATATAGGCAAACTTTTGAGTTGTGTCACTCAGTACAGTACAGTACCTAAACCTCAACTCCTTATTTCTGTCCTCCTCTGTCTTCCTCAAATCCTGCACTTCTCCTTCCAACACCTTCATCTTGGAGTGTAAGTGGCCGATAGACTGTAAGAGAAGTTCCATTCAACAATCAATACATAAAGTCATGCACATGTACATGACATATTGCTAAACAGTGTCATACAAGTGTAGGACGTGACATCCAATCAAATGTGGTAAAAATTGATGTGGAAAATTGGGGAAGGGGTGCAACTGTTGTGCAACCCCAACAATTTTCAAATCTGGTTAATGAAGACTGCAGAAACTAATTTATCTAAAACAAGAGTTTGGAGACCTCATACATTGTACCTCCATGAAATATTCAGAGCTTTTTGTGAATTTTTTTATTTGTCTCATTGATTATGGAAATAAGGTTGTAATTAGCATAATCTATTTGAATTTATGGTTTTCTTTACTCAAATTACATACATTTGTAGTTACATTTTATATGTGAAAGTGGCAATGTTTCATTTCAACATTTCATCATTAATTATGCAACTTACCTCTACATTAACATAATACATGCATGGTAATGTTAACTTTAACTAACTTACACTTGTCACAAGTATAAAATCCCCAACATTTACCTGTGACTAAGGAATCACAGCATTTTTTCAGTTATTATGCAAATCAGGTCCTTATTTGCATAAGAAGTATCTGTCAATGTTCAACCGGCCATAGATTATATACATCACATGTATCAACGTCCTATTATGTAAAACACCAAATCTGCCACCAAAAAAGCAATGTTTTTTTTAAACGTCGTCTCCTTGAAATCATAATTCTGCTTTGTCCATGAAAAAAATGTGCTAATATGAAACCTCGCAATTTTTTGGCAGAGCACAAAAATCTTAATCATATTTTTGGCCAATTCACTCGCAATTCGGAGCGTTGCAAAAAATGATTTAATGTCACGCATACAATATTCAAAACCCCCGTAACTGCCTTCAGACCGGACAGCTGTTTCCAGGGACTGGGCCAGACAGCTGATTCCACTTATCCCCATGTGTAGTACCCTACATGTACCTCCAGGTGTGCGCAAATAACAGAGTCTTTGTCATTCAGCTCATCCCTGAGTCTTGCCTCCACCTCTTTACTCTCCTTGAGCTGCTCCTCCTGACATACTTTAGCTGCTGTCAGGTACAAGTTCTCTTCCTTCAATTCAACAAGCAGGTCCTCTTGTTGCTGTCTGAGAAAGCAAAATACAAAGTAATACATGTACCAGTTAACATTACACGTTATATCTAATGTCCCTGTAATGTCGGAATGTTTATGTCATACCCGTGCAGGCCGTGATAAAATTTGATACAGGTGTTCCAGCCCGCGTGATAACTAAGCGGTATTACACGGGGTTCTATTGGTTATCACACAGGCTTCCAAACGTTCAATAGAATAATTCGAACACGTTTTGCGCACACCGCATAAAAAAATACGAATATCAGATTCCGACGTTGGAATTTATGTTGTTACAATTTTTTTAGCGACACCAAGTTTTGGCACAATATTTTTTGAAACTACATGTAGTTCACAGGAACTATGTGAGAAAGAACATTTTATAATCTTCAAATTACAAATGGAAGTACCTTTTAACAGATCTCATATTAGATATTCTACATGAAATCTAACATTTTTTCAGTATATTCTTTTCATGATCATCCCATTCCACTTAGGGAAAAAACCTGCCAATCTTTTTTCCGAAAGACTATCAAAACGGCTCTCAAAATCAGTCAAATGAAGAAAGACAGAAATCTGGATTAATCTCAGAAATTCGGTGATTGAGAGGTGTTGTCCCACAGGAATGGAAAGAGGTGACTCAGTTGTACCCCTACTAAAGACCACTCCACCAGACATTAACCTGGTGAGGCTCCGCCCCGTCTCACTGACATCACTGATCGCCAAAATCTGAGAGCTTCGTCGCTTCATGGGTCTTACAGGACATAGAGCAGAACATATCCCCAGACCAATACGGCTGCCTGAAAGGCCGATCAACTACACACTGCCTCGTCAGCCTCGCAAACCAACTCTACAAGACTGCGGACAGACTCGGCACATGTAGTGCATGGGTGCTCACTGACTACAGCAAGGCTTTTGACCTCGTCGACCATACTGCAGCGATGAAACACCTACTTACGATGGGGGTGAGACCAGCACTGATCCCTTGGCTTGCTAACTTACATTCGGGACGTAGCCAGAAGACCAGGTATCACGGAGTTCTGTCCCAAACAAAACAACTCACGTGTGGCCTGGCGCAGGGTACCAGACTGGGACCGATCGTTTTCATCGCCCATACAAACAGACGCCATACATTTCCCAACCTGGGCCTTTGTCGATGACCTAAACCTCATCGAATTGAGACTCCTCTCCCAAACATCGAAACTACAGAAAGACCTTGACGAACTGTCGTGGTCTGACATGAACAACATGCAGCTTAACCCTGGCAAATGTACGGCTGTTCATGTCTGCTTCAGCCGCTCACCCCCCACCTCCACCTCCCCACACCATTCACGGTCACAAGCTGGAGGTCGTGGGCATCGCAAAGTGCCTGGGAGTGACATTCCAAGCAGACCTAGGGTGGGGTACCCATGTCATGGACATAACAAAGAAAGGGAACCAAAGACTGCACCTTCTCTGCAGACTGAGACAGTTCAACCTACATGTACCTGTGGAAGACTTGGTCACTATTTACACGTGTTTCATCCATCCCGTACTTGAATACGCTGCTCCAGTCTGGCACCCCGGACTCACCAACACTCAGCACAACAAGATAAGAGAGGATCCAACGACGGGCAACAAGGATCATCCTGGGACATAACTTCTCGTACGACCAGTCCTGTAAAGTCTTGAGGTTACAGAGCCTCTTTGACAGACGCGAAAACCTGTGCCGCGAATTTGGGAAAAAACTGTGGAAGTCAAACCTCTACCACCACTGGCTTCCTCACACAAGAGGCGAAATATCAGGGAGGGCAACAAGACAAAAAAGTAAATTTGACCACATTCCAGCATGTACATGTACCAGGCGTTACGCCAACAGCACACTGTAGGGCTGCGTACCTAAACGTAACATCAGGTACAGGTACAGGTACAGAGGTTTAGGTCCAGGTCCGGACCTGTACCTGTACCTGAACAATTTGGCAAATTGATATGTTCTACAAGTGGCCCGCTGGTGTAAAGCAGCGGCTCGATCCCAACCAATACGCAGCCTGTAAACTTCTCCTTTTTGATTCCTAGGTGTCTGTCAGTAACGAAAATATGGAAAAATATTGTTGCGAAATGAGAGAGACGGAAACTAAGGTCAATCTCTTTATTTTAACGCTGGATGTTCATTTTCCTGACAGACCTCCTTGTGTGTAGTGATCATCAGTAGTAAAAAGTATGGATTTTTGTTCCGGTCCAAAAAACCGGTCCACTGACGTTTCAAAAGAATGAGAGAAACATCTATTATTATTAGTCAGATATTGATTATGTAAATAAAGACCTAATTTGCATAATTAATGAGAAAACGTTATAATTTCATTGTGGTAACTGCCTGGAATTTCATACTTTGGGTATTTCAAAGTTAAGTGAAGGTGAACATCATTAAACATAACTTGTTTAGACAAGGACCTCATTTGCATAATTTATGAGGAGATCTTTGTTAAGATAAGACTGTCTTTGGATGGAGAACATGATCAACTGATATAACTCATGCAAATGAGAAGGAATAATCTATAATTTGTCAGTTATCAAGTCTAACATCATTTGGCGAAGGTATGAGGTCGTGGAACTCGAGCAATTGTATGTTTTTGTTCATCTGAACATCTGAATAAAGTTTGAAAAAAAAGTATAATTCAAGGTAGGATAACAATTCAAGTATTTTACCTAATAGTATGGGGATTTACATGGTAAAGCACCATGACGTGACTGCAGATATCGACATGGTTGAAACTTCATCATGTATTAGGATGCAAAACAGAAGTTACTTGAGTTTAAAGTATAATCTATAGAATAATTGAAAAAAGAATTGTAGTTTTATTGGTGCTTGAGGCCAGGTTTAGATGGCATCCAGCAGAGGTCAATGAAACTGCAACCGACTTGCCCCAACAGGCAGTTGTGCCCATTTCTTGACACCAAGGTGAGCGAACTTCACATTTCAATTTAATATATGACCTGAAAGCTTACTAGTAATACTAGTAGTATTATATGTATTAGGCCACACTGATTTAATTTTATGGATGACATCCTATGGGGACCACAAAACTAATGCGAGAGGGTGAAAAAAAAAATCCAGCAAAAAAAAAAAATGCTGCTTAACCACAGGAATACAAAGCCGGTATTGCGAATTGAAGCACAGGACACAGTGACTGCATCAAACAAACAAGTTTTTATTTGCAGGAGGTAGATGTAGATAGTCTTGTTCAGGTCTCATCCTCCTTCACAGCTTCCTCCTTCGTTTTACGATAAGCCGCCCTTTTGCGGCATTTATGAGTCGGCAGTCCGTACTGAGTTCCAGCCGAGTTCCGGAGTTCCGTGAAGCCTCGAAAGACATGATTTTTGTTGTTGTTGAGAACAGGCGAAAATCAATGCGCGCGCGGATGTCATCCATAAAATTAAGTCGGTGTGGCCTTATCCACTAAATAGATTAGTTTCGGCCTTGCTGGTTTTCATGTAAGAATTTCTACGGAGTGTTCGCGAGTATTTCTTTTTACCACGGCACCATAGACTCAGGGGTCAGGGATAATCAGTTTCTGTGGCAAAAAGACAGTCGAGCTGACTGTCAAGCTGAACTAGATATTACATGTACATGTAGGTGTGGAAAATCTTGAAATGTACCTTGACTTGGCTTCATGACTTTTGCTCTTCACTGTCTTCTGTTGTTCTTTCAGTTGACTTTCCAAAACTTTCACCTTGGACTCTAACTGACCTATGAGCTGGATAGCAAAGTGAATGTTGATGATTGTAAATGGGAACACCAAAAGACAACCATTACAATATAGTATATTACATGTATCTTAGGCCCTTTATCGATATAATTAGTTCATACTCAGCCTTGCAAATCGGATTCAGGGCTGAATCCACTAAGCAGGATTAACGTTGCCCTGTCTGAACGCTCCAAGTCACATTGAAACTGGCTCAATCTCACACCACCTCCAGGAGGTACATGTAGCTTCCAGACAGATTGAGTGCATCGCGACTTCAGCCTGAATGCATAATTTGTGACTTGTACCGGTTTACTTGACCCAGTCATGGGTCACAGGGGAACGTACAGAAACAAGAACGTGTACGTTGGAACGAACATACAAGAACGTAAAACTGGTTTGAGCTGGCTTGGGTGCCTTGTGACTTTAGTCAGAACAGAGTTGGCTATAAGAAAGGCTATGCAAAAATGTGGAAGCAGTGCTGTACAAAGATAAAAAAACTTGAACAACAAATGCATTGGCACAACTTCAGCTTGTGTCTTTTGATTAAACTACAATTAAGGAATGTAGCTTGAATTGGCTTGCAGTTGGATTTTGACGACTTGTGGGTTGTGCAGATCAGGTGTGAATTATGCAACTTACAAATGTACCTGAACCTGATTTGCAAGGCTTAGTACAAACAGGGCCTAAAACAAAATTAGGTCAAAATCAAACATGATCAATTCCAGTGAAATTTGCCACTCAATACGAAGAAAACAGTTAGTGTGTCTTTAAAATTCTGAACAGGACCCCTTACATTTTCTTCAACACTCTATAATTTGTCCCACCCCACAGCCCAACCCTTCACAATGGAAGCCGCACTGGCAGGAATGCTGGCAGGATTTTTTTCTGCAACTCAATTTCAATGAAGATAAATAAATACTGATAAATTCCTACATCTCGTTGATGTGAGATTGTTGAGTCCCTTTCTCCCAGTTCCTTCCTCAGCCTTGTCTCAGTTTTCTTGATGGTGCCCACCTTCTCCTCCAGAAGGTCCTTCTGAGACTCCAGGTACAACTTCTCCTGGGTTAAGTCACTTACACGCTGCACCTGGGTTTGTCTGTCATGATACCATACATGGACAGAAGGATGACATTAGCCCATTTAATAATCTTTTGATGACATGCTGGACGATGCAGCCTGCACAACTACAATTATTATGGAGAACTGATACATGTACACCGGGGTCCAAATACTTCTCCCTCCTTGTTACTTGCAGTATTGCAAGTTGTCAGAAAGTTTTACCTACACGTACCATTTGGAAACATTTCCTGCAACCAACCTGCTGTCCTGTTCTACTACAGCCTTGTTCTGGATTCTGGATAGATACTGGGTAATACACTGGGTCAAGAGCCCAGGAAGTGCTACTGCGCAGTTATTGCTGGTTCCTCAGGTGTTGGGAGTCCGACCTCCTTTGACCTCGGGTGTTGGGAGTCTGAACTTAGCCTGAGTTCTGGTATTTGGGTAGTAACTGTTGGGTATAGCAGCGAGTTGCAATCCAAGACTGTTCTTGAGAAGTATGAGTATTTATAGTCCTTGTTGAAGTTGATTGACTTGTGTGAGTTCAGATGATAATGATGCTATTGAACCTCTGCATGAAGAAGCTATACTACCATAATTGTAAACCAAAAGCAAAGAGCAAAGTACCAAGACCTGCTTCAGGAGTGTAGGAGCAAAGGTAATGGCAGGCATGGTTGTTCCCCATTGAAGTTGGGTGTAGAGGCTTCCCAGCTCAGTCGGTAATTTGGAAGATGCTGTCAGTAGTTGGAGTAACGGGAAAAGGCAGGAAGGTATAGCAGTTCACAGGATGGGTGAAGCAGCAGAAAGGGCATCATGCTGGCTATGTAAGAGGGAAGAAGCAAGCTGCATGGAAACCAGGAGGAGCGGATGGGCAGTGACTTGGCCACCACTTCTGGGTTCGACGGAAAGAGGGTGTAACTAATGAGGGTCGAAACATCCAGTGACAGCTGTTCCGTCTGATGACATCCAGCTCTTCCCAGTGAAAAAAAGCACTTCTCAAACCAAGGTGAGAGGAGTTATAATTAACAGGTTAGCGTTGTTACACCATTTAAAACTCGCACCTTTAATCTAATTTAATCGGTGAGGTCTCACGACCTTTGACCCTTGTGACGTCAATCCGCATCCACCACATGTATGCACATGTTACTAGTACTAGTATCCTGCATGTTATCAAAACTTCGTGTCGTACAAATAGAGTTTGTTGAGCCTGAGTTTTTAGAATTTTTAAATTTGTCGGATTCCATCACTAAAATCGCGTGATACAGTAGTATGTAGATACAGTGTATGTGGATACGTGCTGTGAGAAGCTAGCTTGGCGAGGTGGATGCGGATTGATGTCACAAGGGTCAAAGGTCGTGAGACCTCACCGATTGAATTAGATTAAAGGTGCGAGTTTCAAATGGTGTAACAACGCTAACCTGTCATGGACTAATGTAAAACAAGTAAGAATTGTACTTTGTGGTATATCTATTATACTGCAGTGGACTTAAAAAAATTTAGTTTTGGCTCCCTTCAAGAAGCATATCAGATGTATTTACCAAAGTTGGAGAATGTTAGATGACATGTTTAAAAGCACACATTCAAGATTTTATGGTATGGAAATTGTTTACTGTTATTAGAATAGCTGCACTGCAAATCTCCAGAAGCTACAATGTGCATGCAATCCAGTCTGATACCCTGCTACATTGCTATGTGATTCATACTACTACATGTACAATGTATTTACCAAACACAAACATTATTAATTAATGTTAATAAAATGTCCTTACCTGCAATCTTCAGACTTTTATGTAAATAGCAGATTGCAGGTGGATATTTTGATCCATGATGTACATGAAGTTTTTGTACGTTCCTTGATTTTTTCCAGACTATGTAAAATAATCTGGCTATAAATTATCCTTGTTTTGTCACAATTGAACAGCTTTGATCCATGCAGCACTAAACTTTATGGTTACATATAGAAAACTGCCCATACTTATGGTCACGTGTTCATTAAGCTGGGTTAATAACACGTCTCATAAGGCCTGGCCATTTAACTCTTAGGCCCAGTCCCATGCGAACCTGGGTTCTACTGGGGAAGCATACTGGACTATAAGTGGACTTAGTTTTGCCAGAGGTGGATCTACTCCTGGTGTAAGTCCACTGCATTTGCCATGTCTGAGGGCTGTTGGCGTGAAATTTGGTGGACCATGGTCTGGAGTAAGTCCAGTCACACAAATTAACAGACTAAGTCCACTATGGGTCCCCAGTAAGTCCTGGTCATTAATCACCATTGCTGGGAGCAGAGCCAGCACACATGTAAGATGGGTCCTCTTATGCTTATCTCATGGGCTCATCAGGGGAACAAATTAATTAGTCATGCCTGGTAGCTTGCCCCTTGGCCCTGTACAAGGAAACTCATTAGATTCTACAAATACAAATGCAATCTTGCTGTAGAATTGGTAATTCTATACGGACATTTTTACCTATTCTTTACTTTGTTAAGCTAGAATTTTTGATAGAAAAATGCACGAAAATGACACTGTGAATTGGCATATTTGTGATCCATTCAGTAACTAGAGTTCCACGACCTCATACCTTCGCCATATGAGATTATCCTTTATGACCGGCGAATTATAGATTTTTCCCCTAATTATGCAAATAAGATCCTAATTTGCATGAATTGCATCAGTTGATCATATTCTCCTCCCAATGACAGTGTTATCTTAACAAAGAAGGTAATTCTACCATTTCCTCATAAATTATGCAAATGAGGTGCTGATTTGAATAAGTTATGTTGAATGATGATTACCTCCAGTCAACTTCGAAATGCGCAAGTATGAAATTGCCAACATCAACCACTATGGAATCATAGTATTTTCTCATTAATTATGCAAATTAGGTCTTCATTTACATAATTAATATATGGTAATGTTCCTCTCATTCTTAATTACACATGTCACAAGGTATAATAGTCCTATCATGGAAGGTAGCTGAATTATAGAATTCCCTTATTAATTATGCAAATTAGATCCTAATTTGCATAATTGTCTTTTAATTATGTCAAGCATCACGTAAGCTACCTACATACTAAATATCAAGACGATCCGTTTACCGGTTATTGAGTTATCCTACTTTAAACATTTTCATACAAAGGCTCCTGCAGTTCCAGAGCAAGCCGCTAGGGGGCCCAAACTGACGTCACTTCTTCCTGAGCACAAGAGCTACCTACCCTCTAAAAATCATCGACCTAGCATGCCCAGATCACGAGATATCAAAACCGGAAGTTCCGCTGCAGTACCATAACAAGCCGCCAGGGGGCCCAAAATCTAATCACTTCGAGGTCTCATCAAGACCTACCCACCTACCAAGTATCAAGATAATCCATCCAAGCCTTCTCGAGTTATGCTGTTGACACACAGACAGACAGACACACACACAGACACACGGCCACGAAAACATAACCTTCTTGGCGAAGGTAATTAGTTACATATGTACAGGCTGGGCTGGGCTGGGCTGGGCTGACAGGAATCAGGGGTGACCTAGATAAAACATAAGGGTGCCATAAGACACCTAGAAGCTTTGACCTACCATTATTTTTGCGAGTAGCATGTGGAGTAAAAGGGCCTAGTAGCCTGCTAATGTAGCCCGAATGCCATACCCATTGCAAAATCATACTATACTAAGGGTGCTAACCCAGGGAGCAGGGCATATGTTCTCCCAGCAGAAGATAGGAATTGGTATCCCCTTGCACTCCCTAGCAAACCTCTGTCTCATGGTGGAAGCAAATGTACTGGAATGTGCTTCAAATGTACTTCTAATGTGAGGCATGTTTGGAGCAGTCCTCAGTAAGACCATGGGTGGAGAAGTAATGCCAGGGGGTCATAGTGATTGATAGCCTACGAGGTAAGTATGCTTCAAGGAGCATCTCTTCCCTAGCTTGATCCATACAGCCATAGTGATAGGGTTAGGTTGTGTAATATAGGTGACTAGAACTTATTAGAAATGACGGTGTCAAAAAGGGCTAGAATAAGATAATGTTTGCAGATTTTCTTCAACAAGGGAAGGCTCCTAAACCTTGAATCATAGTGTAAACAAAGAGCCTCCTTGGTGTAAGCAAGGCTGGTGGCTTCAATTACATGGTACATCTGGCATGACTAATCCAGAGATAACTCCAGAAGCAGGACAGGGGAACTGTCTGGGCATGGGAACAGTGTGACAGCTCTGGCAGTGGCAGTCCAAAGTAAGACCATGGGCGGAGCAGTTGGTCACGGTTGTTAAGGCATGCTCCCTGACTAAGTCCACGTACCATAAGACCACAGGACTTACTTTGGGAGCCAAGAGGACCATGGTCCATGCTAAGTCCTTTATAAGTCTAAGGTTCGCTAGTTTACACGGGGTACAATCTGTCCTAAGACAATCGATACGCAGGGTTTGTGAGTAGGTCACCCACAAAGTCCTAAAATCCCCAGTCAATATCAGAAGCTGCGTTGGCAGGGGAATTTCAGCACTTTCGTTTCTAACACACTCACGTGTACAATATAGTTACATGTAGCTCATGTGTCCAACCTTTGAATGTAGGATTATGAATGAATGAATGAATGAATGGTTTATTTACACACACACCTTTAAAATACACTTCTGGTCAGCTGTCACAAACAAGCAGCTTAATCAATTTAGCTGAATTGGGTTGCGACATAACATAAAATCACTAAGTTATGCAAAACTCCAGTAAAAATACCTCGGACACTTGCTAAAAGTTATAACGTTATGTACATATAAAACTCTATTTAACGTTACATTGCAGTGTTCGAAATACCCGTCTGCAATCTGCAATTTGCAGATAGATTTTCAAGATTGCAGAAGAAAAAATCATACAATCTGCAATTTTGCAGAAGGTAAAAATAGGCTCCGGATTCAATAGTTTTCAATTTAGGAAAGTAGCGGCGCTGTACATGTGAATAGACTGAAAACCCGCGCCGCATGAACGTGGCGGCGTTTTCCAGCTGACTAAATGGTCCCATATAAGGGAATTTGGGGTCAAAGAGGGTCAAAGTTGAGTAATTCCGACCATGCGACGAAAGGCGACGATAACCAAATAAGGGCACTCGCAATTTTCCGATGTTAGATTTCGTCACCCGGGAGGACCCGACAACTGCTGCGGCAATTTTCGCCGAAGCAGTTGTCGGGCAATTTTCGCCGAGCATTTCCCAGCAGGCAACGCGGCAAAACATGGCTCCCGAAGACGAGAGTCAGTCAGTCAGGCCGAGTAGAAACATCAAGAAAACAAAGACGATTTTGTCGTTCTATGAGAAAACCGACGGCAATCGGGACTGCAACAGCGCACCCGCGAGATTGGCAAAACTCAGGATGGTTGCTGTCGCGGTTAGATTCTCGAGGAGGCGGCTAAGAAGGCCGACGCAGATCTTGACATGGCAGATCTAGAAATTTTGTAGAAACTCTCGCCGAAGATTGCGCCCAGGAAAATAAACATGCAAATTTTTATTTAGAAATGTAAATATTGTCAAGTTTTTGTGTCAAATTTAGCAAGGAAAGATCGTGTGTTTTCATAATTTTCTTGTAATTCTATTATTGATTCTTTGACTTTTTTTGTTGTTTTTTTCGTCAAATTATTTACGATACTATTCCAGGAATATTTAACGTTAATGTTAACGTTACCTTCCTTGACAAGTTACGAGTCCATCAAAACATTGTGCTCATTTAATTGCTTTCTATAAATGTTCAAGTTAATTGTTTCTGTTTTCTTACCATTTTTCACATGTCTATTTTAGGTACAAAAATTATGTAGTAACATCTCAACTTCAGATTTTTAAAAATTAAGTAGTTCTAGTACAATCCTGTTTCTGCATGTGTCATTGTTTCCATATTTGTATATTTCTTCTGTGATGCTCCTGATAAAATCAAATTGCTATATGTCAATTATTTTGCCATATATTTTGCAATGAAAAATTTGGATGCTTCCCATAGAGAGCTATATTTATAGTTTGCTGAAAAATGGGATCATATCCTTTCAGTGGTGTCATATGATACCAGGTAATGATACGTTTTCTGTAGAGAAGGATCTATATAAAGTCTAATATTACAAAAGAGTGATATTTTGAAGAATTTCAGTAATGCTACGGATTTACAAAGCTATATATGATGTCAAAAAAATAGGCATTATTGGTTTGAGAAGGTTGTAATATGGGGGCTTGTGTATTTGCAGAAAGTATTTCCAAATTGCAGGACGAAATTTTGACTCTTCTGCAATATTGCAGGGCACTGAAAAAAAGTATTTCGACCACTGCATTGTAATAATTGGACTTATTCCTTTCAACCTTAATTAACTAACGTAGTGTCGTGTTCATACATACAAATGATTGTGTCAAGAGTCTGTTGTCACGTTCTTCGGGCATCTGTGGATTTCATTATCAGCATGCGAAATACTAGGTTGCCCAGTTGCACCGTGCAACCATATTTTGCTTGGTGCAACCTATTTTTACACCCAGGTAGCTCTGTGCACTACCTAAATTTTGTGGTAAGGATGCCCCTTTCTTCCATTGGAAACTGTTCCCATGGAAGACCTCATCACTTCAGGTAAGGGGAAACAACCCTGTGTCAGAAATGTATAAAATGCACATTGCATTCTAACAAAGTTAATCACAATGTAGAAGAGTTTAAATTTGGGGCAACCTGGAATTTTGATGGGCAACCTAGCTTTCATCCTAGGTTGCCACTGGGCAACCTGGCTCAAAAAAGTATTTCGAACACTGATTATTCAATAACGTTGTTGCGTACATAATAGGACTCTTCGTGAATCTTACACTAAGTTACAGTTCTGGCTTTGTGAGTGTTCAACTGTTTACTAGACCTGGTGATTCTGCCAGAGATCAACAAGAAACATACAAAATACAGAGTAAAACAAATACAGAATATACAATGAACATAAAATGAAAGAGGCTGGCGCACATAAACATAAAATAAATAACGTTAATCTGATTAATTAAATCTTCTAGACTGGGAAATGAACTTGAAAACAATGTCAAAAATACAGCAATTAGTAGAGTAGGGGAGGGAAAGGCTACCGGTAAGAAGTAATGTACATAATGTGTTGTCGTTTGAATTGTGTAGGCCAAAGGGAAATATGTTGTCAAGATGTAGACCGGATATGGATGATAACATTAGAGTCCTTGAGGTATTGTAAAGTGTGCAGTGCAACAGATAGTGTTCCGGTGTCTCGTTAGGATAGCCACATTTGCACTCAGGACTAGTGATACAGTGATGCAGGAACAGGTGGGAGTTCAGCTGGCTGAAGTCGAGTCTGAGTCTGGTTAGATGGATTGCATGGTGTCCGTGGCTGTGTGAGTAGTGGGGATGTTTGGGCACACTGTCAAAGCAAGAGTCTAGTTCACTTTTGAATGTACGAATGGTGAGGGATAATTTGGCAGTCCGAGGTAGTCGATTCCAAGAGAGAATGACAGAAGGCAGGAAGGATCTTTTGAACTTTTCAGTTTTGAGGGCAAAAGGGAGATAATCTAAGTTGGCGCGCAGGCTATAAGGGGTGGAATCACGGATGAGTGGGGGAACCAGATCTTGAAGATATTTGGGAGCTAGTCCCTTGGCCATTTTATAGAAGTGAACAAGTTTGTTCTTTTCACGTCTATTCGCAAGTGAATCCCAGCCGACATCGCATAGGATGCGATGGTGGTTCGTCCCTCTCATTGCGCCTGTGCAAACCCGGGCAGCGGACACCTGAACAGACTCGAGAAGGTCTGAATCCTTCTTAAGAAGACCACACCAGGCAACATTGGCGTACTCGATTAAAGGACGTATCATGGCTTTAAATAAGGTTTCTAGTGTTTTCCGAGGTACAAAATTAGATATTCGTTTCAGCAGGTTCACACGTTTCATTGCTTTCGTCACCAGAGTTGACACGTGGTGCGACCATGATAAATTTTGAGTAAGATGTACGCCAAGATGCTGGTGGGAGGGAACTTCAGTCAGCTGAACACCTCTAAAGTATAATGGAGGGTGTGGAACCATTCTTCTTTTAGAAGAAAACGTCATCAGTTCAGTTTTGCCAGGGTTGAAAGTTACAAGCCACTGGTCTGACCAGTCTGACACCACGCCGAGATCATGATTCAGTCTGTTTGCTGAGACAACGGGGTCCATAATTATCTCTAACAATGCGGTGTCGTCAGCAAAAAGACGGGAATCGGTTAACAGGTCGTCAACAAGATCATTAATGAATACAAGGAAAAGCAATGGGCCGAGGAGCGACCCTTGTGGAACACCTGCACCTGCATTTGACACTACATTTAAGTAGCATGGAATTTTCCGGGGGGTACTTTTATTCCAGGGGGTACTTTTATTAGATTTTGAGGATTTTCCAGGGGGTACTTTTATTCCAGGGGGTACTTCTATTTGAGAGGTGAGTAGTGTAAGCAAATATTGGATTCTTGCTACATGTACTTTTGGTTGTGTTCGTTTTATTTTTGGGGGATGCAACTATTTTTCTTCTGGTGCAAGTATTTTTTTTTTCTTCTGCACCAGTGCAAGTTGGCCCCAAAATCTATTTCGACCCCTGCAAGTGCAAGGAAAACCAAAGGACCTAACTTAGTGCCTTGCGGCACGCCACATGTTAGCATCTTCCAGTCCGACACCACACCTTGGTACCTGACATGCTGTCTTCTACCGGAAATGAAGCTGCTAATCCATGGCACAAGTGAGGGGCGAATGCCGAGGTCGATCAGGTTACTAATCACACTGCGCAATCATCGGATCATCCTGCATAAGTTATGGGACAGTGCCGAAGTCGCGAGGAGGGAGCCTAGACCCTGGAAATGGGCATTGATATCTAAGGTGGGTGGGCGGGTGGGAAGCGCCCGTGGCTATCTTCCCTGATTCCGCTCTTGAAAACCCTTACTGCCCGAACCCACGTGACGGCCCCCACCTTGCTCTTCGGTGTTGCGGATGTCTCCGACGAAATGAGTGCAGTGATAGGGCACGCATGCCTTATATGGGGTTGGTTAATTAGGTTATTACGGATGACCAATGAGAGCGCAGTGTAATTAGGTTACTAATCACACTGCGCAATCATCGGATCATCCTGCATAAGTTATGGGACAGTGCCTACGTCGCGCTGTCCTTACTCCTTATCCCCGTAAAGGCATGTCACTCTATCCTCC
Source organism: Branchiostoma floridae x Branchiostoma japonicum (assembly GCA_013266295.2). Lineage (NCBI taxonomy): Eukaryota > Metazoa > Chordata > Leptocardii > Amphioxiformes > Branchiostomatidae > Branchiostoma > Branchiostoma floridae x Branchiostoma japonicum. The sequence goes on from CM023826.1 coordinate 19,005,427, forward strand.
CAACACTTCCACCAGGAAGTATATCCCCATACTCATCATCTCCCTTACTAATTTAAGTACTATTCCAAACTTTGATAGAGTCACCAGGAACATCATTTTATTTCAACCTCACTGATGCATACGAGCCTTTCCTATTGTGTCTGAAAACAGTGCTAGAGCGTCAGTAAAACAAAATCTGTTATCATTTTCCCGGCACTCGTCGAGCTCCTCCTCTCTTGAGAGTAAACCCCAAACGTTCTTTTCCCCATTGATGGCACATCTGAGAGAGTAGTATACAATAAACAAAAAGTGCCAACGTGTTACCCCGCGGCAAACCCGCCAATATTTAGAAGGGCTTTATATGAGTACGAGTACATGCCTTTATATCCTCTAACCGCCTACACACAGATTTCTTGGAAAAGTAACACACTTCTTTTACCAGCCATTATGAATCACTTCCCTCTATTTCTCAAGAGGCTTACTGGTCAGTCCCTATTTATTCCCAAATAATGCGACTGGTCGCGTGCTGCTCTGGGCCCCTGGGAAGATAGCTCGTCAGCTTGTGTCACTCAAAGGTCGCCCACTTGAGACTCCCCGCTTCTCAAGAAGAAACATGTACAGGGGAAAATGACTGAATCATGCACACAGAAAATGATGTCCTGGGATGTCCAAGAGACAAACTCTCACTATTAAAACAGAAGGTTAGAGCACCCTATTACATATCTTTCCACGATATTTTCTGAGCTGTATTCTCTTGGTTCCACCACTTATAATTCATCGTGTACCATTGTGTACCTTGCAAACCAGTCAGAATTGGTCACACTTCTCTACCTATGTTTCGACCATGTGAAGGATGATGAGGCACACAAAAGTACAGCCTTGGTGTGTTTCTCCCTTGTAACCTTCCATCTCTTACGGTATTACCGAAGGCGTTGCTAATTGTTGAAGATGGAGTCGTTTGGCCACCACTTTACCCATCCTTCATATAATATGACGTACACCTGACCAAAGATAGAAAACATCCTAAATATTTACAGCCAACTAATCAGCGATGGAACATGCCGATCTTAAATCTTCCCGCACGAGCCTGTTATTTCCAAACGAATGTATCGATTCTTCCCCTTTCTCCATCTTTTTCTCCAATTGTCAGTACATGATTAGGGATCCTGATCGCTGTATACCTCATTCTTGTTCTCCCTACAAGCCATACTCAAGCCCCCCGAAAAGAGGCCGTCCTGAATATATTCTTAAAGTCTAGCCATTGTATACACCTTTCTCGCCGACCTTACCCGCGGTACTGTGTTTAAAATACACTTACACGACTTGGTCGAGAGATCACCGAAGCCATTGTCTAAGACCCCATGTCATTCAGAGGTCATCATCTGATGTGTAGGCTCACGAACAGCGCGTGACAACAGCGCGGTTCCATTACGCCCATCTGAACAATGTCAACATCGTTACCTTGATCAGGTCTTACAATCATTATGGATAAGAAACTCACATAAAGCAGTACAAACAAATTTATGGAGCCATAAACAGATTTGGATATTCCGCCCTCAAAAGGGGAATACCCTACGGAGCTGTCCACTAAGGGGAGGGCATCCTTCCCCATATCGTCACCCTTTACAGTTCCAATATGCACACGGCATACGTTATATGTAGTCGGTAGCCGTAGCGCCATTCGATACCATTACGCATCTCCCGGGCTTGGAGAGAAAAGGTATCTGTGGAAAACTGGTTCCACAGAGGCCTTTACGTGTACGCTTCCTGTCGAGAGGTCTCAACTAATCAGGTACCAAAACTTTCCTGGGTTTATACCTTGTCGCTGAACGTACTCCCGTATCGACATCTTAACGATGAGCTTCAAGCGAGTCAACCGTATTATCAGGCAACCGGTAACCTTAACAACCGGCGCCTCAAAGATCGTCACCGTTCCCTCCAATCGTATTTCATACACCACCTTTAACTCTCGTTTCACCCAAACGACCGGCTCGTTTTTGAGTTCAAGGCCTATATCTGGTCTTATTCTGAGTTTGGGCACCCAACTGTCGAAACATTACCCTTGACGAAGACAGCGGCTGGATGTGAAAGCGGGTGCACACGTTCCTGTCGGACTCCTACTGCGTCTTTTTTCAGTGGAACACTCATGGAGGAGAATATCCCTATCAAATAGTTTGAACTCGGACACGTCCCGGGGAACGAACACACTCGACCAGTGTGTCGCTGATCAACCACCCCTCAATTAAATAGTTTACACCAAATATGCCAGATACTCCGGGAGAATATCGACGTCGACAAACCCAAACCTGCACAAACGCAACCCCTATCTCCTATAAGGCTTACCGTGCGCTATCACTCGACCGCCCCTCAGTGAGTGCTCGCGCCAACATGCGCTAGCCAATATACACAGCCTAGGGCATCGATGACCACCACCACACACGAGGCGTACGCAAAGGCTCTGTACCGCTCATCTCGAGTGTTACTTCCCTACCGCCCACAGGCGAGCGCTTGCACTAAAGTGTGCATAATGAACATTGCCTGACAGAAATCGACGAAGACAACAGGCACAACGTAAAGCCTGCATAAAGCGTAATACCTTCTAACTGTCCCTCAAACTCGTGTACTATTCGCACAAGAACGTGCCAACCACCACAGATACACGACGCGAACCCTGCAGTGCTCGTCATGTGTGTTACAACTCCACTGCAGCTCTCCACTGCCCATCAGCCTGTGATTGCACTAAAACGTGTTAACGGACCGTCCACTGAAGACATTGGGGACTACAACGTACACGAGGTAAGCTCTGATCGCTCGTCTTGTGTATTACCGCTCGACTGCTCACCATTGAATTTGCAACACGATACTCAACTTCGGGCATTTTCGAACACAACGTGCACGACGTAAATTCTTCTTTACTCGCCGTGTGATTGCCCTCGCTATAACTCTTGGTAAAAATCACTCAAGCGAGATGAACACAGCATACCTGGCGTAAAACAATGTAACGTTTGTCAATTACGCTACCGCCATACTGTCCACCAGCGAGTGGTCACACTACAAATCCGATCAGCTCATCTCTAAAACGAGGTGTAACTCATGATATTACTCCTGACACTTGTCAAACCTGCCAAAGAAAAGGTGGCCCAGTCCTCGTTTGCCCTCCCAGGTGTTACATAACACTCCGACTGAGGGCATCGGTAAACACCACATGTACGACGTAACTGTTACCCTCTCCGTGTATGTGCTACCGGCCAGCTACCCACCGTCTAGAGTCTGCGTTAAAACGTAGTACAGGACTGTCGAGTGAGGCCTCGACGACTCTAACATACACGACGTAACACCTGCCTTGCTTAACGTGTATCTTACTGCTCGCCCGTACATTAGCGAGTGCTCGCACTAGTGCTTTAAGGGACACTAGAACTGAGGACATCGACTACCATTACATGCATGACGCAAATCCTGCAACGCTCGTCATGCGTACTGCCGCACGGCTGCCCACCAGTTTAGCATTTTAGCACAACACGTGCTTGCCGAGATAACGAAATACAAACAGGACAAACTCATTAGTGTGCCCATCACCAAGGAACGTGACCTTCTATGAGAACTCGTGGCCACTCACGCCCACGACGTGTTTATCCTTGCGAAGATACAACAAACCAACATGGCGCAACCAACATCACGTTTAACCTCTGAGCTTCCCTGGACTCCCCGCCTATACTGCCTTTAGCGGATTGCGTCACCGGCCCAAGCGGCAATCAAGCCTCATCGCTATAGCTAGGCACAACTGATACCTGCTTCCTGTTGATCAATTATGGATCTCTGAATTTCATCTGGCGACCACCTTGTCACCTCGTTATACGGCCGCGTTGCGGTACAAGCTCATGAATATCCGCACACCGTATGTGCTTAAAACCTTCACCCGGAGACCACATCAGTGTCACCTCGTAATACCGTCGCACTGCGGTATAAGCTAGTGAATAATCCGCACACCCTGTGTTGTAAACCTCCACCCGGTGACCACATTGTCACCTCGTTCTACCGCCGCATTACGGTACAAGCTAGAGAAAACCCGCACACCATGTGTTGTAAGCCTTCACCAGGTGACCAAACACATTGTCACCTTGTTATACCGCCGCATTACGGTACAAGCTAGAGAAAATCCGCACACCATGCGTTGTACGCCTTCAACTGGTGACCACATTGTCACCACGTTATACCGCCGCATTACGGTACAAGCTAAAGAAAATCCGCACACCATGTGTTGTAAACCTTCACCCGGTGACCACATTGTCACCTCGTTACATGTATACCACCGCATTACGGTACAAACCAGAGAATATCCGCACACCATGTGTTGTAAGCCTTCACCCGGTGACCACATTGTCAGCTCGTTCTACCGCCGCATTGCGGTATAAGCCAGTGAATATCCACACACCATGTGTTGTAAGCCTTCACCTGGTGACCACATTGTCACCTCGTTATACTGCCACATTACAGTATAGGCTAGCGAAAATCCGCACATTATGCGTTGCAAGCCTTCACGTGCACCCGGTGACCACATTGTCACCTCGTTACACTGCCACATTACAGCATCAGCTATAGTGAAAATCCACACATCATGCGTTTCAAGCCTTCACCCGGTGACCACATTGTCAGCTCGTTCTACCGCCGCATTGCGGTATAAGCTAGAGAATATCCGCACACCATGTGCTGTAAGCCTTCACCCGGTGACCACATTGTCACCTCGTTCTACCGCCGCATTGCGGTATAAGCTAGAGAATATCCGCACACCATGTGCTGTAAGCCTTCACCCGGTGACCACATTGTCACCTCGTTATACTGCCACATTACAGTATAAGCTAGTGAAAATCCGCACATCATGCGTTGCAAGCCTTCACCTGGTGACCACATTGTCAGCTCGTTACACTGGCACATTACAGTATAAGCTAGTGAAAATCCGCACATCATACGTTGCAAGCTTTCACCCGGTGACCACATTGTCAGCTCGTTATACCGCCGTGTTGCAGTATAAGCTAGTGAATAACGTGCCATTTTCGGCCTTCACCCATTGTGCATAGCCGAAATTTGCATACAAAAGAAATCAGCGCCACGAGCAACGAACCTGCACGTGCGCCGCAGACTACAAACTGTACAAGCAAACGAAATTAACATAATAATCAAAAGCAGACAAAACACCGGCGGTCCCGGTTCAAAATACCCAACTTTACACCACACTACACGAAGTCAGGTATATACAACCGCAACGAAAATCCGACAAATTCCCAAATCAACAAGGCAGCAGCAAAGAAACCTCTGGGTAACCACACGAGACTCAGAAAAGTCTTGCCGGGCCTGAGCCCGCCCTGCAACTTGAGACAGTCCCGGCGCCTGCCCGGGCTGATCTGCAAGCTCGCCGCTGCCCTGTGCCGCTAGCTGGTGTTGTAGGTCGACCTGGCTCTGTTGCTCTTCCTGCTGGCTGGTGCTCCGGAGGGGGTGCTTGTTGCTGGGGAGCGGTGGCTGGACTAGTCCCACGGCCGGGAGTAGCTGCTGGATCCTGCCTTGCCCGGGTTGGTCTCGTTGTTGCCCTGCCCTGCGCGGGTCCCTTCCGGCTCCACTGGTGCTTGGCAAAACTGGTTGCTGGGAAGCCATACTATAAGACAACAACAACGTACGTATAAGTACAATCTCCTCAAACCAATTTTCCCCAACCCGAGCAAGCCTCCGCCACGCGAAGCAGAAAGGGCTAAGTCGTGGAGCGCTTTGGGAAAACTTGACTCGAGTCACACCCTCCCTGAGTCACAAACAAAACCACCCTACACACACCCACAAAGGGAAAAAACTCAGAGAGGAAACAAAATGTCCCAAAACGAAACTGCAGCGCCACGTGCGCCCAATCTCCCCGAACGTTCTGTCACTAACACGTACCTGGGGAGCACTCAAAATGACAGAAAATTTCGCAAAATGTAACGTAAACGTTACCCTCGCTACACCCCAAACCTTTTGTCGGAGCCGCTAGTGAGAAGAGACGAGGAGCGTTGCAGAAAATTCCACGTGGCAAGCGTGCGTGGGGATCGTGCTAGCTTCACTGCCTACAGCACAGCTCCTCGTGTTGGGGATGTCTCCGACGAAATGAGTGCAGTGATAGGGCACGCATGCCTTATATGGGGTTGGTTAATTAGGTTATTACGGATGACCAATGAGAGCGCAGTGTAATTAGTTTACTGATGGCGGTGTTATGGTGAACGGAGTCAAACGCCTGTGAAAAGTCTGTTAGGACTAGTGTGGTCCCGTGGCCCGGTTTGTCCGCTGCTTCTAATAACTTGTGCGTTAGGAGTGCCATGTAGTGAGTAGTGGAGCGACCACGGAGTGACCCAAATTGTCGGTCGTCTACCCTTGGGAGTATGTCCCGAAGGCACCAGTCCGTTACAAATCCTTCGCATACTTTCGCGAAAACAGATGTCAAAGAAATGGGTCTAAGTTTTGTCAGACTTGGTGGCGTCTCCTTAGGGACTGGGACTACATCAGCATCCTTCCATGTGCCAGGTACGACGCCTTGCTTGAGCGAAGTATTCATGATGTCACAGAGTGGTTGACTGAGTTCAAAGGCAAACTCGCGGACAATTCTGGGGGAAATGTCATCACTACCAGTGGCCTTCCCAATTTTTACCATCCTTAGTCTGTGCCACATGTCCCAGAACGACACAGTAGGTGGTGGAGCTGGGGCAGGGAGGTAGGCTGGAAGATCTTGTGGTTGTAGTGGTGCAATGCTGCTGTGATGCCGCTGCCAAGTGGGCGTTTATAGCATCAGCTACAGCTTTAGGGGATGACGGCGGGACACCAGGCACATCAATGTGCAGTTCACCTTTCTTACCAGTCATGTCCTTAATAGCTTGATACCATTTTCTTGGGTCAGCTATTTTGAGATGTTGTACCTTGGTTCTGTAGAAGGTTTTCTTTAACAAGCGGATTGTGTTCGTGATTTTGTTGCGAAGACATCTCACTTTCGGTATGTTCTGTTCTCTAAATGCCTTTTGATGCTGCAAAATCATGGCTTTAAGGGCCGGAGTCATCCATGGTTTGTCTCTCTCATGTAAGCGGACAACCTTTGATGGTAAGTATTTATCCATCGCGCTAGAAAGCATGGAATAGAAAGCAGAGCACTTATCACTAGCACTAACCGCACTGAAAACCTTATGACAAATATGGTGTGATTGTAAACGGTAATAAATCAATTTTCCAATTTTACATCATTAATACTAGACATTTGATAAAGAGACAATTGAAACTATTCTGACCTGTTGTCCTCTGTCTTCCTTTGTTCTGTCAGCTGACTGTTCAACACTTTCAGCTTGGATTCCATTTGACAAATCAACTGTAACAAAGATATGTAGGTGTTCATGATCACTTCCAAAATCTGCTCTGCTGCCGTCAAGAAGAATTTCCTAATAACATGTAATATCATACATACATACATTACACACTAACTAGCTAGAACAGCGGGATTTTTTTATTATTCGATACCACGCTGTACTTCAGCTGAAATTAAAAGTCTCAGTGCCCCAAACAAAAGGTCGTTTTTAGATCTCAAATCCGATAACCCTGAGTCAAGATATTGAATTTAGAAGGAATAAATTTGGACATTTTGGTGAAAACTTAATGTATTGGATCTATGGGACTCACATGGCACCACAGGAGGTACATGTATTACCAGAATAATTATAAATACATTATGGACAAATAGCAAGCATTATTTAATGCTTCACAGAAGTTCTTAGCACAAAATTTGCTCAACTACCACAACATGAGCAGCAAATCAGTCATTACAACTACTCTTTTGTAATTGTCAATCAGCATATTTGCATATTAATTAGGCAATTTACGAGCATAAAGCCCCTCTATCCCGCAACACCACCACGAGGGAAACACTTTTGCCACAAAATGTGTTTAATTTCACTGAGTTAAATTTGGTATCAATTTAAAATTCAGACAGTCCTCTATTACCTCACTATGTCTACTAGTTTATAAATAGGCCTGGTTAAATCTACTAACTAAATAGGTTAAATCTACTAACAATATTAAAAACAATTTCTGCTTGACAAAAGCATGTATTACATGTACATGAACTCCAGTTGTATACAATGTCATGTTTTTAATTGGTTGTTATGTTAAGAGGCCTAAAATGCGCAATTCACCATCTATTCAGAATAGCTGAGAGGCTGCCATGTGTTTTAGCCAAAAATGAAATCAATCAATCAATAAACACACAACACTAAGTTGACTAACAAAAACAGTGCAAATTTGGGTCTCTGAGTGTTCCTTTACTAGATAACCGACTTGAGAAAAAGAACTACAGTTACTGTTGTCTGCATTTCCCATGATTCCCATGGGACCAAGTTCATTGCGTAAGTCAGGTTTTCTGCCAAAACATGAACTGGATTGTGCTAGATACAGCTCTTACATGTATCACATGAGACAAGAAGTACACACAATCGCAATTTTACAGTCAAAAGAAAGCTTAAATATCATAAAAGTCACTTCTTTTTTCTGTTTACTTAAATTCATCACCAACATCTGAAGAGAGTAAAATTACAAAAGCGACTGCTATATTTTAGGGTATACTGTCTAGCGTAACACATTGAGGAACTTAAAAAAATGTTTCACAGTGTTTAGTGCTAATGTATAGTGGAGCATGAAGGGCTATGAACAGTCTGAAAATTCAAAAATCATTCATCAAAACCGGACCACTCTCTGACAACTAGCAATGGGGCATGCTATGTTAGGGCACCTTCTGTAACATACATGTATCTATTCATATATATATATATATAATATATATAATATGATGGTGTATATATAGCACATTACCTTTGTTTTCTCCACAATGCTCAGAGTCTGAACCCTAAGCTCCTCTCGTAGTCTGATGGCCTCGTCTTTTCCTGCACTATGTTTGGCCTCAGTCATTTTAAGTTTGTTTTCCAGAAATTCAATTCTGGCCAGAAATTCATGCTCCTTGTTTTCTCGATAAGCCTCCCTTTCGCGGATGCCCTACAAAGATGTAAATAGTAATAGAAGGTACATTCTGTTGTACAGTCATGTACTTAGTTGCTGACACACGTTAAGTTTAGAGTAGGCCATATCATGGACAAATTATGGGTAACACAAGGGGCAAGGCATTACCAAGACAACATGATGTGTGTAGCACAATGTACAATATACTGTGTCCCGTTGTCATATGAATGATTTGGCCTGCAGAGTTCTCCAGAGAAAGGAAGATACTTGGTCATGGGAGAATGTGTGAACCGTGTGCAAATTCAATGGAAAACAAAATACTTCATGTGGAAAGAAACAAATTATTTACCATAGTATTCCCGAAATCTCTCCAAGCTTTCCTAGGCTAGAAAATGTAGAGAACACAGTACCTACTTACCAGCCAAGTAGTGTAATCCTCATTATTGGTGGTCTCACATGTACATGTATATTCACTTACTTTATGTATGTAAAACATCAGAAGGATGTACTTCTACAAACGTCTACATGTAAAAGTGTACATATATGTTCAGTGTATAATTATACTATCATAAATAAATAAATTATACAGAATTAGGAAATGTTGAATTTTGGTGTCATAAACACTCATAAGATTAAGCAACTTACCTCTGACAACTTTTCCTGAAGCTCACTTGTTTTGGCTATGCTGTCTGCTGTGAGCTAAAAAACAAAATAGAAAAGAATTACATATAGATAGGTTCCTTTTACTAGTGTTAGGACTAAATTTCTGAAAGCAATGAAATCTTTTAACAGACACAAGAGGGTTTTTCTACATAAGTTACTATATGAAAGTTCATACAGGTGTTCAATTAGAGATGGCAGGAGGTGTAAACTGAATCACTGAATATCATGACTATCTGCGTGTCAGGTGTCCCGAGTGAGTGATTCATTGGGACCTGAAGAAGGCTACACTTGACTTGGTGAGTTTTGACTTGTTGTGCTTGAAAAAGTTTTGCTTGTCTACAATGATTTTTTTACCTTAGGCCACACCAATTTAATTTGTTGCTTTTTTTCAGAAAAAAATTAGAGGGACAGGGCGAAAAAAAAATTCCAAAAAGTTAGGGCTGAAGGTATAGGGCTTACATAACATACAGAAAACAGGATTACACTGTATTCAAGTTGTCAGCTTTTCATTGCAAAGTATTATGCATTGAATCCCTTCCTTTGATTTATGTTTAATATGTAATGTTACATGTAACTGCAAGAAAAGTCCTTGACAAGTGTCTTGGCCGGTGCAAAAAGTGGGACAGTTCTTCCATGTTTTTGCTGAACATTGTGAAAGAGGTGCAGTTTGAGAAATGAATGCCTGGGTATAGTAAAAAATAAACATCATAATCATTGAGCTTGCAGTAAATGTGTTCATTATATGGTGCATAAAAATGTGTAATCAGAAATATACCGATTGTATTTTGAATGAAAGAGGAAACAAAACTTTTTGATATCACAAAAATTTTGATTGCTTTATAGAAGAAAACTTTATTGCACGACAATTGTACAAGGTACAAAGTATGGCAACAACTATAATTGGACGAAGTAAATATTATATCTAGATGGGTAAAGTAACCTACCTATGCAACTACCTGCCTACCTACATACATAACTACCTAAGGCTCAATAGTAAACACATTGGAAATGTACACAAATGTATGCATGGTAGCTGTAACTATACTTATTTGCATACCTATACTCATTTAGAGATTAGACAAGACATGTTTAGACAAGAGTGGACAGGAAAACATGTAAGCCAGCTGACAAGTCTTGCAGAGGACCTACAATGTACATTGGCCTTCGACTACCAGAAGGTTTTTTAGGCTGACAAACAACTTTAAAGGGTCGTTATGAAAATTTTCAAGCGAATAGTATTTTTCTTTCTGTTTGATTGTTGAACAATTTTACGTTTGGAAGAAGTTCGGAATTTGTGGGCGACAATTGCCTTTTGTACTTGACTTTACAGTACTTGTAGAATGTGCTGCGTGAATGATAGGACTTTCATACTCACTGTGTATGTAAGTGGGTGGGGAGAAATAGTGCTGTAAATTCCTGATTGAAGTGTACACTTTTTTAACTTTCCAAAATAAAAAAAGTGCCCCGAAACCGGGTGCGTACTATATAATTGATACAGTCAAACCTGCCTACATGTAGGCAGCCACCTCTTCAAGCCGGCCAATTTTTCAAACAGTGGCGACATCGATTCTCAAACTGACCAGTTTGTCTTGGGTTTCTACTGCCGGGCGATGTTTTCGTCTAAGGACAAAGATGGCCTCTGCTGGGTCATTTTGTGTCAATGGAGCAGTCTACTACGTAATATGGGTGGGAATTTCAGCGCGCTGTAATTGTTCTCGACAAAAGTAAAACTTTTTCGGTAAGTGCCCTGAAGTGCAGTACTGTACTCTACTGTGCGTGTTTGTTATCCTTGGTTATAGCGGGTTAAATTGTGTTTGGGAACAATAATATTAAAGTTACTGTGCTACAGTTTGTATCATCCGTGCTGTCGATGTACTGCACTGTACACCGTAGATTATAAGAAATCGATTAAACCGTGAATACACTCACAAGGGGCTTACAGCCGGTATCCGGTCAGTAGCCTGTCAAAGCGCTCGAAAATGTTGATACCGCCGTGCGTACTCAATAAATTACAGCACAGTATGTAATTGAATTTGATCACTCGAATTTGAAAACATTGCTTCATTTGCCAGAAACTGTGAAGTTTAGGCCCCGGGAATCTACTCTCAACTGCCGAATAAACATACCCCCCGGAATAAACGTACCCCCCAGACAAATCTTCAAATTCTAATAAACATACCCCCCGGAATAAACGTACCCCCTGGAAAATTGACGGGTAAACTGCGTCTCTTATACTAAAATGTGCCATTACTGATATATGGGCATATGTCTAACTGTTATTTGCAATTAGGAATTTAAATGGACAACAAAGATAGCATGTCTGGTACTAATGTACACATGTTGTTGGGAAATACATACTCTCACATCTCAAAAAAAAGTACCCCCTGGAATAAAATGCCCCCGGGAAAATTTAAATATTGACATGTAAGCAACGTCTATGCTCCAAAATATGTTCTCACGGTGTATGTGTGTCTATATGACCCTGTCCAGGGTTCTCACCTGGATTTTTTTCAGGGTGTGCCTAAATACCTCAACCGCCCTCAACCCCCCTCAACCGCCCTCAACCTCCCACTTCCTGGGCTAATATGCAGTGAACATGTGCTAAGAACCCTTGTTTACACTCTGTATATATACATTGTCTATACGATTATAAATAAAAATCACATAGTAACGTCTAAGTATTTGCGAGTTTTTTCAAGTTATAACTTTCAATATATCATAAGTGGAGTTACCGTCTTTAGGGAGTGATACACCCCGCAAAATATCCGCCCTAAAGTATTGAGCGCTAAAATACGCCACCAGAAACATGATGTTAAAAGAGGTTTCCCTCTATATCTGCTGAGTTTCCGTGCTGCACAAGCTTTTTCACTTTCCTTATTTTGACTTGAAACTTACGGCACGATGCGTTCTGGCGGCTCGACGTAAACAAACAAGATGGCGGACCCTGTTCCTCGGGCGCACGGCGCACCGTAAAAAAACTGGTAAAACGTCAGAGTTACAGTGATTTTCCTATTTATAATTGCATAGGCAATGTATCCAGAGCGTTAAAAAGGGTTCTTAGCACATGTTCACTGCATATTAGCCCAGGAAGTGGGGGGTTGAGGGCGGTTGAGGTATTTAGGCATACCGTTTTTTTCACAGCGTAGGGGGACCTTGTGTAGCGAAGCCACACTGTGTGCACAGCGCGGGTGCAATGTGTATTATGGAGGGGTGGTGGTATCAATTCTTGAATTTTAAATATAACCCTTTGAAATACCATTTCCTGCATTTTGAAGTTTATTTTTATTTTCAAATCTATTTTAAAATTCATGAAGGGTCATGATAAATGGTGTAACTCATGGCAGATGAAAACTCAGAGGCACTGTCAAAGGGTCCATTCCAAGTCACTGCAGCATTTTTTTTCTTAGTTTGTAAAAACAATAAAGTTATAGCCTTCTTCAGTTCCTTGGCAAAATGTTTTGGAAAATCTAAATGTGTTTTGTGATGAATATTTATAAATGTGAAAAAATGAAATACAGGCCTGGAATACATTGTGTGTCGTGTTTTAGAAAATGTACAGTAACAATAATTTGCAAGATCAAAATCAGCCCAAGATTTGGCACAGTTCCTGATCAAAGGGTTTCTTTTATCTGTCAATCGTGTGTAAGTTCAGGCTTCATCGGCAGCCAAAACGAGATCCTTTGCTTTACAAACACGCAGTGCTTTCCGGTCCTTTCCCCCATGGTATTGGAAAATTATAAAATGTACAGTAGAACTACATGATAAGGACGTATATTGCTAATATCCTCGACAAAATCAGGAACATTTTGAAGAAAAACACCGCAAATTGCCTTCTGAAGTTCTGTGGCAATTTCTAACACATGCGCCATTGGGCTTGGAAGAGTCTATTTTGTATGCAGGGGAAAAGTTTCTTGTAATTACTTCAAGCCCATGGCAAATGACAAGAGATATGGCGGTATGCCTAAATACCTCAACCACCCTCAACCCCCCTCAACCGCCCTCAACCGACCGCTTCCTGGGCTAATATGCAGTGAACATGTGCTAAGAACCCTTTTTAACGCTCTGGATACATTGCCTAATAGTATGCAATTATAAATAGAAAAATCACTGTAACTCTGACGTTTTACCAGTTTTTTTACGGTGCGCCGTGCGCCCGAGGAACAGGGTCCGCCATCTTGTTTGTTTGCGTCGAGCCGCCAGAACGCATCGTGCCGTAAGTTTCAAGTCAAAATAAGGAAAGAGAAAAAGCTTGTGCAGCACGGAAACTCAGCAGATATAGAGTGAAACCTCTTTAAACACCAAGTTTCTGGTGGTGGATTTTAGCGCTCAATACTTTAGGGCGGATATTTTGCGGGGTGTATCACTCCCTAAAGATGGTAACTCCACTTATGATAAAGTTATGTGATTTTTTTTTAATAATCGTATAGACAATGTATACCGAGTGTAAACAAGGGTTCTTAGCACATGTACACTGCATATTAACCCAGGAAGTGGGGGGTTGAGGGAGGTTGAGGGCGGTTGAGGTATTTAGGCATACCCGAGATATGGCATTGTACAATGATAACATGACCAAGCTATATTATAATACTTACATGTTCTACTTAAAATTGCATCAATCTATGTTGAATGGTAGATATATAACGATATTTTAGACGCGGTCCCAAAAATGAACTCTTCCGCATGCGTTCTGTTTCATGTCGTCGGTCTGTAAACTTCTACAAGGGTATGCCTAAACACCTCAACCGCCCTCAACCCCCCACTTCCTGGGCTAATATGCAGTGTACATGTGCTAAGAACCCTTGTTTACACTCTGTATACATTGTCTATACGATTATAAATAAAAATCACACAGTAACGTCTAAGTATTTGCGAGTTTTTTCAAGTTATAACTTTTAATATATCATAAGTGGAGTTACCATCTTTATATATCACTACCAAAAATGCTTTTTCTTGTTTTTCTTATTTTCTTATGGGAAGAAAATTTTTCTTTGGGGGAGAATAATAAGAAAAAAATAAGAAAAAAATAAGAATGTTTATACCTACTTTCTTGCACCAAGAACAATTTTCTCATTTTTCTTGAGTGGAGATTATTTTTCTTGTATAGGCTTCTTTAAATCTTGATTTTTCTTCACTAAAGAAATATTTCTAGAGAAGATTCGAACTTACTAGATTAGAATTCTTTTAATCTTAAAATTTCTTCAGTAAAGACAATATTTCTAGGGAAGATTCTAAGTTACAAGATTAGAATTCTTTTAATCTTAAAATTCCCTTAGACTTTCTGATACAATCTTCATGTAAGATTTCTTTCTTACCTGACATCAAGTGGTCAGATTTAAGTTGTTGTTTTTCTTGCGTATGTCAAACACTTTCTTGTTAATGTTACCTAGAAAGATTGAGAAAGACCATTCTTGTTTTTCTTAGCAATGTCTAAGAAAATACAAGAATTTCGTTCTTGTCTTTCTTCAAGTTGGCAAATACTGATTAGAAAAGCAAATTTAAGATATCTAAATCTATGATTAGAATAAAGCACTGCTTAGTATTTCTTTCTTAATGTTTCTTGTTTTTCTTGACTAGAAAGCTTAAGAAAGACCATTCTTGTTTTTTCTTAGCAACATTTAAGAAAATACAAGAATTAAGTTCTTATCTTTCTTGACAAACACTGATAAGAAAAAACAAGAAAGTTAAGATATAAAATCTTTGACTAGGCTTAAGAAATGGCTAGTGTTATATTCTTAAACATTCTTGATTTTCTGTCCTAGAAAGTTTTAGAAAGGCCATTCTTGTTTTTCTTAGCAACATTTAAGAAAATACAAGAATTAAGTTCTTATCTTTCTTGACAAACACTGATAAGAAAAAACAAGAAAGTTAAGATATAAAATCTTTGATTAGGCTTTAGAAATGGCTAGTATTATATTCTTAAACATTCTTGATTTTCTTCACTAGAAAGTTTAAAAAATACCATTGTTAGCAACATTTAAGAAAAGACAAGAATTTAATTAGGCTTAAGATGTAATATATTTTACTTTAAATTTTAAATGTTCTTGTTTTCTTTGTCCAGCAAGTTTAAGAAAGATTATTCTTATATTAAGATGATGTAAGAACTTTTTTCTTAACTTTCTAGGCTAACTACTGATTTGTCATGTGACCTTTTCTGAATCCCTGATTGGTTGATTCAAATCCCAGAATGCAGTTAGGAGTTTTGAACAGAAGTCAGATGTGGCACTTCTCTTTGTGTCAGTAATGACTTATGTCAGACTCCAAGTCAAAATCAAGGTGAAAAGGTCCTAACGTACATCCGAGGCAATGGTGATCCTGGTCAGCTTGCAGAACAAACCAACTTTGCAACAGAAGAAGTATGGAACCAGACAAATATAAAAGAAGGTAAGCGTGCCCCCCTCCCCACCATTCTGCAATGACAGGGTGGTCCACTGTTTTCAAAGCCAAAGTTTGTTACAATGCCACTGATTTTGATTACAAAATCATATCTCAGGTAAATTGTATAGTACAGTGTACTATACTGCATTATAATTTTTAATTGTTTACCTTTAAAGTAATCAATTAACATACGCATCCTCTTTTGACTTTTTTGCCTTCAGTGCATCCTAACAAACTGGTCTTTCCTTTCTTTTCAGGTGTCCAAAGATTGAGACCGTGCCAATGCTATAATGAATGCCAAAACTGCAGGGTTTGCTGATATCTAAATGTGATATATGTATTCTATAATCATATGACTTGTTAGTTAATTAATGATTGTATAATAGTTTGAAAGTTTACTGTATACTGAACTGTTTCCATTCAAAGAATGTTTTAATGGTCTTATTACACATGTAGATATATCCTATACGTAACGAATGTGGTAATAAACGTTACTATACTGTCATTTGGTTTGTCAAAATAATTGTTAATCCTAACAAGAATTTGCTATACAACATTATTTTCTGTTTTATATTTCTCACACTAGGCATTTTTGTTCAAGAACATGAATCTTAGTGCAAGAAACATTTTCTTGATGTAAGAAGACTGTTTTAAGGAAGGAAAGAATTTTGAAATAGAAACTATTTCTTGATGCAAGTAAAATGTTCTTGGAGTAAGAATGTCAGTCTTAAGAAGAGAAAGAAATTCCCATGCAAGATCCTGAATCTTAGTGCAAGATACGTTTTCTGGGTACAAGAAATCTCTTCTTGAAGACAGAAGGGTTTACCTGCTACAAGAACCTTCAAGAAACTGCTTGAATCTAGGCTTTCCTGCTAGAATAAACTTAATCTTAGTACAAGATTAATGTATTCTGGGTAGAAGAAATTTATTCTTGAGAACAGAAGGGTTTTTGCCAAATTTAGAACCTTTCAAGAAACTGATTCTAGGTTTCCCTATGGCAAGAATCTTAATCTTAACACAAGATACGTATTCTGGGTAGAAGAAATCTATTCTTGAGGACAGACGGGTTTTCTTGCTAGAACCTTTCTGATCTACAGAAAAAAAATCTTGCCTGAAGAAAAAATATCTTGAGAAGAAAGTTCAATAACTGTGAGAAAGTAAAGCTTGCTCCAAGAAAAATATTCTTGAATGAGGCAAGAAAATTACATAAGAAAAGAAATCTTACCACAAGAAAAATATGCTAAAATGCAGTTTCTTGAAATTCTTGTCTCATGGACAAGATTTTTTTCTTGTGCGAAGAATAATTTTCTCAGTGGAAGAAAATTATTCTTCTCTGAAGAAAAACAAGATTGGCATTTTTGGTAGTATAGGGAGTGATACACCCCGCAAAATATCCGCCCTAAAGTATATTGAGCACTAAAATCCACCACCAGAAACATGATGTTTAAAGAGGTTTCCCTCTATATCTTCTGAGTTTTCGTGCTGCACAAGCTTTTTAAATTTACTTTCCTTATTTTGACTTGAAACTTACGGCACGATGCGTTCCAGCGGCTCGACGTAAACAAACAAGATGGCGGGCCCTGTTCCTCGGGCGCACGGCGCACCGTAAAAAAAACTGGTAAAACGTCATAGTTACAGTGATTTCCTTATTTATAATTGCATAGGCAATGTATCCATAGCGTTAAAAAGGGTTCTTAGCACATGTTCACTGCATATTAGCCCAGGAAGCGGTCGGTTGAGGGCGGTTGAGGGGGGTTGAGGTATTTAGGCATACCACTTCTACAAGATCACCACATCGGATTAGATTCTACCTGGGCATATTTGGAGAACAATAAAGCATGTATGCTGCACCCAGTTGGCTGATTGGCGTGTAAAATTGGCAGTTGGCCTGGGATTGCAGGTTTGTTTTGTCTGTCAAAAACATGTGCCGACATGTTGTCGAGAGTGGGGGAGGGCGGTGTTTCCTGACCTTATTTATTTCGCTAAATTTGGACCGATCAACAACTGTTACATCAATTCCAAAGTTCAAATCCTGTATTCGAAAGCGACGCTTGCAGTTAGGGCAAAACATGTTTGAATCGTTCTATGGAAGCTTGGTCATACCGCAAAGTACCGACCGGTCGGGAACACTGTATCGAACGTTATTTTTCTTTTTATCGCCGACCGGGTATGATATAATTTAGACTAGTCTATTTGCAACACACATACCATTGCAGCCTTACATGGCTGAATTGGGGTATGATACACTTAAAATTCATCATGATTGGTTCAACAAGTCGACAATAAAAGGTAAAACACTATTCTTAAACCTAGAAGTCCTGCAGCTGAACTGCGTGAAGTTGTCCTTTGTTCTTAGTTCTCTGCCATGTAGGCTTCCACGTTTAGGAGGGAGCCAACTAGAGAATGTGGGGGATTTAGCTATACATGTAGACATTGCAAAGTTCATACAGAGGTTACAGGGTCTCAGGTACAACGGAGTAAGTGACAGCTGCCCTAGTGCTCTGTCAAAGCTAACATAGTTTCTGCCTAGGATTATCCTACATGCCCTCTTTTGTACAGCTTCTAGTATGTGCTTTGACTGTAAAGTAGTGAGACCAGGATGCCACACAGGACAAGCATACTCTAACAATGGTCGTACAAAGCCACAGAATACAAGCATAACAAGAATTCGGAGACCTCATATCTCCATGAAATTATATATGGTTTTCTCAAGACAAATAACATATTTGATGTGAAAGTCCAATCCTTTGGCAATGTTTCATTTCAATATGTTATCATAAATTATGCAAATGACCTCATTATATATGCATGGTGTTGTAAACTATTAACTAACGTACACATGTCACAAAAAAAAAAAGTATGAAATTCCCATCATTACACTAAGGAATCAGAATTTTTAGATTAATTATGCAAATGAGGTCCATATTTGCATAATTGGTATCTGTTGATATTCTACCTGCGATAGATAATACACATTATTAAGGTCTCGGACCAGAGTTTTTTTTACGATTTTGTGTCCGGCGGACACCCCCAGGCCGAAGGGCTACGATTCCGCCAAGAAAAGTAGGCCGGAAAATCTTATTATACCAGTGAACAGAGGTTTTCAGCCGGCTTCCGATAGGTATTTGGGTATCGTCTGCTTACTTTTCATTTTGGGTAGAAACTGTTGTGAAATGTAAATTTTGGACCCGAAAAATACCGTTTTTTTACACTTTTTTCAGCGGAGCTGCTGAGAAAAAACGAATTTTCCCTGGGTAACGGCTTATATGACGAAAAAGCTCACTACTTCCTGTTTCTGAAAAACGAAAAAAAAACATAGGTTGTTGTGATAAGTTTTCCGCAATCTCCGGTGGCGCAAATCCCTTGAAAATGCATATAGAACGCAGCTATTTGGGTCATCAGGCGACAAAACCGCATCACCCTTGCTGGCGGACTGATACCAAAAACGCTTTGCTGGCCGTCCGACTTTACCACGCCCGAAAATACTACAAACCACGGGGTTTTCGGTAAATACGAAAACTATTTGATTATCTATAACGATCACCGAGCAAGGGGGAGCCAAACTTAGCGTGACAACCACCCAGATCCGGCGATTTACTGACGCACTTAATTGGACTCTGGTCAGATCTGAACTCCGACCCGGAACCTTAATTAGAATATTTTCTCCTAAAAATAATTTTTATTCTTCAAAAACATTATATCTACCATATATCCAACTTTGGTTAGTCTGCGATGATTACTTTTGCCGCGGCAGAGGTTTAAAGTCATGTGAAAAGTGCCGTGTTCTGAGGCTATCTTGCCAAGACGCGGACTCCAGGCAACGTTATAACATGGAGCAATTAAAAAGTATCGTTTTTTCAGTCATCACTTCTCTCCAAACAGTTAAAACGGAAAGGATAATCTGCCCGGGCCCTTGGCTACGGACATGTGTGATGTTTTAGTCGTTTTGGTGCTGCAAACTTGCAGAAACAGCCCTTAAACCTTGGCAATGATGACGTAACGCAGTGACGTCATCAGTTCCCCTGGGAAAACGGCATGGGGTTGCTGTTTTGCTTCGTCGCTTTAAACTAAAATGAAAAATACGTCAGATTTTGACCTTGAATGATAGATCAGAGTTCGCACATTCCGAATCAAACGCGTCCGACATCAAACTCTTCACTATTTCGCCTTGAATGGCCCATTAAGTACGAAAACGCTACTAAAGTGTGTGAAAGACTGGATTCTTACGCGGGTAAAAACACAACCTAGGTGATATTGTCCAAGCTAGGAGCGAGCAATTATAACAAGCGCTACAGAAATGTTTGAAGTACTTATTAGGCTATCACTACACACCACCCAAAGAAAAGAAGATCGCGACAGTAAGGAGGCCTGAACCGAAATTCGGAAAACCAGGTTTTGCCTTAATTAGGCTTAAAACACTTAAATTTTGGTGTCAAATCTTCATTTAAGTTATCATAAATGGACAGACATCGCCGAAATCATACTTAAGTCAAATTCCGAGTCGACTCACATCAAACGACCCAGGAAGTGAATTCATGTAAGAACAGTTTTCCGCACAGGAACGCTCGAAGTTGCCTATACGTAGTGTCGGGGGGGGGGGGGGGGGGGGGGGGGGGGGAAGGGGGAGGGGGGCGCCAAGGGCCTGGGCATGAATATACTAACTTTTTAACCGAAAAAGGCAGAACGATGTCGTTTTTTCAAGACAATCCTACAACTTTTGCCGAAATAAGGAAAATCCATCGAAATGACGTCATCGATGACGTCATATTTGGCGCATGCGCCGTCCTTTTAAGGTCTCGGACAGGAGTTTTTTTTACGATTTTGTGTCCGGCGGACACCCCCAGGCCGAAGGGCTACGATTCCGCCAAGAAAAGTAGGCCGGAAAATCTTATTATACCAGTGAACAGAGGTTTTCAGCCGGCTTCCGATAGGTATTTGGGTATCGTCTGCTTACTTTTCATTTTGGGTAGAAACTGTAACAGTTGTGAAATGTAAATTTTGGACCCGAAAAATACCGTTTTTTTACACTTTTTTCAGCGGAGCTGCTGAGAAAAAACGAATTTTCCCTGGGTAACGGCTTATATGACGAAAAAGCTCACTACTTCCTGTTTCTGAAAAACGAAAAAAAAACATAGGTTGTTGTGATAAGTTTTCCGCAATCTCCGGTGGCGCAAATCCCTTGAAAATGCATATAGAACGCAGCTATTTGGGTCATCAGGCGACAAAACCGCATCACCCTTGCTGGCGGACTGATACCAAAAACGCTTTGCTGGCCGTCCGACTTTACCACGCCCGAAAATACTACAAACCACGGGGTTTTCGGTAAATACGAAAACTATTTGATTATCTATAACGATCACCGAGCAAGGGGGAGCCAAACTTAGCGTGACAACCACCCAGATCCGGCGATTTACTGACGCACTTAATTGGACTCTGGTCAGATCTGAACTCCGACCCGGAACCTTAATTAGAATATTTTCTCCTAAAAATAATTTTTATTCTTCAAAAACATTATATCTACCATATATCCAACTTTGGTTAGTCTGCGATGATTACTTTTGCCGCGGCAGAGGTTTAAAGTCATGTGAAAAGTGCCGTGTTCTGAGGCTATCTTGCCAAGACGCGGACTCCAGGCAACGTTATAACATGGAGCAATTAAAAAGTATCGTTTTTTCAGTCATCACTTCTCTCCAAACAGTTAAAACGGAAAGGATAATCTGCCCGGGCCCTTGGCTACGGACATGTGTGATGTTTTAGTCGTTTTGGTGCTGCAAACTTGCAGAAACAGCCCTTAAACCTTGGCAATGATGACGTAACGCAGTGACGTCATCAGTTCCCCTGGGAAAACGGCATGGGGTTGCTGTTTTGCTTCGTCGCTTTAAACTAAAATGAAAAATACGTCAGATTTTGACCTTGAATGATAGATCAGAGTTCGCACATTCCGAATCAAACGCGTCCGACATCAAACTCTTCACTATTTCGCCTTGAATGGCCCATTAAGTACGAAAACGCTACTAAAGTGTGTGAAAGACTGGATTCTTACGCGGGTAAAAACACAACCTAGGTGATATTGTCCAAGCTAGGAGCGAGCAATTATAACAAGCGCTACAGAAATGTTTGAAGTACTTATTAGGCTATCACTACACACCACCCAAAGAAAAGAAGATCGCGACAGTAAGGAGGCCTGAACCGAAATTCGGAAAAACCAGGTTTTGCCTTAATTAGGCTTAAAACACTTAAATTTTGGTGTCAAATCTTCATTTAAGTTATCATAAATGGACAGACATTGCCGAAATCATACTTAAGTCAAATTCCGAGTCGACTCACATCAAACGACCCAGGAAGTGAATTCATGTAAGAACAGTTTTCCGCACAGGAACGCTCGAAGTTGCCTATACGTAGTGTCGGGGGGGGGGGGGGTGGAAAAAAGGGGGAGGGGGGCGCCAAGGGCCTGGGCATGAATATACTAACTTTTTAACCGAAAAAGGCAGAACGATGTCGTTTTTTCAAGACAATCCTACAACTTTTGCCGAAATAAGGAAAATCCATCGAAATGACGTCATCGATGACGTCATATTTGGCGCATGCGCCGTCCTTTTAAGGTCTCGGACCGGAGTTTTTTTTTCGATTTTGTGTCCGGCGGACACCCCCAGGCCGAAGGGCTACGATTCCGCCAAGAAAAGTAGGCCGGAAAATCTTATTATACCAGTGAACAGAGGTTTTCAGCCGGCTTCCGATAGGTATTTGGGTATCGTCTGCTTACTTTTCATTTTGGGTAGAAACTGTTGTGAAATGTAAATTTTGGACCCGAAAAATACCGTTTTTTTACACTTTTTTCAGCGGAGCTGCTGAGAAAAAACGAATTTTCCCTGGGTAACGGCTTATATGACGAAAAAGCTCACTACTTCCTGTTTCTGAAAAACGAAAAAAAAACATAGGTTGTTGTGATAAGTTTTCCGCAATCTCCGGTGGCGCAAATCCCTTGAAAATGCATATAGAACGCAGCTATTTGGGTCATCAGGCGACAAAACCGCATCACCCTTGCTGGCGGACTGATACCAAAAACGCTTTGCTGGCCGTCCGACTTTACCACGCCCGAAAATACTACAAACCACGGGGTTTTCGGTAAATACGAAAACTATTTGATTATCTATAACGATCACCGAGCAAGGGGGAGCCAAACTTAGCGTGACAACCACCCAGATCCGGCGATTTACTGACGCACTTAATTGGACTCTGGTCAGATCTGAACTCGGAACCATATGTATGAAAGTCCTATTATGTAAAACACTGGAATTACAGAATTTCCTCATTAAGTATGCAAATTAAGTCCTCATTTGCATAATTTGCATCTAATTATGTACATCTCTGTGTAAGCTACCTACATGCCAAAAATCATGATAATACGTTGCTCCTTTCTGGACTTATCTGCTCTTAAAGATTTCGCCACCCCCCGCCCCCTGCAGTTCCAGAACAAGCTGCTAGGGGGACCAAACCCACACAACTTATTCCTGGCAGGAAAAGCTATCTGCCACCAAAAAATCAAGACCATAGCATGTTCAGGACAAAAGATACAAAAACCGGAAGTTCTGCTGCAGTACCAAGGTCAGCCACCAGGAGGCCCATATTTGACCTTGACCTTTGTCTTCCTAAGACCTACCTACATACCAAATATCATCACCATCCATAAAGGCGTTCTTAAGTTATGCTCACCAGTAATTGGAGGAAACACACACACACAGACACACACACAGACACACACACAGACACACACACAGACAGACACACCCAAAACAATATCTCCATTTTTCATGGAGATAATTAGAAACAACTTATATTCTTACAGCCACCTCGTACAAAATTCAACTGTCTTGTTACGGAAAAGACTGTCTTAGACTCTTGTCGGCGCTTGATTCTGTCATAACCTGCTGAAAACTTCTAAGAAGTAGGTACGACGACCTACGATTACTCTGGACACAATTTAACCAGATAGTAATATTGTTTCTTGCAGATGACTGTAAAAAAAACAACGTATGGCTCCGGTGAAACATGCTGGTGAATGCCACCAAAAACTATATTGAGGAGAAGTTTATTTCGATTACTCTTATCAAAGTAACGTATAACAGTAACCAACAAGAATTCGGAGACCTCATATCTCCATGAAATATGGTTTCCTCAACACAAATAACATATATTTGATGTGAAAGTCCAATCCTTTGGCAATGTTTCATTTCAACATGTTATCATAAATTATGCAAATGACCATACATTAACATAATATATGCATGGTGTTGTAAATTTTGAACTAACTTACACATGTTATAAGTATGAAATTCCCATCATTTACCACTAAGGAATCACAGAATTTTCATATTAATTATGCAAATGAGGTCCATATTTGCATAATTGGTATCTGTTGATATTCGACCTGCGATAGATTATACACATTACATGTATGAAAGTCCTATAATGTAAAACACTGGAATTACAGAATTTCCTCATTAATTATGCAAATTAGGTCCTCATTTGCATAATTTGCATCTAATTTCCGGTGGCGCAAATCCCTTGAAAATGCATATAGAACGCAGCTATTTGGGTCATCAGGCGACAAAACCGCATCACCCTTGCTGGCGGACTGATACCAAAAACGCTTCGCTGGCCGTCCGACTTTACCACGCCCGAAAATACTACAAACCACGGGGTTTTCGGTAAATACGAAAACTATTTGATTATCTATAACGATCACCGAGCAAGGGGGAGCCAAACTTAGCGTGACAACCACCCAGATCCGGCGATTTACTGACGCACTTAATTGGACTCTGGTCAGATCTGAACTCGGAACCATATGTATGAAAGTCCTATTATGTAAAACACTGGAATTACAGAATTTCCTCATTAAGTATGCAAATTAAGTCCTCATTTGCATAATTTGCATCTAATTATGTACATCTCTGTGTAAGCTACCTACATGCCAAAAATCATGATAATACGTTGCTCCTTTCTGGACTTATCTGCTCTTAAAGATTTCGCCACCCCCCGCCCCCTGCAGTTCCAGAACAAGCTGCTAGGGGGACCAAACCCACACCACTTACTCCTGACAGGAAAAGCTTTCTGCCACAAAAAAATCAAGACCATAGCATGTTCAGGACAAAAGATACAAAAACCGGAAGTTCTGCTGCAGTACCAAGGTCAGCCACCAGAAGGCCCAGATTTGACCTTGATCTTTGTCTTCCTAAGACGTACCTACATACCAAATATCATCACCATCCATAAAGGCGTTCTTAAGTTATGCTCACTAGTAGTTGGCGGAAACACACACACACAGACACACACACAGACACACACACAGACAGACACACACACAGACACACACACAGACAGACAGACCCAAAACAATATCTCCATTTTTCATGGAGATAATAACTCATAGTCACCGAGTCGGTGTTTCTTTAGAACACATACAAGATACAGCCTACGTTTGGCTTTGTTGACTATCAAGTTTACATGTGCGGTCCACTTGAGATCGGACTGCAAGATCACGCCTAGGACTTTAGCAAACTGAACTACTTCCAAATTCAGTTTTCAGTTTCAGTTCAGTTTATTTGTTTTACCAGCAATTACAACTCAGGCCTTTTTGGCCTGCTTTTCAGGTAATCCTGGTTACATATAAATACATACTGTACAACAACAAATACACAGTACATAAACAATTATTAAAAATACAATATATACAGCGTCAACTGAATCAAATCCTGTTCTTAATGAACTGTTTAAAAGTCCTCAGACTAAGCAGTTGTCTTTGCTGTAGCGGCAGAGTGTTCCACAGGTAAGTACCATAGTGCTGCAGACTGCACCGGAATGTCTGCTTAATGATGGTCAGGAGGAGTCTCCCACTTGAACAAAGATGCCATATACACCGGCGAACTTCCACGAATTGCCTTAAAGACATTTACAAGAGTTGTAATTTCTGTCCGTTTACGCACAGAATCTATCCCTGCCTCAGTTCGCAAGTTATCTACTGAGACATGGTCCTGGAGTTTGTGTCCTGTTATGAGCCTTGCAGCTCGGTTCACCAGTCTGTCCAGCTGTGACAAAAGAGTTTTGTTGCCTTGTACAAGAGTTGGTAGCCATGCTGTGGCACAATACTCCAGATGGGACAGTAATAGTGTCTGGTACATGGTTCGCAGAACTTCCTTTGTAACAAGGGCTCTAGCACGTCCCATGGCTCCGAGTCCGCTAAGAAGCTTCTTCGTGATTCTGTGCACATGTGCTGCCCACCTGAGTGATGGGTCTAGAGTAATGCCCAGGTAAGTGAACGAATCAACTTGCTTATATATGTTCACACCGTCTGAAGGTCCTACAGATAACGGTGGAGGTGGAGGTGAAACATATCACCATTACTTTACATTTCCCTGGATTAAGTTCCATGTAATTGGATTCAGTCCAGCGCACTAGTCCATCAATGTCCCTTTGCATTGTGGAAGGAAGAGTACTAGGTCTGGATTCTGCCAACATCATGTCATCTACGTATTTCCAGCCATCCGCCGAGCCTTCTTCGACCGGAACCGCGTCATTGATCAGAGCCAGGAATACAAGGGGCCCTAACTTAGTTCCTTGTGGAACTCCGCAAGAAAGAGTTTCCCACTCAGATACAGTTCCCTGGTACTTGACACGTTGCTGCCAGTTTGTCAAAAAGGAGCAAATCCAAGGGATGATGGATCGACGTACTCTGAGGGCAAGAAGTTTGCCAATGGCAGTAGGGTGGTGAACACCATCAAACGCGCGAGTAAAGTCAGTCAGCACGAGCGTACTGATGTATCCAGGCTTGTCCGTTGTGCTTGCTAGGAAGTGGACTAAACTTGCCAGGTAATTTTGTAGATTTCCGTTGTAGATTTCCTCCTAAGGGATCCATATTGGCGAGAATGTCCTGCATGCACCAGTCGGTTATGAATCCTTCACAGATTTTTGCAAAAATAGGGGTCAAAGAGATCGGCCTGAGTTTCTGCAGGCGCGGAGGATTCTCCTTTGGGACCGGCACGACGTCGGCTTTCCTCCAAACTGCAGGTACAGTCCCCTCCGCTATAGGGAGGCGTTGAATATGTCGGTTAAAGGTTGACTGAGTTTGAAGACGAATTCACGTATGAGTCGAGGAGAAATCCCATCAACACCGGCGGACTTGTTCAGTTTAACCGTTCGCAGTTAATGGTACATTTGCCAGACTGACACTTCCGGGGGTGGGCCTGGAGCTGGTAGGCATGCGGGCAAATCTTTCAGCTCTAGTCTAAAGGAGGGGATTGCTGTGAGGCTGACGCCAAATGTTTGTTGATCGCGTTTGCCATTTCTCTGGGGGAAGAAGGGTCCACGCCTGGTACGTCAATATGTGGGGACTCATTAGTAATACGGATGTTGACCATTTCTTTAATGTTTTGGAACCACTTCCTGGGATCTGCAGTCTTGAGATTTTGGATCCTGTCCCCGTAGAATCCCTTTTTGGCTATAGCAATCTCACGTGCAATCCTATTCCTGAGGCATTTCCAGGTGTTGGTATCGCCCTTGTCAAAGGCTTTCTGGCCATCGGAAATAAGAGATTTGTCCTTCACGTGCAGACGTACAACTTTAGTTGGGAAGAACATTTCGACAGCATTACTAAGTGTAGCATAGAATGCAGTACACTTGGCTTCTGCGTCAGCTGCCTGCAGAACCTCATTCCAAGTGTGAGTGGTAACCCAGGAACCGAAGACTGTTTTTTTACGGCTACTGTTGATCGAACATCTTTGTTCACCAGTCAGTACGACACAGTTGTGATCACTCCGTCCCACTGGGGGCGCTGTAGTAGGAGACTTGTAGAAATTACCAACGTTCGTAAGGATCTGGTCAAGAACAGCATTGCCTCGAGTAGGAACCTGCACAACTTGTAGTAAAGAATGATCACGACAGAGGGTACTGGTGTCGAGGTTGTTCAGGTCACCGATCACGAACAGACCGATGTCCGGGTAGGAATTCCTCAGTACATCTATCGACTCTGACAGGTGGGCTAACAATGCAGTTTCATTACGTGAAGCTGGAGGGTTATACACACCACACAACGCAATGAACGAGACCTCCTGTGGGAGCCAGTAAGGGCGTAGGTGTACCCACACACATTCCAAGTCCGGTGGGACAACTATGTCCAGGGCTCTTGACGAAATGGTTGCTTTGGTGTACACTGCTACACCTCCTCCACATTTGTCAGATTGACATTTAGAGAACATATTAAAGTTCGGTATGTCGGTAGCTGAGTCCAGAAGGCAGGGAGTAAACCAGGTCTCGGTTACTACCACAATGTCAATGGAAGAGGCGGACAGAACTGCTTCAAATTCATCAATCCTATTCACGAGAGATCTGGCATTTGACAGAAGTATTCGAGGCATGTGTCTCTGTTGCCCTGATGGCTTCGTTTGTTGACCGATTTTGATTGAACGCAGCTGTGTAACACGGTCTCCATAATGGTGCATCCCCAATCCTGATTTACATGTAAATGTTGGGGAGGGGCAAGGACGATGGCCAACAATCGTAGGGATTTTACGTACCAGGTTTCTCCCGGCCTTTTTCCCTCGAGGTCTGTTCCTCAGGCGCAATAATCCAAGAGTTCAGAGGCTGTCTTTGACTTGCTCCCTTGCCTGTGGATCAGCCGTGGGCATAGCACGTCACAACCTCTTGAGTAAATCCAGTGAATAACGGAAGATGCCAGAGGACGCCATTGTTCCAGTTACCAACAGACCGTCACAGTTTCTCAATAATATGTTAATAATCCCACAGAGCTCAGTAAATCTCAGTCCTGGGCAATCTTCACACGTTCATACACACAAGACATAAATATTGCACTTTTCAAACATAAAAGACAGGTTGAAGACACCAGAAGCGCTCCTGCAGGGGAGAGGTAAAAAAAAAACGCGGCTGCCCCCGCAGGAGCGCCACCTATCGACCGATTGATGTTATGTTATATCTGATCCATGATAATATTTGATATGGGTAACTTCTAACAGTTGTCACACCTGTCAGACTTCCAAAAGTTCCTATAGATAGAATACTTCATAAAACATGTTTTGCATAGTACACCGCTTTCAAAAATTTGAATACCAGTTTCAAACATTTCAAATTTTTTGTTTAGGGACAAGAAATCTTTCTGGCACATTTTGCATTGAAATGTGAGTTTTCTAAGGTTGCAGGCTATGACATACATGTACATGATTGTAAATAAAATACAACATGGTGTATTTTGTATCACCCTTGGCCAGAATATACCCATGTGTAACAGGAAAGAATATGCCCAGATCTCATAGGCCAGAATATACCGATGGTCTGTATATACGGTCATATTCTGGCCAGGGCACATTTGGCCTGTTGCACTATAGTCTGCAATGTTAGACATAGGTGACTTACAAATGTAAGTTGCTCTAACATGACTGAACAGAGCTAATCCATTGCCAACCTTGGAAACCTTTGCTTGAAGTTCTGCCACCTTCTGTTTGGAAGCCTCCAGGGAACCCTGTTCTTGTCTCAGCTCTGTCTCCAGTGTCTCAGCCCTCCTAGCTGCCACAAATCGGTCATGTTCCAGCTGAGAGATGGTCTGCCGGAGGGCATTGGTCTCAGCCCTGGAACAGGAAACATGGCATTCTGTACCTCCACTTTCAAGATAAAGACTTTAGAATAGGTAAGAGATAAATGACTTTTCTTTTGTATGTAACAATCAGAAAATACTGAATACAGTCAAACTTGTTGTTCTCGCAGAAACCCAGTCAACTGAACAGTTAAAGCAGTGGTCGAAATACATTTTTTCAGTGCTCTGCAATATTGCAGAAGAGTCAAAATTTCGTCCTGCAATTTGGAAAAACTTTCTGCAAATACACAAGCCCCCCAAATTACAACCTTCTCAAACCAATAATGCCTATTTTTACATCATATATAGCTTTGTAAATCTGTAGCATTACTGAAATTCTTCAAAATATCACTCTTTTCTAATGTTAGACTTTATATAGATCCTTCTCTACAGAAAATTTATCATTTCCTGGTATCATGTCATGACACCACTGAAAGGATATGCATTTTTCAGCAAACTAATATGGCTCTCTATGGGAAGCATATAAATTTTTCATTGCAAAATACATGGCAAAATAATTAACATATTTTAGCAATTTGCAAGTTGATCATATCAGCAGCATCACGGAAGAAATATACAAATATGGAAACAATGACACAAGCAGTAACAGGATTGTACTAGAACTACATGATTTTTAAAAGACTGAAGTTGTGATGTTACTACATAATTTTTGTACCTAAAATTGACATGTGAAAAATGGCAAGAAAACAGAAACAATTAACTTGAACATTTAACTTTATAGAATGCAATTAAATGAGCACAATGTTTTGATGGACGCGTAACTTCTGAAGGAAGGTAAATATTCCTGGAATAGTATCGTAAATAATTTGACGAAAAAATCAACAACAAAGAAGTTGATAGAATCAGTAATAGAATTACAAGAAAATTATGAAAAAACACACGATCTTTCCTTGCTAAATTGGACACAATAACTTGACAATATTTACATTCTAAAAAAAATCCACATTTTCCTAGGCTCGATCTTCAGCGAGAGTTTCTACAAAATTTCTAGATCTGCCATGTCTAGATCTGCGTCAGCCTCCTCAGCCGCCTCCTCGAGAATCCAACCGCGACAGCAACGTTAACCATCCTGAGTTTTGCCAATCTCGCGGGTGCGCGATGGGTTGCTGTTGCAGTCCCGATTGCCGTCAGTTTTCTCAAAGAACGACAAAATCGTCTTTGTTCTGTTGGTGTTTCCTATATCGACTCTCTTTTTCGGCGCCATGTTTTGCCGCGTTGCCTACTGGGAAATGCTCGTAAATCAAGTAAATTCGTAAAATTTAGTTACAGATTAACAAGGAATTGAACTATTTATAATCCAGTAACTGAGTAGTGCCCCTTCATGCAGGCCCATGTGTGGGGATGATGGGACTGATGCCCACCTTAAGGGGACCCCAGAAAGTGCAAAATGGGACAAAAAAAAACACGAAAAGGAACGAAATTATGTAGGTAGAATATTAAATTCATTATTTTCTAGTAGTCTACACATTAAAAAGTTGATATATTTGAATTTTTACATTCGTCCGCCAAATAATTACCCTGTGCACGCGTTTGAACTTTGCGCTCTCCTAGCTCTTCCCGCCACGATGGCAATGATTAATGCTTTTGCTCTGACGTCTCCGTTCCGAACCCGCTTATTTGCATATTGGCAGTGCCACTGGGAGATCACTGGACTGTGATATGCAAATAAGCAGGTTCGGAACGGTGACGTCAGAGCAAAGTATTAACCATTGCCATCACGGCGGGTGAGCTAGGAGAGCGCGAAGTTCAAACGTGTGCACAGGGTAATTACATGACTTGTATTTGTATTTGGCGGACTAATGTAAAAATTCTTCGGACTAATGTAAAAATTTCTTCTACAACACAGTGAGCTCAGTAAGAGTTAATGGGGAGGAGTCAAATTGGTTCACTGCCGAATCTGGAACTGGTCAGGGTGATATACAGGGTCCTCCGGTGTTTAATGTCTGCATTAATCTGGCAGCTTACCTTACTGAGAAAAGTAAACAGCTCAGCACAGGAGCAGTTCTGCTTCAGGAAACTCCTGGGAAGCGGTCAGTATCTGTACTGGACACTGATTATGCGGACGACATGGCTCTCCTCGACAACACAAAGACAGGTCTACAAGAAACAACCGACTTGCTCACCAAAAACAGCTCACTTGCTGGTCTTAAAGCCAACGCCAAGAAAACCCAGACCATGGTAGTAGGCAGATACTGCATGCAGCGACCATATACTGAGGAAGGAACGCTCAACATCATTGTTGAAGGATGTCCAGTTGAGCAAGTTAGCACATTTACGTACCTGGGAACTGCTTTCACCAGCGATGGAACAATAGATACTGAACTTGCACGGCGCATCCAGAGAGCCTCTGGTGCATTCTGTCAACTAGGTAGAATATGGTACAATAGCAACATTCTCCTGTCAACCAAGATCTGAGGATATATGAAGCAGCAGTCATCACGATCCTAACGTATGGGTGCGAAGTATGGGTCATCACCAAGGCACAAATGAACAGGCTAGAAGCATTTCATCAGCATTGCCTCCGAAGGATCCTCCGTATCAGGTGGTATCATCGTATTACAAACCTGAGTGTATTACAACAGACAGAAACTACTAGTATTGAGGCAGTTGTTGTGGCTAGCAGACTTAGATGGCTGGGACATGTCTTGAGAATGCCCAAGGAACGGCTTCCTAGATTCCTGTTGGACTGGACACCAAATCATGGGAAAAGATCTAGGGGGAGACCTAGAAAAACCTGGTTTAGCTGTGTACAACAGGACCTAAAGAAGATCACTGAGATCCAAAAGTTGGAGATGGATGAGATGGAAGAGATGGCCCAGAACCGCCTAGAATGGCGCCGAATGGTGCGCGATTCTATATTTACCCTGATAGACCTCGGTGAGGGGTTAAGGAATGGCAGTGAAGACCGAGGTCCAGGAGACGTCAGAAGGCCGCCAAGAACAAAAGAAAAGGTGGATGGGAGGGTGGGTGGGTGGGTGGGCCGAAAAAAAAAAAATACATTAAGCAACAGGCCTTAATAGACATGATCACATGAGTATGCCGGCGAAAAGGCCTTGCAGGTCGACACCTCTCCTAAACTTCAAGGAAGCCATTGCTGTCTACACAGTAACACCTTGGCAGTCAAACTTGACGGTCTTGACAGCAGATGACTCCGGCGGATCCTCGGTGTACTCGTCCGACCCCCTGTCCAAAACTGCAAATCAGAGAAAAGATCCAGCAGCCTCAAACCAGGCACCAGTGTGTAGCGGAGTCCCGCAGGGCAGTGTACTTGGACCGGTTTTCATCACATTATTCGTCAACGACACGCCAAGTGTGGTGTCCAGCAAGGTGAAACTATTTTCAGACGATGCGAAACTGTACCGTGCCGTGTGCGAAAAGTATGATTGTGAAACACTACAGGAAGATCTTAACAAAATTGCAAGAGTGGACCAATACTATAAGCAGTTAAACTATCACCCCCGCAAATGTACAGCGATGAGACTGGGTACGAATCATCCTACTTTTACATATCACATGTCAGACCGTGGGACACAAGGGGACACAACTTGAGACTAACGAGTGACAAATTAAGGCCAATAAAAAAACTACATTTCTTCAGGAACAGGGTAGTCTCCTGGTGGAACTCACTTCCAGCCGATGTGGTAAATGCACCATCCGTGAACGCCTTAATTTTGCTTTAAGGCACAACTAGACAAATACATGGAAGGCTACCCTGTCAAGTACAAACTACCGGACAATGGATCATCCAACGAAACCTACCATGATGGTTGGATGAAGGCTAAGGAATAATGAGGAGCGGTCATAAATGGACGACAAACGAGTCCTATCCGACCGCAGGATCTACTCCGCTCTACTCCACTCATAGCTCCCATCTAGCCGCTATACGATGAGTTCGACGGTATAACCACGGACTTTCGTCTGAACCTCCCGCCTGGGCAATGCCGGTCCTCAACTCCCGTCTGCCAGCTGGAAGCGACCAAGGGGAACTCACCGCACCCGCCTGCTCGAACGTTGCATCCCGGGACCTGGAAAATGGCTAACACTGCCCAAGATCACGTCCAACAGCTGGCACATATTAAACAGTCCGGGGTGGAGGGCACTTGCCAATCTGGACCGCTCTACGCGCTCCAAGCAAGAGGATAGAGTGAATGAGCGAGCAAACAGGCCGCTATAGTTTCCAAACCGGACAGTGCGCTACCTAACTTCCTGTTCCTCTTTCCCTGATGAGTTCGCCGCAACTGACAGAATAGAATATGATGACGTAAGAGGTATGACCTCTCGCGAGAAGGATCTCGCGATTGGTCAAACCTATATGACGTCAGTGGGAATAATTCTATATTTACCCTGATAGACCTCGGTGAGGGGTTAAGGAATGGCAGTGAAGACCTCGGTCATCTCTTATGTAAAGTGGCCTACATGTTTGTGGTCCTACTGCCTTCCTCCGGTTACCCCTCCCTAACCCATCTCCAAACCTTATCCACCCAATCCTCATCATCTTCCCCCAATCCTTACACACATCACTTTCGCGCCGAACTTTACCAAAAGGCAAACGGCAAGGAGTTGCTACTCGTTTCCCACGCTTTTAAAACCACCTGATAACCAAATGAACTTGCTGATTGCAAATGCAAAGCTTTAGATGAGTAGCTTTCCCTCTCACAGGTACCTTTGGCCGGCTTTCCCATTCACGCGCCAAGTCTGTTCTCCTCAGCTCTGAAGCTATTCGGGTCCAGTACATATTCCCCGGAGGGTACTGGATCGACCGGAGCGGGAATTGCCCCCCTCCAAACAACCCATCGGATGCTGGACTTTCATCAACCATGCTCCGAACGGATACAAAGTACCATAGTCCCGTACCGGGGAGAGAAAATCAACCACACCCAGAAGGGTTGCGAATAGGCGTCTGTAAGAACACAAAAATAAAGGCTTTCCAAGCCTAAAAACAAAAATCTGGAGGGGGGGAAATCCCGCTCGCTTCCCGGACCATCAGGAATAGGGCATTCCCTTAAGGATGGCAAGGTCCTTAGTTGGGCCGACACGGTCCGCGAGAGGGAAAGATTGGGCCAAAAAAAAATAAAAAATTACCTAAAAAATTTAAACTAAACCAACGCGTTGTCCGAAACAAACCAACTACTGACACGGGAGATTAACCAAAAAAGGAGAAAAAACGGGGACAGACCTGAAAACAAAAATGACCCCGAAAATCTCCTGTCACATTCTAACTCCGAGGAGAAAAAAAACAAACACCTCCAAACTCAAAACTGGCAGTCGGGATAACTGAAACGGTAAAACAAATTTAACCTCCATAGAGTACAAATCAAACAATTTCAGTCCGTTCCGACGACAACAATTTAACCAAAAGTACTGCTCGACACCGTGGCAAACCGGGCCAAGGAGAAACAACAGTGAGACTAGCAATACGTTCCCAATCCTGCAGATCAGCGCCCGGCCGTCAGTGTTATAGCAACGACATGTCACATGTGACCCCCGGCGGCCAAACTTAAACGCGTAGCTAAGCTACCGTACTCCAGACCGTTATTACAGAGGTCGTGCAGCGCCAAGCTGCTAAGCTTATCCGCGTAGCCCAGCTACGTTATGGCCCCAGGCCGTTGCATGAAAGGTCGTGCGACCGCAGGCCGCCATACTTACCTGCGTAGCCCAGCTACGCAATCGGCCCAGGCCGCTGTTAGAGAGGACGTGCGGCCCCAGGATGCCATACTTATCTGTGTAGCCCAGCTACGTCACGGCTTCAGGCCGTTGTAATATGAGAGGTCGTGCGGCCCCAGGCTGCCATATTTAACTGTGTAGCCCAGCTACGTCACGGCCCCGGGCCGTTGTTAGAGAAGTCGTGTGGCCCCAGGCCGCCAAAACTTACCTGTGTAGCCCAGCTACGTAACGGCCCCGGGCCGTTGTTAGAGAAGTCGTGTGGCCCCAGGCCGCCAAAACTTACCTGTGTAGCCCAGCTACGTCACGGCCCCGGGCCGTTGTTAGAGAGGTCGTGTGGCCCCAGGCCGACAAAACTTACCTGTGTAGCCCAGCTACGTCACGGCCCCGGGCCGTTGTTAGAGAAGTCGTGTGGCCCCAGGCCAACAAAACTTACCTGTGTAGCCCAGCTACGTCACGGCCCCGGGCCGTTGTTAGAGAAGTCGTGTGGCCCCAGGCCAACAAAACTTACCTGTGTAGCCCAGCTACGTAACGGCCCCGGGCCGTTGTTAGAGAGGTCGTGCGGCCCCAGGCCGCGTGTAGCCCAGCTACGATCTTGGAGAGGTGGTCGGTGTAGACGGTCCCTCAGGCTGGTGTGCTTACTCCGGAGTTTACCGAGAACCTAAAATTAAAGTAATCGGCCCCAGGCCGCAGAACGAAAAGACGTGCGGCCCCAGGCCGTCAAACTTACCCACGTAGCCTAGCTACGATATGGCCCCAGGCCGTTGTTAGGGAGGTTGTGCGGCCCCGGGCCGCGCGTAGCCCAGCTACGTTGCTTGAGAGGAGGTCGGTGGTCCCTCAGGCTAGTGTGCTTTCCATGGAGTTAGCCGAGAACCCACCTACTGCAACGGGGCGTTTTGGGTTGATGCTGCGGACGGCGTCGTCGATGCTGGTGCCCTGCTCAGAGTGACTTGGGCCACGGCAGCTTCCCCTGGTTCGTGGCAGGCAGGTCCACTTCGCCGTCTTGGTGCCGCTTCTGGCAGACGCAGAGGAGCGTGACTCAAAGGATGCACGGTGTCACACAACTAATATCAATACACGGAAAGAAAGGTGAACAAATACACGTAACGAAGTTACAAAAGGAAAAGAGCCTACAAAAAACGTGCGCCAGGTGCAGAATAGCCACAAGTATGTGCACCCGCACCACCCGCCACACAGAAATGCAAATCCGCGGACCTGAAATGGCCCAAACACTACGACATGGAAAAATACAACAAAACTACACCCAAAAACCACGAGAAAGAACGAAATGACACAGCTGAAATAACCTACCCAAGTTACGAAAAAACCTAGCGCCGTGAGCTACGATAAAAAACTGGACTTCCCAAACAGGCCTCTGAGAAAAAACGAGCTTCCAAAAATCAACCACGAGGTGGAGAACCGCCACGTGGGAAAATGACGAGCGCAGCAAAAATACCAACAACAAAAAACTGAGAGAGAATAAAACAAACCCTAAATGCCCTTGAAATTCTCTAGACAAAAAACTAAATGGCGTCGCCGTTCTCTGTTGCCTCTGGGGACTTCTCCTGAAAAATTCTTGGCTTGGTCAGGGGAGGGCTGGTGCGCTGCTGGCGTGCTGAGAAACCGGAGCGAGGAGCTAAAAAACTGACGTCCGGCTGCACGGATGAGTTCGCCGCAACTGACAGAATAGAATATGATGACGTAAGAGGTATGACCTCTCGCGAGAAGGATCTCGCGATTGGTCAAACCTATATGACGTCAGTGGGAATACGAGACGAAGGAATCCTGACGCAGGCCACTCAACATGAGGAGACCTTATCAAGTAATGTAAAAATTCAAATATATCAACTTTTTAATGTGTAGACTACTGGAAAATAATGAATTTAATATTCTCTGTTGCTTTCCTTTAAGGTTGATGATCCTCTCTACCCAAATATCACCAATATTGTCCACAGTTTGAAAGTCTTATCCTAACATAGAAGGATGTTGTAGCATTCTCTCTATTACGCAAATGAAGCCCTGATTTGCATGATTTATGTCTAATTATATTCACCTTTACTTAGGTTACAAACAAAAGTATGAAATTCCCATAATTTATCACTCATAATGGTATCATAGGCTGGCATTTTTTGCATTAATCAAGAAAATTGTGGATGCTGGGATTGAACCTGTGACCTGACGGTCCAGAAGCAGGATTGCTAAGCACCCGCATGCACATTACAATGCCACTACATCATACATGCCACAAACTACTGAAGATACAGATGACACATGTCATTATGCAGAAGATATTAAAGGAGTCCTA
Organism: Branchiostoma floridae x Branchiostoma japonicum; assembly: GCA_013266295.2. Lineage (NCBI taxonomy): Eukaryota > Metazoa > Chordata > Leptocardii > Amphioxiformes > Branchiostomatidae > Branchiostoma > Branchiostoma floridae x Branchiostoma japonicum. The sequence goes on from CM023826.1 coordinate 19,043,076, forward strand.
AAGTCCAGAAGGGAGTGCTATTTTCTGATAGACTATGCTTCAATGAATACATGACTAGCCGACTTTTTTCAAATTTCGCTTGTGCGACCTAAGCGGCGCGTGTTTGTAAAGCGATATCAATATCATTTCCCCCCATACCGAACCACAATAGATACATCCGGGAACTTTGGATTACGAAATGCTCGTACACTTCAAGTCAACATAAACATTTTCGGCAAAAACGATAGGAGACAAGCACACTAATAAGCTGATTATTGAAAACTTACATACTTTACTTTGCTTGACCTCTAGCTTGGGTGCTAGAATATCAGGATGTCTAATACAGTGAGCTGCCAGTTTCATCTTGCGTGTTTTGACTTTCTCAATTTATTTGTATGTAAATCTTTACTGAACAGATAATTAGATTACACCGCTTATTGGAAAGATAATTAGATTACGCCGTTTTTTTCATTGTCAATAATTTTGGCATAAATGAGGGGCGATAAGGACACCAAGAAGGCCAATTGTTGATAAGATATCAAAGAACACAAAACGATACGATTTTTTCTTTATCGCCCCTGAAATTAGGTTTAAAATGTAACGTTCTTGGTCAAAGCATAGACACCAATGGGGTTGCGCGGTGCAGTCTGGGATAGTTTAGAGGGTATACCTGGGGAGTTTGTCCTGGTTTCGATGCGTTTTAAGACTTGCGTGCATAATGGATATTTTTATTGTATGCTGTAAAGTAATATGCATTTTTCACTTCCTAAAATTAATGTCTGTCGGAAAATAGCACTCCCTTCTGGACTTTAGGACCCCTTTAAGGTGGTACAAGATAGCACTTACTTAAACTCCTGGTCTTGCAGATCTTGAGCCAGCTTCCCTTGCTGCCGCACTTCTTCCAACAAATTGATGGCTTTCATATCCGTATGAAGAAGGTGATTTCTTTCCAGTTCCAAGCAGCGCTTAAGATTCTACAACATAGACAACATGGCCAAACTCTTTATACCTGTGATGACTTCATACAACATATACATTACCTTACAGTATTCAACCCTTCAAGGTTTCTTTCTCTTGTGCTAAGGTCACATTTCCAAACTGGGGCTCGGCTGGGCTATTGGCGTGAACTAAAAATAAACCATACGTGATGAAAATTAAACCAGTTTAGGGGGAGAGCTGCAATGTGTTTGTCGTAGTGTGTTTGCACAGCAATGACTATATTGTTACATAACTAATGTTTGGATCCCTTTTTGTGTTGGAATGTTCTGCTAGAATGCAAGCCAAAAATCTGACATGACTTTTGTGTCAAACCACAGTGCGGAATGGTAACTTAACTCGGAAAGCAAATATTTGCTTTGGAGTAAATACAGCATATTTCAGTCAACACCAATGAGTAGGTTTTCCCATGCCTCCCCAAGTTGGTATACATTTCTCAAGAAAGTACAAGTTCAACTTGTAAGCTTTCAGCTGATACATGTATGAAAGAACTATCTTTTATAATGCCTCAGAAAGGAGTGTACTATGAGCTTTCAGTTGGATAGTCAGTTCAGAACCTAGGACAGTCTTTTAAAAGCCATGGGTGACTTTAATGCATGAAATCCTGATTATCAGCACTAAGTCTTGTCAGAAATATGTTGTCATTTTGATATTGGTATTTCATGTATGGTTATGAGTGTAATACAATAAGTTCATAAAAAAGTATGTTTTCTTGCATTACAGTGGAAGCCACTTATTTGAAATACGTTTTTAAGAAAAAGCCTGCCAATTGAAAAGAATTGTGAAAACCCAAACCGTTTTCCATTAACACTGTTGTTGCCCTTGAAAATCAATATTTCTGACACAAGGCATGACATCTATCAAAACTGTTGGCTCTTAGCTTCTTTTGATATACATTTGTACATGTATCCTCATTGGGGGTATTTTGGAGGAAACTAGTAAAACTATACCTCACATCTTTACAACAGTTCTGAAAAATATAATAATATTATGTTTCTCTTTGATTATGCCAATGAGACCCTCATTTGCATGAATCATATCAGTTGAACATATTCTCCAGCGTCTACAAACCCAACAAATTTCGATACATTTTAGCAGAATTCACTGGGAAAATCTTCACCTTCACCTTGTCCCATCCTAGCCGCGGGGTCGAGGACTATGGTTGCATGAATCAGAGGGAAACACCCTAAATTCGAAAGTGAGTAATGTATCATTATACATGTAGCTGCACTGCTACATTGCAGTATAGCGGCACGGCGCCGTTATTCCATTGTTTTGGGAGAACCCTGAGTCATCTTAATGAATCAGTGCCATTCCAAGCTCCCCGTGCCCGCATTCTGCTTCATTCCCCCTTCGGATTTGTCCACAATAACCTCAAATAAAGTATGTAACGGTAATAGGACATTTTTGAGTATTCAACTGCATATTGAAGGTTTTTAATAAGGAACTCATAAGGACCTGATACAATGTACATGTATATGCAAAAGTGTGGCAGGAGCCTTATGGTCTTATACCTATGTCTGTTTTTCCTGAAATTAAATGTACTACAATGTAGCCGACAAATTAATACTGCCAATTGTAATGGTTACCGTGATTTCTGTGACATAGTCCACCATCTGTTTTTCTATGTTATCTCTCTCCATCTCCATTTGACTGGACAAGCTGTCTTTTTCTGTCAGTCGTGTCTCCAGTTTCTGAAGGGTGTTCCTCAGGGATGCTTCTTTGGTCTCCAACTGATAATATTTCTCCTGTGGTAAAAAAGAAACGTTCCTACAGTCTCAAACAGTGCCTGTTGTTTGCTACAGCCAGTCTTCGTGCCTGCTAGACAAAATCACATCCTTGACACAACTGGAAGTCATAAGTGTCGCCAAATGCCTGGCTGACCTGGGCTGGGGCACTCACATTAAGGAAGCCAAAGACTGTACGTACCTTCTCTCTACATTTCAACCTACCCTGCTTACTGTCTAGTTTTTGTACACAATGTCTTATTTCCTCCATCCTTAGTTGTACAGAATATGCTGCCCCAATATGGCACCTTGGCCTTACAAATGTACAAACACACAACACAAAGATTCAATGACATGCAACAAGGATCATCTTGGGCCATCCTCTGTGAACAATGAAAGTGTCCCGGAAGGCGAACGGCATCTTGGACTCCGTCTCTGCCCGTCCAACTGGTCCTGTCCGTCCTAAACAGCAAACTGCCGTCAACAGCATCCCAACACAGTTGGCCGTCCGCAAACAAAAGGGTCACGCCTCCCGTCGCTCCCCAGACGTCCTTACCCGTCCGATGTGGCGATGGGCGTCAGAATTAATTTATTTACGACATTTCCCACGTGGTTTTAGGCTTCTAATGCACATGGGCATAAATGCGCAGGTATTCAAACCGTTAGTGGGGAATCGTGAGAGACACTGTTTGGTCGATGTCCACTTTTTTGCCTCTTTGTTGAATTGTGTGCACTTTAATTTTGGGGGGTGGAATTCACTTCTACAAGCAGCTGTATCTTCCAACGACACTGTACAGAGTTTGGGTTTAAACCAGCGACCGACTAACACGTCAAACGAGGTGTTCCTGGCATGTCACTGCATCATCGGCAGATGGCGAGGCAGTTCTATCACAACAGTTTTCTTTTAGGAAGACTCGGTAAGTGAACAAGCGTATGTTTATGTTGTCAGAAGTATACAAACGAACATATAGTGCTACAATTGTTACAGAAGAACAAGTAATTATTCTGAGCATATTTAAAACGTATTCATCCTCCCCAAGTCAAGTGCCCAGGAGTCCCCACATTGGACCACACACAGAGGTAGGCTGGTAAAGGAAATTGGTCGATGTTTTATCGCCGCAAAATTAAAAGGCGCACAAAAACAATGTGTAGAATAGATGTATACAATACCTGAGGTTTTAATAAAGAATGATGATGCTGTATAAATGTACACATTATGGTAAATCTTACACAAAATCCAGAGGCCTCAAAAGTCCAACACACCGTGCATGCTGCTTGAATGAAAAGCTGAATGCTGCAATCTCCAAACGCAACGGTCAATGTTGTTTTCAGACTAAATTGTTAAAAAAGCATCAGAACATTGTAGAATGCAACTATACAATATCTGATGTAAAGAATAATGATGACGTTAAAACGTGCACTTAGACAATATTGAATTTTTAAAATGTTTTGCTCCCCAGCCTGTTGTATTTGTGTGCGCTCACATGGCGGTTTGAATTTAGCAGTGCCTCCGTCGCTTGCCAAAAAAAAGGTCATCACTGTTCAACAATTTGTTACGCCACACTTTGCAAAGGAAATCCAAAGAAAATCGTACGATTTCCGTGTGATTTACCCTGGGTGCCTGAGCCACGTTTACGGGCCGCTAACCCCTTCGCCCGCGGACAGGAGTGTATCGGCCCTAGGGCAAGCCAAACTCCCCCCGGGCTAGACTCCCCCGTAGCGGTAATTTAGACCAGCGGGCGAGGGGTTCTTGCGGCCCGGAAAACGAGTCTGGCTACCAGGGTACGTGTGATTCAGCTTGTATTAAAAGCTCTTGGTGCCATGGCGGCAGCGTGAAGATTAATACCGTGATCGAACACCGCTTATAGGAACCCCCATCATTTTCGGGCGTCTCAAAAGGCGTCCAGGTTACGTAACCCTCAGTTACACCCCACCGTAGCCAAACACCGCCAGAAGGCGTCTCAAACGGCGTCCGAGCCCATCCCATGAGGCCCAATGGCATCCACCGCAACCGAACGCTGTCCGAAATGCCGATAAAAGCCAGTCCAAAATGCCGTTTAAGCCCGTCCAAAAAGACGTCCCAGAGCACCATCCCTAGCGTCTGGGTGCCCGCTTCCCGACGTTGTCTCGGACGGCCCGGATGGCCATCTGGACACGTCAAACAGGCCAATCTAGACGCGTCTAAGCGTTTCTATGCCGCCCAGACTGTCTTGGACGTTTTACATGGCCCGTCCAAAGCCGTCTGCCATCGTAATCATCCAGGGCGTGTCAATAATCTGAGACACTTTGGACGGGCGTCACAGACGGCGTTTCACCGTCTGGGACACCTTCATTTTTCACAGAGGATAACCTCAGTTGTGTGAAGCCCTGAAGTTACAGAGCCACTATGACAGAAATGAAAGTCTGTGACTTGAGTTTGGAAAGCACTTCCATGCCAAAGAGGTAAAGGTACAAGGAGGGCAACAAGACAAAAAACACATATGACCATATACCAGAGTGAGGGCGCACAAAGTGGTTATAATGCTGACAGTCCCCTGACATAGAGTCAAACTTTTGTTTGAACCATTCTTTAATCATGAGAAGCTCAAATCGGCCTGCAGGCCGCTTTTCATTGAGGTCATGAGGGAAGAGGGTCAGACAAAATATAACAAAAAGATAAAGTAAATGATAAGGCCGCACCAAGTAAATTTTATGGATGACGTCCTTTGGAGACCCTAAATCTAATGCGAGAGGGCGAAAAAAAGGGCCCTAAAAAACAAGATGCCTAGATTAGAAATATACTAGAGACGACAAATGTTAGGACACAAATTGAATGAGGTGACACAGTGTAACAAGCAAGAAGTCTTTTATTCATCATCAAAACAGCAATAAATCAGGTGGAACAGCAGTTGTCGTCCTGTCCTGTTTTGCGTTACGGGTTTCACGTCAATCTGACGATTTGCGGCACTGTCGTGACTCTTTGGTCATAGTTACAGGAAGCGGAATTTCTTTTTTTTTCTTTCTAGGAACAGGCCAAAATCAATGCGCGCGCGAACGTCATCCATAAAATTTACTTGGTGTGGCCTAAGTTAAACTCATAAGGACATATACAATTAAATAGCTGTTTATATGAGATGTAAAATGTCTCTCTTTTTCAACATTGTTTTGTATTGTTAAATTATAATGATTATATTTGATTGTCCAGAAGATATTGAGCTAGGCCTGGTTATTCTACAGTCTGCGTACTAATTGTATGTACATGACTATAGTAATGTCAAACAATGAACAAATGTAATGAAAATTGCAATTCATCCTCATGGCTTGCAAAGAGCTACAAAATAATATACTAGTCATATAAAAATCTCTGATTGTATTTCAACTTTCCACTAATCAGTTTTAGAAAAAATAATTTTTTGTATCATATTCAGGGCTCCAAATACTATTTTCTGCATTATAACCTGCAGTACAGCTGGTGCAGGTAACATTGAAAATTACCTGCACCAGACAAATGTTACCTGCACCTCTCAGAATCATGCTAAAAACTGTTCAGAAACTGTTGCCATTACTTCTTTTAGATATTATACTTCATAGGTGGTAACAGTCAATGCAGCAAATAAAAACCCGCATACACTTACATTGTACATTTTTTGTACATGTAAAACCTAATACATGGACTAATACTGTACAGGTTAGGTGCAGACATCAGAAATACCTGCACAGCTCCAATTTTAACTGCACTAAGATGCATTATGCAGTATATGCACCCAGCATTTCGAGCCCTGATAATGATTATCATGATTATAGTATGTCAAATTTGTGTTTTAGCTGTCTCACCTGGAGATCTTGTAGTTCTCTTGTCTTTTGCACAAGACGTTTTTCCACCAAAGCATGGGATACTGGTGAGTTCACAGCTGCAGTTGACCTATTGTGAAATACAATGCGAAAAATGTCTAGAGTTCTGTGAACACATGACTTCGCCAAGTAAAGAAGTTTGTTATAAAAAGTGTTACAATAACATCCACACATTCTCAGGATGCACGCACTGAATAGTTACTAGTTAGACGCAACACGCGTTTCTGTCTCATAAACGGTTGTTGCCATTTGAAATGGTCAATACCATTTCGCTGAATGGTATATACATGCCATATCTTATCGTATCCTAACTTTTTTGAGGGGCAAAAACGTCTAAACGTACAAAAACAGCATACTACGACAGCATCGTGAAAAACAGTAAAGATATCAGTGAAAAAAAGTGCAGTCTAGTTCAGATTCAAACCTAGGTCAAAAAGCCTAATCCTTAAACTCCAACTATGCTACCAAACATCTCAGTGTTGACGGAGCGTGCTAATACACTCATAGTTTGCTGTTCTGCGATATGGCATTGACCGTTTCAAATGGCAAGCGACGCCATATTAATTACGAGCTCGCCCACCGCGCAAATTAGCAAAAAAGTCTATTTTCCCAAGTTGCTACCACAAAAATGCTACCAAGGAACCTCACCTAGGCCTGTACATGTTGGCCTCCCTATCTTTGCTGCCCATATCCATCCACTTAACATCATGCACAACCATTCACAACTTCTCCAGTTTTGTTGTACAATGTACAATCATGTACACATACAAACATATTAATATGTACAGATGTATTTATGTTCCCCTTTTTGTCAGTTTCTGCTATATTGCACTTGTTTCAAAATCCACCAAACGGTGATCAAACTATAACCTCGCTGCAACCTACATTCAACATCTCTTTTTAAAACTTCACTATTCTAACATCAGGCAAAACAAAAAATTATTACTCAACAGACAAAACAAGTGCTTTTGAAAAAAAGCTGGCTTTTGCGCTGGGAATGAGTGAAAAATATAACTGTGTTTGCCCATAATTATTGGCAGCAGACAAACCAACCAACAAGATGTCAATAACTTCATACCTTCGTCAGTTACGAGTTCAGCCTTCTCAGAAATATTTAGAGTAGGAGGCTGCTGACTAAAATTAGCAGGAGAGCCACGAAGAGCCACGGGGGGGAGGGTACGGGAGGGGGCTCCCCCCTTTCCTTTTGGGGGGGGTCTGGGGGTCCTCCCCCCGGAGAAATTTTGAAATCTTGACCTCTGAATATGGCTTTTGGTGCATTTTCAGTGCAACATTCTGGGCAACTTTTATGGCCATATAACTTAAAAATTTACCACTGATACACAAATAATTCTGAAAAAAAATTAGCTGCAGCTACGCATTTATGTTTGCGACTCCGATCGTAAGGTACGATTGCTAATATATATCAATGCAGAAAAATAGATAGCATATTCACATGTACATGTATCCACAAATATTTCGATCGAAAACATAATCATTGGGATGTGAAAATGCCACAGGATTCTCTTTTTGGGAGTTTTGTTCTTGTTTTGACGGGGTATATAAATAAAATTTAGCGCAAGGTGCACGGAAAACCACTCCGCTTCGGGTACACTTCCGGGTTGCGTCAACAACAAAATTACGCGAAACATATCACAAATCGGTACATAGATACATATAGTCTCCAGCAAATTCTTTTAATTGTGCATTTCTTTAATTGGACGTTGCTAAGTAGTCGTAGAAACAACGTTGAAAGCAGCGTAAGTGTACTCTCCTCGCTGACGACGATGTAATCTCTTCGCTGCCGGCAGTCTGACTCTATCCAATCAGAGCGCAGGTCATCTAAGGTGAACCAATCAAAGCGTAGAGTGTGCGTTCCCTCATGAACATTAATGACAAAATGGCACCTGATTTTGTTTAGCGGCGCGGGAATCTGCGTATTGAAAGTTTATATTTTTGTGGGATTTTCTTACCTTTGACGCTGATTTTTGACAAACTAAAATCACGCTACCAACGACGCGCTACTGGAGACAACAGATGAGTGATGATTTTACAATCGACGAGAACGTTTGTAGAAGGAAACAACAATGAAAGCTACGATGCTTTTCAAAATTTGTCTCGTGTTTGTAACTGTATGGAAGATACGATGACACTTCTATACATGTTTTAATATATTTTGACGTGATCTGAACTAGTAATTTTAGCGGGAATGTACCGAGTACGGGAGAAGTGGGAAGATGAGCGGCTTGGTAAAATTTCGTGAGAAACATGAGTTCACAGCACGGGCGAGACGGCTTCTCCGTGGATACAGCTCTCACCCCGAACAATGCCCTCCCACCGAAAAGAAACCACAGCTCGCGATCGAGCCGCTCGTAGAAACAAAATTATCATGCTGTTCCGCTAAAGTCTTACACAATGTTACACAGGAGGCTAGGAAACGGCGGTTTTCAGACCTAGAAAGCTAGCAGAAAATTGTCTGAAGTTTATCAAAAGAAATGAGTCGGTGGTGCTGGTAAGTAAATGTAAGGAGACTACAATATTTTTTCTTAAAATTTACACGAAAGTAGCCGGCGCTAAAATTTGAGTAGGTGGCGATTAGTTTAGGTTGTCTAAAATGTGCTGCTGTATATAGGTGACTTTTATGTTGCTGTTATGTGAACCAAAAGAAGTGTGTGATATATGTACTTGTACGTCAGATTGTGTAAGAAATCACGTGACACGAGTACGGTATTTTCAGACATACAACTGACGTCATCAACAGAATTGCCCATAAACAGATCTAGATGTCCATCAGTTCTGAGAACAAGGAGGTTAGAGAGAACAAACAGTTGTAACAATTACATTGTACCTAACTACTGCATTACAAACGATACTTCTACACCTACAGCCATTAAAATAAAAAATCCATTACAGCTCCATTTAACCCTAAAACACCCAACCTTTTTTTTTGCGGCTAAAATGACCGTACGGGGTCAAAATTGACCCCAATTTCTCTCATTCAAAAATATATTCTTTTTGCATTTTTTCGGTGATCTTTTCACATACATGTACATTGCTTCATCATTGTAAAAAGTAAAATTTGGCATGTTCAGGTGTGAATAATTTTAGCTCATTATCATAATTTATGCAAAAAAGAGGATGAGGACTACATGTATATCTTTTACTAACTTAACTACCTTTGTTTCTTAAATTTCGCCCCTTACATATACATGTCTAGAAAAATATCAATATGTTGCTATTATGATGCAGAATGATATTCAATACCGCATATTGAATAAGGAATGTTAGGATATATGTTGAAAGTTACGAATAAAAGAGTTAATTACGTTATTATGTTTAGAATTATCGCGTGCACACAACATGCAACTCTTGCGCACATCAGGTGCTGCAGCAGAGAGGGAAGAAGCTGACTGGATGTTTGCACAGTTAGCAGCATTAGTTATACCCGGGGACATTCTAATTGTGGCCTGATTGTGGCGTCTTAAAGAATGTGGCTGCATTGATTTGCATTTTTCTTAGCAAAAGTGTGATATCAGTGTGATGACTGTGAAACTTATACAGTTTTGTTGTAAATAATGGATTAAGTGATTTTCAAATGTTTATAACATAATTTATTTTTCATCAATTAACAGCTGTCAATGAAAATGTGCTAAGCCTGGGACCCCCCCCCCCCCCGTCAGAAATAATAAATTTTAGTGTTTGTTGGAACCCAAAAAAGGTGAATATTGCTAGAAACGCCATGGATGTGGTACAGGACAATGCTTTCTGTGAAAGAGAAAGGAGTTATGACGTTGACCTTCATACAGACCCACACCACGTACAGCCATTCCACCAGGCCGAAACCGAAAACATACCCTTCTGACGAAGGCAATAAAGTTCAGATATAAGTGATCACTTACCAGGTACACTGACATCTGAACTTTATCACAATATTGGTCTTGTTTATGTTGAGCAGTATTCAAGAGAGGTAAATGTATCCCCACCTGTGACCCGTTTGAGTTCCAGACAAATTCTTGACGAAGGTGAAGCCAATGAATGGCAGATCCTTTCCACTGATCTGGCCCCGCTGACTGCGGAATAGTTCTACGTTGGGCAAGCGTAGCTCTGTCTCAAACTGCTCAAAGTTGGATGTGTCGTCCTCACGGCCCACCACAGGAACATACGGGGGGACAGCTGCGGAGACAATCAGATAGCTTTATACAACACCTAATAGATCCGCAAATAATTTCATCAGGTAAATTGGTGAATGATTGAATAGCAAAGTTCTTAAATTATTACTCCATGAAGGAGGTATACATGTATTGTGGTCAATCGGTTTTACGCGTTTGCATCTAAAACTCACGGTTCCCTTTGTTTTATCGGCATGTAATTTGATACCTCGTCTGCAGGCATGCCCGTGCACGTGATGATGCCCATGTTTTTATTTTTACAGTAGGCGTTTTCGTGGTTAATATAATATTTCAGAAGCACGTCAGAGTCTACGTTTAATAGGCTTTTTGGAACTGGCCGCAGATAAACCGTTTGAATGGGGCGAGGGGAAAGTAAACTTCAGGCAGATGTGAAGTTAGCTTGTTAATGAGAACCAGATGTTTCGTCGCCTGTAATAAAGTATGGGTGGCCGTTCTCAAATGTGTTCGCAGCTAAAAGTCATGGTTCTGTACGTTGAATTTCTATGTAACTGGGCATGTGGTGTGCCGTTATGTCTGTGATGATGCACGTGTTTTTCTTTTTACCGTAGCGGTTTTTATATTGAAGTAAATGCATATTTCAGAAACTCCCCTATTTTTATAATCCTGAGGAGTAGGCCGTATAGGTTAATAAGTAGTTGTGTAGTAGGCGAGGTTCTATAAGCAGATATTAGGTGGTTGTTGTGTATATTCATTTGTGAGTATCTGTTGGGATTGTGACTTATGGTTTGCACCTACGACGATACCCTATCAAATAAATAATATGTAGTGCACTATACTGTTCCCAATCTGCAAAATATAAATTGCAGCTCGGCCAGGCAAAATTCGACTCCGTTTTCAAAGTAAATAATTTTTTGACAAACTTTTGTAATTTTCGTGATACGATATCACAAGGTAAACACCAACACCCACTACAGACACGGGCGCCCTATTTTCTTTTCGGTACAAGAAATTCACCGGTGAACAAGGGATTAACAAATTCATTCCCGCTATTTTCCTACAGTTACAAATTACATAATATTATTATTAAAATAAGTTTTGCGCTGCACAATAGCTTTGTAAAAAGCTGTAGCAGTGTGAGGAACTAACACAATCATTTATTTTTGTGCATTCCTGCGCTTCACCGCAGGTGAATAAAAATTGTAGCAAAGTTTACTGGCGTCAGTGGGCTCCATCGGCCCTGAACAGATCGTCCAACAGGACATTTTATGAGGCACGGCACCCGCGGTGTTCGCGACCCCCGCACGCGGTGGACTCACGGTCTCGCACCAAGTTTTTTTTGCTCTGTGGTACGCGGGACACGATATTCGTCCGGAAAGAATCCCACACAAATCCCACGGGATATCCTGCAAAATCCCGTATCCCGATGACGTATATCCCGAAGTTGGTACTGTAGATCTCTAGGCTACTTTCTGTCGTCTTCCTCTTAAAAAGCTCACAATCCAGGGTATCGTTGATCCAGTCAGTAGTCAGCATATACATGTAGTGTTGATGGTGTCAAAAGCTTAAGTCAGTTAAGACTATTCTTCCCATGCTGCTGCTTGCTTCTACATGTACATCTCATAATATGAAGAAAACGTGTCGGACTTACAAGGTGTTAAGTTATAGCAATTACACTGAATCAGCGATTCTACCGGCAGAGATACCCCGATCAGGATTTCTGTTGACAGAGGCTCCGATGGGGATCTCTGCCGGTAGAATCGCCAATTCTACCAGAACGGAGTCTCTACCCTAACATATATGCTGTAAGGTTCACACAGCACTTACAGTCTCTGAGGTTGGTCCAGTCCACTCCAGTAAAGAAGGGCAGGCATGTGATTTCTTCATAGGTCAGACGGTCTTTGGCCTCACAACACAAACACTGGATCAACTCCTTTGCCTCGTTGCTGACTCTTGCCTCAGCTGGGAAGTTCAGTGAAACCTGCAAGAAACAAGAGTCATGAACTGTTACATGCAACAGCAACATGGCAGGCAACTCTGCAACTCTACACGCTACCAACAGCCTCCTGGAACTAAGAGATACTTAACCAGTGCCATCCCCGCAATGATTAAATTATTGAATGAACTGTAGACCTTTTAATACGTGGTAGTAGATTTTATGTATTGCCGTAGTGAAAAAGTACTGAGTGAAATGTAAATCTTTTATGTGTTACTATATTTTATGTATTATTAGATATTATTCACTTGATCGGTTTTAATACTTCTTGTAAAGTCTGATGCTACTTCAGTCTGTTGACTGCCTATGTCAGATTGTGAGTTTCTTTCAACAAACCAATCATCATCATCATCAACGTCTTGTCTGAAAAAATTCAGCTTGTAACATCCAAGGGTATAGAACTTGTAAGAACCAGTACATCTTCAGAATCAGCTGTTTTTTCTGACCTTGTGGTTCATGATGTTGCTGTAAGTCTTCACCACAGATTCATCAGAAAAGGGTGTGTCTCCAAACAACATCTCATAAGCTACAACTCCCAGAGACCACCAGTCACAGCCAACTCCATAGTCCTGCCTGGAGCCATTCATGCTTGTTAACACTTCAGGAGCAATGTAGTCTGGAGTACCCACAGGCATCCTGGCTTCAATCTGTAGACATCATGTATACAATAATTGTAATTGAACAAGACATATTTAACACAGGGCTCAGCCAGAATGCTGTACTTCTACAGAAGTTTTGTTGGAAGTCAGTCAGGGGCTTGAAATACCAATCTCCAACTTGCTGACAAAAATTTCAATTTAAATTTGCAGTCTAATAAATAATACAGGCTAAAAAAGATTCAAGGTTATTGCGAACCATGATACATGTATTAAGTACATGTCACAAGGCAGACTGGAATCCAGGACAATCTGGAATTGTCCTAGGACAGACTGGAATTCTAATCTCTCCTAGGACAATTCCAGATTCTCCTAGGACAGACTGGAATTCTAGTCTGCCCTTAAGGGAATTCTACAAGGAACTGGGATCTGAATATTTGAATTCCAGTCTGTCCTAGGAGAATCTGTGACTTAGTCTTGGAGGAGAAAAAGAGGACAGCCTGTCGCCCTGGGCATCGCAATAGGGTTGAAAATACCCCCAGTGATATGTACTCCCCACTGTGGCTTTTCCTGGCAGCTTGAATAGTGAATTGACCCCCATAACTACATAAACTCATAAACATCCCAGGCTGTCTAGAAGGCAGGGACTGATTAGCATAATACTGGTCGATCAATTTCGAAAAGATTCAAATTTGTTTTTACTGGTTTTTACAGTAACATAGCCAAACCACGCAGAATGAGCCAGATAATTGTAACATAAATAAGTCTGATAATCAAGAAAATACTATCAACAACTTTCAGTTTCTGGAAAACCAACCTTGTGTTCAAATTTCAACTTTCTAAACAGCCCTATCAAAAGTGTCTATTAGTAAGTTATCTGTATTTGAAACTTGAAAATATCTTCCTCATATAGCTGAATTAATTTTGATACTAAGTGTGTCCAGAAATATGTCTTGTAATTGTGGCATCCATTTGGCAGTATAAGAAAACAGTATAAGTCATGTAGACTGGAGCTCTGTTAGAACTGTACAACTGCAAGCCAATGTCTGACCCTACCGGGTAGAGCTGCAAGCCAGTGTTGACTTTACATTCTGGGTTAGATGAGACTACAGTATTTTCTTACAAATGAATCATATTCAATTCCTTATCTGTTGTCTGTTCATTTTAAAGTGTCTTGAACTTTGAAGAGTAACTTGCTTTTTTGCCTTGGGTACTGTTGACTTATTAGCCAGGCCTCTGCCCATGTTACCAGTACGGTAGTCAGAGGTAGACTGAGGTCTGGTAGTTTACGTTAGCCGAATTTATTAGCCTTCCACACATTTAATCCTGATGAGTAACGTAGAATGATGGCTTGGTGTCTCTAAGACTTGATTGTTTTTAAGGCATGAAGGTCCAGGTTGGACATCATGTTTCCTTTCTTCAACAGTATTTTCATATACATGTACAGTCGAACCTGTCTATAGTGGTCACTCAAGGGACTGAGCAAATTTGACCACTATAGAGCCAATAGAAAATCATTCATGCTTTTGACATACACCACTTTAGAACTGTGTAAAATAGGGCTTTTTTGCTATTTTCAGACAAAAAATGTACATTTTTGGCTCCTGTGCCCGAATATTAAAACCAAATGATCTGAAATTTGGTATGGAGGTGCCTTGGGCACATGCTCACAGACCATAAATCACACTTTTATTATATTAAAATCATATGCTACTTTAAAATTGTGAAAATGGGACTTTTTTGCTATTTTCAGACAAAAAATGTACATTTTTGGCTCGGTATGCCTAAATACCTCAACCGCCCTCAACCCCCCTCAACCGCCCTCAACCCCCCACTTCCTTGGCTAATATACAGTGAACATGTGCTAAGAACCCTTTTTAACGCTCTGGATACATTGCCTATGCAATTATAAATAGGAAAATCACTGTAACTCTGACGTTTTACCAGTTTTTTTACGGTGCACCGTGCGCCAGAGGAACAGGGTCCGCCATCTTGTTTGTTTGCGTCGAGCCGCCAGAACGCATCGTGCCGTAAGTTTCAAATCAAAATAAGGAAAGTGAAAAAGCTTGTGCAGCACGAAAACTCAGCAGATTTAGAGGGAAACCTCTTTGAACATCATGTTTCTGGTGGTGGATTTTAGCGCTCAATACTTTAGGGCGGATATTTTGCGGGGTGTATCACTCCCTAAAGACGGTAACTCCACTTATGATATATTAAAAGTTATAACTTGAAAAAACTCGCAAATACTTAGACGTTACTATGTGATTTTTATTTATAAACGTATAGACAATGTATATACAGAGTGTAAACAAGGGTCCTTAGCACATGTTCACTGCATATTAGCCCAGGAAGTGGGGGGTTGAGGGCGGTTGAGGGGGGTTGAGGGCGGTTGAGGTATTTAGGCATACCCTTTTTGGCTCCTGATATTAAAACCAAATGACCTGGAATTTGGTATGGGGTATTATTGGACACATGCCCGAAGAATGTAATTCACACTGTTGGCATGCACCACTTAAAATGTGTACTAATGTGTGCTATTTTCAGACAAAAAATGTATATTTTTGGCTCCTGTGCCCTGGTATTACATCCAAATGACCAGAAATTTGGTATACAGATACCTTGGACATATGCCCACAGAACAGCATTCACACTTTTTGACATACAGCACATTAAAATTGTGTAAAATAGGGTGTTTTTGCTATTTTTGGCCAAAAAATGTACATTTTTGGCTCCTGTGCCCTGATATTAAAACCAAATAACTTGGGATTTGCTATGTGTATTGCTACCTTGGACACATGCCCACAGAACATTGTTAAAAATTTTAGCATACACCATTTTGAAATTGTGTAAAATGGTACTTGCTATTATCAGACAAAAAATGTACATTAATTTTTTGGCTCCCATGACCTGATATTAAAACCAAATGACCTGATATTTGGTACGGGGGATCCTAATGGGAAGGAAATGGCTGAAATATGCTGTATTTGCTCCGGAGCAAATGTCGGGATTTCTAGTTTACATGTGTTTTTTACGCATTTAGTCTGAATGCAACGGCAGTTCATCAGTTAGTAGAGTTTGAAGGCAGTGCATGGATAATGAATAATCCCACGTTTTGTATAATGAGTGGGTTTTGTGATCTTACTAGTAGAAACGTAGTCTTTTGGTGATCTTTAAAAAGAGGAAAGGATGGGGAAATTGTGGTAACTGTTTGAAATAATCTGTTTCTGTGTGTCTCATAGTGAGAACACTGGCTAATAAAATGTGTTTCATTTTCCACTGCATTCATTGGGCAATATTTACATAATCTCTCGTGCACAGGTAGTTTTCTATAGCGACCCCTTTCTATCTCTAGTGGGTGCGCACTTATTCTAATCTTACATATGGCAGATCGCACATCAAACTCATTATGGTATAGGTATTTTTCCATTGAGTATTCAGATTTGATGGTTTTGTAAAATCTTAGCTTTACCGTTATCTTCAGACAATTATGAAAAAACGTTTAAACATACATGTCAGTCAGTCTTCTCTTCAACAATGTGCATATACCAATCTAGCATCTTTATATATCAGCCCTAACCGATCCACAGTACATGCTAGCAGGACATATGATATCTTCGATATTTTAGAAGAAGAAATTGCTTTGTACAGTTGCTATGGTGAGGTTATAGTCGGAGGGGATTTCAATGCCCGTGTTGGGAACTTAAAAGACCACATAGCTGATGATTGCCCCGCAGATAGTCTTCCCGAAGACTACAGTTTTGACCACCCTTTTCCACGGAATAACATGGATTTATGTAACCCCACCCCATTCGGTAAAAACTTAATCGACGTGTGTATAAACAGCAAACTAAGAATATTGAATGGTAGGACCCCCGGCGATGTATTGGGAAAACCTACATGCTATCAGCCCAACGGCTCTAGTGCTGTAGACTACGTCCTAGCGAGTGAAAATATTCTCCTCCATAAAATCTCCTTCTTTCATGTTCACCCGCTAACCCCTCTCTCCGACCACTGTAAACTCTCCCTAATTTTACATAGCAATGCTAACCGGCTCTCTGAACAGATAATATCCATACTATGTACATGTACGGCCTAAAATATAATAAATGTTTGTTCTACAGTTTGCTGAGTGCGTAATTATATGTGGTATTTTTAATTTAATTAGAAACTTACTAATTTCCAACTCACAACTGATCAAAGTGCACAGCATTGGATAATTTTCTTTAAATATTGAAAGCACCACTGGAAAATGAAAAATCACAATGAAATTATCATTAAAAAAATGAAACGTCAATTTGGCAGCATAGGGCACGAATATTGTTTTTTTGTCGTAATTATGTTCAGATGGTTGTTACCATATGAGAGAATTGGCCACGAGAACTCTCGCGAGACCGCACGAGTCTTCTACACGTGACACGGACGAGAGCGTGTCGGGACATGTACAGACTCACGCCATTCTACAGTTTGTCACCCAGCGCTGCAGACGTGGGTTTCTCGACCTTTACCAACTTTCCCGCATTTTCCAAGAGTTCTTCCCCGGCTTCGACCACCCGGACTCGCCTTTAGGCCCAGTTTTAATTCTTCCTCCCCCCCTGAGGTTATATCGGCGCCTCAGACCGTCCTTTTCGTCCGAGTTTTCTCCCCTAACCATGTATGGAGCCGGGAAGAGGCAGATAAGAGCGCCCGCGCGGTACGCCATGTCGCCCGTGGACGACCCCGACTGGCCTTCTACTCCGGCCGACAAGCTCGCAGAGCAGCTGAACAACGAGATTCTCGACGTCTCAAAGCAGATAGAACAGATGAAAGTCGACTTGGGCATAGAGCACGGAGCGTCGGAATCGACTTCTACCCCCTCCCCACGCTGCCGCGTGAAGGCGACGTCATCGGTCAGAGGTCGACCATCCCAGAAGCCCTTGTGCCTGACACCCAAGATGGCCGCCGTCAGCGTCTTCCAACAAGAGCTCCACTTCAGAAGCCCATCGCCCAAACAGACCGCAGTCACCCGACCGTACGTGAGGTGCGGGCTTTTCACCAGTTGCACGGCGACCCGTCCACGCTCCCTCAGCATTTCGCCGATGCGATACGAAGCTCGGACGGTGGTCACTCGCAGTTCCACTTCCAACACGTCTTCAACGAAGACACACACCCTTCGACCCAAGGTAAGAAGCTCAGTAGCGGTCTTTCGAGGAAAGCACATGACAGAGTAGTTCGAGAAGTGCACTGGCCGCATGAATTCGTCTTTTCTGCCAATACGACTATCACTCATGACTCTCTGACGTTAGATCAACTAGTCGCTGGCGAAATGGCAATCATTTTAAGTCCCCATACAAACCACATGGAGAGTCAAAACAGGGGTCACATTCTGAAGGGGCTCATGCCTGATGTTCCCACGTATTCATTCCTCGGCATCAAGAACTTTTACAAGATTCTGTGGATACATGTGGAGCATGGCTTAGTCACCATAGACACTACAACCACCTTGTCTGAAGTGCACAAGCTAAAGGAGGACCACCTGCGACGACCTCCCCGTAACCACAACAGCACTGACGGGCAAGTAGGACACAGTCAGGCCATGCCAGTTGAGAGAGCGGGGGGCCCAAGAAGCACGTATTGCTACAGATTCCAAGCCAACAACTGTGCCTTCTCCACAGATCACATGGCAGCTTCGGGCACTCTACACGTCCATGCTTGTAAGTTCTGTTCAAGACACAGACCCGGAGTGGATGCTGGACACCCCGCCAAGTTCTGTCCTTATAACAGGGACCGCGGACGACAGGGCAGCCACTCAGCGGCAAGGGACACCCTTGCCTGACTAGGCCCAGTCCAGAATTCAGACCTGACCAACCCAGCATCGACTTTGCATGGACATAGGACTACACAGACGTTTTCTACAACGGGGGTCGTGAGTCAGTCTCCGTCAGTCATGACTGCAAGCACCACACGCAGACCCAGCACGTTGTTACAACCGACTGTCTCAGCAACCGACTCGCGTCCCCCGGACCACGCACTGAACCTCCCACCCCCTGAGACGGCGAACATCCACCAGCACCTACCCGCTCAGAAGCCATCACCAGCCAAGACGGCGAGCGTGTGCCCTCACCTACACGCTCTGAAGCCCTCACCAGCGAAGACGGCGGGCATGCATACCAACTCCCATGCTCTGAAGCCCTTACCAGCGAAGACGGCGAGCATGCATACCCACTCCCATGCTCTGAAGCCCTCACCAGCGAAGACGGCGAGCATGTACACAGTCCAGAGCCCGGGGGTGCCAGAGACACCTGACACCGGCAACCAGACCACATCCGAGCGCCCTGCCACACAGAGCCTGAGCACACGCACTCCACCCTCGACTTCCAGTGACCAGTTCAACTCAGCAGCAGTTTCGGACCGGGATGTATCTAGTTCCCTGCATCAACGCATCTATGCCTCAGGTCAGTACAACTTCCGTGGCCTCCGCATCCCGTTACGGACTCGCTTAAAGATTCCAGTCTGGCGTACAGCCCTCGAACATTATTCAGACAAGTGCATTGTGGATTTTTTAGCGTACGGCTGGCCTATTGGTTACGATCTGCAGACTTTACCTGTGTCTTCCAGGCGGAACCACAACACTGCTAGGACTTACAGCGACGCCGTAGACCGATACGTTCACAAGGAGGTCGACCTGGGAGCAACACAGGGACCTTATCAGCTACCACCGTTCGAGAATCACTTCATCACATCCCCACTCCAGACAGTTCCGAAGGGCAGCGAAGGAGAACGACGCGTAGTGGTCGACCTCAGCTTTCCACACGGGTCTTCGGTCAACGACGGCATCTCATCCACGCAGTACTTGGGCGATCCCTTACACCTCACGCTTCCCAGCCATGACGCCTTCGAATCGTTGATCAGACAGAAGGGTCCCGGGTGTCTGTTGTTCAAGAGAGACCTCAGTCGCGCTTACCGTCAGATACCAGTGGATCCCCACGACTACCACCTGCTGGGTTTCACCTGGCGGGACCACTTCTACTACGACACATCCTTCCCCTTCGGATTACGGTCTGCAGCGATGGCTTGCCAGCGGACTACGAACGCGGTCACCTACATACATGCCGTCCAGGGCTACAAGTGTGTCAACTACATAGACGACTTCGGGGGAGCGGAGACCCCGGAAAAGGCTCAGTGCGCCTTTGACACCCTTGGTACAACCTTCGCCGAGCTCGGGTTGGCAGAGTCCGCAGATAAAGCAACCCCTCCCTCTCCACGCATGACCTTCCTCGGCATCGGCTACGACACGGTGACGATGTCTAAGAGCGTAACAAAAGAGCGCTTGATAGACACCATGCGTGAGTTAGACTCTTGGGCAGACAAGAAGAGAGCGACAAAACAGGAGATACAGGCACTCCTGGGGAAGCTGGCTTTCGTTTCTATTTGCGTCCAGCCGGGTAGGACTTTCTTGTCTCGTATCATCACCTCGTTGAAGGGGCTCCGTCGTCCACATCACCGCACAAGACTCACCAGCGACTTTAAGAAGGACGTACATTGGTGGCGAACATACTTACCAGAGTTCAACGGGATCTCCTTGATCAGGGACTCCACGAGGCAAGCTTTGCCAGACATCCCAACGACTGACGCGAGTCTCTCTGGCTGCGGAGGCACCTTCAACCGCCAGTACTTTCACGCAACCTTCCCACCCGCGGTCTTGCAGCAGAACCATCCCATTCACCGATTGGAGATGTTAGCCATCATCGTCGCATGCAAGGCCTGGGGCGCAGTGTGGTCGGGACACACGGTACGAATCGCGTGTGACAACTCACCGACAGTGCAAGTGATTCTCACGGGACGTTCCACCGACTCATACATGCAGGCATGCGCCAGAGAACTGATCTACCTGCAGGCTCGTTTTGACTTCACACTCTCCGCACACCACATCCCTGGAGAGACCAACAGATTGGCCGATGCCCTGAGCCGGTGGCACCTAGATCAGAGTCACCAACGCCAGTTTCGGGCCGCGACCCTGAATCAGCGCTGGGCCAAAACACTGGTGGATGCAGCCTGGTTCGAATTTACGCACTCGTGGTAAGTTCTCACCTCCGAGATTCATCCTGTTTCTTCCTCTACCACCCATATCACAGGAGAGGCATGGAGTATTCTTGAACAGGACACCCTGCGTACTCAACAACAAGCCTTCGCTGCCTCCACGAGAGCCAATCATCGGACTCAGTTTCACACCTATATCGCCTTCTGCCGTTTCTTCGGGAAGGTTCCCATACCTGCCACCGATCATCTCCTCTCCTGCTACGCGCAGTTCTTGAGTAGGTCCCTCAGATCACCAGCCACCATCTCACACTACTTGTCCGCCGTAAAGCTGCTACACCACTTCCACGGTCACTATCAGTTCGGTCTACAACAATTTGAACTTCAGCAAACCTTACGAGGATTAAAAAGGGTCCTCAGCCACAGACCCAAAGAGCACCACCCCGTCACTCCAGAGTTTCTTCTGAAGATACGCCAGCTCCTGGATCTGACGATTCCGAAGGACGCCACCACTTGGACAGCATTTCTGATCGGTTTCTTCGCGTACCTGAGAAGATCAAACCTGGTGCCAACCTCCCGCAACACCTTCGACACCTCCAAGCATCTCCGGCGTTGTGATATCCGCTACACTGAGGAAGGTCTGCTTATCCGTCAGACATGGTCCAAAACTATCCAGGCCAACGAGAGAGATCTCCTCGTCCCTATCCTCGCGATACCAGGCTCTCCATTATGCCCGGTTGCGGCCTACGCCAACATGCTAAAACAGTGCCCGGCTCCAGCAGACGCACCAGCCTTCCTCCTACCAACCGTCGGGCGCCATCAATATCGACCGATGACGGCTGCGATACTCACCAGAGAACTAGCCCGGTTGGTACAGCAAACGGGCCTTCCCAAAGGCTATCACACTCTGCACGACTTGCGTCGGGGAGGGTACACCCTCGCGTTCGAGGCGGGCGTACCACGGGAACTACGGAAGCAACACGGTGACTGGAGATCCGACGCTGACCTCCTGTACCTTCGGCCATCAGTTGAACAACGCCTACGCGTACCCGCGGGGATGCGGTATCTCATTCTGCAGCGTCTGTGACTTGCTACCCACGCGGCTCGGCCACGGTCAACCCTCACCAGTCTTCTTGGCGCCTGCGGTCTGGCCTGACATCTAGGAGTGTAATCCTGACATGTACACTTCAACGGACGCATTATTAAAGATGTCAACGCCAAGTACAACTCTGCCGTTTTATTGAGTGAGACAATTATGTTCAGATGGTTGTTACCATATGAGAGAATTGGCCACGAGAACTCTCGCGAGACCGCACGAGTCCTCTACACGTGACACGGACGAGAGCGTGTCGGGACATGTACAGACTCACGCCATTCTACAGTTTGTCACCCAGCGCTGCAGACACCACCGCCATCCCCACAACAGACTGTAGTTATCTATGTTAGTGGATTTAACTTCGCAATTTTGTGTGCACATTTGCACTTAGTTCACCCAGTTACACGTTAGATCAGTTTTATCTTGTTACACGTTGTATTATCGACAAGTCCTGAGACTCTGGCCTAGATTATTTTAAATCTCTGTTCAGACGGCCGTCGCCATAGCGATCTAGAGTATCACACTTGTCGAAAGTTCTCCTGTCATTTTTTGCCGTATGTTAGCTGACTGTTTTATATGTGTATTAGAATGCCCAGAGTGGCCTTTTTACCTTCGTGTAGCGTAACTAAATTTCTTAATTTTATTATTATGACTAGACTTATAGTCCACCAGTTTCTAACAATCTCATTGTATACCGTTTCTTTTACTTGATTGTAAATACTGGGGTAGACGTATGGCCTGCGCGCCACACCCCCCTTTTAGCTCCGAAGCCCCTACGGCGTTTAACGCCGCCCACAGCTTCGTATGCGCTTGTGAAGCCTATTTCTCCGGGGCAGAGATTGAACGAATTAGTCTTGTCCGCCTTTCTAGCTAATTATTTAACTGAGCACCTTATCTCACGATTGTTGTAATTAATGTTCACTGTATAGTTAGCTCGTTCTGCCTAGTTAAGTTCCACTAGGCCTGACATCTAGGAGTGTAATCCTGACATGTACACTTCAACGGACGCATTATTAAAGATGTCAACGCCAAGTACAACTCTGCCGTTTTATTGAGTGAGACAATTATATGTGGTATTTTCAATTTAATTAGAAACTTACTAATTTCCAACTCACAACTGATCAAAGTGCACAGCATTGGATAATTTTCTTTAAATATTGAAAGCACCACTGGAAAATGAAAAATCACAATGAAATTATCATTAAAAAAATGAAACGTCAATTTGGCAGCATAGGGCACGAATATTGTTTTTTTGTAAGTAGAACGCAATTTCTATGGAGTTCCCCTGCTCGCCGGGAAGTCCCAATGTACCGGTTGCACAGCCTGTCAGAGACGCGTGATGTGAATACGTCACACTTGATTTGCATACACAACCTGCGGTGGTAACTCAAAATGGCAGCTATTTCTGCGCAGTTCAAAAGATTCGTCAATGTAACACTGTATTTCATGGGACAAATGTCAGCAAATGAACTCTTTTTTACATGAAAATGCAAGTATGAGAATTTCATCGGCAGAATGCTCAAATACCACAACCTGTGGAGAAAACATTACGCTAATTTTCGGCCGTATACATGTATATGCACATATACAGTCAAACCTGCTCAAGCCAGTCACCCAGGGGACAATATGACTGAGAGTTAATGCTCTCCGATTCGAGGTGTTACATTGTCAAATACTGCAGGTATCTTTAGATTCCCGGGGCCTAAACTTCACAGTTTCTGGCAAATGAAGCAATGTTTTCAAATTCAAGATTCATCAAGTTCAATTACGTACTGTACTGTAATTTTCTGAGTGCGCACGGCGGCATCAACCCGAGTCGAGCGCTTTGACAGGCTTCCGACCGGATACCGGCTGTAAGCCCCTTGTGAGACTGTATTCTATCTACGGTGTACAGTGCAGTACATCGACACCACGGATGATACAAACTGTAGTACAGTCACGTGGAAATTACCACCCATATCATGTAGTAGACTCCATTGACCAAAAATTACCCAGCCGCGGCCATCTTTGTCCTTAGACGAAAACATCGCCCAGCAGTAGAAACCCAAGACAAACTGGTCGGTTTGAGAATCAATGTCGCCACTGATTGAAAAATTTAAAGAATTATGACCGCGTCGACCGGCCGCCATGAGAAGGGATCGGGCCATGGGCGGACCCAATTTGTGGTGGCTGTGGTGGCCAGGTGACCGCCCTGGGTAGGTCGCTTAATGCTTGCGTCAATATCTACTACATTGTGTATAGTACATTGTACACAATTTCTCATTTTCAAAATTCAATGAAAAATGATATGAGATATGCATGTCTTTACTTAAAGTACACCAAATCTGATATCATATAACTAATATTCAACCCCTGATTGAGTGGTCGGTATTCCAAACTCCATGCGAGGGCATGCTGTCAGCTCCCATCTTGATTTGCGATTGACCCCCAATTTTTCTGTGGCAGAACTCCCATTAATGTACTGTAAATCCATTTAATAATGGACAAGCTCACGGCACTTAATAGCGGTGTGAACATGGCTGATGTGTGAAAAAAAATACATGGAAACGCTGTTTTTTTAAGAAAATAAGAAAATGTCGGCAGTTTGCAGACCAAGGCCAATTATAAACCAGAAAAAAACACTCGTCAGGCACTTTGATGGTTTTTGGAACTAAATAAACACTAAATATTAAAATAAACACTGAACCGGCGCGGCACGCGGTGACTTAAAAAAGATCGTAACACACGCTTGCGTGCGTTGCGTGCTGCCCCGCGCCTAGCCCGTCCGCCATCAAGCACACCTTCTTGCTGCTGGCGGGCCGTGGACGAGCCTACAGCCAAGCCCGGTGTCATCGCCCTGGGACGCCATGGAGAAAGTTCTACAGACACTGTAGCCTTCAACAGTAACGTTTAATCGTAATTTTTTGTCGTAAAAGGTGACTCGCAAGTTTCCAAAAATGGTGACGCCATTGTTCCTCTGATTCTTTTACTACGCTTGGTTCCCAAACTTCTGTTTCACCTTACAGTCGTAGCACACTACTGACGCGTTACATTTTGTAGTACACATGACGCTAAACTTTCGACTGTACTTCTACCTTAGGATTTAGCAGATTTATGCCACATTTCTCGTAGAAGAGCTCCTTGATCATAGTTTGTAAAGTTAAGTAGAGTGCCGCCGGGCCGCCATTTTGTTTCTTTGTTGTCTGCACGCTTGGGTGACGCTGAATTATTTTGTAAGTCTCATTGTTTTCGATATTACTAGTAACTTCTAGTAACGCAAGATGAACGCCTTGTCGTGTCTGTAGATTTACAGAGAAACTTCTAAGTCATAATGTAAGCTGATATTTATAATACCCTAGTGTAAATAAGCTGTAAAATTTCATAGCGTACAGTAACTACGGCCCATTGTTTGTGCATGCTTCTTACTGTGGTATGTTTACGCACTGCATTTGTAAAAAAAAAATGAAATTCTTTCTGTATAATAAATATTTTATTTCTGGAAGAACATCAGTGTCTTGCTTATATTCCTGTATGAATCACTAGTACATTGTGTGCATGTTGTAGTCAACAAATGAAGCGTGATTGCGATCGTACCGTAACGAGCTTGTACTCAAACATAATTTTTTTTAGTGCCGGGGCAAGTGGGAGGGGGGGGCGAAACTTCGGTGAAGAAATAGTTGCGGTAATGAAATTTTAGCGGTGGAATGGTGACCGCTAAAACCGCTATAATTAAGTGACCATTAACAAATCAAGAATTACTGTATACACACTCCGACTTTGGCTTAAAGCTAGAGCTCCTGCTTGCAACTTGAAAAGTTTTTAAAGTGTGTATGCAATTAGAGGAAATACGGTATTTAACTTAAGAAGAACATGCACTGAAAGGCTCAAAGTTCTAAATTATTGACAGTGTCTATATGTTATAACCATATGTCATGTCCAAAGAATCCACCAGTCATTTTTGCCCATTCCATATGCATGGTACAGGAGAAATAGTCATTATCAGTAAACTGCCTTACAAAACTGTTAACTCTGCAATAACTTACAGTCCGATGTTTGGAAATCCTAGCAGCAGATCCAAAGTCCGCAAGTTTGATGTGTCCAGTTCTGTCGATCAGAATGTTGTCTGGTTTCACATCTCTGTAGGAAACACAATGTCCGGAATGTTACACGGTAAGGCCAAGGAAAAAAAATGTTGTGTTTCCTGTTTCAGTCAAAAAAAAATTAGGGTCGGTAGGTAGGGATTATCTTATTT
Organism: Branchiostoma floridae x Branchiostoma japonicum; assembly: GCA_013266295.2. Taxonomy (NCBI): domain Eukaryota; kingdom Metazoa; phylum Chordata; class Leptocardii; order Amphioxiformes; family Branchiostomatidae; genus Branchiostoma; species Branchiostoma floridae x Branchiostoma japonicum. Next base: position 19,069,665 of record CM023826.1, read on the forward strand.
TATTTTTATTTATTCTTTTTTTTAGACTTAGGTGATTGGTGTGTACATATAAGCAGAACATGTTGGAAAATCGATTGCGCACTATTTTATCACTTAGGTACTCAGCTGTCAGATCATGGAGCTAGAAAAGGTCAGTCAGCTCGAAAAATTTATGTCCATAGACCTTGCAGTGGTAGTTACACAGCAATTCTCGGCTTTCAGTCACGTGACCCGACCTTAGCAACGGTTGCCATCCGCCATGTTGGAGCCCCTACCCTGCCCCGCGTCGCCAGCGCTTAGCATACATAGTTCATTGTATTGTAGTCGGTTGCGGGTCAAAAAGTGGTAATCACAGCGTATCTTTTCAACGTGTGCCAAAGGTGATTACAAATGAAGGAAAGGACCACGAAAAGCTGACCGAAGAGCATCGCAGATTGTGGATTTCTGCGATTAGCCGCGGGGATACGGCCACAAAAATATCGAGACTGAACGAGTTTGCGATCGCCATTTTGTCTCTGGGAAAGCTGCACCCGTCTGGGACCGACACAACGTTGGCTGGGTACCTACTCTCAACCTCGGAAGAAAAGAGTACAGAGAAGATGGCACGAAAGAAAAACAACAGAAGGAGGCAGGAGCGAGGGACGAAAGGGCGAAAGAACGCAACGAGCGGGTCGCCGAACAGCTTCTCGAGGCTGACGCCTAAAGGACCACAAAATTATGCTACTGGGCATCGCGTGCGGGATCTTCCCTTCACCGAAGTCGGAAATGTTCCTTCTAGATACAGAAATGGCGGAGGAAGAAAGTGAAGAGCCAATGAATGGCTAAAACACAGACAGATGAGTTGCAGTACTAGTATGTGTTTAGCAACGTGCCAGTTTACCAAAATTCGAAGATTGTTGAAACACAAACAGATGAGTTCCAGTACATGTTTGGTGCGTCAACCTATCAAGCCCCGAACAGGGAGTACTTTCAATCTGATGATAAAGTTAGTTTTTATACTGGTCTACCTTCGTATGAAGTTCTTATGGTTGTTTTTGATCACGTTTCTCCATTTGTTACACGCCGAAGTCAGAATTTAGATAGTTTCCAGGAGTTTATGATAGTTCTCATGAAACTCCATTTAAAGATCTCCAATTGTACCATTTGATTAAGTTGGTTTCCTAGACTGTCTTTGTTTTAATCTGGTAGTGAAGTGCCAAGAATCTTTTTTATTGTTAGAATATTCATGTTAAATCTTGAAAAATTGAATTCGCACCGAAGCCATACAATGGTTAACACACAGACAACCATTCTGTATGTAAAGTAAACTAATTCACACATGGACGTTCACTGAATGAATATGTAGAACAAGTCTTTTGATGTATGGTAAGAAAAAAGGTTGTCACCTTCATGACAAGTTTTTGGATAAACACAAGGTGTAAGGACAATGTACCTTCAACCATCCTTGCTTCAACTAAGGATATAGTTCAATGTCACCTGACATGGATTTGTGAATGTTGGGGGAATCTTGCTAAGAGGAGACTTGTACTGTGGTAGTGACAAGAAAATAAAAATACAAGACACAAATGTTGTGGACCTCTTGTAGTTCATCTTTACTCTGACTCTTGTTCAAAGCATACCGCTTTAAGTTTAACGAAGTTTAAGTTGGACTACTATGCATATTTACATCTACACCATCATAATCTATTAAATGCAGCCGCATTCTAGGCACATCAAAAGTAACATCGAGGATCAGTTGCAAACAGAATATCGCAAATGTTATAGCAAATTTTTCACAGTCAATGCTGTTAGTCTGCTGCTGTACAGGTACATAATCTAATGGATCTAAAGTTCCACCAAGTAGGTCATTTGTCTAGATCTGTTCTTCAACTTCTTGAGATACGACATCATGGTACAGACTATCATACAGGTGTGCCTTTCCCGGTAAACAACCTACGGAGCTGATACATACACAGTGAGGCTTGGCCTGTATGCAACTATACATTCTCCTGAAACAACGTCAAAGTTACGGACAGGTCCTAGCGCTGGGCGTTGCAAGCCTTCTACTGCTGGATTAACTAAGTTTCATAAGTACCTGTGCAGCATGTACAATCTCACCTTGGTGCTAAAAGAACTCGCACTCCAAGTCACCGGTGACAGCCCAACGAAATCTCCGACCTTAGCACTAAAAATGCCGTCAAGATTCTGCTTAAGTCCTAATGACAATATTCACAATCTACTTTATGCATATCTTGTGGGATATGGTGTCCAAAAAGTTTTCACGGTAAAACTACAACTACATACTAAGTACAGTCAAACCTGCCTGAGTGGACACCTGTCTAAAAAGGACACCTTCAGTCAATGGACACATTGGAACAGTCCCGTCCATTTTTACATAGTTAAGACCCTGTCCCAGGAGGACACCTGTCTTCCCCTGACAGAGGACACTTTTTTTCAGTCCCAAAAGGCACACAGACCTGTCTTAGTGGACAATATTGATTGACAGCAGCACCCAGCCGGGCGAGCCCAGAAACAATAAGTTCGTTTAGCATTGGGCAAAAACTTGTTCAACACTAAAACAACAGCAGCCAATCAAGGGTGCCAAAAAAGAATAAAAGGACAATGATTTCTGCAGGTGTGGGGTTCTCACCTAGTCAAGAGTAAAAGGAAGTGAGAACAGACAAAGGGGACAGAGTTTATGACAATGGAGGGTGCAGGGGTGATAATGAATGAATAACAATAGGCTCTATGCAGATTTGCTAACGCTCAAAAATTGAACTGTAACAACTAGATCTTTTTTGTCTGGCAGGAACAGATAGCAAGGAGGTTAAATATAATAACCTCCTTGAAGATAGTGAAGCCTACATGTACATTACTCTGAGATTCTAACTTAACATTAGTATAAATGTGCTACACATACATTTGTACTTGCATAAGCCTATTACTGGATACACAATATACATGTACACCTGCCAATCCTTCGGATGGCCAACCCTGTTTGGGAAGGACACCTGTTCATAAAGGACATTTTTGCTCAGTCCCTTGAGTGTCCACATAAGACAGGTTTGACTGTACGTAATTTTTAACTCCATGCATAAACAAATGCCGTTCTTCCAACGCCGATACTAAAGTTTGCTCCCGTAAACTCAAAGCTAGCGGCTGACTAAATTTCTGTCAACAAGGATCACAAGCCATCATGTGACATTTTTTATGGGATTCCAACATAGAGATGCTAGTATTTTTTAATACTTTTTAAAAATATTCATGCCGAAAGTAAGCGGAACTCCAGTGTGCCATCGCGGCGAAACTGAAAGGGCGAGATTAAAAGTACACTACAAACAAAGTCGCCCGCGGGCATGGGTAAAAACTAAGCATTTTGAAATATTACTGTATCAAATATTGACCCAAATCCATGAATTTCAAAACAGCAATCTCTAGTAAAAACATAAAACAAGGATTTACATAATACTACCAAGAAAAGCTGAAACTTAGGCTTACCATTGATTGAAGATGACCCTCCCGGTCCACTCCAAAAAGGTTCTCAAGTTAGGATCCCGCTACGCGAGTTTGTCACGAGAAGGAATCAGACAGACACACGGGTGACTCGCACACAGAACAGATCCACAGAGGACTGCTGAAGACACACTAATCACAGAATAAGTTCTCTTTCTTTTAATTAATTCATTGAGAAAGTATGACACTTAGGTGACAGACGTACGACTCCTGTCCGCAGTAGGACTCCTCCTGTAGCAGCCTTTGACGTTCATTCACACATACGTGATCATACGTTAGTTTTGTCATCAAAAGGCTTCTTATTCTTTCACAAATGTGACAATGTGTTTGAAGACTGCAGAATTATCGTGTAGCTCAAGATTAATTCATAATACTTCGGTGCGAATGTCGCGACACGCGCCAGTTGAACACTTTCGGGCCGCGGAGGCCGAGTCGCCGGGCCGGGCCAGGGGCACCAACATGGCGGACGCCCATATTTGGAAAGCCCCGTGACGTCACGTGAAAGCCGAGAATATGCAGAAGGTTCCACACAAAAATAAGGCTAGGGTCGGCACTTTTTTTTAGGGTCGGTCGGGAAACAGGAAACACAACATTTATTTTCCTAGGCCTAAGCAAGATTAAAGCACGTTCACAACACTGAGAAGGGCTCAAAATATACGCCCAAAAAAAAACAGTTACTCATTACACAAGCAACTGGATATGATTTTGGAAACGGTCAGACGTTTCAGGTAACATCCACTACCTTTCGTCAGTGACACTGGTGAATTCTTAGGAACCACAGGTCTATAACCAACTATTAATTGATATGCAAATAAAGTGAAGACAAATTTTTAATAGTCCAATAGGAAACATAAGTTAGACAAAGTAAAGACAAGGTAGATGTAAAATAATGAGTCAAGAAGCTCCTGTTGTTTCAGACCTGAAGCTTAAATGATGTCTGTCCTTGGGGCTGGGAGCGCTATATCCAAAGTGTCAGAGAGATCTAGCCGTAGCCCCCCTCTCTGTTGAGGGTGGGGTTGTACATCCTCTCATATACATTGTATTGCCTCTCTGACTTCCCGTTCCCAACAGCGGGTTTCACGATCTAAGATATCCGTAGATTTGCGCTTGAAAGAGTGTCCCTTGTTGTGTTGTAGGTGGTGCAAAATGGCTGAGTAGCTGTTAGCGCTAGGTCTGCAATGTTCTTTGCGTGGCGTCGTGTGGCGCAGTGGTAGAGCGTTCGGATCTCAAACAAGGAGACCCGGGTTTGATCCCAGGTCCTGTACCAGGGACATGTCCGAACTTGCGCCCCGACGTTGTGCCCTTGGGAAAGGCACTTTACACGAATCCCCCTCAAATAGAGGGACAAGTCTCCAACAGCAGTTGTCTACAGCTGGCAGAGGAGAGCAGCGCCAGGCGGGCTGGCGTGATCAAGGCGGACCTTGAGCGTACCCAAGTCATCTGGCAGCTCGTTGCAAGCATCCCAACCGGAACCAGCACGTCTCCCTCGATATGGTGTCGCTGGAGAAGACGGATGCCCAAGTGTGTGGGTCTCAGATTCGCAACCTGTTATCCACCTTAGCTTAAACAAATCCACGCGAAGGCCACGGTGTCAAACCTCCTCACTCAGGTGTAGGGACTGACACGGTCATCATACTCAGAAAATCTGTATCTGTATATCTGTACATGAATATGTATCTGTACATGTACATGTATCTGATTGCAAATAAAGATATCGAGTGATTCACTGATTGCCAAGAAGGTGGAAAATGGTTGAGTTACCTTTAGTGCTAGGTCTGCAATGTTCTTTGTACCTTACTTTCAGCAGCCAACTGGTCTCTCCAATGTAGGTGTTGTTGCAGTTGGGCTCCTCACATTTTACTTATTAATAAATATCATTGGACTTGGTACCTTTGTGAGGTTGGTCTTTAGGATGTACAATGTACCAGTTTTTGTCTGAGAGTTGAGTGAGGTTTGAAGTTAGTGGCAATGTTGAAGTTTTGGAAGATCCATCGGAGTTTCTCGTATACTCCTTGGTCCTTGGACATACGGAATAGTGATGTTGACCTTGTTTCTGTTGGTTAGTAATAATGGTTTGCACTTCAGTGTTTTCTTAGACTGATCCGAAGGTCTGAGAGCTTTGTTGAAGGCCCACTTTTGGTAGCCACACTTGGCCAGAGCACCTCGGAGGTGTCTATGTTCGTCTGTTTTGGCTCTGTCTGAGGTGATGATGCTGTCTGCCCTTTGTGTTCCAGTGTTGGTAGGTGGTGGGAATCCAAGGCCAGATACTGATCAGTGTGGGTCAGTTTCCTGTATACTTCAAACCAGAACATGTGTATCCTACAACTCTATTCTAAATCAGTTATCAACTCAGACTCATGTCAGATGGACCACCATCAGGACCATTACAAATATTTCAACATCATGTTTTCCAATGCAAGGTATAATGGTTTGAAAAACCTCTTGATAGAGAGGTCACAATGGCCCCTATCTGGGTGTATCCCTTTGTGTAGACAAATTAACCTTGAGGACTGACATTGTACATGTATGTACTTCGAATTCACTTTCACTGCATTTACTACTAAGTAATGCAGTTTCCCAAGCTGCCACTGAGATGGATGCTAGTGTATAATGACTTTAAGTCTGTTTCTTGAGTAGCAGGACCTGAGGTGCCCTAGCCTGTGTTAGGGATGTAATGTTAGACTGTTACACTGTAACTAAAGTAACTTTAACTTTAGTTACAGTGGATATAATGAGACCGACAATGTAATTTTTGGATTGCCTGAGAGTCTTAACTATTTAATGATTAGCCATATGATTGTGAGTGCCTGACATACATACAGATACATATAATATCACATGGGGTCTGAACAGCATTTAATTCAAGCAATTAGTTTAGATGTGGTATACAAATATACCTGTTGCAAACTGCCTAGCTGTACCAAGTCTGTATCTACTTGAAACTAGTGCATCAAATGTGTCTGTCTATTAAAGGAGACTTTTGGTGAATTTTTAGTCAATACTGTCTACTGATAACATTTAATGATCTTTGTACTTCAGTATTTTGTTTTATCCGCCAAAAAATAGATTTGTATTTGAGATGATGTCATTCTGGTATACCAAGCTTAGGAAACGCACAACCTGCTCTGAGACAAGTGTGGAAGTGTGGACTGTAGTTAGGGGGCAGAGGGTTAATTTGGTGTGACCATTCCCACTGGCACTTATCAGGGGTAACAAAACATGTGGGTTTTCCACTTCTCCTACATGTCCAAGAAGACTGGATGATTAATGATGATGAAGAGCAAATGTATGTCAGGATCTAACAATGGTGGCAGGGGTCAAAAAATCGATTTGGCTCAAATTTTGCACAGTGATAGTACTTGGCCCACAACGCCTCAAAATAGCTTTCTTTCTGCTCCACACTGATCGTTCCCATGGTAACAGGCCAAACAAGTTTTGGAGTCATTTTCCCTGATTTTGGCATGTCAAAAACATGAAAATCGGCAGTTTAGGACACGATTACGAACACATGCTTGAATATTACAGAGAAACAGAAACTAGAATAGCTTTAAAATTTTCAAGAAGTTTGTTTAAAGGGCCTAGGCAACCCTAAATCAATACATTTTACATTTGACAAAAAATATTATTTTTTTGCCATATTTTTGCCATATTTAAGATACAATATATAAAAAAGGAAGAAAGTAACCTAATATAAATTTATGTAAAAGTAATCCCATGTATTGTCTATCAAATGAATGCTTGTGGAGGCTGAAGTCTTGTGCCGTTGCTGTGTACTTGTCCCTGAAAGTAGGTCATACTTTGGACATGTGCGTAAAATAACATTTCAGGCCATGTTTGAAGCTCTAGAAATGACAAAGTAGAATGTTATTTGGGTTCAATCTTTGACAGAAGTACCTAATGGTAATATTATGTAATGTCTATCAAATGAATGCTTGTAGGGGTGGGGGTCTTGTGTCGTTGCTGTGCACTTGTCCCTGAAAGTAGGCCATATTTTGGACATGTGCGGAAATTATCATTTTTGGCTATCTTTGAAGCTCTAGAAATGACATAGTAGGATGTACAAATTTTTAGGGGTTGTGGGCCAAGTACTATCACTGTGCAAAAATTTGAGCCAAATCGATTTTTTGACCCCTGCCACCATTGTTTGATCCTTTCAGACATTTTCTCTTAATGGTCAGGGGTGTATGCCAGCATTAATGCTCTGTTCCAAAGACAGCAGAGGTGATCCGGCATTAATGCTACATTAGACAACAGTTTGGCAAGGGTTTTCCACCATCTACAACACAACCAGGGACACTCTTTCAACCTCAAATCCACGGATATCTTATCCCGAAACCCGCTGGTGGGAACGGGGAGTCAGAGAGGCGATATACGAGAGGATGTGCAACCCCACCCTCAATAGGGAGGGGGGGGGGCTACCGGAAAATCTCTCGGGCCCTTGGGATCTAGCGCTCCCAGCCCCAAGGACAGACATCACTTAAGCTCCTGTTCTGAAACAACAGGCCAGGAGCTTCTTGACTCATTTACATCTACCTTGTCTTTACTTTGTCTAACTTTTGGACTATCAAAAATTTGTCTTCACTTTATTAATACAGTGTACATCAATCAACAGTTTGTGCTTATAAACCTGCTGAAGTCGATTTTTCTCACAGACAAAAGGTAGTGGATGCTACCTGAACGTCTGACCGTTTCCAAAATCATATCCTGCTTTTTGGCGAACATTTCAGGTTGCCACAGGTCCAAGGCCCTAATCTAGATTGCAGGTGGGTTTCAAGCCCCAGAGTGCTAGAGTGCTCTCATCATGCCCAACCGCCCTAGCAAAAATCTGCCGAACTTTGCCTTTTGTTTTGATCGACCGCTATAAAATTTTCGATCTGACATCCAAATGTCAAACCCTCTGAATTCTGAAACGTCATTTCACGCATTTTCAGAGGCAATTTTTTTCTTCCTCTAGAATTCGGCCCGGGTGATATTTGTCCACAAGCAAACAGGTGGGCTGGTCCTTGAAACAGTCCTGATGCAATGTTAAACTTAATTTGTTGGATCATTTTTTTATCCGAAATAAAAAAAACTTACAAACAAGAAGGAAATCCCTACCTACCGACCCTAGTTTTTTCAGGGCAGAAACCGGAAACACAACATTAATTTTCCTAGGCCTCTGGGACTGCAAAAACACACTCAATTTTACAATTCACTGTTTAAAGCTGGCAGCTTTCTCCAACCTGTGAACATATCCCATCAGATGTAGACAGTGGATGGCCTGCACCATCTCTGCCAGGTAAAACTGAGCCATCTTCTCCTCAAACACATCGTCATGACGGCTGAGCAGGTTGAGCAGGTCCCCTCCAGGGTGGAAGTCCATCACCAGGTACAGGCTGGTCCTGTCCTGGAAGGCGTACTGTAGGGATGTGATCCATGGGCTGGTAGCCTTAGCCATGATGTCACGTTCTTCCTCAAAAAATGCCACCTGAAAACAACAAAAATACACCTTACACACCTTCAACTTTGTACATCCTGTGACATAAAATTTTATTCTAAACCAGGGAAGAGGGATGCCGCACCCTCTTACTTCAGGCCTGCATCCCATCACCAAAATACCCATTGAACCCAAAGTCACATGACTTGTGTACTGTACTTAGGCCTAGGAAAATGAATGTTGTGTTTCCTGTTTCCCGACCGACCCTAAAAAAACACGCCGACCCTAGCCTTATTTTTGTGTGGACCCCTGCATATTGCTGTATAATAGTACACTGGACCGGTTCCAGACTTGTAATTTGTTAAAAAAACGTTTCGGTTTAAGTAAAAAAAACACAACGGAAAGTCGGAAATCATGTCACATTCCCTTTTTTGTTCTAAGCCACCTAAAGCCTTTCATAGATCGGGAAATTTCACTACAAAATGAAGAAAACATTGGGCACTATCAAGTGGTTTACCTTGCCTTGGCCTCCGTAAAATCATGAACGCTAGGTTTTCCGGTAATTGTGTCCGTAACTCTTCCGATAAGCTTTGCTTTTTTTTCTTGAGATTTGAAATTTTGTTGTTTATCAACCGGATTCTTTCTTTTACTAAGGCCACACCAATTTAATTTGTTGGTTCTCGGATTTTTTCAGAAAAAATATGAAGCGACAGGGCGAAAAAAAATAAAAATAAAAACAGGCCTGGGCATCCTATTATAGCCCCAAACGCTACGATAGGAGCCATGAAGTCAACATAAAAGGCTGGGTTAAAATTTAAACAATTAGTTTTGAACTTTTAATCCAACCTCTGCATTGAGAGATGGAAAAACTGTAACAACTGGGAAGAAAAGGACTTTCTTCAACTGTTGGAGACAAAATGTGAGCATTTTTGAGCTGATTCAGAACCAGAATCTTTTTTTTTTTTTTTTGCAAATCAGAAAAAAATGAAGAGGCGAATCCGAGAACCAACAAATTAAATTGGTGTGGCCTAACGCCTTTTCTGCTTTCTGTATGATGCTCTTGGCATTTTCCGTGCGTATGCCAGTTTTCAATCGTATGCTGGGAGGGGTGACGTTGTCGCTCTTGCACCGGAGGTTAAAAATTAAATGGTTGCGATGTCTTAGATAGAGAGTCATAGTCATGTTGCCAGAAACAATTGTGTGATAGACTGGGAGGGGGCCAAGGTCATAGATAGAGAGGACAACAGAAGAATCCGATGGATGAAAGAAGCGGTCTGGATAAGGAAGTGGTGACAGAGGAAGAGGGCCATGGTGATGAACCGGGACGAGGGGGGATACAAACTCAGCCACGTTTGGGATTGCATTCTCGCCGCAAAAGCGCCACCTACCTTGGCGTTAAATAGCGGCGAGTTGCAGAACCCCAGTCAGAAGCTCTGAGGAAGGTGTCTGATAGACATCGAAACGTAAGCAGGTGAGAATTTACTGGTTGTGTAAGAAGAAAATTTTATTCCCTATATCTCTACCAACCTGATGAAACTATTTACGGATATAATATTGCACAATCGATTTTCCAACATGTTCTGCTGATGTAAACACAGCAATCAGCAAAGTCTAAAAGACATAAAGAATAAAAATAAAATAAGATAATCCCTACCTACCGACCTAATTTTTTCAGGACCGAAACAGGAAACACAACATTTTTTTTCCTTGGCCTTACCCTAATCACACAACATGCATGCAGTCTTCCTCAAAAAGATATTTAGAGTATGCAACTAAAATATAGAAATAACACAGTGACTGTGACCACATAACAATGATTTTCTTTATCATTACAAACTGTTTTGACACTCACTCACTATCCTGGCTTAGACTATTGCTCTCAAAGAAATTCCAAAACATGTAAATCCTACCATAAATAGGACAATTCCCTGAACCTCGACAGGGGGGCCATCCACTCCAAAATCTGTCTTTGGACCGAACACACGTGGTTTCCCCACCCACCCTACTGTGGATTTATCAGTCTTCACACCTAATTGTTACCAAGCCCAACACACTGTGTCATTCTTGTCTTTGTCTGGAAGCGAGAGTGCGCAAGGCTACGCGGGTCACGGGTTTTGCACTGTGGCGTCGATACCGGAAGCCCGGTGCTAAACAACTTTCGGCACAGGAATGCCGGTGCTGAATGGCTTTGTACGAGTGCTGAAGCTCTCTCACTACCGGAATTCCGGTGCTGGATCTTATCTTGACACTCGTTTTTCGGTGCTGAATTCCGCTCAGCACTCGGGGCCCTGAGCTGAATGTGTGAGCGGGCAACACGCAGGCTGGTTCAAAGGTCATTCAGCACTGGTTATACCCAGTGCGGAGGTCATTCAGCACTGCGTAGCAGAGTGCGGAACCATCCAGGTGACTGGATTTACCAGTGCTCGGGGACTCTTCGGCCCTGAAAGACTGGTGCTCATATTATTTTGGCACCGGACTTCCAGTCCTTACGTCCTTATCCAATATGATCTAACCTTGTTTTTACTTGTTTTGAGCCTGGTTGCCCAGTGGCAACCTGGTTGCCCAGTGGCAACCTAGGATGAAAGCTAGGTTGCCCATCAAAATTCCAGCTTGCCCCAAATTTAAACTCTTCTACATATATGATTAACTTTGTTAGATGCAATGTGCATAATTTTATACATTTCTGACACAGAGTTGTTTCCCTTTACCTGAAGTGATGAGCTCTTCCATGGGACTTGTCAATGGACAGTTCCCAATGAAAGAAATGGGCATCCTTACCACAAAATTTAAGTAGTGCACTGGGCTACCTGGGTGTAGAAATAGGTTGCAAAATATGGTTGCACAGTGCAACTGTGCAACAACCTAGTATTTCGCACGCTGGCTGATGCCATTAAAATGTACACTTATGGTTTAAAAAAGAATAATAACAAGACGCCATAGGCGACAATTCTCCGTGAAATTTTATAATTTGCAGATTGAGAGGTGGTATTGGCACTGGCATGCCTGCAGACGACGTATAAAATTGCATGCCGATTGAACAAAGGGGACCGTGGGTTTTAGCTGCGAACAGGGAAAAACGGGTACCGCTCAAGTCAACGTTAACTGCTTAACAAAACAACATGATCACAACAGCAACGGTTAGCACAGTTGCACACGGAAAACACCGTCCCACATAACCGCTACGCCTACGGTAAAAACAAAGACACGTACACAAAGTCAACTGCGCAACTGGCGGTCAGTCTAAAACCACGTCAACAATTTTAACACTTGCCGCTCAAGTCAACTGCTTAACAAAACAACATGATCACCACAGCAACGTTAGCACAGTTGCACACGGAAACAACACATATCTTGGCGCATTCTCCGCGCTCCGACCAATTTCAGGTCGCTATATCCCTATATTATAAGCTATAAATAGTACAGTGTGTGAGCTCTACCGAACAACTATGATATTAACATCTTGCCAGACAATAGACCTGACCTTAGGTGCAAACCATAAGTCACAATCCCACCAGATACTCACAAACGAATATACACAACAACCACCTAATATCTGCTTAGAGAACCTCGCCTACCACATATCTACTTAACCTACGGCCTATTCCACAGGATTATAAAAATAGGGGTGATTTTGAAATATCAAATTTACCTTGATATAAAAACCGCTACAGTGAAAACAAAGACACGTGCATCAACACGGACATAACGGCACACCACATGCCCAAATTCAGAGAAATACAACGTACACAAACATGACTTTTACGTGCGAACACATTTCACAATTCCGGCCATCCATAAACCATTACGGTCCGCATCTGGTCTGCATTAAAAACCGCCCCGCGCATCTGCATTAAGGATACTCGACCCCCCCGCTATTCAAAACAACGGGTTTTTCGCGGCCGGTCCCATGTGCCCCTAAATGTAGGGGTGCTTTTCGAATATTATCTTGACCGCGAAAACACCTACGGTAAATATTGATATACGTGCATCACCACTGGCATGCCTGCAGACGACGTATAAAATTACATGCCGATTGAACACAGGGAACCGTGAGTTTTAGCTGCGAACACGAAAAACCGGCTGACCCGAATACTCCTGCAGGAGGTATGCCTCCTTCACGGAGTAATTATGTTCCAAACTGTCAATCACTTGATCAGCTGCAGCAGCATGTTGTCAATGAAACTGCAGCCTCGGATGCGTGCTGTCCTCTCCATACGTAATGGAATGATGTTTTGATTCCAGAATACATGTATGCAATGTATGACGTTTTAATTAACGATGCTATTAAAATGTATACATTCATTATACAATAGAGAATTTTAAAACATTTTGGACCCACGTACCCTTGATGTTAGTGTGTGTTTCTCACATGGCGGCTCAAATTCCTGTGTCAAAGATCGGATTTTATCAATTCAATTTGCATTTGATTTTGCTTGTGAGCTTCAAGCAATGGCAGTCGTACTGCAGGTGGCCCGTTGCCTAATTGAATGACAATTTTGATTACTCTGTAACGAGACACCGTCCAGAGTAATCTGTGCCATCGGTGTAAAAGTTTCCATATCCACCTGGGGCATTTTTTTAAAAGCCGCTCAGCATATAGGCTATCAGGGTCGGGTAGCCGCCTCACAGAGGCAATCACGTCACATGTCCATGTACAAGGGTGACCTGCCACTTACACTTTCTTGGGAGAGGATGTCCGACTTCTTCAGGACCTTCATGGCATACATGTCTCCAGTGCAGCGTTCACGAACCAACTGTACCTCACCAAAGTGTCCACGTCCTATTACTGTCTTCATCTCAAAGTCAGTCAGAGACGGACGCAGATTACGTACTTCCTTGGCCCTGTCCTTGACTACCAGGAAGTGAAAAATAAAAATACAACTTTTATAGAACAAACGTTCTTTACATGTGGTTAAAACACTTACCAGACATGATAAGGCAAAAACCTACTCTCAACTGCTGAATAAACGTACCGGTACGTTTATTTTTTGGGGCCCGAACGTCCACCCGGTACGTTCTTATTTTGCACGGTACGTTTATTAATTTTTGGAAAATTAGTAAATGTTTTTCGAGTACGCATGAAAAAAAATCGACAAATCTTCGACGTGAAGACGTCGTTTATAAATGCGTAATGTAGCGGGAAACTTGTCATTTTTGGGTCTGTTTTCACCGCCGCCCGCATAATTAAGCATTGTGGCCAATGACCAGGATGGCCTCTCGGGTCCCAAATAAACGTAAATTTGCCCCTAACATCCACCCGGTACGTTCTATTGGATAGCATGCTTACTAATTTGTCAAAATCAGGACATTTGTAATTACCTCTCTTTTAGATGTAAATTATATTTAGGAACACGTATTGTGTCAGAAATATGAGCTATAACAGGCGTTATAACGTTATATAGAAAAAAACAATCGGCGGAACTAGCAACATTTTTCACGCATCTCGGACACACATCTCACTCAAAATGATTTTTTTTTCTGGGGCATATGTTAAAATAATTCCACAAAACAATGTATTATAGCAATTACAAACTGTAATACTCTCAAAAGGTCGAAAATCCTACCACAGACAGGAAAATTTAGCGCAGGAAAAAGTCCATTCTGATACAAGCAGAATAGCGTACTCACGAACGGCAGAGCCCACTTTGAGTAGGGTGGAAACAATTCTTTACAATTTTAGATAAAACTCTTTTGTCAAAAACATACATAAGCATGTTGCACTTTAACAAAGCTAATCATTATGTAAAAGACCACAAACAGGAGTATAATTGCTGTCTAACGTATCAACTATCACAAAGAAATATTTGAAGAAAATGTTTCCCCCTGCAAAGAATGCCTCATTTTTCCAAGAACTTCCTTCCAAACTTGAAGCCCCGCCCCTACTCATTTGCATACCTCAGCAGGCAGACTTCAAAGCTAGCAAATGTAACACAAGACCCTTGACTGAGGTTGTGAAATGCTCTGTTGCAATGTTGCCATTTGTTTGACAGTATGATTATGATGTAGCATTGAATGCAAGTGTAAGGGAAATATGCAATGCATAAATGGAAATTTGGGAAAGATAAATTTAAAAAGAAAATTAATTAATGATTATTATTATATTTCAGCCATACCATAGGTATGGATGAAATGTATTGTATTCTCTCATGTTTCTTCTTCTTCTTCTCCTGTCATTCGGTAAAATGGATTATAACTCTGTCATTTTTCAACCAAATGACCTGAAATTTGGCATGGAGGTAGAGTGGACAAATACCCCGGGGCGTTTGTTTTATTTTTTTCATATATTATGCCTTTGAAAAGTTTTTATGAAGTTTTTTTGGGCCATTTTTCGACAAAAATTGGATTTTTGGATCCTGAGCCCTGGTATTACAACCAAATGATCTGAAATGCTGTATAAGAGTTCCTCGAACGTGTGGTTACAGACTAGCAGTCACATATTTGGCATACACCACTTCCAAATGACTCATTTGGGGGACTTTAATGGCTATTTTCAGCCAAAAAAGGGCCAAAATTGCTATACCCGTTCCACGTTCGATCTAAAGAATGGCCCGTTCCATCTGCCGTTGGCCATCGAACACGTGTTCCATTGCTGGTTACCTGGGGTCACGTTGCACTTATGTGCCTAATAGATCATTATTTCTACAATCACGACGATGGAATATGCCGACCATCCTAATCCTGGGTACCGCAAAGTGTTTCGGAAGGTATCGAATAAAAGGACTGCAAGAGTTAACATCACGAAAATTGGAATATTACGGCGGCTTCAACCACTACTAAGCGTGGTTCAATGACAAACAGAAAAAAGTTCACTTGTCAGGCACTGCGTTGATTGTGACCTAATCCCGGGTACCGCAAAGTGTCTCGGAAGATATCAAATAAAAGGACTAACCTGACGCGTCATGACGTTACGTGTATTGCTTACTTTACAATTACATAGCATCATACCCGGCAACGTTACGCGGCAACGTTACAGTAAATAATTCTGCCTTCTCAAAACAAGCTTTCTAGGTCTGAAAACCTCCGTTTTCCTAGCCTCCTGTGTAACATGTTGCATACTTCAGCGGGGCAGCCTTTGTTTCTACAAGCGGCTAGAGCTGTGGTTTCTTTTCGGGGGGGAGAGCCGTATCCGCGATCGCGAAAAGACTGTGTCCACACAAAAAAACAGGCGCCATTTTCTCATTAATATTCATGAGCGAACGCACGCTCTACAATTTGATTGGTTCACCTTAGATGACCTGCGCACTGATTGGATAGAGTAAGATTGTCGCCCGCCCGGCAAATTTCTTCGTCCAAGCCTTGGTCCAAGCGAAGAGATTACACTTACGCTGCTTTCTACGTTGTGTCTACGACTACTTAGCAACTTTCCATTAAAGAAATGTACAATTTAAAGAATTTTCAGGAAAATATATGTATCTATATGCCGATTTGTGGCGTCTTTCGCGTAATTTTGTTGACGGAACCCGGAAGTGTACCCGAGGCGGAGTGAATTTCCACGCACCCCGCTAATATATCCCCGTCAAAAAAAATAACAAAACTCCCAAAAAGAGAATCCTATGGCATTTTCACATCCCAATGATTATGTTTTCGATCTAAATATTTATGGATACATGTGAATATGCTATCAGCATTGATATGAGCAAGGAGATGAGCAATCGTACCTTACAATCGCGGAGTCGCAAACATAAATGCGTAGCTGCAGCTTTTTTTCAGAATTAATTATTTGTGCATCAGTGGTAAATTTTTAAGTTATAAAATGGCCATAAAAGTTGCCCAAAATGTACCAAAAACACTGTTTAGGGGTCTAAATTTTACAATTTCACATGCTCACAGAATGCCAATCCTGTGCCCTGGTATTAAATCCGAATGACCAGAAATTTGGTATACGGATACCTTGGACATATGCCCACAGAACATCATAAATGCTTTTGACATACACCACTTAGTGTACAATACAATGGGGCGTTTTTGCTATTTTCGGCCAAAAAAATGTACATTTTTGGCTCCTGTGTCCTTAAAATCAAATGACCTGGGATTTGTTATGGGGGTACCTTGTACCATGGAGTTAAAAAAAACATCCATGCTTGTACACGGAACATTGTTCAAAAGTTTGGCATACACCATTTTAAAATTGTGTAAAATGGGACTCTTTTGCTATTTTCTGACAAAAAATGTAGATTTTTACCTTCCATGACCTGATATTAAAACCAAAATGACCTGATATTTGATACGGGGGATCCTTGGACACATGACCACAGAACGTTATTCACCTTGCTGGCATACACCGCTTTCAAACTGTGTAAAATGGGACTTTAAAATGGGATGGAAATGGCTGAAATATGCTGTATTTGCTCCGGAGCAAATGTCGGCCTTTCCAGTATTTGTAGATAATTTTCAATTTTTTGACAATGGCTTTTACATACTAGTATTACAATTTGTATGGAGCAATTATTATGTTTAGCATATTGTAAATTTCTGTTCAACTTCATGATAACCTGTAAGAATACAGGCTGTTAATTTTCCAGGGCGTACGTTTATTCTGGGGGGTACTACCGCCCAGGTAGTATATTTATTATATTTTGAAGTTTGTCAGGAGTATCATATTCAAGGGGGTATGTTTATTTGGGACCTGTAAAGCAAGTGACAGGGTCATATAGACACACACATACACCATGAGAACATATTTTGGAGCATAGACATTGCTTACATGTCAATATTTAAATTTTCCGGGGGGCATTTTATTCCAGGGGGTACTTTTATTTGAGGTGTGAGAGTATGTATTTCCCAACAACATGTGTACATTAGTACCAGACATGCTATCTTTGTTGTCCATTTAAATTCCTAATTGCAAATAACTACTGAGTTAAAGATATGCACATATATCAGTAAGGGCACATTTTAGTATAAGAGACACAGGTTACCGTCAATTTTTGCAATTTTCCAGGGGGTACGTTTATTCCGGGGGGTATATTTATTAGATTTTGAAGATTTGTCTGGGGGGTATGTTTATTCCGGGGGGTATGTTTATTCGGCAGTTGAGAGTAATACCTTACCTGTTTTATTCAGATATCTGCAATAATTATTGGAAACATTGTACATGTGTATCTACAAATATGAAAAGGAACATGCATATACTCTCAACTCTCGAATAGAAGTACCCCCTGGAATAAAAGTACCCCCTGGAAAATCCTCAAAATCTAATAAAAGTACCCCCTGGAATAAAAGTACCCCCCGGAAAATTTCAAAATTGACACGTAAGCATCGTCTATGCTACTAAAATGTGGTGTCTTCAAAATCTAATAAACATACTCCCCGGAATAAATGTTACCAAATTGACAACCATGTTCATTTTAAAATGCATTTTCAAAGGTCATTGAGTTGTATAATAAATAATAATGTGAAATAAGAGTTCTTGATTTTTGATAGTCACTATAATGTCAGGAATCAGGAAGATTACATTTAGTGGTTGAAGTTGAACAGAAATTTACAATATGCTAAATATATGCTCCACATGTTAATCAGTATAAAAATTTCCAGTAACATGTAAAAGCTATAGGGAAAAAATGAACCATTGATACAAATGTAGATATTTTTATACCTTTAAAGATTCAATAGGTAACTTACATACAACACAATCTACAACTCCACCCTTCATTTAATAGTGTAACAGTTACAAGTCACCCTTACACACAGCTCAGACGAATAGTAATATTGCAACACAACATCCACAAGCTGCCACAAACTCAAGGTTCTCAGGTTTCACTTAGAAAGTCTGCGGGCTATAGTATGGAAATGAGGGAGGCGTGGCTACAATTTTTGGACAGAATTCTTTTGTAGGGGGAAACATTTTTTCAAAACATTTCGATGTGATAATTAATATAACTAGATTGAAATTTTACTCATGTCTATAGCTTTTTACATAATATTTAACTTTCTTAGAATGCAACATGCATATGTAAATTTTTGTCAAAGGGTTTATTTATAGTAATAAAAATAATTGTTTCCCCTTCCTTGAAGTGAGCTCTTCCAGGTCGTGGGAAAAACCATGGAAGAACGTTTGTACTTGTAGCTGTTTACTTCATTCAGAACGGAATATTTCCAGCTTAAATTGTCATGTTTGTGGTAGGATTTTGGACTTTTTGTGAGTAATACAATTTACTATGCTAAAAGACACTGTTATGTGGTATTGTTTTTATATTTTCACTGGAAAAAGATCGTTTTGAGAAACATGTATATGCGAGCACATGTTCCGAGCTCGCCCGAATTTCTAATAGTAACGTTAAAAACCACTACTAGCTCATATTTCCGACATGATACGTGTTCCTAAATACAACTTACGTTAAAAAAAGAGGTAATCTGTCCCTCGCAAAGGGACAGGTACGATGATTCAGTAAATCTGCCGTACGTTTGGTGTCAGTGAAGTTTTTCCCATGCATGAATGACATGTGCAAAGGGACCGCTTTTACTTTGAGTGTCGGCGTCTTCTAGATCCAAAGAAACTAATTTATGCCCGGCAACCTGGCTTTCCGAACAACTTGCTCACAGAAAAAAATTGTGTGCCGTGAGACCATGTATTTGCAACGCTGTTATTAAACTATGCCCTGATTTTGAAACACTATTAAACGTAATGTTACCGTCCAAAATAAGAACGTACCGGGTGGATGTTCGGGGGAAAAAATAAACATAAGTAAGTCATAACGTTACCGCTACGTTTATTCGGGACCTGAGAATTCTTCAGTCATTTTCATTTTACGTTCAGGACCGAAAATTTGCCCGGAACTTTTCCCGATTCTGAAAAATAAAATAAACGTACCGTCTAAAATAAGGACGTACCGGGCGGATTTTGAGGTGAAAAAAAATAAACGTACCGGTACGTTTATTCGAGAGTTGAGAGTAGTGTATTTTTGTAGAACCATTACACCATGAGCAAAATGTACAACATGCACAACTTGGGAAGACATTTTTGTCCAATATTGCAAACATTATCTGACGAGTATACATTACACAATACAACACTATCTATCAACTTACATTTTTTAACAAAGTCAGATACATGCTTGTTATCTTTGACCAGAACATCTGAGCTGCATTCCTCCAGGAGTACCAAGAAGGAGTCCAGCAAGGCATCTTTGTGAGGCACTGAAGATCCTGCATAAAACATCAGATTCGTGTACATCATGTATAATTTACTGACCAATTTCCTACTGTTTAAAACATTTTACGGCCCCAAAACTCATATTACACGGGAAACAAAGTTATAGTTGTTATTTTCATGCGTAAGATTTCTTCTGGAAACGATTTATTCTTCCGCGACACTGCTGATCGTGTAGCATTCATGCAAATAATTTTTATGGAGGCTGACACTTGACAATGCCCGATGGCAATGTTTTCTTCATTTTGCAGCGACATTTTCCGATCTATGAAAAGCTTTAGGTGGTTTAGAACAAAAAGGGACATGTAACATGATTTCTGCCGCTCAATTTTTTTTTTACTTGAACCGAAACGTTTTTACCGTTAAAAGTCTGGAACCGGTGCAGCATTGTTGTTTTTTTAGGGTCGGTCGGGAAACAGGAAACACAACATTTTTTTCCTAAGCCTAATCAATTAGACAAATAAAATTTTTTTTACAAAAACTGTACATATTTCATGGAGGTATGAAGTCTCTGAATTCTTGTTGGACAACTTTTATCTGGACTGAGAAGATATAAACTATGCAAATTAATACATCTTTGGATAATCAATGAGAAAAATCTGTAATATCTCGGTCATGAAGATTCACATCATTTAGCAAAGGTATGATAGTGCGGATTTCTAGATTGCCCATCAGAAAATGCCTAACTATTGCTAACATCACAGACCTGTTCTGGGAAGGCCTTTACCCATGAGCAGCTGGTTCAGCCTGGCCAGGCGAGAAGAGATGGCATCATGCCTGCCTTCCTTAGCTTCACTCATCTTTATTGACTCTTGTCAATCCCTGTGGAAGCAAAAATGTTCTTTAATCCAAGCAATACATTAAAGGCACCCAGTGCGATTTCTGGGCATTAAAACTGAATTTTCAAAGTCAAGGCAAGGCTTGATGAAATATCCAACTGTAACCTGAAATTTGCTGGAAAAAAGTTGGGGATTGCACTACAAACAACTTAGACTTTGGCAAGCTAAATGAGTACAGAATCAGTATCATAAATCACATACAGTACTAGTAACAAGTGAGAGCAATAAAGTCACATCAGGTATAATTCGTAATGTTCTGGCCTTTACTTGGAGTGGGAGTTACATGTATAGAGCCGAATCCTTAACCAACAAGAATTCGGAGACCTCATATCTCCATGAAATATGGTTCCCTCAACACAAATTACATATATTTGATATGTAAAAGTCCATTATCCCTTGGCAATGTTTCATTTCAATATGTCATCATCTATTATACAAATGACCTCTACATTAACATTATATATGCAAATTTATGTTAACCTTTAACTAACTTACCAGGGCTCCAGACTAACTTTTTGACTTAGGAGCACTGTGCTCCCAACTCAAAACATTTGGACGCACCAGCAAAAATCTAGGCGCACCACCAGAAAAAAAAATCCTATTGACGTAATTTGCAGGACTTTGCACAAAATGTTGAATACTGTGTTCAGGGTACTACACTGCCGGAAAAGGTAAAATAATACTTGCTGCGATTTGCATGTATAGAGAAATGTAACCTTTTATTTACTTCATTGAACCTCCTTGATTGAACATGAGAAAATTGTGTGAAATAGAGATACCAAGAAGATACCGTAATTATAAAGCTGCCGAAAAATATTACTCTCATTTCCCAAATAAATCAAACATACCCTCCGGAATAAAAGTACCACCCAGAAAAACTTCAAGATCTAATAAACATACCCCCCCCCCCCAAATAAATGTACCCCCCGGAAAATGACCAAATTGACAACAACGTTCATTTTAAAATGCTCTTACATGCCATTGACAGAGGTGTTTGTCACTTGCAGTCTAATCTATATCTGCTGGACCTAAACCAATGTCATACATTTTACATGCGATTTGAAGAACACATGCAAAATTACTATATATTAATACAGAGTCATGGTAAACAACATTTATACAGTTGTATAAAATTTAAAAAAAAACACTATTTTTTAGCCTGGTACAATTTTTATTTAGCAATAGCAAAGAAGTAATTAATTTTGGCCAAGAGATCAAATAGAGGCGCAAACATGTAGATTTAATTTGTTTCATTATCGGCTCTCTACCGATGTCTGTAACTCTGCAGTTGTCACAAATGTCGCTAGAGGGCGTTGCATATTCTCTAAATAAAATCCAAGATGGCCGCTATTGTTTACATCTCTGCCAATAACTACCGCGAGTTTTGGATGAATTTTTGCGTTTATACTACTTGTACTTGAGTAGGTCTCCTCATCTCTGTGAGTGGCCTGCGTCAAAGTCGTCCCTCCGTCTGCACAGCGTCCTGCGCCATACTTGGCGGTCGTGGGCAATCGTCTTCAGGTCCTCTAGGGTCAGACTGGGTTGTTGCATGGTCGTCCTGGCATCTTCCAGTACACATGCCAGCCATGTCTTCCGTGGTCTTCCTCTAGATCTTTTCCCATAGTTGGGAGTCCATTCCAACAGAAACTTGGGCAGCCGTTCTTCGGGCAGTCTTAGCAAATGACCTAGCCATCTTAGTCTGTTGTTAGCTATGCGTGTTCCGATCTCCACTGTGTTTGCCTTCTGTAACACGCTCTTGTTTGTGACATGCTGAAACCACTTGATGTGCAGAATTCTCCGAAGACATCTCTGATGGAAGGTTTCCAGTCTATTAACCTGTGCCTGAGTGGTAATCCAGACTTCGCTCCCATAGGTCAAGATTGTAATAACAGCAGCCTCGTATATTCGCAACTTGGTTGCATCAAGAATGTTCCTGTTGTTCCATATTTTCCAAGCTGGTTGAATGCTCCGGAGGCTTTCTGTATGCGGTTCGAGAGCTCAGAGTCTGTCGTCCCGTCGCTGCTGAAGGTTGTCCCTAAGTAGGTAAACCGACTGACCTGCTCTACCTGACTCCCCTCGACCTTGATGTCCAGTGTGCCAACTTCTGTGTATGGTCGTTGCGTTGTGTGCTTCCCAACCACCATGGCCTGAGTCTTCTTGGCATTGGCCTTCAGCCCAGCAAGAGAACTGTTCTTACATAAGAGGTCTGTTGTTTCTTGTAACCCTGTCTTCGTGTTATCCAGAAGGGCCATGTCATCCGCATAGTCAGTATCAAGAACTGATACTGACGGCTTGTCATGGGTTTCCTTTTGCAACACAGCGCCCGCACTGAGGTGTTTACTCTGCTCTGTGAGGTATGCTGCTAAGTTGATGCACACGTTGAACACCGGAGGTCCCTGAATGTCACCCTGACCAGTCCCAGAGTTAACAGTAAACCAGTTGGACTGCTCCCCATTCACCCTTACAGCGCTCACAGTGTTGTAGAAGAAGGCTTGCAGCACGCGGATGTACTTTACTAGGAGACCATAAAAAGAGAAGGCTTTCCAGATGAAGTCACGTCTAATGCTATCGAAAGCTGCTTTAAAGTCTATAAAATTTATATACAGAGGGATATTAAATTCAATACTTCTTTGAATGATTGTCTGTAGTGAATATATCTGATCAATGCATGATCTGTTCTTCCGGAATCCACATTGATTTTCCCTCAACAGCTTTTCCAACCCAGTGTTAAGGCGACCCAGAACAACAATCTGAAACAACTTCGATGCAGTGGATCTGAGTGTTATTCCTCTGTTGTTGGCACAATGTGTGGTGTCCCCTTTCTTGGGCAGCACTACGATTATGCCCTTCGACCAGTCCTCAGGAATAACCTCTCCATGCCAGACCTTAGCAAAAAGAACTTCCAAGGGCTTGACAAGACCAAGTGCACCATACTTCAGCTGTTCATTGGCTATTCCGTCCACCCCTGGAGATTTGTGGTTTTTCAGTCTTCTAAGAGCGTCCTGAATCTCCACAACTGTTGGGGGGCCATCATCATCCCCAAGGTAGGTGAAACAAGGAACACCCGGAATACTGTCCAACACTGTAAGGTCAACGTCATCCTGTTGAGTTGCGTTTATAGGCACATTAAAACAAGTTGACTACGGATGAAACTTCTCTATGAACATTTCCTAATGAAAAATGGGTCATTGTTACCACAAAATTTGTAGCTTTACCTGGGTTTGTAAGCCCTTACTTTGACAAATGATTTACGTAACTTGATTTTTTTCCAGGAGCACCGTGCGCCTGTGATTTTAAATCTAGTCGCATTCTCGAAATTCTGGGCGCATATGCGCCTAAAACAGGCGCAGTCACGAGCGCTGCTTACACATGTCACAACTATGAAATTTCCATCATTTACCACTAAGGAATCATAGAATTTTTACATTAATTATGCAAATTAGGTCCTTATTTGCATAATTTGTATCTGTTGATTTTCCACCTGCCATATGTTATACACATTACATGTATGAAAGTCCTATTAGGCCTAGGAAAAAAAATGTTGTGTTTCCGGTTACCCGACCGACCCTATGAAAAAAACCCCGACCCTAGCCTTTTTTGGACCGAAACAAAAATCCAGACTTGTTACTACCGATGATCACTACATACAAGGAGGCCTGCCAGGAAAATGAACATCCAGCATTAAAATAAAAGAGATTTACCTTAGTTTCCGCCTCTCTCATTTTGCAACAATATTTTTCCATATTTTCTATACCGATAGTCATGTAGGAATCAAAAAGGAGAAGTTTACAGGCTGCGTATTGGTTCAAATCGGACCGAAAAATTTCACTCGAGCGGCACCACATGCCCAAACTGGCCATGGGACGCAAGTAAATTTTCACTCGAGAT
The DNA here is from genome assembly GCA_013266295.2 of Branchiostoma floridae x Branchiostoma japonicum. Taxonomy (NCBI): domain Eukaryota; kingdom Metazoa; phylum Chordata; class Leptocardii; order Amphioxiformes; family Branchiostomatidae; genus Branchiostoma; species Branchiostoma floridae x Branchiostoma japonicum. The sequence continues at coordinate 19,094,428 of CM023826.1, forward strand.
GAGAAATTAGCGCCCAACAAAACGGACTGTTAGGTTCCCATTGCTATATTACTCTTGTTTACTTGTGGTCAACTTTCTTTCTTCGATTGAATCGCGTAAAATACCAAGGAAAATACAAAGAAACTTCAGCGATCGGCACGATCGTGGCGACATTTTGAATCTTGGCCGATCCTCGCGGAACCTCGCGAGACCTCGCGAGAGTTTGCAGTTCGACCAATAACCGCTAGAGGGCGGATATGCAATCCTGCAATGTGATTGGTTGGAAACTTTAATGTCCTAATTTATTCGGTTCTCTTTGTAAATGATATCAGGTTTTGATAGCAATAGGATCTAGTGGACTAGAGGAGAAGTTTAAATATGTATTTTGTTTAATATATTTTCTTTAATAAAGTGTTCAGTTCTGTTTAGATCTCAATTGTTTAGATCTTTGTAGTGGTCTTAGTAATTCAAATACTAGATTTGCAAAATTATTCTGTACTGATGCTACACCGTAAATCATAGGCTACTAGTATATGTAATTACTACTGTACAGAATCAGGTACAGGTACAGGTCCGGACCTGGACCTGATCCTCTGGACCTGGACCTGAATGAGCCGGACCGGTACCCACCCCTAGTTACTATATACAAACAAAGAATTTTACGATCTGTTTAGTACTGCCCAATTTTCTGTGTAGTACAAACAGATCATACGTTCATTGTCCCGGCTTTGACTAAAAAAAAAAAAAAAAAAAAAAAGGGAATCCCTACCTACCGACCCTAATTTTTTCTGGACTGTAATAGGAAACACAACATTTATTTTGTTAGGCCTTATGTAAAACACTGGAATTACAGAATTTCCTCCTTAATTATGCAAATTAAGTCTTCATTTGCATAATTTGTATTTCATTATATACATCTCTGTCTAAGCTAACTACATACCAAAAATGATGAAAATACGTTGTTCCTTTTTGGATTTATCTGCTTTGAAAGATTTCACCGGAAACTCCCCTGTACATGTAGTTCCAGACAAAGCTGCTAGGGAGACCAAACCCATGCCACTTATTTCTGACAGGACAAGCTATCTGTCACCAATAAAATAAGGCCATAGCATGTCCAGTACAAAAGATACAAAAACCAGAAATTCAGCTGCAGTACCAAGGTCAGCCACCAGGAGGCCCATATTTGATCTTGACCTTTGTCTTCCTGTGACCTACCAACATACCAAATATCATCACAATAATCTATAAATGCCTTCATAAGTTATGTTGACCACAAGTATGCGGAAACACAGACAGAAACACAGACAGACAGACAGACAGACACACAGACCCAAAACAATATCTCCATTTTTAATGGAGATAAAAAGACCGTATTACATTATTCTGTGCAAGCGATCGTTCTGTGATTGTAACTTGTGCAACAAATAAAATGAATGAGGCCTAGGAAAATAAATGTTGTGTTTCCTGTTTCCCGACCGACCCTAAAAAACCCTGCCGACCCTAGCCTTATTTTTGTGTGGACCCCTGCATAATTACTGTGTAACAGTACACTGGACCGGTTCCAGACTTTTCGACGTTTCGATTCAAGTCCAAAAAGAAAAAAGAAAAGAAAAGAAAAAACGGAACGTCGGGAATCATGTCACATTCCCCTTTTTGTTCTAAGCCACCTAAAGCCTTCCATAGATTGGGAAATTTCGCTACAAATTAAAGAAAACATCGGGCACTATCAAGTGGTTTACAAGTTGCCTTGGCCTCCGTAAAATCATCAACGCTACAATATATCGGCAGTGTCGCTGAAGAATAAATCGTTCCCAGAAAAAATCTTACGCATGAAAATAACAACTATACTCTCAACTGCCGAATAAACGTACCGGTTACGTTTATTTTTTTGGGCCCGAACGTCCACCCGGTACGTTCTTATTTTGCACGGTACATTTATTAATTTTTGGAAAATCAGTATTTTTTTTCGAATACGCGTGAAAAAAATCGACAAATATTCGACGTGAAGACGTTTACAAACGCGTTTTTAAGTGTTCTCGCCAGGCCTTTTAAGCATAGCGGGCCGCTATGCTGTGAATTTGATCCGCTACGCTTTAATTTTGCCGCTCTGCTGTTTTCAACCAGACGGGATAGACGGGGCGTGACATTCAAGTGTCGGGAGCGGGTCGCTAAGTTCTACCTGTACGTACAAGCTTAACACTCGCAAACAAACATTATCACTTACATCAGTACCTAGTCTCTGAGATGTCCTATCAATTACACCTAGAAATCTGGCAGAAACACCCAAATTTTGTGAGATAAATAAACAAGGACAGAACTTGGAACTACCGCCCTCCCACCCATGCATGTGGGCCCTGAAAGACGGGCGTAAAAAACCTGTTATTCCTGAGACCAGTGCCAATTATACACACGATCAGCCAGCTGGGTAAAAGATACATCCTTTATTGTTGTCCAAAGATGTCCATACTCTGTCACAGGTCTTGTTGCATGGAGGAATTTACCGAAAAATTAAAACAGACGGCACTAACAGGATATGGCATGCAGGAGGGCGGCATGCTGGAATAGATCATTTCAAGGGACCACTTTGTCTGAAATGTAATGTTGTCTATCTTTCAACATCTGTCAATACGATTTTTAGTTCAAAATCTAAGCATTAAGGAATAAGTATGCCTTGTTGTTTCTGCACAATATCGTATTTTGTATGATTTGACACAGGTTTGAAGTATTTCAGAGACACTAAATTCCCCCACTTACAAAATGGACTCTCCCAAGCAGCCGGCAGCACACCCGTCTCTAGTGCTGCATACCTTAGTAAACCAATTTTCAGGTTCAGGTCCGGACTCGAGTCCAGAGGTTTAGGTTCAGGTCCGGACTTGCAAGTCCGGACCTAAACCCATGGCATGATGTAAGCAAAGCAACTTGCCTACCTAAAGCCTTGGATTAATTTGAGCTGACTGCTGAACTACAAATGCAATGTATATAGACCTAATTACTAATATGGGTGTTTCATAATCTTGAGTCAATGAATACTGTATTATTATACTCAGTAGTAAACACATATTATTAAGCTACTAGTATTATATATGTATAAAACTACAATTTAAGAAAAAATCTTTTTCAGCTTTAATAGTACAATTTTTTTATAGCAACAACAGCAAAGAAGTACTTAATTTCGCCCCAAGAGATAAAATAGCGGTGGAAACACGGTGCTAGATTTAATTTGTTTCATTATCGGCTCTCTACCGATGTCTGTAACCCTGCACTAGGCTGCAGTCTCACCAATGTCGCTAGGGGCGTTGCGTATTCCTCGCGTGTTTTTGCGAGATCTAACGTGAGTTCGCGCGGTTTCAAGATGGCCGCTAATGTTTTCGTCCGTCCCGGGCTCCCGGCCGATCACTGCCGCGTGTTTCGGATGAATTTTTGCGTTTATATGCGCATTAAAGCAACTTGACTACGGACGAAACTTCTCAAGGAACATTTCTCAATGGAAAATGGGTCGTTGTTACCGCAAGCAGACCGGGGCGAGATCAAGCAGGCGGGACCGCGGCACTGTTTATTTCAGAAGCCGCTGGCCGTAAACCCAGCCGCTGTAAAAATAACTTGCGCTCCGGGCAACCTGGCTTTCGGAATAAATCTCGCACAGAAAAAATTACTTGCGCGGCGAGACTGCGAGACCGGGTATTTTAAACACTGGAATGTATGTTAGTGCTATTTTTTTAACAAGTCCAAAACCGGTTCTCAACGTTTCGGTTTTTTTGGACTTGAACCGAAACATTCGGTCCGGTCCTGAACCGGTCCAGCGAACCGGTACGCAGCACTACCCGTCTCACAGACTGAGCAAATTTTTACCGTGTTTTCCTTCAGAATGTTCCTGATTTCGTCGGTAATATAGGCAATATAGCTCATTATCACGTAATTCTACCGTTTTAGCAATATAATTTGTGTTTTCTTAGCAATGCTTGCTAGTGCCGGTGTATGTCAAGTCAACGTGCAATGTGGCTGTGATGTTGACAGTACATTTGATGAGTACAGTCTTGTCAGTACATTTCTAACTACCTGTAACGTTACTAGTAGGCAGCTGCCTTTTTTGTAACAATGAAATTATATGTATTTCACAACAACATGTGTACATTTGTACCAGAAATGCTCTCTTTGTTGTCTATTTAAATTCATAATTGCAAATAACAGTTAAAGATTTGCGCATATATGAGTAAGGGCACATTTTAATATAATACACACAGGTTACCCGGTCAATTTTGGTAATTTTCCGGGGGGTACGTTTATTCCGGGGGGTATGTTTATTAGATTTTGAAGATTTGTCCGGGGGGTACGTTTATTCCGGGGGGTATGTTTATTCGGCAGTTGAGAGTAACTTTGTTTCCCGTGTAATATGAGTTTTGGGGCCGTAAAATGTTGTAAACGGTAGAAATTTGTCCATAAATACAGCCCCAAACTTTCAGCAAACATGGCGGCCACGCTAGCAAAAATAGCAGTCATTGCATCCAAATGTAAAGCACATTACAACTCGTTAAAACGATACAGTAAACGCATGAAAAATCTAATTATTTTTGACAACAGCAGAAAAATAAATTCAATTGGATTTTTAAAAGGTTCAATTTTCAAAAATCATCGTGAGATTTTCCAAATTTAGCAGTTTCTAGAGTAAAAATGTAATTGGTAACTTTTTGGAATGTGCAGTTGGATGCTATGAACTATTTTTTTTTTACAGTGGAGCTCTGTTCAATATTGTGATCCCTACTGTGGGAAGTCCGAGTATCTTACAAAAATTTTGTTTCCAAGCAGAACAATAGTTTTGTATGTTTCAGTTAGGCCACACCAATTTAATTTGTTGGTTCTCGGATTTTTTCAGAAAAAATAGGAAGCGACAGGGCGAAAAAAAAATAACTAGAGTTCCACGACCTCATACCTTCGCCAAATGAGATTACTCTTTATGACTGGTGAATTATAGATTTTTCCCCTAATTATGCAAATAAGATCCTCATTTGCATGAATTGCATCAGTTGATCATATTCTCCTCCCAATGGCAGTGTTATCTTAACAAAGAAGGTAATTCTAGCATTTCCTCATAAATTATGCAAATGAGGTGCTGATTTGAATAAGTTATGTTGAATGATGTTCACCTCCAGTCAACTTCGAAATGCGCAAGGTCTCGGACCGGAGGTTTTTTTTACGATTTTGTGTCCGGTGGACACCCCCAGGCCGAAGGGCTACGATTCCGCCAAGAAAAGTAGGCCGAAAAATCTTATTATACCAGTGAACAGAGGTTTTCAGCCGGCTTCCGTTAGGTATTTGGGTATCGTCTGCTGGCTTTTCATTTTGGGTAGAAACCGTTGTGAAATGTAAATTTTGGACCCGAAAAATCCCGTTTTTTTACACTTTTTTCAGCGGAGCTGCTGAGAAAAAACGAATTTTCCCTGGGTAACGGCTTGTATGACGAAAAAGCTCACTACTTCCTGTTTCTGAAAAACGAAAAAAAAACATAGGTTGTTGTGATAAGTTTTCCGCAATCTCCGGTGGCGCAAATCCCTTGAAAATGCATATAGAACGCAGCTATTTGGGTCATCAGGCGACAAAACCGCATCACCCTTGCTTGCGGACTAATACCAAAAACGCTTCGCTGGCCGTCCGACTTTACCACGCCCGAAAATACTACAAACCACGGGGTTTTCGGTAAATACGAAAACTATTTAATTATCTATAACGATCACCGAGCAAGGGGGAGCCAAACCTAGCGTGACAACCACCCAGATCCGGCGATTTACTGACGCACTATTTGGAACCCTGGTCAGATTTGAACTCCGACCCGGAACCTTAATTAGAATATTTTCTCATAAAAATAATTTTTATTCTTCAAAAACATTATATCTACCATATATCCAACTTTGGTTAGTCTGCGATGATTACTTTTGCCGCGGCAGAGGTTTAAAGTCATGTGAAAAGTACCGTGTTCTGAGGCTATCTTGCCAAGACGCGGACTCCAGGCAACGTTATAACATGGAGCAATTAAAAAGTATCGTTTTTTTAGTCATCACTTCTCTCCAAACAGTTAAAACGGAAAGGATAATCTGCCCGGGCCCTTGGCTACGGACATGTGTGATGTTTTAGTCGTTTTGGTGCTGCAAACTTGCAGAAACAGCCCTTAAACCTTGGCAATGATGACGTAACGCAGTGACGTCATCAGTTCCCCTGGGAAAACGGCATGGGGTTGCTTTTTTGCTTCGTCGCTTTAAACTAAAATGAAAAATACGTCAGATTTTGACCTTGAATGATAGACCAGAGTTCGCACATTCCGAATCAAACGCGTCCGATATCAAACTCTTCACTATTTCGCCTTGAATGGCCCATTAAGTACGAAAACGCTACTAAAGTGTGTGAAAGACTGGATTCTTACGCGGGTAAAAACACAACCTAGGTGATATTGTCCAAGCTAGGAGCGAGCAATTATAACAAGCGCTACAGAAATGTGTGAAGTACTTATTAGGCTATCACTACACACCACCCAAAGAAAAGAAGATCGCGACAGTAAGGAGCCCTGAAACAAAATTCGGAAAACCAGGTTTTGCCTTAATTTGGCTTAAAACACTTAAATTTTGGTGTCAAATCTTCATTTAAGTTATTATAAATGGACAGACATCGCCGAAATCATACTTAAGTCAAATTCCGAGTCGACTCACATCAAACGACCCAGAAAGTGAATTCATGTAAGAACAGTTTTCCGCACAGGAACGCTCGAAGTTGCCTATACTAAGTGTCGAGGGGGGGGGGGGGTGTAAAAAAAAGGGGGAGGGGGGCGCCAAGGGCCTGGGCATGAATATACTAACTTTTTAACCGAAAAAAGCAGAACGATGTCGTTTTTTCAAGACAATCTTACAACTTTTGCCGAAATGAGGAAAATCCATCGAAATGACGCCATCGATGACGTCACTTTTGGCGCATGCGCCGTCCTTTTAAGGTCTCGGACCGGAGTTTTTTTTTACGATTTTGTGTCCGGTGGACACCCCCAGGCCGAAGGGCTACGATTCCGCCAAGAAAAGTAGGCCGAAAAATCTTATTATACCAGTGAACAGAGGTTTTCAGCCGGCTTCCGTTAGGTATTTGGGTATCGTCTGCTGGCTTTTCATTTTGGGTAGAAACCGTTGTGAAATGTAAATTTTGGACCCGAAAAATCCCGTTTTTTTACACTTTTTTCAGCGGAGCTGCTGAGAAAAAACGAATTTTCCCTGGGTAACGGCTTGTATGACGAAAAAGCTCACTACTTCCTGTTTCTGAAAAACGAAAAAAAAACATAGGTTGTTGTGATAAGTTTTCCGCAATCTCCGGTGGCGCAAATCCCTTGAAAATGCATATAGAACGCAGCTATTTGGGTCATCAGGCGACAAAACCGCATCACCCTTGCTTGCGGACTAATACCAAAAACGCTTCGCTGGCCGTCCGACTTTACCACGCCCGAAAATACTACAAACCACGGGGTTTTCGGTAAATACGAAAACTATTTAATTATCTATAACGATCACCGAGCAAGGGGGAGCCAAACCTAGCGTGACAACCACCCAGATCCGGCGATTTACTGACGCACTATTTGGAACCCTGGTCAGATTTGAACTCCGACCCGGAACCGCAAGTATGAAATTGCCAACATCATCCACTATGGAATCATAGTATTTTCTCATTAATTATGCAAATTAGGTCTTCATTTACATAATTAATATATGGCGATGTTCCTCTCATTCTTAATTACACATGTCACAAGGTATAATAGTCCTATCATGGAAGGTAGCTGAATTATAGAATTCCCTTATTAATTATGCAAATTAGATCCTAATTTGCATAATTGTCATTTAATTATGTCAAGCATCACTTAAGCTACCTACATACCAAATATCAAGACGATCCGTTGACCGGTTATTGAATTATCCTACTTTAAACATTTTCATACAAAGGCTCCTGCAGTTCCAGAGCAAGCCGCTAGGGGGCCCAAACTTACGTCACTTCTTCCTGAGCACAAGAGCTACCTACCATCTAAAATTAGCGACCCTAGCATGTCCAGATCACGAGATATCAAAACCGGAAGTTCCGCTGCAGTACCATAACAAGCCGCCAGGGGGCCCAAAATCTAATCATTTCGAGGTCTCATCAAGACCTACCCACCTACCAAGTATCACGATAATCCATCTAAGCCTTCTCGAGTTATGCTGTTGACACACACACAGACACACACACAGACACACACACGGCCACGAAAACATAACCTTCTTGGCGAAGGTAAAAATAAAAACAGGCCTGGGCATCCTATTATAGCCCCAAATGCTAGAATTGGTGCCATGAAGTCAACACAAAAGACTGGGTTAAAATTTGAATAATGAATTTTGAACTTTTAATCAAACCAGTGCATTGGTAGATGTAATAACTGTAACAACTAGGAGTAACAGGTCTTTCTTGAACTGTTGGAGTCAAAATATGAGCATTCTTGAGTTGATTCAGAACCAGAATTTTTTTTTTTTTTTTTTGCAAATCAGAAAAAAATGAAGAGGCGAATCCGAGAACCAACAAATTAAATTGGTGTGGCCTTAATACATGTAGGTGACTGATATATGATTTGATTGGAGAAATGATTTAGGAAAATGCTATGTTTAGATTTTGATAATTAATGTCAGTAATTTCCTTTACTTGCTCCAAGTTCCAGGTAATGCATGATTATGTGCAGTGTACTGTATCATGTATTTTTTTACTTGTTGAACTTGTAAAAGCACCGTTGGCCCCCCGTTTAGGGGTCATAGCGGGCAACCTATGCCCAATTTTTCTATAATGTAATGAGGCGGACACCAACATGCGGTGCATGGATCGATGGATGGATCCATGGGCGGGCGAACACTGCGTTACTGCTTCAAATCGCAAGAGGGAGTGAGTGTACATACCAGGTCCCGGATGTATCGTCATACCAGATGCCATAGCGGACATTTAGGCAGGTTTTACCTTTACACGATCCACAATATCAGCAGTTATAAGCGTATTAGGCATAGAGTCACAGGAAAACTGTATAGCTTAAAAGACTAAGGACATGGACAATCAATGACATCGTGCTTTCTTTGACTGTTGCATCGATTTTTCCGTGTAAGGCTTCTGCCCCCCTCCCCTCCGGAACGTGAAACAAAAGTATCTAGTATACCCTTTTCGTATGACCCAGTGCATGCTAGGCTAAGTTTCTTGCTTTAATGCCAGCAAATGCTTGTCAATTTTAAGTGTCTTCTCTCCAGTGCTTTTGTCGTGTCGTATTCAGTTTATTTTGTTCCGTTTCTTAGAAATTTTAGCTTAAGTATACGTATGGGGATCGAGGGGAGCACATATGCACGTTCTGTATACCGGTAAGGCCTGGAAAAAAATGTTCCCTGTTTCCCGACCGACCCTAGAAAAAACTGCAGACTCTAGCCTTTTTTTGTGTTCAATAGTCTGATAATTTTTCTGGGACACATGGGCAGTTTTTTTGTGTGCGAAGATTACGGCAACATTTACGAAAAAGACGACCCATACAACAACAACAACAACAGCAGCAGCATCTGATACATGCATCTGATGTTCTAAGTTCTTAAAATTGTCTTTTACTTTTGCTGATCACTGTTCGGTGCCGTCGTGCCGACGTCCCCTACGAATACTGTAGTGACTGTGTGACGGGCTGGTTATAAATGCCCAGAGGGGAGAAGTGCTATCCTGAAGGATGTTATCAAGTGTTCTCAGGGTAGCTCTGTCCCGTCTACTTGCTAGCGTAGGGAGCGAGTCAGCAGATAGCCCAATTATCCTGAGACAGCGTTTCTGTACTGACTCCAGGGAGTCCGAGAGATGTTTGGGCAGTCCACTCCATATTGTCATCTCCAAGCAGATGTAGCATGGTTTTCATTGATGCAGACTAACATATCTAAACAGCCATCTCCAACCAGACACACAGTGACATATACAACATGTGGCAATGATAGCAGGCCGAAATGACAGCTTTTTTCAAAAGTACTTGTTTCAATAAATGTATTTAGAGATGCTAATAGTTACCATTGTTGAACATAGAGAAAAAGAGATTAATTATAGATTATTTTAATTTTGAACACTGATATGCCATGGGTTTAGGTCTGGACCTGAACTAAAACCTGTAGACCTAAATCCAGACCTGAACCTGAATCTAGCCCTGCAAGCGCTCTAAGGGACATCCATTAAGTTTTTCGAGCTGATCGACCTTTTCAAGCTCCATGATCTACACCTGAGTACCTGAGTGATAAAATATACTATTGCAAAATTTATTTTCCACCATGCTCTGCTTATATAAACACAGCAATCAGCAAAGTCTTAAAAAAATAAAAAATAAAAATAAAATAAGATAATCCCTACCTACCGACCCTAATTTTTTCAGGACCGAAACAGGAAACACAACATTTAAAAAAATTTATTTTCCTAGGCCTGAACAAGTGGGAATTTTGACACAGGAAAAGACTCATCCATCTTCAATATTTTCAACGCCCCTGCAGTTCCAAAATAAGCTGCTATGGGGCCCAAACTCATGCATGTCTCTTCTTCGAGAGCACAAAAGCTATGTACATGTACCAAAATTTGTGACCCTAGCATATCCACATCAGCAGATTACAAAACCGGGAGATCCACTGCAGCACTATAATATCCCACCAGGAGGCCCAAAATCTAATCATTTCGTGGTCTCATCAAGACATTAACCCACCTACCTAATATCCAGACAATCAATCTAAGCGTTCTCAAGTTACTGTGTTTACACCCACGCACACACACACAAAGGCTACTGAAAACATAACCTTCTGCGATCATCTAAATTGGACTACGGGCTAGTCGAAGAAAAACTGGTAAATTCTCACGAGAATGCTCCGCTAGACAAACTTACAAACAGGTTTGGTCGCCATTTTGAATATGCATGACGGTGTTCTTAGGTGTTCACCTCAGATGACCTGCGCTCTGATTAGATGATTGACGGGATCAGTTGGGCATGACATAATTAATATGGCAGCCACCGTGTGTTTGCGCTTTTCAAAATAAACTGTGAACGTTTTTGGAGTACAGTACTTTAATAAGTTTTGTAGCAGCCTTTGTAACAATATCAACCAAATCGCACATACTTTCACAAGTTGAGCAAATTGAACTTGCATTTCATCAATCGCAAATTTGAAAAATCGCGAATTTTTCATTTGCCTGATGAAAACACAAACTTAATAAAGCCCCATGAATCTAAAGATGCCTCCAGTATTTGACATGAAAGCACCTTGACTTGCAACGATTATGTCTCAGCAATCTGCTGAAGGCGGCTGCCTTAAATGAAAGAAGAAGAAAAAGAAGGAGGGGACCCCAGAAAGTGCGAAATGGAACGAAATGGAACGAAATGGAACGAAATGGAACGAAATGGAACGAAATGTGTATGAAGGAAAGCCGTTTAAGCCGTTCGTACGTTGGAACGGCGACGTTTAAATAGTGTCCGCTCGACGTCCAAACGGCAACGTTAAGATTGATGGTATTCTTAGAACCGCAACGACGTTATAAGATCGATCAGGGTACGTTAAGAATAAACTGACCGCAACGTTATAAGAGCGATCAGGGTACGTTAAGAATAAAGTGGCCGCAACGTAACAGGTACGTTAACAGTGAGTTTTGAGTTGTGCAAAGTGTGCGGACGTGTTTCTTGTGTCTGTCTGTCCTAGCGATATGCCAACGGGGAGGAATCACCAGCCGCGTCCCTTACATGTAAACACAATGAAATGAAATGCATTGTTTGTAGATAGGAAAATATAAGGAACGGCGGAACGGAACTGTTTAAAATTTTAAATACAGAATGAGTGGTGAATAAATAATATGATGTGTTTTATTTCTTGAACCTATTCAATGCTATTAGATACAGCATAACTTATTTTTGCTGTGTGTGTGTGTGGCTAATTTCTTACTGAAAATGTGGGCACGGCGTGCAAAACCTGCGTTGGACGATATGCTATGCTAATCCGACGCGAATTGCACGAAAGCCCGCCATTTTCTCCTTCTTCCTTCCGTCCGTTCCCAAGCTGTACTGTGTACTAGTAAATTCCTCATGTTCGCACCTTCCTTCCACCAAACCGTGAAATACATGTCTAGCTCGTTCACACCTTCTCTTTGTTTCGTTGTGAACGAGGAAGCTGTCTTGTCTCCAGAGGGCCCAGCTTGAAAGTCTCTATCTGTTTTTGAATCGAGTAACACTCGTGACGCAGATTCAGTCATTAACATATCGTTAAAGGGCGGGTCCATTCTCCTACAGGGGTCCGGAGTTCATTGGTTGTATAAAAAGTCTTTGTTGGGGAGATATACACATGCTAAATACAACTCATACTATATATATATATATATATATATATATATATATATATATATATATATATATATATATATATATATATATATATATATATATATATACTAAAACGTCATGTAAACAGGAAAGTCGGAGTTTGATTAAACCCGTCTGTAGCGCGCCAGGTCAGACTAGAAAAGTCCCTGTAAACACGTAATCACTGCCAGCCGTCAGTAACAATGGCGGATCATTTGCATGCGGGGGGAAGAATGTAGCTCCGCCCCAACCAACACGGCCGCTTGTAACCGAGTGTAGGAGGTCTCATTTTTACTTCCTTGCTATAATACAAATACACAGTAATAACGCTTGCCTCATGAACTCTTGGTGAAGTCTGAAAATGAAATGTTACCGTCCAATTCTTGTTACCCTATAGTATTCAATAGGTTCAAGCAAGGAGGTCATAGCAAGGATAGATACGTATTTAACCTCCTTGTTCAAGAAATAAAACACGTCACATCATTTATTTACCACCCACTTCTACATTTGAAATATTTCGCTATCAATTTCATTTCATTGTGATTACGTGTAAGGCTTTGTTGATTTGACTATAGGGATGACAAAACTGATGCGAGCGTGCGAATAAAAAAAGGGTATGGTGAATTTTAGGCGTTCACCGTGTTTCTTTTCTTTAACGTTACCGCTAGGGCGGACGGACTACTCAACTCAAAACTCACTTTATTAACGTACCCTGATCGATCTTATAACACATTTCGTTCCATTTCGTTCCATTTCGTTCCATTTCGCACTTTCTGTACAGCGAGAAGGAGGTAATACTAATACATGTATAGGCATCACAAGTTTCAAGTATACACAATGAAATGAAATAGCTAGGGAAATATAAGGAATGGAACTGTTTAGTTTAATACAGAAGTGAGTGGTAAATGAATAATAATAATTAATATAACATGTTTAATTTCTTTAACCTATTCATCAATACTATTAACGTTAGATACAGTACAAGAATTGGATGGTAACATTTCATTTTCAGAATTCACCAAGAGTGCATGAGGCAAGCGTTATTTGATACGTTACAGCAAGGAGGTTACAAATGAGACCTCCTTGCAATTGGTTATGTACAGCATTTTCCACTTTTTGCTGTGTTGGTTGAGGCGGAGTTAAATTCTTCCCCCCGCATGCAAATGATCCGCCATTGTTAGCGACGGTTGGCAGCGAATACTTTTCTAGTCTGACTGTTGGTGATTGCTACCGACGGGTTGAATCAAACTCCTACTTTCCTGTTATATATAATACATGAAGTTTTGAGTCGTTATATAGTTGTAGTTGTACATAGCATGTGCATATCTCCGCAACAAAGATTTTTATACAACCAATCAACCAATACTATTGATGGTCTCCAGACCCCTGTCGGAGAATGGACCCATCCCTTAAACGATATGTTAATGAACCTTAGCGCTGCGTCACGAGTGTGACTTTTTCGCACTCAGTTCAAACGGACATGGACTTTCAACTGGGGCCCTCTGGAGACATGGCAGCTTCCTTGTTTAAATTACATCAAAACAAAGAGAAGGTGTGAACAAGCTAGACATGTATTTCATGGTTTGGTGGAAGGACGGTGCGAGGACGAGGAATTTGTACAGTGCAGCTTGGTGAATTCTGAAAATGAGACGTTACCGTCTAATTCTTTTTTCTAGTCCTTACTTTCATACTCAGTTCCATTTCCCTCTCATGCAGCAGTTTATTAGCATAGCATATCGTCCAACACAGATAAACATGGGTAAACCAAAAGTGGCGGATCTTTTACACGTGGTGCCCCTATTTTCAGGAAGCAATTAGCCACACAAACACAGCAAAGAAGTTGTACTGTACCTGATAGTATCGAATAGGTTCAAGAAATAAAACATGTCATATCATTTACTCAACTCAAAACTCACTTGATTCCTGACTACCCCGTCCGATCCTACAACGTTGCGGTCACTTTAATCTAACGTACCCCGATCGATCTTATAACATTGCACTTTATTCCTAACGTACCCCGATCGATCTTATAACATTGCACTTTATTCCTAATGTACCCCGATCGATTCTATAACGTTGCGGACACTTTATTCTTAACGTATCCCGATCGATCTTATAACGTTGCAGTTATAAGAATATGATCAATCTTAACGTTGCTGTTTGGACATCGAACAGACGCTACCGTTGCCGTTCGAACGCCCGAACGGCTTAACACCTTTCCTACATACATATTTCGTTCCATTTCGCGCTTTCTGTGGTCCCCAACTTTACCGCAATTTTTTTAGCCCACACTGCACTACCAGCATTTAGAAGCCTGACACATGTACGTATGCTGTTTGCGAAAGGTTATCCGCTTTGAAAGATTTCACTGGAAACTCCCCTGCAGTACCAGAACAAGCTGCTAGGGGGACCAAACCCACACCACTTATTCCTGACAGGACAAGCCATCTGTCACCAAGAAATCAAGACCATATAATAGCATGTCCAGGACAAAAGATACAAAAACCGGAAGTTTGGCTGTAGTACCAAGGTCAGCCACCAGGGGGCCCATATTTTACCATGACCTTTGTCTTTCTATGACCTACCAACATACCAAATATCATCACAATCTATAAATGCCTTCATATTAAGTTATGTTGACCACAAATATGCGGAAACACATGTGTGTAAAAAAAGGTGTAAAAGTTTAAGCAGTTCGAACGTTCAAATGGAAATTAATCTACATTCGAACGCCTTTGTAGAACGGACACGTGTTATGAGAACGGAAACGTTGGGAATAGAAAGAGTTGAAGATAAGGAAGCAAACTGTGTACACGTCTTTTTTGGTGTCTCCGTCTCTTCTCTCTAATCTCGCAAATTCACAGCAGGAAACTTCACCATCATCAGCCCTCACAACTTACACACAGACACACACAGACCAAAAAACAATATCTCCATTTTTCATGGAGATAAAAATGCCCTCAAGAACTGTACACCACAGTTACGGGTACTCACCGACACCCAGTTGCAGGGTGGCGGACAGGGAGTAGCGCCCCTGCCCATGAGGAGCTGGGTCTCTTAAATCAACAACAAATTTACAAAACCAAGCGACCCCTCCCACTTCATATTCCCCTTACACCCCCACCCACCCCGTGTCAAGAGTCTTCAACGAAAAAATTTCGACACGTAAACCGAAGAAGAAGAAATATAACACGTTAACGTTAACGTTATAAATTATGTTTCTGCCACCTTCAAAGTCGTCATCCCGGGGCCCTCCCAAAACATCCAAATCATATGATTATACATTGTAAAACAAGCTAAACTTGGCGATATAAAATGTTTTGGCCTATTAATGATCCTGTGATGTACCTGTTTCTTAACGTTTTTCTTTGACAGTAAACTTACCCCATGGACATGATGGACATCACGTCGTTTTAGTACCTGCAGAACGGTTTGTTCGAGCGCGCGCTAAATGTCTCGGTCAGCATTAGGCATATGGGACAATACCACACGAGACGGAGGGGAGATTACGTTTAGTCAATCATATTACCTGCAGCATGATACTGTAATGTTAAGACCAATTGTTGCTTGTTAAAAATTTTTGTAGTTTATAAATTATTGCTAACTATTAAAATGCCGAATATGTCCTTTTTTATTATTCTATCAAAACTTAGTAAGGTAGAACTCCCTCAGATGAAAATAGAAGACATACTGTCTCACACGGCAGTTCTTATGACGCGTCGTAAGACGCTAGCCAATGAAACACCGTCCTGGTGATGCAATGTACTTCCTTTCCCGCGAAAAACATTCTGATTTTTGCTGAATTTTTTTTCTAAACCAAACAATGTGTCCGTGAGGTAAGCGGTCTTAAAAATTTGGGATTCAGTCAATGTTTCCAATAAAAAGGAAATGAATGCATTTTTACAGGCAAGTTAGCCAAATTCATCAAACACAACGTTAGCATATAAAGAAGTAACTTTAATATGAAGTAACGTGTTAATGTTAACGTTAACGTTAGACATACAACATTTTTTGGTAATTCCCTGAAATCAAAGTACACTACTTCAAATTACAACATATATAGATCAGTGTAACGTTATATCTCTTTTATAAACTTTGATAAGGGTAGAGATTTATATAACGTTACAATGCACTAACGTTACCGTATTTAAATGGAAGCCAATAAGCAGCAAATAGTCAACATAACGAGTTTAGCCTCCTTCGCAGACTTGTGGGCGGTGTTAATTTTTTCGGCGAGCGACGCGAGTTTAATTAAAAATATGTCGCGGAGGGACGGTTTTGCAGCCAAGGGAGTTTGCCGGGGAGAGTCTCCCACAAGTCTGCGAAGGAGGCTATACTGTTAACCGAATACATGTAAATCTTACCTCCTCCCAGCATATAAATGTTAATGCATACAGAATTTGTAAGCTAATGATTGAAATGTTACTTCTGTCAACAAACAGAATATTTGGGCGAGGACATTTTATCATAGAATGTTATTGTTCTGGGCAAGCACACAGCTGGCGAACCGAGTGCACGAATGAGTCGCTAGGTTTCTCTGGAAGCCAATCTAAATCGTGCTGAGCACTGTTAGTCTCAACAGCAGGCTCTCTCACGGAAACCTCTGTGTTTTAATAAATATTACCGTTCCTTTTTTTTATTACGCACTGTATTTCTATATGATATGGAGGTGGCTTTTATTAAAAGATAGAATCTAACAGAATACACTAACATTTCAGAAAACGATGCGTAACTCGCAAAAGAATGGTAAAAACAAATAATTTCCTTAGTATGGGTTCTGCTGAAGAGGCTACAACCGCCGCCATCACAACATCCTCCACCACTGCGTTCAGCACGTACAATCGTGCAACTCGTCTACCTGGGCAAAAATTGTCTTCGCCCATGCGATTTTGCTCTCTGGATGTAGTGTGGAATATCAGTGTCAACAGAACGGGATTTGAAGCCGGCTAGGTGAGTTTATATGGTGTCGTGGCAGCAGCAAATGTGAGAACTGTTCTTTTGTCATACAGAAAACTGCGATCTTTAATTGTCAACAAAAGACTTTGTTTACGTTTTTGTCTGGGGAAAGCCGTGCTTCGTGCTGTCCAATTTTGGCTGGGATTTGAGTTACTGTGGATTTTAATCGATAGTGTGTTTGCCACAGGAGAGTCGTTTGCACGTTCTTTGCCTTCCATCTTGTGTGGCATTGTCTAAAAAAAGACTCGATGTCCGTGAAATGGTGACAGGTCTTGGCTGCCTGGCCGCCTTGCAGATTTTTTTGTTATTTGTATTTTTTTCATATTTAGAAGAAGAATACGCACGGACAGCAAACAGTTTTGACTGTTGTCAGCTTTCAAATAGTGGTACGTTTGATGTCCAGTACGATGGAAGATCATGGAATGTGTTTCTAACGTAGGTATCAGTCTGTTTACCATGCAATGGCAAGTAGCGTTAACCCACGGAAGAAACTTGGTGATATTTTTAGGTCCTGAGGACAGTACAAAAAAGGCTGGTATCCGTATAACGTGAACGGTTAGCGTTATATTACGTAGATAATGCGCGAATGGATTATGTTCTGTGTCACAACAGCATGACTGTTCATCTTCAGTCGTGTCTCTCTTTTAAAACCTTGTTTTGTGTGGAGGGAAATTTAAGCTTTGGTCGGTCAGTTCTTTGTTCCGTAAGTGGATTTCAATATGGCCGCTTCTCTGTGCCGACAGGTTCGGTCGGGGTGGCGCAGTTCTCTAGTAATAGCCTCTTCCATGGCCCCCATATGGACAAGACAATGTTTGCATGTGATTCTGGGTAACTTTTACTGAAGGCATAAACAGCATGCTGTTAAGACATAGAACTTACGAAGATGGGGTATTGATATAACGTTATATACGCAAATAAGAACCTAATTTGCATAACTAATGTTAATGAAAACTTAGAGATGAAAGGTTCATTCTTGTGACAGATGTATGGCAGGTAAAGGTGAACATTAGTGTCATTTAGAATACAAGCCACCAGGGGGCCCAAAATCTAATCATTTCGAGACCTACCCACCTACCAAATATCAAGATAGTCCATCTAAGCCTTCTCGAGTTATGCTGTTGACAGACACACGCACGCACACACAGACACACACACAGCCACAAAATATAACCTTGGCAAAGGTAATAAGTGAGGAAATGCAGCATAATGGCTTGGTCA
The DNA here is from genome assembly GCA_013266295.2 of Branchiostoma floridae x Branchiostoma japonicum. Taxonomy (NCBI): domain Eukaryota; kingdom Metazoa; phylum Chordata; class Leptocardii; order Amphioxiformes; family Branchiostomatidae; genus Branchiostoma; species Branchiostoma floridae x Branchiostoma japonicum. The sequence continues at coordinate 19,112,954 of CM023826.1, forward strand.
ACATTTTCAAGTCACTTCAAAACTAGTGGCATGTGTTAAATTCAGGTACTAACATTTATATGGGTTCATCAATGGATAGAAATAATGTAAACAAGAGTTCCACGACCTCATACCTTCGCCAAATGATGTTAACCCTTCTGGTGGACTAATTATACATTTTAATCATTGATTTTGCAAATAAGAGCCTCACCTGCATGAATCATATCAGTTGATCATAATCTCTAGGCAATGACAGTCTCATTGTGCATACCGGCCAAAAATTAGTTGCACGACACCAAATTTACTTGCACCAAGTTGCACACAGAGGGGTATTTCGACCCCTGAATATCTATTGATATTCCCCTCTACCTCAGTTCCAAAATCGCATCAGAATAGGGGAGTTCGCTGAAATATTAGATGACCTATGAAAGTCGCTACGATTAAAAAAAACAATGTGCATCAACTAGACCATACTAGCAGACAACGTACCAAACTATGTCCCCATGCACCAAGGGAAACGCGAGTTACAGCTGCGAACACACAACTGTTTAGGCTTCGTCGATTTTAACACTCCGTCCAGAGGTCATGACCTCCTTCACGGAGTAACAAGAAATCTGAAACTCCAAACCTCCAGGAAGTACAAATGTATGACGATCACAACAACTGCTGAAACTCCTGAAAGTAGTGTGGTATATTTCCACATACAGTGTCGTCAGCCTGCGCCCGGTAAATGATAACAATTGTTGTGCAACAAACAGGTCAGCGACCCCTTCGCATGCCTGCGTTCTATGAAAACCTAGTTTTTATCGGGGCCAGACACCCCTATGTTGAAAAATGGTAAAACCCGACGGATTTTGGCATACACTTTGACAACAGCCCCAACCAGAATTATCCAGAGGGTGTCCAAATATCTTATTTCGACACTCAAAATCACAGATTAAAAAAAAAGATCCTTATCATCTGGACCCCAATAGCTAAACATATACCGCGCCGAGAACCAAAGAAATCCGTCCAACCCACCGTGAGCTACAGCTGCGAACAAACACTAACAGAAACACCATCTATATTTTTTTGAAAAACTGTATGAAGATGGCTGTGAAAAGAGGGTCACTTCATACTGGCAGCCCGTGTCCAGAAATATATGACCTGTACCAAGCAGTCACACAACTGTCACATACATAAGAAATAAACAGTAAAAAAATTGGGTCTCTCAGTGTTTGTTTAGTAGAAAACCAACCTGACAAAAACAATGTCAACATCATTGTCATCTGCATTTCCCATGGGACCAAGTTCATAATATTGCGTAAGTGACGCACAATCACAATTTTACTGTGAAAAGAAAGCCGAAATATCATAAAATCCAATTCTTATTTCTGTTCACTTAAATTCATCACCAACTTCCGAACAGAGCAAAATTACAAAAGTGTGTTAAGTTGGGGCACACTCACGTAGCATATCTTCATAAAGGTACATCCACAAAGGTCTCAGAGCGTTTGCCGCTTGTGATGCGGAGCAAGTGTTAGGGGAAAAGAAGACACAAAGGGTTCAAACACGTCCGTACTTCTCAAAACAAGCCGGCCGCCTACTCAAATTTTAGCGCCGCCTACTTTCGTGTAAATTTTAAGAAAAAATATTGTAGTCTCCTTACATTTACTTACCACCAGCACCACCGACTCATTTCTTTTGATAAACTTCAGACATTGCGTATATTGTTGAGCATTAAAAGGTATTATTGTTAAATTGATATAAAAAATAATATTATGAGACACCGAATAATTTGCGATGAACGCTGGCTGTGTCGTACCGCCCGACAAAAATTTTAGCGTGCAGAAGCCAGAACGCCGGGCCGTGCATGATGACCCCACGCCGCTAACGCGACAAGAATTCCTGAGAAAGCATACGGCTGAAACGCCGATACATCGTGCGAATCCACAAATATTTTGATAAAAAAACATAATCACTGGGATCTGAAATGTTACAGGATTTTCTTTAGCGGTAAGTTTTGTTTCTTGTTTTGGTCAATAAAACAATAAAACTATGTGATTTCAAACCCACGCTGAAATCGGCACGACTAAACTTCCGGGTTGGTTGGGCGTCAAAATTACGCAAATTACTCCATAAATCCGCAAAGAAATATCTAGTTTCCCCAAGATTCTTTGAATTGTGCATTTCTTTACTAGAATATTGTTATGTATTAGTGGAAACAGCATTTTTGGCGCGTATTTTGAAGCAAAGAAAATTGTTTACACGCCCGACGCCACACTTTGTGAATTACCGCCCGCACTGCGCGGGGAAGCATCGACCAATCGGAGGCGCGTATCGCGGTCACGTTATGCAATATTTGCATATGACCTGTGACCTCGGCGGCATGCACGTCGGCCGGTGGTGCGTATTGTGTAAATTCAGCGCCGTATTTCAGGAAATAAATGCCGGGACACGAACGATTATTTTTGAAAATGTATTTTACAAGTTCATCTTTGAATAGCCAAGTAGAAATCAAACCGTTCCATGTCTGGTCCTTCGATACGATACAAATCCGCTCAAGAGATTCTCAGCGCGTCAGTTTGGTGTGAATTTTTAACTGCAAAATAACGATGTATACCATCAAATTATGGTGACGTTTTGCCGAAAATTCCGTGGCCGGCGATTTGGTATGACAAAAGAAAAACATTGGGACTTCATCAAAGAGTGCCGTGCGATCAAATATGGGGAATTCGCGGGGTGCGGCGCCGGGAAAACGCCTGAAAAGGGGGTGCGCACTTTATTCAGGTTTTTCTGTTGACTATCTCAGCTGGCATGAAGGGGCTTGCGATGAAGCCTAAATCGGGGGTGCGCACTTTATTTTTAAGTTATAAAATGGCCATATAAGTTGCCCAGAATGTACAAAAAAAAACTGTTTAGGGGTGTAAATTTTACAATCATGTCATGAATGAAAACAATACACCTGATTTCGTTCAAGTTACAAATTTTGCTGTAATACCTCAAAATTATTAGTACATCAATCAATGGTAAAAGTTGCACTGAAAATGCACCAAAAGCCATATTCAGAGGTCTAGATTTCAAAATTTCTCATGGGGGAGGCCCCCCAGACCCCCCTCGCTTCGAGCCACTTCGTGGCTCGCCTGCTACTTTTAGTCAGCAGCCTCCTACTCTAAATATTTCTGAGAAGGCTGTGAATGACTCGTTCTCGACTTTATTTAAAAGCAATTTGGAACGGAATCGCATCCGAACAGCTAGTCCTGCCCATTAGATACGACAGTTCTACGACAATCGTAAATTCGTAGAGTTGAACTTTTTCGTAGAGTTGAACTTACGACCATACGTTACATTACCCCCCTTTAACTGGCATTTGCCCTCAAATGTATTTTTGTACTTAATATGTATTGGATACTATCAATTACAATACAGGCTGCTGTTAACTTTGCCAACAAAGGAGCAGTTGATGGGAACATATGTGTACATGTGGATCTAGGAACTGGCATTGATGGTAACTTATTTCCTACAGATGGATCGCTGCTGTTCAGTTCTTCGATTTCGAAGCACAGTCATTACTTAAAATTTACAAAATAGCACGCTTCATACTTGCATGACAGCCAAGTAAAGCACATTCAACACGACTACTCCCAAGCATGGCAGGCAGTACAGGGTCTTCCCGGCCATCCTCTGTGAAAATTTAAGCGTCCCGGATGGTCAGGACGCCTGTCCAGGATGGCATCCTATCCGTGACGGGTACCCGTCGGGGATGGCCTATGTGGCCAATGAGCGCCTTATAAAAAATGGCCCGGACGGCCCAGATGGCTCAGACAGCTCGGGACTCGTCCAAATTGGCCACTTGGACGCCCAGGACGGCATCAGGAACGGGGTCTGGGATGGGCTCGGGGACAGGCACTTGAACAAGGTCCGGGACAGGCTCTGGGACGGGTTTGGACGCCTTAATGGACGGCACAGACGGGCGCTGGGACGGGTCTAAACGGGCTTTGGGACGGGTTTGGACGGGTTTTATGACGACGCAAATTGGCTCTGAACGACATCCCGTCACGGATGGCTTAGATAAAAAAACATGGAGATGCACATACCGGCCGGTAATTTGCGTGTGGTCCTGGTCACAGGCTGCCATAATAACCACAAGCTTAGAACCTAAATTTTAATCAAACGCAAATGGAACAATTTTCTTAATAATTTATTCTCCGCGATGATTGTGTTGTTGAACAGCGTTGCAAGGATGAAAGCTCATTCGACCTTTGCCCCAGAAATTGATCCACCAAGTGGCGACCGCAGGCAAACATGAACGGTGGGTACGTGCAAAATGTTTTAAAGTAATATATATCTATTGTCTTAAAGTCACACATTTTAAAGGAATAATCATTGTTATAATATTAAAACATTATATATGATGTACGTGTATTCCTTAATATTCTTGTGCCGCCATTAATTCTGCCATATCAAAACATTTCCGTTGCATGTGGGGAGGGCAGCACGCATTCCAATCACAAACACAGCAATGGCAGCGGCAGTATCTGACATACAGTTTGTAAGATTGAACCATAACTGTACATTTTCGCAGCATCATCATTCAAAATGTTTATTCAAGCATCAGGTCTTAAATGTATACATGTATCTACAATGTTGTAGACAAATAAAATAAAACAAAAAATGTGGTATCAGAACAACATCCTCAATTTCATTCATTCCGGTAACTTATGTGTGCGGAGGGTGGCACGCTTTGGCGAGATCGAGACAGCATATGCATGTTATTCTCTGTAAAATTGTAACACTGTGTTCTTTTCTAACATCTGACAACATAAAATGCTTGTCCCTCAATGGAAAAACTGAAAGATAGAACTGCTTTGAAGACATATTTGCGATCACTCGGTGATTTTTCTACTGCTGTTCCGGCAGCCTGACCCGCCACAAATAATCACAAATTCTTCCATAGGAATGGCCCTCCATTGGTAGCAGTTCCGTCGCTTGAGTAACAACCAAACTCTGTACGATGTTGTGGAAAGATGCTGCTGCTTGTCGGGCCCATCTTCCAAAAGTGCGCACAATCAAACAAATAGGCACAAAAATCCGGACATAACTTAGAGCACAGTGTTCTGTAAACCGGTAACGGTCATTTTGTAAGTCGCCACCTTTAAAAGTTGTGCATCGTGCATTTGACTAAAACCCCGCTGTGCGAGCCCGACATCTGCTGCCAATGATGGTATTAATTTAAATGGCGTCCAAAAGGCGTCCGTACCTATGCTGGACGGGTTGGGAGGGAGGCGTCCCCAGTTCTGGGACGGGCTTCTGGGTCGTGCGAGGCGTCAGTTCGTGGATGGCCTAAACTGTGTTGGGATGGGTTGACGGCTTGGGACGGCGTCCTGAGCATCCGGGACGCTTTGATTTTTACAGAGGATAACACAGCTAGGTGTGGCCGGAAACACAAGCAGGCTTGGTTACTTACATACTCCCTAGTAGTCAAGTATGAGCATTATTGCCTTCGTCAAGAAGGGTATGTTTTCATGGGCGTGCGTGTGTGCGTGAGTCTGTCAACAGTATAACTCGAGAAGGCTTAAATGGATTGTCTTCATATTTGGTAGGTGGGTAGGTCTTGATGAGGTCTAGAAGTGATAGGAATATGGGCCCCCTGGCGGCTCGTTATGGTACTGCAGCGGTACTTCCGGTTTTGAAATATGGTGATCTGGACGAGGTAGGGTTATGATTTTTGGATGGTAGATAGGTCTTGTGCTCGGGAAGAAGTGACATAAGTTTGGGCCCCCTAGCGGTTTGCTTTGGAACTGCAGGAGCATTTGTATGAAAATGTTCAAAGTAGGATAACTCAATAACCGGTCGACGGATCGTCCTGATATTTGGTGTATAGGTAGCTTAAGTGATGCTTGACATAATTAGATGACAATTATGCAAATTATGATCTAATTTGCATAATAAATGAAGCAATTCTATAATTCAGTTACCTTCCATGATACTCTACCTTCATTGTGACACATGGGCTACAGGCTGTCCCAGAGGGAGAAAGTCCCAGAGGGGATATTCATTAAGCAGTCCATGTAGCTGCAGGCGGTGTTGCCTTACATTTCCTGCACAGATGTTTTTTCCCTTGCCCAATGCACGATTGCAGACTGCATGGGCAGGGGTAGTTTTCACAATCCAACTTCCATATTTAGGGGGACTAATATATCACTTCTACCTTCTTAAGTTATATAACGATAACATCCTTTGACGAAGGCATGAGATCGTTGACCTCTAGTTCGTGATCTTTCTAGTAGAGGTGTCCCCTAGGCTAGCAATTCACGAAAATACACAGGCTTGAAACAACTTGGCCGTTACCCGTAGGCGTACGATCAAGGACAAACACAATATGTATTATACAACGTTCAGTGGTGTAAGTTAGCGGTACAGTATCTAGAGTTCGCAGCAATGATCCCTCTGTGAAAATTTAAGCATCCCGGACGGTCCGGACGCCCATCCAGGATGGCATCCTTACAGGGACGGGCACCCGTTCGGGATGGCCTATGTGGCCGATGAGCGCCTTTAAAAAAGTGGCCCGGATGGCCAGGGACGGTCAGGACGGCTCGGGACCCGTCCAAATTGGCCGCTTGGATGGTCCAGGACGGCGTCCGGGACGGCATCGGGGATGGTGTCAGGGATGGGCTATGGGACGGGTTCCGGGACGGGCTGTGGGACGCCTTTATGGACGACACGGACGGGCTCTGGGATGGGCTCTGGGATGGCCTGGACGGGCTCTGGGATGGGCTCTGGGATGGTCTGGACGGGCTCTGGGACGGGTTCGGACGCTTTTTCCAGCGGGTTTTACGACGACGCAGATGGGCTCTGGACGGCGTCCCGTCACGGATGGCTTAGATAAATAAACATGAAAACGCACATACCGACCGGTATTTTGCGTGTGGTCCTTGTCACAGGCCGCCATAATAAGCACAAGCTAGAACCTAAATTTTATTCAAACGTAAATCCAACGATTTTCTCCATAATATTCTCCGCGACATACAAAACTTTGGGTTCTTGAACAACGCAGCAAAGATGAAAGCTCATTCGACCTTTGCCCCAGATTCACCATGTGGCGACTGCAGGCAAACGTTGAACGGTGGGTACATGCAAAATGGTTTCAACTTATAATCTATTGTCTAATCACACATTTCAAAGGAATGATAATTCTTTATTAAAAAAATTATATACTGTACGTGTATTCCTTAATATTCTTGTGCGTCTATTAATTCTGTCATATCAAAACATTTCGTTGCGTGTGGGGAGGGCAGCACGCCAAACAAAACACTGCGGGTCGGCTTGGCGGCGGCGGTCTCAGAGTTTGTAAGATTGAACCTTAAACAGGTACATTTTTGCAGCATCATCATTCTTTATTAAAGCATCAGGTGATGTATACATGTATCTACAATGTTGTAGTGCGTCTTTTTATTTGGCGGTATCAGAACAACATCCTCAATTTCCTTCATTCCGCCGTAACTTACGTGACTGGGGAGGGTGGCACGCTTTGGCGACAGATCGAGTCGGCATTTTGTTCTTTGTAAAATTGTTAACACTGTCTTCTTTTCTAACATCTGACTGTCCTGACAACATAAAATGCTCGTTCACTTACCTGTCCCTCAACAGAAAAACTGCTTTGACGATATTGCGATCACTCGGTGATTTTTCTACTGCTGTTCCGGCGGCCTGACCCGCCACGAAAACCCGCAAATTCTTCCACAGGAACGGAGCTCCATTTGGTAGCGATTCCGTCGCTTGAGTAACAACCAAACTCTGTACGATGTTGTGGAAACATGTTGCGGCTTGTATAAGTGAGGTCTATCCTCCAAAAGTGCGCGCAATCAAACAAATAGGCACAAAAATCCGGACATAACTCAGAGAACAAGTTCTGTAAACTGGTAACGGTCATTTTGTAAATCGCCGCCTTCAAAATTTGCGCATGTGCATTTCACTAAAACCCCGCCGTGCGAGCCCGATGTCCGCTGCCAATGATGGTATTAATTAAAAAAGGCGTCCATAAAGGCATCCGTACCTACGCCGGACGGTTTGGGACCGTCCCCGGTTCTGGGACGTTCTTCTAGGCCATCCGAGGCGTCCGTGTATATGGACGGTCTAAATTGTGTTGGGACGGGCCGACGGCCTGGGATGGGTTCGGGATGGTCAGGGATGGCGTCCTGAGCGTCCGGGACGCTTTCATTTTTACAGAGGTCACGTCAGTCATGTCACATCAGAAGTCCAGTTCCTACTTGAGGTTCTATCCTATCTGCTATAGGTCGCAAGGTTCAGATCGTCAAATTAGCGTACAACAGAGTCCGTTCGTCAAACGGCCTATGAGTGTTACGGCTGGAAGTGTTCATCGGCAAGAAGAGGACCGGAGGGCTTATGACGGGGTCCTAAGCAGTCGAAGACACTCGTCGGTAGCTGTGATCAGGTCATGCATGGTGGCACATCAACGATCGGGGTCGCTTGGCAGCACTTCACGGCGGAAGGCTGGCTAAGCAGGCTGCATGGCACAGCAGCAGGTGTTGGTCAGCAATCGGGCGGGTAGTTTCGTCCCTGGGTGAGGCTAGAGGCATGGGCCAAGGGGCAACGCACCGCTGCCACGAAATGTTAGAAGAAAAAAAGAAGGCACAAAGGGGAACATATCCGTGCCGATAGATGACTCGTTCTCAACTGACTTTATTTAAAAGCGTTGGAACGGGATCGGCTGTTCGGACGACAAACAGCCAGTCTCGTCCGTTAGGTACAAAAGTTCTATGATGATCGTAATTTCGTAGAGTTGAACTTGCAACCTCTCAACTTCTCAATTACATATGTCACAACTCTGAATAATCCTGTCTTGCAGATTTATAGAATTTTCTCTTCAATTATGTAAATTAGATCCTGATTTGCATAGTTGTCATCTAATTATGTCAAGCATACCTTTTGCTACCTGTGCTACCTACATATAAAAAAATAGAGTTATGGGAACATTTGCCTTCGCCAAGTAAAGAAGTTTAGTATGAAAAGTGCAACTTTGACAGCCACACCATCTCAGGACTCACACACTGCCTTTTCCTTGATACAGTTCTACTTTGTTACACGTGACACCGTATTAATTACGAACTCACCCGCGGCGGGCCGAGAGGGTGCAAAAATAGCAATTAGCGAGTCATTACCACAAAAATGCTAAGGAACCTCACCCATTGGCCTCCCTATCCCTAGCTGCCCCGATTCACTTAATATCATGCACAACCATTCACAACTTCTCCAGTTTTGTTGAACAGTACATACATGTACATACATCTATTCATGTTTCCCCTTTCATCAGTTTCTACTACTTATTATTGTCTATGAAAAATGGAGATATTGTTTTTGGTCTGTCTGTCTGTCTGTGTGTGTCTGTGTTTTCACATATTTGTGGTCAAAATAACTTATGAAGACATTTATAGATTGTGATGATATTTGGTATGTTGGTAGGTCATATAGAAAGGCTAAGGTCAAGGTCAAATATGGGCCTCCTGGTGGCTGACCTTGGTACTGCAGCTGAACTTCTGGTTTTTGTATTTTTTGTCCTGGACATGCTATGGTCTTGATTTCTTGGTGACAGATAGCTTGTCCTGTCAGGAATAACTGGCGTGGGTTTGGTCCCCCAGCAGGTTGTTCTGGAACTGCAGGAGAGTTTCCAGTGAAATCTTTCAAACCAGATAAATCCAGAAAGGAACAACGTATTTTCCTAATTTTGGTATGTAGGTAGCTTAGACAGAGATGTACAAAATGAAATACAAATTATGCAAATGAAGACTTAATTTGCATAATTAAGGAGGAAATTCGGTAATTCCAGTGTTTTACATAATACTATATATATACGATTTTCATACATTTAATGTGTATAGAGTTCTGGGTCGGAGTTTAAATCTGACCAGGTGTCCAAATAGTGCGGCAGTAAATCGCTGGATCTGTGTGGTTGTCACGCTAAGTTTGGCTCCCCCTTGCTCGGTGATCGTTATAGATAATCAAATAGTTTTCGTATTTACCGAAAAACCCGTGGCTTGCAGTATTTTTGCGCGTGGTAAAGTCGGACGGCCAGCGAAGCGTTTTTGGTATCAGTCCGCGAGCACAGGTGATGCTGTTTTGTCGCCTGATGACCCAAATAGCTCCATTCTATATGCATTTTCAAGGGATTTGCGCCACCGGAGATTGCGGAAATCTTGTCACAACAACTTTTTTTTTCGTTTTTCAGAAACAGGAAGTAGTGAGTTTTTTCGTCATATAAGCTGTTACCCAGGGAAAATTCTTTTTTTCTCAGCAGCTCCACTGAATAAAGTAAAAAGCAAAAAGGCATTTTGCACGTAGCAAAAAAGGTATTTTTCGGGTCCAAAATTTACATTTCACAACATTTTCTTCCTGAAATGAACGGTCAGCAGATGATACCCAAAAACCATTGGAAGCCGACTGGAAACCTCAGAGTCTGTTCACTGGTATATAAGATTTTCCGGCCTACTTTTCTTGGCGGAATTATAGCCCTTCGGCCTGGGGGTGTACATGTCCGCTGGACACAAAAATCGTAAAAGAAACTCCAGTCCCAGACCGTAATCAGTCCCAGACCGTAACCTATGGCTGGTGGAAAATCAACAGATACCAATTATGCAAATGACCTAATTTGCATAATTAATGTAAAAATTATGATTCCTTAGTGGTAAATGATGGACATTTCAAACTTGTAACATGTGTACGTTACTTTGAAGGTTAACATCTCTATGCATATGTTATGTTATGTTGGAGGTCATTTGCATAATTAATGATGAAATGTTGAAATGAAACATTGCCAAAGGATTGGACTTTCACATATCAAATATATGTCAGTTGTGTTGAGGAAACCATATTTCAAGGAGGTATGAGGTCTCCGAATTCTAAGGAATACACTGAACATTATAAGCTATTTACATAGTTCTAGGGACAAACAAACCCAGTTCTTTTATATACATGTAGGTGAAGATGACCTTGTTTAATTGAAGTCTATCTAATTCTTTTAATTAGATGCTGATTACAACTTCATACTGACTACGTACGTACACCAGTGGACTTGCCCTACTCTTACTTGTACCTGTCAACACAACTTCATACATCTTCATATCATGTTAATCATTACGTAAAGTACATATTATAACCACCTTTAAAAAATTAGGAAAATTCATCTACACCGGGTCGAGTTAGAAAGTGTAGAAAAAAACGCCCACTACAGTTCCAAACAAGTTGCTAGGAGGCCCTAAGTTGCACTATTTGCTCCAAGCCCTAACTGCTTTCCACTACTCAAAAAAATGTTGACCTGACACTTGCAGAAAATTTTATCTCAAACTTCAATGCCATGCTGCAATACCTAAAATAGCATAGGAGGCCCATCATCGAACTTGACCTTTGTCTTTGCTGTTCCTCCCCATGCACTAGATATCATTAACAATCATCTGCATCACCTCGAGTTATGTTGTACACAGACAAAAACACAGAAAGACACAACCCACTGCAGCAAGGTAGGAACATCACAGGATAACCATTTTCATACATGACCTTTGTTTCCATAATCGCTATTCACTTAGGCCTAGGAAAAAAAATGTTGTGTTTCCGGTTACCCGACCGACCCTATGAAAAAACCCCCGACCCTAGCCTTTTTTGGACCGAAACAAAAATCCAGACTTGTTACTACCGATGATCACTACATACAAGGAGGCCTGCCAGGAAAATGAACATCCAGCATTAAAATAAAAGAGATTTACCTTAGTTTCCGCCTCTCTCATTTTGCAACAATATTTTTCCATATTTTCTATACCGATAGTCATGTAGGAATCAAAAAGGAGAAGTTTACAGGCTGCGTATTGGTTCAAATCGGACCGAAAAATTTCACTCGAGCGGCACCACATGCCCAAACTGGCCATGGGACGCACGTAAATTTTCACTCGAGATGAGAAATTAGCGCCCAACAAAACGGACTGTTAGGTTCCCATTGCTATATTACTCTTGTTTACTTGTGGTCAACTTTCTTTCTTCGATTGAATCGCGTAAAATACCAAGGAAAATACAAAGAAACTTCAGCGATCGGCACGATCGTGGCGACATTTTGAATCTTGGCCGATCCTCGCGGAACCTCGCGAGACCTCGCGAGAGTTTGCAGTTCGACCAATAACCGCTAGAGGGCGGATATGCAATCCTGCAATGTGATTGGTTGGAAACTTTAATGTCCTAATTTATTCGGTTCTCTTTGTAAATGATATCAGGTTTTGATAGCAATAGGATCTAGTGGACTAGAGGAGAAGTTTAAATATGTATTTTGTTTAATATATTTTCTTTAATAAAGTGTTCAGTTCTGTTTAGATCTCAATTGTTTAGATCTTTGTAGTGGTCTTAGTAATTCAAATACTAGATTTGCAAAATTATTCTGTACTGATGCTACACCGTAAATCATAGGCTACTAGTATATGTAATTACTACTGTACAGAATCAGGTACAGGTCCGGACCTGGACCTGATCCTCTGGACCTGGACCTGGACCTGAATGAGCCGGACCGGTACCCACCCCTAGTTACTATATACAAACAAAGAATTTTACGATCTGTTTAGTACTGCCCAATTTTCTGTGTAGTACAAACAGATCATACGTTCATTGTCCCGGCTTTGACTAAAAAAAAAAAAAAAAAAAAAAGGGAATCCCTACCTACCGACCCTAATTTTTTCTGGACTGTAATAGGAAACACAACATTTATTTTGTTAGGCCTTACCAAATATCCATTCACAGCTTCTCAAGATATGCTATACACATACATGTACATGATGTGTACAATCAACAACTGCATAAAAAGCCCCCTTCAAAATGCCAGGTGGACCATTTTTGACCTTGACCTTCATTTTTACATGTACAACAGCTACTCACATAGCAAATATCAAAAAGATCCATTGACAACTTCTGGAGTTGACCTACATACAGACCCACACCACAGTCACTCCACCAAGCCCAAATCCGACGAAGGAAATCATATCCATCTACCGATTTCGTGAGTTATCCTCCCTCAAATAGTTTTAGACAAACACCCCTGCAGTTTCGTAACAAGCTGCTCATGTCACTTCTTCCTGAACACAAGAGCTACCTACCATCTGTTCGTGACCTTAGCATGTCCAGATTACAAGATCTCAAAACCGGATGTTGCTGCAATACCATAACAAGCTGCTAGGTAACCCAAAATCTAATCATTTTGAGGTCTCATCAAGACCTACCCACCTACTCTCCCAAATAAACATACCCTCCGGAATAAAAGTACCCCCCAGAAAAATATTCAAAATCTAATAAACATACCCCCCGGAATAAACGTACCCCCCGGAAAACGACCAAATTGACAACAACGTTCATTTTAAAATGCATTCTTACAGGTCATTGAGGTGTATGTCACTTGCAGTCTAATCTATATCTGGACCCTAATCCCATGTCATATGTACATTTATGCAAAATTGTATATTGGCAAACATTTTTCATGCAATTTGAAAAATACCATGCAAAATTACTAGTAATATTATTATAATAGTCAGTAGTAAACACAAAAGCTATTATTGGCCGCTAATGTTTTCGTCTCGGCCGATCACTGCCAGGCGTTTTGGATGAATTTTTGCGTTTACAGGCGATTCAAACACTCAGGTTCACTACGGATGAAACTTCTCAATGAACATTTCACAATGGAAAATGGGTCATGGTTACCGCAAAATGTGTAGCTTTACCTGGGTTCGGAAGCCCTTATTTTGAAAAATTAATAAACGTACCGTCCAAAATAAGAACGTACCGGGTGGATTTTCGGGGCCAAAAAAAATAAATGTACCGGTACGTTTATTTGGGAGATGAGAGTACCAAGTTGACAATCCATCCATAGCTTTTTGAGTTATCATGCTAAACTACATAAACACATAGTACATACATACATACACACGTACATACACACATACAAATGCTACCAAAAACATAACCTTCTGGCGAAGACCTACAAATGTACATGTAGTGAAATTCAGACTGACTGTATTTGTTTCCCCTACAGATGACATCAGCAGCAGACTGGTAGTTTTTGGACATTGTCTGGATCTGACCAATGTGCTGATGTAACATGGTGAAGAAGACGTTCCAGGCTTACTTACCAGACTGCCATCGAACGTACAGCTGTATCCACTGTCGTGCACACCTGGCCAATCATGATGAGTTGATTTCAAAGGTAACAACACTTCTGAATTTCTGCCAGTTGCAATGGGATAACTGCACACATAGACGTTGAAAGTTTCTATTTCCCCGGTGTCCAAACCCTTAGCTAGACTTCAAGCATCTAAGGAGAAGACTTAAAACTGACATATACACAATAACACAAGCTCCATAACCTCATACCTTTGCCAGATGATGTTAACTTTTATGACTGACAAATTATTCAATGTTTCTCATTGATTATAAAAGTAAGATTCTCATTTGCATGAACTATATCTGAATCAGTTGATCATAATTTATTCTCCACCATGTGACAGTCTTATCTTAATTAAGGAAGCTATTCTAGCATTTCCTCATAAATTATGCAAACGAGGTCCTGATTTGTTTAATGGTGTTCACCTTCACTAAGCTTCCAAATGTGATAAGTACAAAATTCCATTCAGTTATATCAATTATCAGGATAAGATTATAGCATTTTCTCCTTAATGCAAATTAGGTCTTCATTTACATAATCAATATCTGCCAATGTTTCTCTCGTTCTCAATTACATATGCCACTAGTGTAAGTAATCCTATCTTAAAGGAACGCACCACAAAATTTTTAATTCGTTATTTTCCAGTAGTCTACACATTAAAAAGTTGATTATATTCCAATTTTTACATTAGTCCGCCAAATAATTACCCTGTGCACACGTTTAAACTTCGCGCTCTCCTAGCTCGCCCGCCGCGATGGCAATGATTAATGCTTTGCTCTGACGTCACCGTTCCAAACCCGCTTATTTGAATATTGGCAGTGCCACTGGGAGATCACTGACTGTGATATGCAAATAAGCGGGTTCGGAACGGTGACGTCAGAGCAAAGCATTAATCATTGCCATCGCGGCGGGTGAGCTAGGAGAGCGCGAAGTTCAAACGTGTGCACAGGGTAATTTTTTGGCGGACTAACGTAAAAAGTGAAATATAATCAACTTTTTAATGTGTAGACTACTGGAAAATAATGAATTTAGAATTTTGTGGTGCGTTCTTTTAAGTCAACAAGTTCTTGAGTAGTCCTCCCTCAAAGGCCCTGCAGTTCCAGAACAAGCTGCTAGGGGGCCTACCTCACTGATTCCCGAGAACAAGAGCTGTCTATCATTTAAAATTTGACACTATCATGTCCAGATAACGAAATATCAAAACCGGAAGTTTCTGCTACAGTACCATTATAACAGTGTCATTAGTCTTGTAAATTGTCTGAAGAATCCGCCACTGTAGTTTCAAACTTCAAACAAGATCGGCCGCCAATTTGTTATGCAAATACTACCACGTGTTCTTAGCTTTGATTGGTTCACCTCACGTAATCTGTGCTCTGATTGGTTCATTGAAAGGCATCAGCAGTTCATGATGCCGGTGTTTTACATTCATTTGGCAGGTTGTTGGCTAAGCTGGCCAAAATAAATTGTGTTTTGGAATGTTTAAAGAGAACTAACGTTTGTAGCAACCTTTGTATTAATGTAGATAGAAATGAATAGAAATCTTTTGAACCGTGAATACCCTCACCTGGGGAAATGATGACAGAAATCCAGCTGGTTGAACAAGCCCTTGAACATGTTTCTACTTGTCATTGCTGTGCATACTCGGCAAATTGATTGAAGTTGATGAATCACGAATTTAAAAACACCGCTTTATTTGTCCATAACCATGAACTTAAGGTCAGACTCAGATACAGTATTTGATATTAAAACACCTCGACTTGGAAACCATTATGTCTGTCATGTTGTGAGTCGATCCACTTCAGGGAAACCACCTGTCCAAGGTGACAGCTTTTCTTCGGTCCCATGTTGGGTGGCTGCCTTAGGCTCAATTTATACACAGCTTTTCCCGACGTTGCCAATATCTGCCGCTGTCGGGACGGCAATGTCGGGGCGGCTCTACACACATCGTCAGGAAGTGTGGCAGAACACCGGTGGCGCTTGGATACGTTACCCAACTCACTTAACCTTTCCTTAAGTTCAGCGTTCCTGACCGTCTATAACTTGCTGTATGAGTTTTACTTCCCCTAAATCTTTGTGAGCAATTTAGGACATATATTGAAGAGGCACAAATAGCGAAAGACAGCATCTACAGTAGCCAGTACATGTATTTCTACCGGCAGCCGTAACTTGATTGATCGCGGCCCATAGGCCGCTACATGGACTGACGTAAACTCATGGACACTACCACAGAATATTGCCATACCCCAGACCATGCCGTAGACAGAAAAAGCAGAATGTACCGTTTAGTAACATTGTACATCCGAAAATAGGATCTGAACAGAGCGCCAAACAAGAAATATGGCGAGTCTTCCGGCCGAAATACTGAAATTTGCATATGAACCCTGACCTAGATTTTTGGCCAACGTTGCAAGCCCGACGGGTCGGCTTTATACGCGTGCTAAAGCCGTCAGGACTCCCGCTGAGCCGTCGGGCGACTACTCCGGAGCCGTCGTGAGATTTTCTCCCGGTGTCGGGGAAAAGACCATAAAATTCCTCTCTAGACGCTGAAAAAAGTTCCCGCCGCTGTCGGCAGTCCCGACATCTTCAGTCCCGCTGTCGTGAAAATCTGTGTATAAATTGGGCCTTAGGCAGATTTGACTGTAGTAGTAATATCCTGTGCAAAAGTTTGGCAATAGGACAGTTTGAGAAATGGTATGCAACAGACATGATTTTAATGCAGTGTTGACCAACAATCCATCATTAGTATGTGTGAAGTCCATGACAGAACAGCTGTGATTTGTACTTTGTTGTCTTTCCCAAGAAGAGGGTACATTCCTGACCTTTTTTTATTCCCTATGCAACAGTCATTTCAGGGAAGTCAGGGGCGTGCATATCTCTTCAACTCAGTGTGAGTATAACTGTTACATGTTTACTGGCTTGCAACATAGAATATACAAAATAATACAGATGAAAATGCTTTTTTCTCTTTCTGCTGAAACCAATTTGCACTTGATTGTCAGTGACTTGGCATGGCCAATAACATGTCTGTTGGATTGTTTAGCTAGTGGACAAGGAATTTTGCAGACATTATGTTAAGCCATGCAGTATCCATGGATAAGAAAAGTCTCTCCATTTCACCAAGGACATTACGATGTCCTTGATTTCATTTAATGCAAAATGATAAATCATATGGGATTGTCAAGAGACTCTTTGGAAGTACTAAATTTCTGGCATCGCAGGGCTGAGATGCATAAACCTGAGTTTGTTCCCCCCTCATCCAGCTGGTTCCTGACTGGAGTCTTTTGGTTATTTAGAAAGAACTCTTTTTTTTTTATTCATAAACCTGTTGAAATCTTTCACAGATGTTTGATTGTTGGCCAACTGTTTCTTTGCTCCAGTGTAAATGTGGGCTGTGGGCCAGCTGAGGAGCGGGTACTACTTACTGGACTGCATGCAGTGGCAGATATTTATTGTGAATGCTGCAAAACTACTCTGGGATGGAAATATGTAAGTCTGCACTCCATATATATTAAACAGCCTGTTTTCAGAAATATATGACCTGCAATGGTCAGTCACACAACTGTCATATACATGTACATAAGGCCACACCAATTTAATTTGTTGCTTCTTGGATTTTTTCAGAACAAAATTGGAGCGACAGGGCTGAAGGTATAGGGCTTAAATACAATGTAACATACAGAAAAACAGGATTACACTGTATTCAAGTTGTCAGCATTTCATTGCAAAGTATTATGCATTGAATCTTATTTATGTTTAATATGTAACATTAATGTTACATGTAATTGCAAGAAAAGTCCTTGACAAGTGTCTTGGCTGGTGCGAAAAGTGGGACAGTTCTTCCATTTTTTGCAGTTGTGAAGGAGGTGCAGTTTGACAAATATAGTAAAAAATAAACAACATGATTGTCATTGAGCTTACAGTAATTTATGTGTTCATTACATGTATATAATGCAAACAAACAGTGTATTCAGAAATATTGTATTTTGAATGAAAAAAAACTCGAATGAAAAATGAAACAAAACTTTTTGATATCACAAAAATTTTGATTGCTTTCTATCTTTAGTTTGCTAAAAAGTAATAAAAGTAATAAAAGTAATAAAAGTATTATTTTACCCGTTTTTAGCCCGTCCCTTTGTATTAATTCTGACTCCAGGTGCACTGCGATGACCTTCTAGGTGTCATGCAGGCTCTTTTGTTATGGTGTCAGATATAGGAAGTATCCAGTCCATTTTTGTGGGCAAATTCTGCCTTTTTAGCAGTTTTGGAACTTAAAAACCCGCACAAGAGGAAAAATAAAGCAACACAGCTTATTTCCATGGGTATTTTCACTATAATGGACCAGCCATTTTTCTGCGGCGTTGCCGAAATTTTGAAGGAGGCTTTCTGTGGCAGCCATGTGGTCATGGCGGTAAGGGGATTTTCCACACTTCGTTCGTAGATATATCAGCTCATACAGTTATTTTCTGAGCCGTGGTCTGCGATTCACGAAGTAATCAGGCCGTTAGCGTTGTTAACTTGATTTTAAACGCCAATGAGGCATCAGATATTCCACCAATGCTATCATTCCTTTGTAGCGCCGTGCTGCAAGTTATAGTGTCGTGTTGACTAAAGTATCGCCCTTTCACCGTCTCACAGACAATGCCAACAGCAAAATTGCCGCTAGTCAGCCCCAAAACCAGCGAATTTTCACGAATTGTATCAAAATGGTCTAGAATAATAGGGAACAAAAAACCCCTAAATTCGGAAAGCAGTATAACGATGCTGCAAATAATAGCAGTATACCTGTGCTGAGCCATTGTTCCATCATCTGGGGAGGTTTGCGACTTTTCTATTCTGGATTTTTTTTTTCAACATGCAAAAAAATTGGAGCAGTGATTCCGAGAAGCAACAAAATAAATTGTTGTGGCCTCAGAAATAAAGCTTTACAAAACACTAAAAATTTGGGCCTCCAAGTGTTTGTAGAATCCAACCTGACAAAAACGTCAACTCCACTGTTGTCTGCAAATATGTTACCCTTTGGTTTGCTGAATCAAGACTGATCCAAAATTTTAAAATAGATTTTGCACCCTTAACTCTGTACATAGTTCTTAAACAAAACAAAACAAAAAAATTAGCAATTAGTAGTGAGATCCAGGAAAAGAGCTTTTCACAGCACATATAGTACAAACCCTGTCAGCTTTCTTTCAAAATACAGCTTACAACCAAAGCCACATGACTGCCTTGGCTTCTTAAGTGTAAACTGGTACATGTTCGTAACTGTTGTCAACACTTAATGTAAATCATTTTAACTTCAAAAGAAATGGCACACGTGATCGTAAAGGGACAATACACACTTGCCCACTCTTCAAACTCTGTTACAACTGTAAAACGGACTCCGAGGTTTGTGTCCTGTTTTGGACTCGTTTTCAGTAAGTAGTGGGACCCTCATCTGGACCTCTTGCTAAATTTTTACTTTAAATGCCTAAGAACTGACTAATGTGTAGCCTCAGCATGGAGCCATTCACTCATGTAGTTTTTTTCTTGTCTATCCCAGGAGCACGCCTTTGAAAGTAGCCAAAAGTACAAGGAAGGGAAATTCATCATTGAGCTGGCTCACATGATCAAAGACAATGGCTGGAGTTGAGAAACCTGGAAGACCACATGGCAAGCTTTTAAATGCTGGAATGAAGTGGACTGTAGATTTTTTCAAACCTAATCTTCCAGCTTGTACATATGCTGTAGGATATTTTATGGCATTTAGGTACGTGTTCTATGTTTGGTAAGAGCATGAAGGGAATTGTTCTTGATTTAAAATCTCTCCTGGCAGACTTCTGCTCAGTACCAATGCACAGTTGGTAAACTAGCATATAGCAAGGAGAAAGGTCCTGACGTATGGGCCAATATTTATGATTTAATGATATATACTTACCATGTAATGCAACAAATTTATGTTCAATCAGCTTATATACATCAATCGTACTAACTGTTCTCTATTGTACAAAATGTAAATGTAGTTGAATTTGTATGAGGACCAGATAACTTCTTTCTGCTCCACATTGTTGTGTTGAACCAGAATTGAGCAGGTTCCGTCAGAATAAACAAACTGGTCAGCTGTATTCAGTGGCAGGGAAGTATATACATGTAATAACTGCTACCGGTGTACTGTCAGGTAAAATGTGGGGTAATGCTAGAAATTGTATTGTCTAGTACTAGTACTGTATATCTCTACTGCATAATTAACCATAATGTTAGGCTGGTAAAAACAATACCTAACATACTATACCATTAGACTCTAAAGTAGCCTTGCAGAGAGGC
Organism: Branchiostoma floridae x Branchiostoma japonicum; assembly: GCA_013266295.2. Lineage (NCBI taxonomy): Eukaryota > Metazoa > Chordata > Leptocardii > Amphioxiformes > Branchiostomatidae > Branchiostoma > Branchiostoma floridae x Branchiostoma japonicum. The sequence goes on from CM023826.1 coordinate 19,133,409, forward strand.
CAGTGTTGCGTAGATGTTGTACAGGGACCACAGCAACTTCTGTGGTGGGCCACTACAAGAATCTGTTGGCTTACAACAGGCCACTACCACCATGTCTTGCATGGAAGTGGCTAAAGGGGCATTATGTAACATTTTGCACCAAAAATTTAAATATTTAATGGAAAAAATCTTTGTGTGGTTGTAATTTACTTCCACTTTTCAACATATTTGTGCAATTATCTCACATTTCTGACATTTATGGTTGGCTGAAACGAGGTGCACTCAGTTTGTGGTGCCACCACAAACTACCAGAATGTAAACAAACATGGGTGACAGCACACAGCTACACACTAGTAAGGCGTCATATTTTGACACCTCCACTTGCTTTTATTTTGAGTAGAGTTGATTCAACTTTCAAATTTTGTAAAATGACCAGAAAATTTACTTGTATCATCCTAATGTTACATAATGCAGCTTTAACTCACTGCTGAGTTATGATGCAACTCATGATGCAAAATTATGGACACTTTCAATGCCACAACACTTGATTCAAAGCAGTTGAGAGAGTCCAGAACCTAACAAGTTTCCTTTTATGTTCCCCCATATTTGGTTAATATACCACAATTCTAAAAAAAAAGCACATTTTCCCTGCCTTACATTTCTATGTACATTTTGTACATTGCTACATACATGCATAACAGGCTGTTTGCTGTTTCATTGGAACAAGAGTTTTTCTAGTAGTGTCATTTTTTGCCAATTTGCAGCTGTGTAGCCATCTCTTTTTTTCCTTTTATTTTTGTTTAGATTGTATATCATGTTGTTTATATAGCTTGCTGTGCATGCTTGTCAACTTCCATGCCGGTCCTGATTTTTTATGTACATGTATATTGAATATTGTAGATGAGGGACTGAATACCAGAAGTCAACATGGTTAAAGAGAATGTCAATTGAATCCCAGGCTAGGGGTAATGACACATGGTAATGAGTAGCTCTTTGTACAAATTCCTACAGCTGTGTCATTTGGCTGTTCACTCCCTATTTTTGCTTTCTGAGCAGGTAACTCAGGTAAACAATACTCTGTACTCATTTGGTGCAAACTAGAATAAATGATACACGCACGCACCACCGCACAGACACACACACACCACCCGTCAAACATACACACACCACCGCGCAAACATACACACACCACCGCGCAAACATACACACACCACCGCACGCACACACACCACCCCGCAAACACACACACACCACCGCACAAACACACACACACCACCGCGCAAACACACACACCACCGCGCAAACACACACACACCACCGCACAGACACACACACACCACCGCACAAACATACACACACCACCGCACAAACATACACACACCACCGCAAACACACACACACCACCCCGCAAACACACACACACCACCGCACAAACACACACACACCACCGCACAGACACACACACACCACCGTGCAAACACACACCACTGCGCAAACATACACACAAACACACACAAACGGCCCTAACTGAAGCTAGGTACTCATTTTCACCTCGAGTCGAGTGAGGAAATAGGTGTAAAGTGCTTTTCGCAAGGGCACAACAGAGGGGCCTGCCAGGGATTCAAACCCAGAACCTTCAGATTCTGAGTCAACAACCCTAACCACAAGACCACCTTGCCACCTGCTTTTCTAGCAGTCTTTGCATTGATTCTACAATCAACAGTCATGACTACAATTTGTCTGGTTCCATGATTTGTACATTTGGTTTAACTTTAATGACAAAAAGTCAGAACTTGAGTGCCTGTTGTTGCTTACATTTTGGGGTTTAGAATGACTTCTAGTACTGGAAATGAATCCCAAAGTTCAGTTGCCAGATGGTATAAAACTGCAGGATACAGGTTGCATCTGGTACATACCTGATTCTCCGTCCAAAATAACATGTCAGACTCTCTGATATTTTCTTCTGTACCAGTATTGATATTCTTGAATGCATTAGATTTCACTGGTGTTGTCGCAGTACAGTCAAAGCAGAAATGCTTTTGGTATAGTTTGAGGAGTTACTGTGTTTCAAGCTTATAAGTTGTACGCCATATCATTTGCCTTGCCTGTGTTTGAAACAGCTGTCACCAAGAGGAAAGAATTGCTATGTTGCAGAAAGTGTGTGATGTCCCATATTATTCACTAGACAATCAAAATTATTTCAAGTATCATATGTATATGGTTTCATAGGGTTTACACTGATAACTGAATTGGTGAAAATTTGTTTCCAAAATAAGTTACAGAAGCCATGTGCAGCCATGATGTCATGGTACAATGTATGTACATGTAGTGGACTATTCCAGCAGTGCTGGTACAACCAGGTTACCTTTGTGACAGTATCAACTTAGCAACCTTGTGTTGACACAAGACAAGTGTCTGTGGCATGCCAAACTGTCTACACAAATGAAAATAGTTGCTTCATAAATATTTGAGGACTGTTCATGTTCACCCAGAATCCAACACTTCTCAAAAAGGATTACAGTTTTTGTAATGTAGTTTTGTGTTGCAATGTGTAATGCAATGTGTACATGTATAAAGCATCAGATTGTATGTACATGTACCAGTAAGTAGGTTTTGGTTATAGTGTAAATAAATTTGTCCTCTAAAGGATGTGGGTAAAAATATGAAGCATGGACATTTCTTGGGTCTCCTTCTTGTCTTTGTGCAGTTGACAATAATGTATTTCAACATACACTGTACATGTACCCAACAGTCAGAGTGTTATTTTTTTCACAGACTTAGCAGGGAACCCAGAAACTTGTTATTGACTAATTTCCTTCTATTAGCATGACAGCAATTTTGTATACTGGTAGTTAAAATAAGGCTCATACATGTAGTTCCCATTAATGCTGCATAGTGGACTCGGTCGTTCATTTGGTGGTCATAGGAACCGACCATGAATTATGACACCATATACACTGAAGGAAAGCGGGGCATTAACGTTATTATCATATACATTGTAGCATATCCAAACTTTTGTTGTTTTTTTCCATTTCCGCTTGCTCCAACTGTCCATTCAAATGAGTCTGTGCGCCCTCGTTACCTCTTCCGGTCCTCCCTCTAGTGCCGCCGGTTGTTCCCAGGCGACCACACACCTAGTATCGAGTCCAAATCTTCTGCTTGGTGATTAAATTTCACATCCATTACGACTTGCTCTCTCCGCAAATATGACGAGCAAACTTTAAAAATTTGTCCTTTGACAGATTTTGTTGTCGAACCGGAATCCTGTTCGACATGACGTCATTGGAACAGAACGAGGTCACTGGCTGTCATTTATCGTTCGACACTGATTGGTCAATATCGTTAGTCACCTCCGGGTCCGTATATCGGATATTAATGACCTGGGTTATGGAGGAAATGTTAACACACGAAGTCAGAGTTCACACCCGCAGTCAGAGTTCACACCCGCAGTCAGAGTTCACACCCGCAGTCAGAGTTCACACCTGCAGTCAGAGTTCACACCTGCAGAGTTAACACACGCAGTCAGAGTTCACACCTGCAGAGTTCACACACGCAGTCAGAGTTCACACCTGCAGAGTTCACACACGCAGTCAGAGTTCACACCTGCAGAGTTAACACACGCAGTCAGAGTTAACACCTACGTGAAGGCTATTAATGCAGCCCTGCGACAGATTTTTCTAGAATGATGTGCTGCAGAACCTGCGGAACTGTGCATCCTGTCGGCGGTGGACAGAAAGATGGAAGGTGTGTATAGACAGGGACTATATTGCATTTTTCATGGCATGTATACTTGGTTAAGTTCCAATTGCCTTTCTTCAGCTTCTTCTATCTGCAGATAACCTTCTGATACTACAAATTGTTCACTGCGGATGTGTTTAACGAAGACGTAAACGATTACACATATAATAAGTAGCTGCATTTGTATCACACCCTTCATTACAACTTGATAGACCCTACTTACACAGAAAATTTGAAGTCAATCGAGCAGATCGCGAGAAAATGACTTGTCAATGTTGACATTGTGATGATTTCAACATTCCCAGGGATTTGATCAGCTAATGTATATCTTACCAAAGCACTTGTAACCATGCACATGTTTGTTCTGGGTAACGTTACCATTGATCACATCTCTACGGTTTTGACCTGTTTGGATGTGTGGATTATTACTAATTTCCTATACCTTTCTGTGTTTTTCCGAGATGTTTCACTGTCTTATGTTCAGTTTTGGGTTGAGATTTTCGTTTAATTAGTGCCCTGTTTCTTAGGTTGTATTACAACACCAGAATACACAATATAGGAGGCTGAAATCTACCGGAATACACCCTGCTTTGATGATGTAAATAGCCACGGATAAGCTAGCATCCCCGAGGCCAAGTGGCATAGCCCAGCCTTGGGGGTCAGAGGTCGAATTAGCACATGCTCTCCATTGTACTACGGTTATATCTACGTGTACGTCTTGGGTGATGAATCCGAGTAAGGTCCTACCGTACTATTCAGGGACACTAACAATGAGATAACACCCCAAGTTGCTGTATTTTGGCGTAAGATATACTTAAACGTGGCCCAGGGAACAAGAAATCACTACCGTTAGCGTACTACGTGGGTCGCCTCTAGCCTGGTTATCAAACCTATTATAGCTCCCGAGTCCTACATCCTCTTCGCCAATTTGCAAAGAGAATGTCGGACTTGGGAGCTATTATAATAATAGGTTTGGTAACCAGGCTGGGTCGCCTTGGCCGATTCATTATTGATTTCTTGCTTCATTGGGCCACGTATAGGTTACAATGTATCTTATGGTCAAAATACAGCAACCAAGCATACAAAATACAGCAACCAAGCATACAAAATACAGCAACCAAGCATAAGTATCAAAGAACTTTTTATTTCGGTAAATTTCACTTCTCTGTTGTGATCGCGCTAAACAAACGTAGTACACAAACAAACATGGCGACCGGCTGGGTCGCCTCCGCCGATAATTTGATAGTGATTTCTTGTTCCCTGGGCCACGTATAAATATATCTTATGCCAAAATACAGCAACTTGGGGTGTTATCTCATTAAAGCAGGGTGTATTCCGGTAGATTTCAGCCTCCTATGTGTATTCCGGTGTTTTCCGGTAAATAGGCAGACCTGTTGTAATAAGGCGGTCTGCCTATTTACCGGAAAACACATAAAGGAGGCTGAAATCCGGAATACACCCTGCTTTGATAACACCCCTAGTTGCTGTATTTTGGCATATCCAGTCCGCGGAGCTCCCTTACAGATTCCCCCGAAGCTGCTCCTGATCCTGAGGTGGCCATCACATCCCCAGCCAGCACTGGCCACGACGCCGTCAGCCAACAGTTCCGACCGGACGCCTGCAGCGTCAGTCCGTCCACCTGTTGTGCAACCTGTGCCGGCGAACGATGTTCCCGTCTTGCCACCTGCGCCGACGAGCGACACCAGCACAACTCCATAACCGCAGCGACGAAGTTATCGTTGCCGCAGACAACTGAACACCTGAACAATTACATTACTATACCGGACTCTATTTCCATTAGCAATAGCGATAGCAAGACAGACCATATCCACCCCAATGTGTGCCAGGTCAATATTTCACAGCATGTGGGGCTGACTGGACAAGGCCCTCCTTCGGATAGGCCCCTGGGGGTTTCGGAAATGCTCGAGGTAGACCCCTCGCCCCCTCCTCTGGTGCCCTCCACTTACGACTCCACACCCAAAAGCTGGAGCCCAGTGACACGCCTGATGTTGTCCCTAGTGCGGGCCTTCAACCGCCCATCCAAACTAGAAATTGTCTATATTTAGTGTTTATGATTTGTTATTACCTTCGCCAAGAAGGTTATGTTTTCAGTAGCGTTTGTCTGTCCGTCTGTCTGTCTGTCTGTGGACACCATAACTCAAGAAGCTATGGATGGATTGTCATGAAACTTGGTAGGTGGGTAGGTCTTGATGAGAGCTAGAAATGATTAGATTCTGGGCCCCCTGGCGGCTTTCGTTGGTACTGCAGCTGAACTTCCTGTTTTGATATTTCATGATCTGGACATGCTAGGGTCACAAATTTTGCATGTTAGATAGCTCTTGGGCTAGGGAAGAAGTGACATGAGTTTGGGCCCCCTAGCGGCTTGTCCTGGAACTGCAGGATCATTTGTTGAAAAATCTTCTAAGGAGGATAACTCAAGAACCAGTCGACAGATTGTCTTGATTTTTGGTATGTAGGTAGGGGAAGTGATGCATGACTAAATAACAATTATGGGGGCACACCCCAGTTTATTTTTGGACTCGATTCGATTCTGCACACCCTCAAGTCTAGCGACCGTATCTTTCAGGAAATAATTCTGAAGAAAAAACACTGTGTATGGAAATGAAGGATATCTATCTAGCTACAAGAACAACAAAACACCTTCTTTAACCTTTCAAATTTTGATAAATTTTAGGGGGGAAAAGGATTTTTCTATGAAAAATCATGCGAAAAATTGGCCAATTTCACTTGGAATTAAACCCATCACCCATAATTTAACAGCTACCCAAACGACTGATATTGTCCGAAAGAGAAAACCCTTGTGTATAAGCAGGAAAAGTATAAAGGAAATCCTAACACTGAGATTTTTGCAATACCTCGTCGCGCAAGGCATAGCAAGAGCACCCACAGAACGCATGAAACGTAAATCTGGGTCAAATCGCCGCGCCACATTCAAGGCGGAGGGATACCCGGAAGTAAGCCTCGGATCCGAAAGCAAATTTCACCCAAAACACACCACTTCTTATACTTTTCAGCCATCTTAGTACTAGTTAATGCCATTTCGCAGCAGATTATAAGAAATGTGAACTCAAACCTGAACCCTCGAAACCCTTTCATCACTTTTTTACCGCGCACTAACACGGAGTGTGTGCACCGTTATGCAAATCAGGATCCAATTTGCATAATTAATGAGGAAATTCTATACAGGGGTCGAAATAGATTTTGGGGCCAACTTGCACTGGTGCAGATGAAGAAAAAAAATACTTGCACCAGCAGAAAAATAGTTGCACCCACCAAAAATAAAACGAACACAACCAAAAGTACATGACGTAGTAACTTTAAGAAAAACTTCATGGATTCTGGTTTGTTCCCTTTCCAGTTCTTTATTGGGTATTTCTACAGGTACTACTGGTAGTAACAGCGGATAAAGCAAACTTGCACCGCGGTGCATACCGGCAAAAAATTAGTTGCACGACACCAAATTTACTTGCACCAAGTTGCACACAGAGGGGTATTTCGACCCCTGCTATAAATCTGCTTCGTTCAATAATAGGGCTATGAAACAGTTGTGACATGTAATTGAGAACGAGGGGATCATTAGCAGATATTGATTATGTAAATGAGCACCTAATTTGCATAATTAGTGGGAATTTTCTATAACATCATAGTGGTTTTAACTGCTGGGAAATTAATACATGCCGCATTGGGAAGTTAAGTGAAGGTGAACATCATATAACATAATTTATTCAAGTCATGACCTTATTTGCATAATTTATGAGATGTTAGATTAGTGTTCTTTCTTTAGATAAGACTGCCGTTGGGTGGAGAATATGATCAACTGATATGATTCAGGCAAAAGAGGCTCTTATTTGCGAAATCAATGACTAAAAATGTATAATTCGTCCACCAGAAGGGTTAACATCATTTGGCGAAGGTATGAGGTCGTGGAACTCTTGTTGTATATGTATTTTGGAGAAGCAAATTCTTTTCCTTCGTTCGAGGCTCTGAGTACGTGTAATTGGTGTTGTTCCTCCAGCCACCCCACCCCCCCTTTATTGTCCTTTGTCACGTCAAACATTAGGAACGGGAAACCTCTGCTGCCTCCCAACTTATCTATGCTACGACATGTGGAGAAATGCCTACCAGTCGGTTCTATGTGAGCCCGGGGGGTCTCTGCCGGTTTGCTTATTATTACCACGGGGGAGTACAGACGACTAGCACTCTCCCCGTCAGGGCCACCAATCGTTCAAGTAAGTCTTCAATGAACACAGGGTAAGTTTCCCGTCTCCTTGTTGTGTACCGCAGCATCACGCTGCCGATCTCTTACTTTGGGGTGCCTTCACTCGCCATTTCCTCAATAGGATCTCCGTACAACAGTACTACGATTGGAAAAGTTTCTCCTTCTCTGTTTTATTATGATTATTACTTAGTTTGTATATGATTCAAGGACACTTTTAGCCCCTTCTTGATGATGACAGGTTGATTCGGGGTCCACAAAGGCTGGAATCGTAGCTGCTTAAGGGCAAATTCCCAGGGAGTTAGGTACTGGGGTTGCCTCGTTCTTCTCCTCGTTGGGTCATGTTGTCCCTTCCGAACGTGTAGCTCTCCCAGTCCCCTCCTCGTCCTGCAGTCACGGAACCGCTACAGAACTAAACGGGTTTGCCGAGAAAAAACGCTCTTAACTGGCTCGACCGGAATTGAAATGGTCTGTGCTATGAAGAATATTACGGCATGTTCTGGTTTTTAAAACTGGTCGTCGATGAATCTAGAATCTGGTAAATTTTGGTTAATGACTGGCAAGCCTGGTAATGGAATTCTGATGATTAATTGTTTTCTTTAATGATGTTTATTTTCCTTATAAATGTATGCTCGCCTGGTGATGACTAAACATTACCCCGAGGAGCGTTGTACTTTCTACTTCTTGTATAATGCATCCTGATGATTGCTTTGTTATGCTGTGTTTCAATTATGTTTAATGATGATTGTGGAAATACCCTTGATGATTTTTTTTCTGATGCTCTATTTTGACTACGTGTTATGATAAGGAGGATGGTGTTATGTGTTATGTGTTTACCCTTGATGCTGTACAGTGCTGTTATTTGTGTTAGATTTTATCCGTTCCGGTATAAGTCTTTAATTATTATCATGTATTATGACTGTATTGTTATTGCTGTTTCATTGCGAGCAATCACTGTTTTGCTATGCTCTATGTTGGGTGAATATTTTTTTTCTCTGTTAAGATTGACTAAGCATATTTGACGTTACTTAGTTTGCCTCATTGCGCCTTTTTTGGGGGGATTGTTCAAGTTTTGTTAAGTTAACTGATGAGTTAAGCTAGGAGTGTTAAGTCCTGTTATGATTTCTTTAGTTAGCTATAGTTAGTTAGTTAAGTTTCTTAGTTAGTTAGTTAAGTTAAATGATGCGGGAGCATCATTACGTGTGGCGGGGGATGGTGTAATAGGCCAATCATTGCATTGGACGGTCTGGTGTCATGTGGTGAGAACACGTGGCCCAGACGCGTCATTGGCCAAAGCCTGACCACGCCTCCGCCATGCAGATGTTGCTCCGCCCTCCCGCATGCAATATAAAATAGCGGTTGTGCCCCGAGTTAGGGGAGTAGGAGTAGTTCGAGTAGTTCCTGATTAGTTTTCTAAGTTCCTGTCCGTGTTCCACGTTCTGCTCAGGTATTTGTGTTTGGTTCCACTTCAGAATCTGTAAATCGTATCTCTAGTCTACGATATTGTGTTCCTTTATATGTCTGTTATCTAGTAAGCAATTAAGTCACATCAAATATATCTCGAACCTGGCTTTGGCGTTTCTTAGAGTGAGAGTCAAGTCAAGTAACTAAGTAACCATATCAAACAAATACATGCTTTTAATCAAGAACTAGAGTTCCACCATCTCATACCTTCGCCAAATGAGGTTACCCTTTATGACTGACGAATTATAGATTTCCCCTAATTATGCAAATAAGATCCTCATTTGCATGAATTACATCAGTTGATCATATTCTCCTCCCAATGAGTGTTATCTTAACAAAGGTAATTCTAGCATTTCCTCATAAATTATGCAAATGAGGTGCTAATTTGAATAAGATATGTTGAATGATGTTCACTTCCAGTCAATTTCGAAATGTGCAAGTATGAAATTGCCAACATCAACCACTATGGAATTATAGTATTTTCTCATTAATTATGCAAATCAGGTCTTCATTTACATAATTAATATATGGCAATGTTCCTCTCATTCTTAATTACACATGTCACAAGGCATAATAGTCCTATCATGGAAGGTAGCTGAATTATAGAATTTCCTTATCAATTATGATAATTGTCATCTAATTATGTCAAGCATCACTTAAGCTACCTACATACCAAATATCAAGACGATCCGTCGATCGGTTATTGAGTTATCCTACTTAAAACATTTTCATACAAATGCTGATGCAGTTCCAGTGCAAGCCGCTAGGGGGCCCAAACTTCTTCCCGAGCACAAGAGCTACCTACCATCCAAAAATCATCACCCCAGCATGTCCAGATCACGAGATATCAAAACCGGAAGTTCCGCTGCAGTACCATAACAAGCCGCCAGCGGGCCTAAAATCTAATCGTTTCGAGGTCTCATCAAGACCTACCCACCTACCAAATATCAAGATAGTCCATCTAAGCCTTCTCAAGTTATGCTGTTAACAGACACACACTCAGACACACGGCCACGAAAACATATTAACCTTCTTGGCGAAGGTAAAAATAGACTTTGAAATTTAGTCCCAATTTGGTCGGCCATATTGCTTTACACATTGACAAGTCTGTTTACTTTAATATCCCTCCACAGGAAACAATACCCCAATTTCCCCAAAGTAGTGGAGGTCATTAATACTTGTATCTCTACAACAATTCGTGGAAGGTCAACTTAATACATATTTTTGATAAAGAATTATGTGCTGTAAAAGTAAGTTAAACTTATTTGTTGTGAACATTGACTTGACTACATTGAATAGCTTTGCTTATAAAGGCTAATCAAAATTGCTATAAGGAAGCAAATATTTTCAAAAAGTGAAGTAGTAAACATTTCACACGACAACGGCGATTCCACAAAGAATTGTACTGGATACATGAACTCCGAACACTCCACCCAGAAGGACTCAACTTAGAATCTCTGGAAATAACTAGGGTATGAAGGGTCAAGAAGTACAGTACTCATCGTAACCAGCGCTAACCTCAGTAATCTTATTTTTATTCGCATTTGCTGGTTACTAGTATCCTATGGATCCGACCACTTACAAACCCACCTAGCAAGTTCGAAAGTACCCGGTATCTGTTTTTTATGTATAATCATCATTCTCTGTATCTTAGCTACCTTACAGCAGAATTCCTGTTCATTTATCTGCTCTAGTCTGCTTGCACGGACCACTCGACCACTCTGTTAAATGCATACCATTGTAAACGCCTACCATGAGGTCATAACTGTAATGTGCCTCATCCTCCAATGTACAAACAGGACCTTGATGACATGTGTAATTGTTCTAGAACAATAGATGAGGTCATACCGTAGGTAGACTAAGGTCAAATTAGGCCAGGGCAACCTAACCTACATGTACATGTAGTGTATATCACTCAGTGCATAGTGAACTAGACCTTCAGATCAGGGTAATCCAGCCTAAACCTGGGCAAAATGATATCCTTAACGCTGATTGGTCAATATATCAAACTCGAGTTAGAGCGCCCTGCACTAGAGAGGCACAGAAAAGGTATAAAAGGAGGAGTGGTCCAATCCCTGTCATTCTTGAGAAAGATGATTAAAGTCGAAACCGGTAGAATTCCGTCTCAGCGCTGTCATTTTCCCCAAACTACAAATAAATGCATATCACTACCAAAAATGCCAATCTTGTTTTTCTTCAGAGAAGAATAATTTTCTTCCACTGAGAAAATTATTCTTCACACAAGAAAAAAATCTTGTCCATGAGACAAGAATTTCAAGAAACTGCATTTTAGCATATTTTTCTTGTGGTAAGATTTCTTTTCTTATGTAATTTTCTTGCCTCATTCAAGAATATTTTTCTTGGAGCAAGCTTTACTTTCTCACAGTTATTAAACTTTCTTCTCAAGATATTTTTTCTTCAGGCAAGATTTTTTTCTGTAGATCAGAAAGGTTCTTCTAGCAAGAAAACCCCTTCTGTCCTCAAGAATAGATTTCTTCTACCCAGAATACGTATCTTGTGTTAAGATTAAGATTCTTGCCATAGGGAAACCTAGAATCAGTTTCTTGAAAGGTTCCAAATTTGGCAAAAACCCTTCTGTTCTCAAGAATAAATTTCTTCTACCCAGAATACATAATCTTGTACTAAGATTAAGTTTCTTCTAGCAGGAAAGCCTAGAAGCAGTTTCTTGAAGGTTCTTGTAGCAGGTAAACCCTTCTGTCTTCAAGAAGAGATTTCTTGTACCAAGAAAACGTATCTTGCACTAAGATTCAGGATCTTGCATGGGAATTTCTTTCTCTTCTTAAGACTGACATTCTTACTCCAAGAACATTTTACTTGCATCAAGAAATAGTTTCTATTTCAAAATTCTTACATAGTCTTCTTACATCAAGAAAATGTTTCTTGCACTAAGATTCATGTTCTTGAACAAGAATGCCTAGTGTGAGAAATATAAAACAGAAAATAATATAATTAGCAAATTCTTGTTAGGATTAACAATTATTTTGACAAACCAAATGACAGTATAGTAACGTTTATTACCACATTCGTTACGTATAGGATATATCTACATGTGTAATAAGACCATTAAAAACATTCTTTGAATGGAAACAGTTCAGTATACAGTAAACTTACAAACTATTATACAATCATTAATTAACTACACGAGTCATATCATATGATTATAGAAAACATATATCACATTTAGATATCAGGAAACCCTGCAGTTTTGGCATTTATTATAGCATTGGCACGGTCACAATCTTTGGACACCTGAAAAGAAAGGAAAGACCTTTGTTAGGATGCACTGAAGGCAAAAAAGTCAAAAGAAGATGTGTATGTTAATTGATTACTTTAAAAGTAAACAATTAAAAATTATAATGCAGCAGTACACTGTACTATACAATTTACCTGAGATATGATTTTGTAATCAAAATCAGTGGTATTGTAACAAAATTTGGCTTTGAAAACAGTGGACCACCATGTATACATTGCAGAATGGTGGGGAGGGGGGCACACTTACCTTCTTTTATATCTGTCTGGTTCCATGCTTTTTCTGTTGCAAAGTTGGTTTGTTCTGCAAGCTGACCAGGATCACCATTGCCTCGGATGTACATTAGGTCCTTTTCACCTTGATTTTGACTTGGAGTCTGACATAAGTCATTACTGACACAAAGAGAAGTGACCAGCACTGCCACATCTGACTTCTGTTCAAAACTCCCTAGTAACTGCATTCTGGGATTTGAATCAACCAATCAGGGATTCAGAAAAGGTCACATGACAAATCAGTATTAAGCCTAGAAAGTTAAGAAAAAAGTTCTTACATCATCTTAATATAAGAATAATCTTTCTTAAACTTGCTGGACAAAGAAAACAAGAACATTTAAGAATTTAAAGTAAAGTATATACATCTTAAGCCTAATTAAATTCTTGTCTTTTCTTAAATGTTGCTAAGAATGGTCTTTCTTAAACTTTCTAGGAATGAAAATCAAGAATGTTTAAGAATATAATACTAGCTATTTCTTAAGCCTAATCAAAGATTTTATATCTTAACTTTCTTGTTTTTTCTTATCACTAATATCAGTGTTTGTCAAGAAAGATAAGAACTTAATTCTTGTATTTTCTTAAATGTTCCTAAGAAAAACAAGAATGGCCTTTCTTAAACTTTCTAGGGCAGAAAATCAAGAATGTTTAAGAATATAATACTAGCCATTTCTTAAGCCTAGTCAAAGATTTTATATCTTAACTTTCTTGTTTTTTCTTATCAGTGTTTGTCAAGAAAGATAAGAACTAAATTCTTGTATTTTCTTAAATGTTGCTAAGAAAAAACAAGAATGGTCTTTCTTAAGCTTTCTAGTCAAGAAAAACAAGAAACTTTAAGAAAGAAATACTAAGCAGTGCTTTATTCTAATCATAGATTTAGATATCTTAAATTTCTTGCTTTTCTAATCAGTGTTTGCCAAGAAAGACAAGAACTAAATTCTTGTATTTTCTTAGACATTGCTAAGAAAAACAAGAATGGCCTTTCTAGGTAACATTAACAAGAAAGTGTTTGCCATATACGTATATCGTATACGCGAGAAAAAAAAAACTTAAATCTGACCACTTTGATGTCAGGTAAGAAAGAAATCTTACATGAAGATTGTATAAGAAAGTCTGAGGAAATGTTAAGATTAAAAGAATTCTAATCTTGTAACTAAGAATGTTCCCTAGAAATATTGTCTTTACTGAAGAAATTTTAAGATTAAAAGAATTCTAATCTAGTAAGTTAGAATCTTCTCTAGAAATATTTCTTTAGTGAAGAAAAATCAAGATTTAAAGAAGCCTATACAAGAAAAATAATCTTCACTCAAGAAAAATGAGAAAATTGTTCTTGGTGCAAGAAAGTAGGTATAAACATTCTTTTTTTTTCTTCTTTTTTTTCTTATTATTCTCCCTCAAAGAAAAATTTTCTTCCCACAAGAAAATAAGAAAAACAAGAAAAAGCATTTTTGGTAGTGTAGTGACATACATGTACATACATGTATGGTTCGTATCACCTTCAAGAGAGTAATAATTATTTAACAATCAAGACCATCCACCCAGGCATTCCAATGTTATTGTGTTCACAAACACACACACACAGACACACTCCCCAAAACATTCTTGGCGAAGGTAATGACAGAGTTGAATCATTTGACCAAATGGTACAATGTAGTTTGTCTAAGTACAATGTACATTTACATACAACGGTACCTTCAAAAAGGGAATCCAAGATAGCAGCACTACATAAATTAAACACTGGTCAGTTCAAATATGGAAAGACAGAAGCAATTTGGAATCTTCAGAAATATCAAATTTCTGCCTACATGTGTGGTACCATCTGAAAGCTCTCTTCATCATAAAAGTAGTCATGTAAAAATTATTAGTAAGTGATGTTCATAGGGTTGGATATGATTGATTGAAAATCATGTAGACCATATGGTCTGTGGTGAGTACATGTCTGGCTGGCATTTAGACCATTTCGGCTTTACGAAGGACTAGGTGTCAATTGTTCCAGGGCCACAGTGGCCTGGCCTCATTCCCGACTGGGCTTCACACCTCTAATCACCTAGTCCATTGAACCCAATCCAGACCACTGTCCTGCAAATTTGCTGGAAAAGGTGTAAAAAATGTAAATTGACCAAGGTTCCAAGGCCAGGTGGGCTAACCATGTATTAGTTAAAGGATGGGCGGAACGAGTTTATGCGGATTTAAATTGGTACAGCCCCGC
The DNA here is from genome assembly GCA_013266295.2 of Branchiostoma floridae x Branchiostoma japonicum. Taxonomy (NCBI): domain Eukaryota; kingdom Metazoa; phylum Chordata; class Leptocardii; order Amphioxiformes; family Branchiostomatidae; genus Branchiostoma; species Branchiostoma floridae x Branchiostoma japonicum. Next base: position 19,148,576 of record CM023826.1, read on the forward strand.
CGTCCCAAGGATTTTGTTGGCATCCCGAGGGCTGTTAGCTGGTGTGAAATACAGTCTGATTGAGCAATTATTATTCAAAATGGGACTGTGATCCTACTCATTTGCATTGGAGTGAGTCTATGCTATGCCACTAGCCCAGTCTGGGGTGATAATGGGTTACCTGGCCCAAACAATAGACCACTAGGTTAGGCAACTTTCAAAATGGAATATCTTCATAACGTTACACATTATGACCAAATCAAAGACATCATAATGTACGGGAAATCATGCTCTTTCCAATGACATGTAAAAGTTAACTGTATCTTCAGTAGAAAAAAAGTTGTAAAATTCAACCAGGATTTCCAAGATGGCCGCCTTGAAATCTGGAAACTGATTCAGAACTTCCCAATTTAAACTGACCAGTGTACAATACATCAAGGGTACATCAAGTTGGATCAATTTTTTTTTAAAAACAATGTTCATTTTTTATGCAGTAAAATACAACAAGACTCAGTGTTTCATGCTCCATGAATTAATTAATTTAACTCAATTTTAAAGACTGTATTTGCCTCTTAAGTCTTTCTGTTGCCATATGGCCTCCTTAAGTCAATACTGACCATGGTAGAATCCTAATTTACAAACAAGATATCAGCCCTGCACTACGCAGCTTTGGCTATGGCTGAACAGACCTACATTGTATACAAGAATGACAGTCTTTGCCACATAGGGCACATCTGTTTAATAGCTGCCTCAGGTCTGTTACAGATCGTTCTTTTCCCCGGATCCGCTTCTCTTCTGCGCAGTGCATCAGTCTAGCTTCTCCAGATTTTAGCTGCCTGGACAGTGTGAACTTCCAGTTGGGTCAGTCATTGGCAAAGTCCTCCTAGTGCTCTGTGCATGTGTCAATGTTGCTATGGAAGTATATTAAATATTTATAGCAATGGTTGCCAAAGACACACAAGAGCCATTTTCAAGGGTCAGAAAAGGGTCTCCTGCCCTCCCCAAGTTTGACATCGTTTGGACAAGTATTACGAAAGTTATTCTGCTTTATTTTCAAATTGGGGCATATTTGCTCAACTTGCATTAAGAGCCATAGAACCATGATGTCCCACCTGGACCATAGTACAACATACATGTGCTTAAAAATGATCAGGACAAACAAGCTTTTGTTCTAATGTACTGGTCTAATTCACAGTGTACAGGGTGGGCTACGTTTCTCATTTTTTTGGCCTCTTCTGAGAATCTCCTGGACTAAATATATTTCACTCCCATACCTGAGGAATGGAGTGAAATATAACTAGAGTACCAGAACCTCATACCTTTGCCAAATCATGTTAGCCTTTATGTGACTGACATATGACAAATGTTTCTCATTGATTTGCAAATAAAGTCTCATTTGCATAAATTATATGAGTTGATCATATTTTCCAACCAAAATAATAGAAGTTATCCGATAACAGTCTTATGGAACAAAGAGGGCTATTCTACCATTTCCTCATCAATTGCTCATCAAGTATTTTCTCATTCATTATGCAAATTAGGTCTTCATGTATATCTGTCCATGTTACTGTCTTTCTCAGGTACATATTATATCACATTTGAATAATCCTATCATGGGATGCAGCAGATGTATGGAAGTTCCTCATTACCTATGCAAATTAGATCCTTATTTGCATAATTATGTCAAGCATCACCTATAATATAACAAGCCGCCAGGGTGCCCAAAATCTGATCATTTTAAGGTCTCATCAAGACCTACCCACATACCATTATTAACTTAAAGACATCCATGTACATTGTAAGTCTTCTTGTCAGTTATCATGTTTAGTAACACACAGAGACACATAATGGAAAGCATACTGCCAATAACAGCAAAGAATGTACTAAGTAAAGACATGATGACCAAGAGTTCTACGACATTATATTTAATTTTGCTTTGACCTTAGCATGTAGCATGCTCGTGACTTTGTACAAACCCCACAATTCAGCCGTGAGGCTGTGATGGGTTTTTGGTTTTCAATAAACAATAAACAATAAACCTCTGACCTCTCCCACCCTGATCTTGAGTTGCATTATCGATTTCTACGTTAATCAAATAGATATTTTGTTGTATAATTTTTTGTATAATTGATCTCTATTAGTTTTATTATTAATATACTAGTAATATGATTTTGAGCGGCGTTTATGTTACTTCTATTCTTTCTATTGTATAATTTTTAAGTATATTCTGTTGTTATATTCTGTTTTATTATTTGTGTGGACTCCAGGAAGAATAGTGATGATTGTATTCACTAATGGAGATCTGAATAAACCAAACCAAACCAAACCAAGACCTCATACCTTTGTCAAATGATGTTAACTGTTCCGACTGACGGAATAATGCATTTTCTTTATTGATTATGAAAAAAAGATCCTCATTTCTGTTCAATCATGGATTATATCACTGTTCATTATATTCTCCATCCAATGACTTATCTTAACAAAAAAGGCTACTCTATCACTTCCTAATAAATTATGCAAATGAGGTCATGATTTGAATAAATTATGTTTATTGATGTTTACCTTCACTTAACTTCCAAATGTGGCAAGTATGAAATTCCTGGCAGTTTTCAATATGAAATTATAGCAATTTATGCAAATTAGGTCTTCATTTACATGATCTATACATGCAGATGTTCCTCGTTCTCAATTACATACATCACAAGTGTTCCATAGGTCTATTATGCCACAAAGCAGATTTCTAGAATATCCTCATTCATTATGCAAATTAGCTCCTGATTTGCATAATTGTCAGCTAATTATGTCAAGCATCACGCAAGCTACCTATGTATACTAAAAATCTTGACAATCCGTTAATCGGTTCTTGAGTTATCCTCTCTCAAAGATTTTTAAACAAACTGTCCTGTAGTTCCTGAACAAGCTGCTAGGGGCCCAAATGTCCCGAGCACAAGAGCTACATGTATCTACCATCCAAAATTCATTACACTAGCATGTCCAGATCACGAGATGTCAAAACTGGAAGTTTAGCTGCAGTACCAAGGAAAGCCGCCAGGGGGCGCAAAATCTACTCATTTCTAGGTCTCAACAAGACCTACCCACCTACCAAGTTTTATGACAATCCATCAAAAGCTTCTTGAGTTATCACTTATCATGCTAAACCATATACAAACTGTACACACATACATGTACAAACGCTACGGAAAACATTAACCTTCTTGGCGAAGGTAAAAAATGTGTGCCACTGACCCATAGGTTAGCCTGACACGTACTGAGGATAAGGGTCAAAGACAGCTAACAAGGCAACCATTGTCATTCAGGCCAATCAGGCTGTCAGGAGCAAATTATACTACAGGTAACACTGGCCTGGTTTCCTGGCCATGAAATCAAACAACACTGTAAACTGTATTAGTTATCTAGTAGACTGTGTTTAGAGAGCATGTCTCGAGGTGGTTGGTCTGTGTGCCTCTGACTGTCTTCATGGCCCTTAGTTTATTCCAGATGCCCTGACACATCTTCTGCAGCTGGATAGAAAATAAACCATAAATTCATAATTGTATTACCATAAATTCCTATTGTATTACCACATACATGTACAAGTAGAGCAAAAGATCTCGAGGATCCTGTGTTTCTTGACATGTCATCTGCTTCTGGACTTCTCATAGTACAGGCTACACCATGGGCAATAGGCCACTGAGTTTTTGTTGAAATCGTTGTTGCTTTGTTATTTCAGTCCACACCATGGACTCACTGAAGTATTTTTTTTACTAACATGTTTCTTCTTCTTCTCCTCCTTCTCCTGTCATTTCGTTAAATGGATTCAATTTCTTCATTTTTGGGCCAAATAACCAGAAATTTGGTATGAAGGTAGAGTGGGCCAATTTTTTCATTTTTTTATACATGCTTTCAGAATTGTTTTATTTGTTTTTTTGGCCATTTTCACACAAAAACTGTACATTTGTGGCCCTGGAGACCTGGTATTACACCCAAATGATCTGAAATTTGGTATGGATGTGCCTTATAGATACATACCAACAGAAATTCATTAATGTTAACACCTTTGGCATACAACCCTTTAAAATTGTATAATTTGGGACTTTTTGACTGTTTTCAGGTCCAAAACCACTGTACTGTAGGGTATGACAAAGCAGATTGGAATGCAGAGCAAGAGCCAATAGGCATGCAGCATTCTCTATATATGCATGGGAGTTTGTATTCTTCTTGCTGATTGGCTGTTAAATTATGCACCCCCGATTTGGGGTCGACCACAGGTAGGATCAAGGGAACTAACTGAAACATTTGGGGAAATACCCCTTTAATTAACGTACGCAACCAGACTTTGGCGACCGTTTGGAGCACCTGCTTTCGACTTGAAAAGTTCAGAAAGTGCATTGGAGGAAATATGGTATGGCCCAAACATGCAATATTCAAAGATCATCCAAGTCCAAAATAGAGTTTTCCCAATGTGATCCCTTTCAAGATCGGACACTTCCGGAATGCATATTTTTGGTCTAAAAATGTAAAATACATAAAAAAAGTCTTGTAGAAAAAAAATATAGGCATTCCAATACCAAAGTCCAGGTCATTTGGTTTTAACACCAGGTCACAGGAGCTATACATTTTTGGCAATGTCCAATCCTTTGGCAATGTTTCATTTCAATATGTCATAATTAAGTATGCAAATGATCTCTAAATTAACATAATATATGCATAATATATGCATAATATATATGATGTTAACCTTTAACAAACTTACACATGTCACAACTATGAAATTCCCATCATTTACCACTAAGGAATCATAGAATTTCTACATTAATTATGCAAATTAGGTCCTTATTTGCATAATTGGTATCTGTTGATTTTCCACCTGCCATAGGTTATAAACATTACGGTCTCGGACTGGATTTTTGTGTTCGGTGGACACCCCCAGGCCGAAGGGCTACAATTCCACCAAGAAAAGTAGGCCAGAAAATTTTATTATACATGTACCTGTCCAGTGAACAGAGGTTTCCAGTCGGCTTCCAATAGGTATTTGGGTATCATCTGCTGACTCTTCATTTCGGGTTGAAATGTAAATTTTGGACCCGAAAAATACCGTTTGTTTACACTTTTTTCAGCCGAGCTGCTGAGAAAAAACGAATTTTCCCTGGGTAACGGCTTATACATGTATGACAAAAAAGCTCAATACTTCCTGTTTCTGAAAAACGAAACCACGTCACCCTTGCTCACGGACTAATACCAAAAACGCTTCACTTGCCGTCCAACTTTACCACACCCGAAAATACTACAAACCACAGGTTCTTCGGTAAATACGAAAACTATTTGATTATCTATAACGATCACCGAGCAAGGGGGAGCCAAACTTAGCGTGACAACCACCACCCAGATCCGGCGATTTACTGACGCACTTACTTAGACTCTGAACCTTACATTACTGGAATTACAGAATTTCCTCATTAATTATGCAAATTAAGTCTTCATTTGCATAATTTGTATTTCATTATATACATCTCTGTCTGACTACACACCAAAAGTGATGAAAATACGGGGCTAGGGGGACCAAACCCACACCACTTATTCCTGACAGGACAAGCTATCTGTCACCAAGAAATCATGAGACCATAGCATGTCCAGGACAACAACAAAAAACACGGAAGTTCAGCTGCAGTACCAAGGTCAGCCACCAGGAGGCCCATATTTGACCTTGACCTTTGTCTTTCTATGACCTACCAACCACATACCAAATATCATCACAATCTATAAAGTTCATAAATTCATAACTTATTTTGACCACAAATATGAGGAAACACAGACACACAAACACACAGACAGACACACACACAGACAGACAGACCAAAAACAATATCTCCATTTCTCATGGAGAATAATTATTTTGAAGGCATGTATGCCACAAATGTCAAAGAAGTCCTATGAGCATATGTCCAGGGCACCCTTGTACCAATGCAGGTCATTTGGTTGTAGTACAAGGGTACAGTGTACATTTCTGGTTTTAAAATAGAAAAAGAAGTTCCAAATTATACAGATTTAATGTTGTGCATGCCAAAAGTGTATATTAAGTTCTGTGGGCATATTTTCATTGTATGCCCATATCGAATTTCAGATTATTTGGGTTTACTAGTAATACCAGGGCTCAGGAGCCCAACATACATGTATTTTGGCCTGAAAATGGCCCAAAAAACTCATAAAATCTTAAAGGCCTATATAAAAAAAATTTCAACCTTTTCCATCCAGTATCAAATGTTTCAATACCCCTAAGTTCGTACATAACAACTGTTCTCAAAACACCCACACAGTTTCAGTGATAAACACCCATGTAGTTCTTTTCAGCTGCCTAGTAACATTGTTCTCAAAACCCCATTTTATAGACTGAGGTTTTTATCTCCATGAAAAATGGAGATATTGTTTTGGGTCTGTCTGTCTATGTGTGCGTGTTTGTGTGTGTCTGTGTGTGTGTCTGTGTGTGTGTCTGTGTGTGTGTGTTTCCGCCAATTACTGGTGAGCATAACTTAAGAACGCCTTAATGGATGGTGATGATATTTGGTATGTAGGTAGGTCTTAGGAAGACAAAGGTTAAGGTCAAATCTGGGCCTCCTGGTGGCTGACCTTGGTACTGCAGCAGAACTTCTGGTTTTTGTATCTTTTGTCCTGAACATGCTATGGTCTTGATTTTTTGGTGGCAGATAGCCTTTCCCGTCAGGAAAAAGAAGTGTGGGTTCTGTCCCCCTAGCAGCTTGTGCTAGAACTGCAGGGGGGCTTTTGGAGAAATCTTTAAGAGCAGATAAGTCCAGAAAGGAGCAACGTATTATCATGATTTTTGGTCTGTAGGTAGCTTACACAGAGTTGTACATATTTAACTGCAAATTATGCAAATGAGGACTTAATTTGCATAATTAATGACGAAATTCTGTAATTCCAGTGTTTTACATTTATTTATAGAACTTTCATACATGTAATGTGTATAATCTATCGCAGGTAGAATATCAACAGATACATGTACCAATTATGCAAATATGGACCTCATTTGCATAATTTATCTGAAACTTCTATGATTCCTTAGTGGTAGATGATGGGAATTTCATACTTGTGACATATGTAAGTTAGTTAAAAGTTTACAACACCATGAATACATTATGTTAATGTACAGGTCATTTGCATAATTAATGATAACATGTTGAAATAAAACATTGCCAAAGGATTGGACTTTCACATTAAGGGACTGTACGATATTTACCGGGGGGGAGGGCTGGTGCAAAAAGGCTTCGGTAAAAAAAAATTCCATGGCCCTCCCCCCGGTTCAAATTTTTTTTTCACTGGCCCTCCCCCCGCCTCAAAAAAATTTTTGGTGGCTCTCCCCCCTTTTTTCCATGTCTTTTTCTTCCTCTTTAATACTCATACAACAAAAATAAACAAACTTTTATAGAAAATGTGGACGGGACAGGCCTTAAATAGTGAAGTTTATTGCAAACACATGCCCGAGGGCTAATTGCAAATACAAACAAGTAACAACAAATAACATTAAAAAGGCGATACAATGATATGGGAGACTACGTGATACTACATTCTACAGTATACATGGTACTAATTTGGTTGGGTTTGACTTCTTCTTTTCAAGCAGTGGGAGACGAATTTACCCACTTCGTCTATAATATGTGGGTTTTTTTATTTTAGTAGGAAAATTGTTTTCTTTTGTTGAGGAATAGTGGGAAAGTAAGGGACCCGTGCATTTTGGACACAATGGTAGATAAATGGTTTCTGAGATCATTATAAAATGAACAATTAGACATGAAATGATATTCGTAATGATTAAATTGTCAACACGCGTGCGCCCGGCCCAGGCGTCCTGCTGGGCCTGTGACATACAATCGGCGTCTCTCCCAAAGTTTTATGGACAGACGACTTTTTTTGCGGCGCCACATGAACAAAGCATGAGCGCCGTATGAACCACGAACCTAGGGGGGTTAGGGGGCATGCTCCCCCCGGAAAATTTTGAAATCTTTACCCTCTGAAACGCTATTTCCTGCATTTTAAGGTGTAAATTTTGCTGGTACACCGAGCTAAGTTTATTCCTCTTTTTCGGGCTATATCGAAGTTCGTCCACGAACTTCTTCCACGTGCTATTGACACAACCGGGAAAACAATATTGTCAGGTTGTTTTTAATTTACTTTGGAAGGACATTCAGTGATCTAGAGGCAAATAAATGTTGTGATAGTCCTTGGTTTAATCAAAATACCTTGTTTAATGCATCCACATCCACGCCGGAGCGGGGCGCTGGGTGGGATCTTTATCGACGGCGCATATAACACCCCCATCAAACTCCTTTCAAGCCGTACCCGGAAATTCGTGCCGTACCCGCTCAAAAATTCAGGCCGTACCCGAAAATTCGTGCCGTACCCGCGAAAATTTCAAGCCGTACCCGGTAATTCTAGCCGTACCCTGTCCTTTTTCGCCGTACCCAATGGCGGATATCGCTCAGGGTACGGCTAGAATTACCGGGTACGGCTTGAAATTTTCGCGGGTACGGCACGAATTTTCGGGTACGGCACGAATTTTCGGGTACGGCCTGAATTTTTGAGCGGGTACGGCACGAATTTCCGGGTACGGCTTGAAAGGAGTTTGATGGGGGTGATATAAGATTTTAAACAAGAAAAAACTACCATTACCGCTGGGAAGGGTGCATTATGCCGCGAAAATTGTCCTCAGAAGAAGCTTGGCTACATTTTTATCGATATCGTTACGAAAGCCGCTATGAAACGCGAGTTACGTCTTTGGTTGTATCGTCGACTTTTGGCATCTTCGCGCCCGGCTTTCGAAGGGGGTTGTGGGAGATTTGGGCGAATCCACTAGAATGATAGGGATGCGTACTATTTTAATGTAAGATTCTGCCGATTCCACTGGCCGACGAATCGCTACGGTCGCCATATTTTTAATATATATTTAATATAAAAAAAATTCGGTGGCCCTCCTCCCGGACCGATTTATTTTTCTATGGCCCTCCCCTCGGATAAATTTTTTTTTTTCATGGCCCTCCCCCCAGGCAAAAAAATTTTTCAATGGCCCTCCCCTCCAGTGCACCAGCCCTCCCCCCCGGTAAATATCGTACAGTCCCTAAATATATGTTATTTGTGTTGAGGAAACCATATTTCATGGAGATATGAGATCTCCGAATTCTGGTTTAGTAAAAGAGTTCTTTGGGTCATTTACTTTTGTGTTAGGGCACATGTAGCAGGAGCCAAAACATTTTTTTTGTCTGAAAATGGCAAAAAAAGTCCCATTGTACACAATTTTAAGTGACGCAGGCCAAAAGTGTGAATGATGTTTTGTGGGCATGTGTCCAAGGATCCCCCTACCAAATTTCTGCTCATTCAGTTCAGGGCATAGGAGCCAAAAATGTACATTTTTGTCTGAAAATAGCAAAAAAAATTCTATTTTCACAATCTTATAGTAGTCTGCATATGATAAAAGTGTGATTTATAGTCTGTGAGCATGTGTCCAAGGCAGCTCCATACCAAAGTTCAGATCATTTAATTTTAATATTAGGGCACAGGAGCCAAAAATGTACATTTTTTGTCCAAAAATAGCAAATGGCAGGAGGAGAAGAAACACAAGAGAAAATAAGTATATTTCATTCATACCTATGGTATGGCTGAAATATAAAAACAATATATTTCATCCAAACCTATGGTAAAATTGGCCGAAATATAACAATATATTCCATCCATACCTATATGGTAATATACCGTATGGACTGAAATATATCAATATATTTTATCCATACCTATGGTATGGACTTAAATATATATACGATGTTTGGAGGGGGGGGGAGGTTGCCCACTTTACCTCCATGCCAAATTTCAGGTCATTTGGCCCAGGAACAACAGATATGAATACCTTTCAAGATTTGGTAAGGGAGAAGAAGAAAGTAAGTAGGGAGGAGAAAAAGAAACATGACAAGTCCTGCAGGTATATGACATAGGCACCCCCATAGCAAATTTAAGCTTATTTGGGTTTAAATACCAGGGAACAGGAGCCAAAAATTGATTTACAACTTCATTGGAAAGAACATCTGTTTTTGCCTTGCTACTTTCCTTTCTCTTCCCTTTTCCGTCTGCTTGATCACTTTGTCAGTACAATGTGTAATATGTTAAATACCATTAATCTACTTTTATTAATTACCATGATCTTTTTCCCTATGACATTTTCCTTAGTAATGCTACACCTACCATTTGTTCTTTCGTTGTCAGATTAATCATAATTAACTGACCCCAATACAGTATCACTTTTACTCTTTTACCGCGGTACTTACACAATTCAAATACTCACCCGCTGATTACATCCTGCTTCAGGGGTCTTGGAAAACTGGTACTGCTTGCTGCAGATACAAATGTGAGGTTACATGTATGTCAAACTAATCATTGCATTTACTACAATAACTACATGTAGGGTTCCACGACCTCATACCTTCGCCAAATTAGGTTACCCTTTAAATTTATGACCGACGAATTGTAGATTTTCCCCCTAATTATGCGTATAAGATCCTCATTTGCATGAATTACATCACTTGATCATATTCTCAGGCCATTTTCTCATAAATTATGCAAATGAGGTCATGATTTGAATATATGGAATTATAGTATTTTCTCATTAATTATTCAAATTAGATCATTAGATCAAATTAGATCATCTAATTATGTCAACCATCACTTAAGCTACCTACACACCAAATATCAAGACGATCCGTCAACGAGTTATTGAGTTATCCTACTTTAAACATTTTCATACAAATGCTTCTGCAGTTCCAGAGCAAGCTGCTAGGGGCCACTTCTTCCCGAGCACAAGAGCTGCCTACCATCCAAAAATCATGACCCTAGCATGTCCAGATCACAAGATATCATAACCGGAAGTTCCGCTGCAGTACCATAACAAGCCGCCAGGAGGCCCAAAATCTAATCATTTCGAGGTCTCATCAAGACCTACCCACCTACCAAATATCAAGATAATCAATCTTTGCCTTCTCAAGTTATGCTGTTAACACACACACACACACACACAGACGGCCACGAAAACATAACCTTCTTGGCGAAGGTGATAAACAGACTGCACACATACCAATAGCAAGTGGCCAATTAAGGGTTAATGCCCCGCCCCAAGGTGTATATGGCGAGATAATCCCTGGTCAGGTGCGATAACCACCGAATAAACCACCGAGTGAGCGTAGAACATAACCTTCTTGGCAAAGGTGATAAACAGACTGCACACATACCAATAGCAAGTGGCCAATTAAGGGTTAATGCCCCGCCCCAAGGTGTATATGGCGAGATAATCCCTGGTCAGGTGCAATAACCACCGAATAAACCACCAAATAAACTCGGTGGTTTATTCGGTGGTTATCGCACCTGACCAGGGATTATCTCGCCATATACACCGAGGATAAGGCGGGGCATTAATGTTATTATCATATAGCCTATCCAAACTGACACTGACAAGGAACGCAACACAAAATTTCAAATTCATTATTTTTCAGTAGTCTACGCGTTAAAAAGTTTATATATTTCAATTTTTACATTAGTCCGCCAAATAATTACCCTGTGCACGCATTTGAACTTCGCGCTCTCCTAGCTTGCCTGCCGCGATGGCAATGATTAATGCTTTGCTCTGGCGTCTTCGTTCCGAAGCCGCATATTTGCATATCACAGTCCAGTGATCTCCAAGTGGTACTGTCAATATGCAAATAAGCAGGTTCGGAACGGAGACGTCAGAGCAAAGCATAAATCATTGTCATCGCGGTGGGCAAACTAGGAGAGCGCGAAGTTTAAACATGTGCACAGGGTAATTATTTGGCGGACTAATGTAAAAATTGAAATATATCAACTTTTTAATGTGTAGACTACTGGAAAATAACGGATTTAAAATTTTGTGTTGCTTTCCTTTAAAACAGACAAATCCCTGTATAACTCACAAATCCTTTAATACATCCTTTAATACACCTTTAATACATAAATCATTCATATAAACACAAATGTGGCTATGAAACATTTGCCATCATTAACAGTTGGTAACAAAGTAAATTATCACTTCAGATTGAACGTAACGGGTCCATGGAAATGAACCTGGCCACTAAATAGCTGTGACATCGTTTGAAGGTTGTACGAAGCATTCGCTTGTACTGGGCCACGTGTACCTAACTCAGGTTGAGCTGGTGGCTGTGCTACGCATGCATTGTTGGACTCTGAAAGTCTCCATTCCATGCTGTCAGAAGAGTCGAGGGTGAGGGCTGCGCCTAATGCATTTGAACATGCCTCTTTCTGCTTCTCCGTAGAATCACGTGTGTATCTACGGACTGAAGATTCGTTCCTGTGACCAGAAATACTCATGATGACGCGTGTTTCGAACCCAGCCTCGTCAAGCACCTGTATAGCTGTAACTCTGACACTGTGGTTTAAGTGTACCTCTGTGAAAAATGAAGGTGTCCCAGATGGTAAAACGCCGTTTGTGACGCCCGTCCAAAGCGTCTCAGATTATTGAGACGCCCTGGACGACTACGATGGCAGACAGCTTTGGACGGCTTTGGACTGGCCATTTAAAACGTCCAAGACGGTCTGGGCGGCATAAAAAAGCTTAGACGCGTCTAGATTGGCCGCTTTGACGCGTCCAGACAGACATCCCGGTCGTCCCAGACAACGTCTGGAAATGGGTACCCAGACGCTAGGAACGGCGCTCCGGGTTGTATTTTCTGACGGGCTTAGACAGCATTTTGGACGGGCTTTTAGCGGCATTTCGGACAGCATTCGGTTGCGATTGAATGCCACTGGGCCTCATGGGATGGGCTCGGACGCCGTTTTAGACGCCCGAAAAATATGGGGGTTCCTGTAGCGGTGTTTGATCACGGTATTTATCTTCACGCTGCCGCCATCGCACCAAGAGCTTTAAATACAAGCTGAATCACACGGAAATCGTACGATTTTCTTCTGATTTCCTTTACAAAGTGTGGCGTAACAAATTGTTGAACAGTGACAACCTAAAAATTTTTGGCAAGCGACGGAGGACCGCCATGTGAGCGCACACAAACACAACAGGCCGGGGATCAAAACATTTAATAAAAAAATCAATATTGTCTAAGTGCACGTCATCATCATTCTTTATTAAAACACCAAATATTGTATAGTTGCATTCTACAATGTTCTGACCCTTTTTTAACAATTTAGTCTGAAAACAACATTGACCGTTGCGTTTGGAGATTGCAGCATTCAGCTTTTCATTCAAGCAGCATGCACGGTGTGTTGGACTTTTGAGGCCTCTGGATTTTGTGTAAGATTTACCATAATGTGTACATTTATACAGCATCATCATTCTTTATTAAAACCTCAGGTATTGTATACATCTATTCTACACATTGTTGTTTTTGTGTGCCTTTTCATTTTGCGGTGATAAAACATCGATCAATTTGCCTCCGTGTGTGGTCCAATATGTGGGGAGGGCACTTGGGGACCTTACGTTTTAAGTATCCTCGGAATAATTGCTTGTTATTCTGTAACAATTGTAGCACTATATTGTTCGTTTGTATACTTCTGACAACATAAAAATGCTTTGAATGTTCACTTACCGAGTCTCCCTAAAAGAAAACTTTTGTGACAGAACTGCCTCGATACACTCGGAGTCTGCCGATGATGTAGTGACATCCTTGGAACACCTCGTTTGACCATGGTTCGACGTGTTAGTCGGTCGCTGGTTTAAACCCAAACTCTGTACAGTGTCGTCGAAAGATACAGCTGCTTGTAGAAGTGAATTCCACCCCCCAAGAGTGAGCACAATTCAACAAAGAGGCAAAAAAGCGGACATCGACTGAACAGTGTCTCTTACTTACGGGACCCACTAACAGTTTGAATATACCGGCGCATTTAATTTAAATTTTGCGCATGTGCATTAGAAGCCTAAAACCACGTGGAAAACGTCGTAAATAAATTAATTCTGATGCCTGTCGCCACATCATCAGACGTGTAAGGACGTCTGGGGAGCGACGGGAGGCGTGGCCCTTTTTTCGTTGGGCCGTCCAGAATTGCGAGTTTGCAGACCGCCAACTAAGTTGGGACGCTGTTGACGGCAGTCTAGACCGATAGACGGACAAGGACGCGTCTGAAGGGCAGAGACAGCGTCCAAGACACCGTTCCCTCTCTGGGACGCTTTCATTTTTCACAGAGACAGGTTTTGCTCACTCTTGCCACTCGAGAAATGTCCTGCATCATTTTGCCAAGTTTGTTGTGGCCAACAGGTTGGGAAAAGTACCATGGAGAAGTCGGTTTTTGAAACAGGAATGGACACCTGTCTTTCAGTAGCTTGCTTTGGTACAGTTCAAAAGCTTCAACCGGGCAGGGGCGCTTGTCACTGGAAGACGCGTATAGTCTCGGTGATGGTTGATCCTCACTCGACAGATGGCCCAGATGGTTCTTCTGATGTTCCTTGTAATTAAGAGTGTAGTACTTCCTTCCTTGTTCATCTGTGTTAGCGACAAAGTTACAGATCTTCCAATTCCTCAAGTTTTCCCTTCCTCTTCGGCATAGGTAGAAAGCGAGGTAGAAGTATACCAGTCGTTGGAGAGATAGTGGATCATCTACACTCAAAGTCTTTGTCTCGAACATTTTACTGATGTCACATGCTAGGATTGGTGGATATGGCTTGGAGGTGTCCATTCCATCTCTCTTCAGCTGCTTGAGCACTCCAACATACAAGTTATTGGCAGCTTGGAATTCTTTGTCCTTTAGAATGTTGTACTTACAGTACTAGTGGTAGGGGGGGCCCGTGAGGTGGCGATGAATAGCTGCTCTCAGACATGCATAACTCGACTTAGAGTATGGAGTGCCATCATCTTCCCGTACCTGAGAACCTCCTCAGGAGTGGTGCCAACAAATGTGGTGGTTGTGCCTCAAACTCTGTATTGAGGCCTCTTGCATTCAGCCATGCTGAAGAAACAAAATTAGAAAAAAAAATTTTCATTCACAGCGTTTGGCCATCAAAGTGTTGGAACATTTATCAACATTTTATATAAGCCATTGCTGGAAAATGTCCCTGCTGGACATTTCGTATAGATAACTATTCTTGGCGGAAAGAAACTGAGTCAAACGCAAGTACTAGTACATGAACTTTGGTGTGAAATTTCGCTATCGACACGATACAATAACAAACCAGCAAGCAAATTGCAACAGAAAATGTGAAGCATTCTTTTTCAAATAGAAGTTAGAGAATTGAATCTATGCTTAGCCTAATAATTCATCAGAAAAAAATAGCCACCTAAAAAGCTTCACACCCCACTTCGTCGACTTCTCTGTTGTTTTTTCTATGCGACGCTCCTCCAACTCGTCGAGCAGCTTTCCGCCTAAACATGCAAAGCGCGTACTGGCGGATTCTGGTTCTCTCTCTGGTACCGATGGCTCTTCCTGGCCTTCCCATTCGCTTAATATTGCGTCCAAATCGTCTTCATTTAGGGGAAAAAACTCCACGTCCATTTTGACGCAAGATGGCGGACAAAGTCTAGAATGTTGTCTGATAGAATCTATTCTTGTGCCCAGGGTGCCGTGGTTGTCTGATCTCGTGCACAGGGTGCATTCCGTATAATGTTCGATCTGACGAAATTCGCACAAAACGCTTTCCATATGACGTCACCGGCGAGGAATAATCACCCGCCCGGTGATTATGGTGAAATAACCACCTGGAAATGCGGGCCTCTGATTGGTCAACGCCATCTGGCTATATGATAATGTACCTGCTATATGATAATGTACCTGCTAATGGTATATATGTTAATGTAGTGCCCATTGCTGGGCACAAAAAAAGGGCTTTACCCATCATATCCAATGTAGGATAGATGAAAATATAACACTAGAAAGGCCGACATTTGCTCGGGAACAAATACAGCATATTTCACTCCATCTCCTTCCCCAAAATGGACTACCCCGTATTCCATATCAACCTTTTGTTGAAATAGAACATCCCAAAGTTAGGGACTGTACAATATTTAGCGGAAAATGACCAAAGTGATCAACAAACAAACCACGGTATGAAAAATGGTAGTGTCCCAATGTCGCATGCAGTAGCGCCGTAGTGATAAAATGAGGTTGGACTGCCAATTTTGCCTCAGTAGAACGTGACATGAAGGCCCATGATGTTCCATAAAACTTGCGCAATAGATAACAAGCGTCTCTGACGACTCCAAACACAACAGTACGTCGTGAAAACCTGGGCAAACTGTTCCTTTTGGACGCAGGAAGCCATTATTGCATAAATTAGTACAACAGTGCCACTGTGCGACTTTTACTTACCTTTCAGTGACTGCAGTTCAAAACAGTGAAATCACATGACGCAACGATGATGATGATGATGGAAATGGCGTTCGAAAAACGCTGGTCAGTGAGAACTGTTGCAGTATTTATGCTTGATTATATCAAGGTGTTTGAAAGTTTCATACCTCAGAACACCATGGATGATTGAGATAAGAAAGCAAGGTTTGATGTAAGCTGTTGTTGCAATTTCCCAGCATTCTAGTGATTTAAAAGAAGGGACGAAATGTGGAGTATTGTATTACGTGATAAACACGACATGCATCTGTGTCCATGTTATCTTGGTGTCCCGTCATTTAGGAAGATATTCCATTGTGTCGCTGAATGCAAACTTATTCCCGTGCATTGAATAAATAAGACACGGATAAGGATCATATTCATGTTATTCCTTATTGCTCATGAGGCTTTATTTTTGCAAGGTACACCTCGAAGTGCGGCTGTGTCGCTAACTGACCGTAAACTGGTCCTGCACGTAAACTGGTAACCTTGCGTTAAATGCCACATTTTTCATATAACTCGTAAAAGGCACCCCATCACAACACAATACACTCTCTGTAATGAAGTTTTAACCGGTGTTAAATCCCACCCTTATCTCGGACTACAACTGTCCGATGATTTGCGGTGGGACACCCACATCAATCATGCCACTAGTAAAGCTGGTAGAGTTCTAGGGGTCATTCGGCGCAATTTGATCCCTTGTCCATCCAGGGTCAAGGCCACTTGCTACAAAGTGTTGGTAAGGCCTCACTTGGACTATAGTGCCACCGTCTGGGACCCGTACACCAACAAAGGGATACAGGCGGTGGAGGCCGTCCAGCACAGGCCCGCCCGGGTGACCCTTAATGACTACCGGCGTACTAGCAGTGTGACACAGATGCTCGATGAGCTGCAGTGGCCTCTTCTGTCGGAAAGGAGGAGGAGCGCCCGCCTTACTACATTTTATAAAATAGTTTATAATAAGATAAATATTCAGACAATATCTTAAGGCCCGCCCAGGGGCGCACCCGGGGGAGCCACTCACTTAAATACCAGCCTATCAATACACGTACTGACACCTACAGATTTTCCTTCTTTCCCCGTACTATCCCTCAGTGGAACTCCCTGCCCAACTCGATGGTCACGACTCCCACAATTGAGTCGTTTCGAGCCGGGCTTGCAGCCTGCCCACCTTAGCCGGAGCCTCTTCTCCCCCCCCCCCAAACTGTACCCCTTGCGGGGTTATCGGGGGGTAACTAAGATGATGATGATGATGATGATGATGATGATGATACATGTAAGCTATGTTGACTACAAATATGCGGAAACACAGACACACAAACAGACCAAAAACAATATCTCCATTTTTCATGGAGATAACAAGACTGGCAACGTAAATAGACATTGCCGTGGCCAAAATGGTCTGTTTAAGTGTTTTTCCTTTTCATGACTCATAGCCTAAAAAAGCTATTCTACATGTAGCATTTCCTCATAAATTTATACTGGAAAGCTATTCTAGCATTTCCTCATAAATTATGCATATGAGGTCCTGATTTGAATAATTTACATTTAATGATGCTCACGTTCCCTTCCAAATGTGGTAAGTATGAAATTCACGACAGTTATCATCATGAAATTATAACATTTTCACATTAATTATGCAAATTAGGTCATTTACATAATCAATATCTGATATTCCTCTCCTTCAACCTATCACAAGTTTAAACAGTCATTAATTATGCACATTATATCCTGATTTGCATAATTGTCATCTAATTATGTCAAGCTTCATTTAAGCTACCTACTGTACATACCAAAAATCATGATGATCTGTTAATCGGAGCTCAAAAATTTTAAAACAACTTCATCTACAGTTCCAGAACAAGCTGCTAGGTAGCTCAAACTTATGTCGCTTCTCCCCCGACACAAAAGCTATGACAAAATTTGTGACCCTAGCATGTCCAGATCACAAGATATCAAAACTGAAGTTCCACTGCAGTACCATAAAGAGTTTGACGACCTCATACCTTCGCCAAATGATGTTAACCTTTACGACTGACGAATTACAGTCAAACCTGTCTAGGCGGTCACCTCTTCTAGACGGTCACCTGGCCATCGCGGCCACTTTTTCTCGGTCCCGAAAATTTTCCCCATTGGCGCAAGCATTAAGCGACCTGCCCAGGGCGGTCACCTGGCCAACGCGGCCGTGGCCACCAAGAATTGGGTCCGCCAATGGCCTGATCCCTTCTCATGGCGGCCAGTCGACGGGGTCATTTTTAATCAGTGGCGACATCGATTCTCAAACCGACCAGTTTGTCTCGGGTTTCTACTGCCGGGCAATGTTTTCGTCTAAAAGGCCAAGATGGCCGCCGCTGGGTCATTTTGGGTCAATGGAGCAGTCTACTACGTCACTAGCAGTTCAGATCTGCGGACGTGAAGTTGACGTCCAGGATCGAATCAACACAAAAGGTAGAGCACAAAAGCCAAGAATCACATACAGTACGTATATTCTATGGAAGGATCATCCATCGGACAATTTTACTGGGCCATTCGGAGATTAACTTAGAAATTCGCAAAAGAATCCGCCGCTTCAGTCTGCCGGCCTGCCCGCCCGCCCGACGTGGTGGGGTCATTGACCCGCCGGCAGCGAGGGCTTGTGGATCCCAGGGTCCTTCTGTACTGATCACAGGCCACTGCTGTAGTCACGTGTCAAAACAGGCGCCATTCTATGCAAATATTACCACGTGTTTGTAGTTCTGATTGGTTCACCTCAAATAACCTTCTCACTGATTGGTTCATTGAAAGGCACAGTGCATTGCGTGGTTAACATGGCGGGGGCCCGGGGGTTTACGGCCATTTGTCATTACTCAAATGTAAAATATTGTGTTTTGGAACGATTGAAGTTACTGTACAGAACTACAGTTTGTATCATCCGTGGTGTCGATGCACTGTACCGTACACCGTAGATAGAAACCGATTTAAACCGTGCAGGGGCTCCGATCCGGTCTGTAGTGTCAAAGCGCTCGAAAATGTTGATACCGCCATGAAAATACAGTACAGTAATTGAATTTGATGAATCTAATTTTTAAAAATTGCTTCATTTGCCAGAAACTGTGAAGTTTAGGCCCCGGGAATCTAAAGATAACCGCAGTATTTGACATTGAAACACCTCGAATCGGAGACCATTAAGTCTGTCGTGTGAGTCGGGAGGATCGACCCTCTTCTCGCCAGTCACCTGTCCAACGCGGCCACTTTTCTCAGGTCCCTTGGGTGACCGGCTTGAGCAGGTTTGACTGTATACATTTTCTCACTAATTTTGCAAATAAGAGTCTCATTTGCATGAATTATATCAGTTGATCATATTCTCTACCTAATGTACTCAAATATAACAACTAGAAAGGCAGACATTTGCTCCGGAGCAAATGCAGCAAATGGCTTCACCACATCCCCCGTACCAAAAATTGAAAAAGAATCGACTCTTCCAGGGACCTCTATGTTATGTTATAACTCTTCCAGTGTGCTCTATGTTATGTTATGGATCAGTCTAAAATTACTTCCACACATAATATGTACTTTTTTATAATTACCTCCTATTCCAATATTCAATTTTAAAAAAATGTCCCCTTTCAAGAATCGGCGGTCCAGAGACTCCATGGTACGTCATGGTCCAGGCCGAAAACACTTTATCATAATAACGCCATTCCAAAATTGAATTTAAAAAAAGCGTCCCCCCTATTCAATAATGGAATCTTCCAGTGGTCTCATTGTAATGTCCTTCAACAGATAATATTGGGAAAATAGAAAAGAAAAAAAGGTTAAAATTTTACTTTATTGACAGTCCTCAGCAATAAGTATTAAATAAAAACCCTTAAATTAAAAAAAAAATTTAAATGAGTAAAGACAGAAAAAAAGTTAAATTTTGACGTTATTATATTGACATAGCAATAATAACTAGTACTAACTATTGAATAAAAAAAGATAAAGTTTAAAAAAAAGAAACACCCCTGGTCTTGAACCCTCGACCTCCCGCTTAGCTCCACAACATCAAGTGTTTCTAGCCTGATTAAATCGCTTTTACGGTTGGCCGCCGCCCAACATCCAGCAGCCCTCCCCGAGGGGCCACTAAAGCCACGGACGGCAGAGTTTGCGTTACACAGACTGTTTCCATACCACCATATAGTGCTTTTTATTCTCGAAACCCCCATACAGTACTTTTCAGCAAAATATTCTCAAAACCCCATACAGTGCTTTTCAGTAACAAGTATTCACAAAGCCCTCCTGTAGTGCTTTTCAATATTAGGTGTTTTCAAAACCCCATGTAGTGCTCAAAACCCCCATACAGTGCTATTCAGTAAGTGAATCGCCCTGTCATTAGTCCAATTTTCGTATTTTGGACAGGATCCGCGCCACCCTGTATCTGCTTGAAGGCCTAGCCACCCTGTATCTGCTTAAAGATAAGGTACCCATGCTACCCTGTATCTGCTTGGAGATTGTCAGGTCATTTGGCCTCAAAGTTGAATCCATTTAATGAAATGGCACGGGAATAAGGAGGAACATGATGAAAAACAATGCTTTTCATCCATATACTTATGGTATGAATTGAAAAATAACTGAAAATACAGTTATTGGTAACATCCCATACATTATTGGTAAGGATTTTTAATGGCATATTGCAAACTGATGATTTTCAAGATCCAAAAAAACAATTTACGTTTACGCCCAGCATGCCAAAGCTAGAGCAGGACATTCCTACTAAAAACTTCATTGCACTTCCTATGGTCAATATCTACAGCTGGTCCAGGTTTTCCATGCAGTTAAACCAATTATCCCAATCAGCCAATCTGCATCAACCTATCCAACTGCATGATACATCCCTTCTGCATTAGGCCATAGCAAGTAAATTTTATGGATGACATCCTCCGGAGACTCCAAAATTAATGCGAGAGGGCGAAAAAAAACAAGGCAGGCCAAAAAAAACAAGATTCCTACATTTTCAGATTTTGAGATAGTAAACCTTGTTGAACAAGAATTTAGGCGGTAAAACATGATACCATACCCAACAGGTCTTCTGTCGCTGTATACAACAGTATTACCTGTCCTTGCAGATGTGTCTTTATTAAACAGAACAAAAAAAAAAGAGCTTGCTGTACCATCTTCAAGGTAGATACTACACTGGGTATTCATTTGTAATGGGACACCCTGGACTGTCAACACTTGCCATCAAACACGAGGAATTGCGCCTCAAGTTTGCTGGATCCCTGGTGGTCTCTAAGTTTTAGAGACTGGCTACCAGGCAGAACACAGGGCTCAATCACTGACAGAGTGACTCATAAACCGAACTGTCTGGAAGCCATACTCTACCTATATTGTGCCAACTGTTACAACACCGATTTGTCTCTGAAACAACTTTGAAAAAAGAAGAGACTAAATAAAATTTTCAATTATTGTACAAATGGTTTTGATTCAGTGGCAACATCACATATAAAATGAATAAAATACAACATGGTATCAAAGTAAAAATAAAAGAATAAATCAGAGCCTTGTCTTGCAGATGGACGTTCATGACATATTTGCCCTTTTTTGGCATGTTGACCACCGTCGCAGGGCAAAAAAATTTCTTGTTTTTTTTTCTGAAATCAGGCGAAAATCAATGCGCGCGAGGATGTCATCCATAAAATTTACTTGCTGTGGCCTTATGCTACTTACCTGATGATGCTACCCTGTTCAAACCAAGTCGCTCAAAGCGCTTTTGATGTGGTTTGCACGGATTCAGGATTCATGTGGCATTGAAAGCGCCTCGATCCCAAACCACATCTGGAGGTAGTTTCGAACCGCCTTGACTGGATCGCAATTTGCGTCTGAACGCAATGTGGTTTAACCGGTTTACTGTGCATATTGACCTGGTCATGGATTACGGGGTGATATTTCTGTATAGATATGCAATGCCAAAATCTACGTGGCAGCAAGTTAAAGAGCAGTAACGTCGGCATTCGGCCCAGGTACACTGGGAGGGGGCACCAGCTAACAGGTCGTTGACCTTTGACATTGATAACACGCTACCTTGCGTGTTTTCATCAAACAACAATGAATGTGGTTTAGGCGAATCATGCTCGGGCACAGTTTAGAAGGAACGTGTGGCACGTGGACCAGATGTGAGGAATGTGGTTTACCCGAATCGCGCTCAAAGCGACTTGGTTTGAACGGGGCCTAAGAAGGTCATGTGTGCCAAAGATGGTCATGCATACTATTTGTGCCAAACATGGTCATGCATTACCATATATGGTAAAAACCCTAATAAAAGCCAGGGTATCAAAAAAATGAGGGTATTTGCCCACTGTACCTCCATACCAAATTTCAGGTCCTTTGGCCCAAAAATGAAGAAATTGAATCCATTTAAAGAAATGGCAGGAGATTCAGGGGGAGAAGAAATTGAGTAAAAACAATATCGCTTCACCACTAGTGGTTTCTCTTACACAGTTTTTTTATTTTTATTGAACAACATAGAAACGTACAGGACACAGCGAAAGATGGCTATTCTTACATTTCCTCATAACTTATTCCTGATTTGAATAAATTATGTTTAATGATGTTCATCTTCACCTACATGTAACTGCCAATGCGGCAAGTATTTTTTTTTTTAACTCTTTCTTTTTATTGATATTTTCACATATATATTGGACAGAAAGTATGGCATGTATACAAAATAAGGAAACACATGTGTTACCACAAAAATAAAACATAAAATCAGGAGACAATGGTGTACAATGTATGATCATTAAAAGAAAATAATGTAAGTGATGAGGAACCCTAGAAATCACAACATATCAAAGAAAACTAAGTTGAAAGGACACTATAAAGTTTACCCCACTTCCCAATATGTTTATGAATCTTATCTTGTCTTTTTGCAATTATGTATTCCAATTTTTGAAAGTAAGAAATGTAAGAAATGAAACCTTGTAATTCTAACCTTTTCTGGCGATATTTAAATATATAATGTTTACCTAAAAGAATAATAAGATTAGACAGGGCTGGGCATCGATCACTCAAGTCACCAAATATAACATTAAAAGCATTCAAATGTAGATAATTATTGGTATGTTTGAAAAACCAGTCATTCACCTCAGACCAGAAATTAACAACTACACGACAATTCCAAAACAAATGAATGAATGACTCTTCCTCTTCATTACAAAGACAACACATAGGGGAGTCTACTAATTTCCATGTATATAGTGTTCTATTTGATTTAAAATATTCTTCCCAGGAGTGTTGTGTTTTATAAGACGGTTCCCTTACATGTAGCTTGGTCTCTTCCATGAAAAAAGTATACAAATATTTATTAATGTTTTTGTTCCAAAGCCAAGTTCTATCTCTACAAATCGGTCCACACACCTGTATAGCATGAGATTCCTGCCTAAGAGCCGCTTTCCAATGTAATGGAATCGCAGAAACTAATTGATTATACTGAAATTCCGGGCAGACATCCCCAAACATTGTTATAAAAGTCTCATAAGAAAAAAATCTGTTTTCTGAGTCCAAGATGTCATTAAGAAAACGAACTCCCCCATTGTCAAATGCTATCGAAAAGAAAGGTTTATCACCGATACGTATATTTGAGGTAAAACAAAGTAATTGTTGCTTAATTTCGTCCACTCCCTCAGGTGGTCGGAGTTGGAAGCGTAGCCAAGCTTGGATAATTTGTCTAAGGCACGATTTACACACAAAATAAGCACGGATTTCGGAGACGTCTCCGCCAGGAGACGTCTCCGGGGGAGGTTAATTTCCCTGTGTAAAAAGAAATTTGCGCGTCTCGAGACGCGATTCCCGCTGTGCGTCTTGAGACCAGTCCAGAGGTCGCTCAAGACGTACAGCTGGAGACCCAAGACGTTTTTTTTCCGTGTGTAAATCGAATGCGTCCCAGCTTACGTCCCAACTTCCGTCTTCGCCAAGCTGCCGGCAGTGAAGAAGGTCATGGGTCATATGCTAATAAGCCAATTCACGTGGTATTTTCCCGCCATTTTGGATGTTTGTTCCTCTTAATTTTGGCGTTTTGTTAAATATGGCGGAGGGCCAGGGCAGACTCTGGTCGGAAGCCGAAACCCGGTGCATGATTTCCATTTGGGCACAAACGGAAATCCAGCAGAAATTGGAATCAGCCAGAAACAAAGAGGGCTACCGAAAAATCGCGGAGTTAATGAACAGGGAAGGGTATGACCGGAGTGCCATCCAAGTGCAGCGCAAGATCCGGAACCTCCGCTACAGATACAAGGCTGTGAAAGACAACAACAGCAGGAGCGGGAGAACGACCTGCCCGTTCTTCCAAGAACTTGACAACATCCGGTCGGCCAAGCGGGCATCGGTCGGCCAAGGTTAGGGGTCAACACGGGTCGCCGGCGAGCCAGGACGACTGGCGGTGTTAATTGCGCAGCGGGAATGCCATGACAGCGCTCTGCGGCATGTGTAAATACAACTTTCCCGAGACGTCCCCGCTTAAATACGTCCCAAGACACGCTTGCTGTCTTGGGTGTAAACCGGGCCTAAAAAAAGCACTTACTGGTGCTTTCTTTCCCATAAAACAATCAAAATCATTGACAGCAAGTTGTACAAAGGGGAATAAGTTTGTTCTGAATAATGGACAAGAAAAAAATAACAGCTTAGAGCAAAACCATTCTTTGTTCATGTGTAATTTAGGCATCCAAGAGGCCTTAAGGGTGAGGTCGACAGATCGCAAATTCCTAAGTTTAAGTCCTCCATATTCGTAAGCACTATTTATAGATTTTCTCTTAACTCGCTCAGGCCCACCCCCATAGAAAGTGAAAAATTTTCTTCTCATATTTATCAAAAAACTCAGAGGGAGGGGACGGGAGAGAGGTAAGCAGAAATACAAATTGTGATACTATAAGTGTATTAATAAGAGTAACTTTACCCATATAAGAGTTAATGACTTTGTCTTCCAAGGATATAATAATTTATCCATCTTTTCAAATTTCCTATCAAAATTTACACAATTTGCTGCGGAATATGAATTCCCAAGAGATCTATCGGTCCATCTGTCCATTGAATCGGTAAGGGACAAGGTAAGTAAAAGTCAGTGCCCTTTAAGGAACCAATACGTCTTATTACACATTTGTCAAAATTAGGTGTTAACCCTGATAACAATGCAAAATCTTCCAAATCTTTAACTAAAGCATAAAGAGTACCAAGTTTCGGAGCTAAAGGAAAGTTAGAGTCGTCTGCATATTGAGAAATTTTTGTTTCTATCCCATAAGTAGTTAATCCTTTTATTTCCATATTGTTTCTTATCTTCATAGCTAACATTTCAACCCCTTATATAAACAAGTATGGCGAAAGAGGACAACCCTGACAGACTCCACGGGACAGGGAAAAGGAGTGGGAGATATGTCCATAATTAATTACTTTACTACAGATATCTTTGTATAAAACTCTTATACAATTTAGAAAACCCCCACCAAAACCAAAATATTCGAGTGTTTTAATAATAAGATCAAGTCTGATAGAATCAAAAGCTTTTTCAAAATCTGCCACAAAAATTAATCCAGGTAGTTCATTACATTCATAATATTCTATTATTTCTAAGAGGTGGCACTATATTATCACTAATGCATCGCCCTGCTAGGAAACCTGTTTGATCATAAGATATTAGATTTGGAATTATTTTTTTCATACGCAGGGCTATGCATTTAGATAATATACGGACGTCACAATTTAACAGTGTTAAGGGCCGCCAATTTTTAATCTGAGAAGGGTCTTTATCTTGTCCTGTGGAGTCTTGCTTTAGTATCAGGGATGCGGCAAGTATTGAATTCCCGTCAGATACCATTATGAAATTATAGTAATTTCTCATTAATTATGCAAATTAGGTCTTCGTTTAGTAATACATAAACAATATCTGCCGATGTTCCTCTTGTGCTCAATTACGTGTCACAAGTGTTTCATAGTGCTATTATCGAACAAATCAGATTTATAGTCTTTCTTATTTATTATGAAAATTACATCCTGATTTGCATGATTGTTATCTAATCATATCAAGCATCACTTCAGCTATCTACACACCAAAAATCACACAATCCGTCAACTGGCTCTTGAGTTATCTTCCCTCGAACGGTATGCCTAAATACCTCAACCGCCCTCAACCCCCCTCAACCACCCTCAACCGACCGCTTCCTGGGCTAATATGCAGTGAACATGTGCTAAGAACCCTTTTTAACGCTCTGGATACATTGCCTATGCAATTATAAATAGGAAAATCACTGTAACTCTGAAGTTTTACCAGTTTTTTTTACGGTGCGCCGTGCGCCCGAGGAACAGGGTCCGCCATCTTGTTTGTTTACGTCAAGCCGCCAGAACGCATCTTGCCGTAAGTTTCAAGTCAAAATAAGGAAAGTGAAAAAGCTTGTACAGCACGGAAACTCAGCAGATATAGAGGGAAACCTCTTTAAACATCATGTTTCTGGTGGTGGATTTTAGCGCTCAATACTTTAGGGCGGATATTTTGCGGGGTGTATCACTCCCTTTAGACGGTTAAACTCCACTTACGATATATTAAAAGTTTAACTTGAAAAAACTCGCAAATACTTAGACGTTACTATGTGATTTTTATTTATAATCGTATAGACAATGTATACAGAGTGTAAACAAGGGTTCTTATTATTAATTAGCACAAGTACACTGCATATTAGCCCAGGAAGTGAGGGGTTGAGGGCGGTTGAGGGGGGTTGAGGGCGGTTGAGGTATTTAGGCATACCCTCCCTCGAATATTTTCAACAAACTGTCCTGCAGTTCTAGAACAAGCTGCTGGGGGGAGTAAACTAACGTCACTTCTTCCTGAGCACAAGAGCTACAAAAGCATCTACCATACAAAATCAAAACCGGAACTTCCACTGCAGTACCAAGGAAAGCTGCCAGGGGGACCAAAATCTAATCAATTTGACATTTTGAGGTCTAATCAAGACCTACCCACCTACCAAATTTCATATCAATCCATCCAAAGCTTCTTGAGTTATTATGCTAACCACACATACATACATACAAACGCTACAAAAAAATAACCTTCTTGGCGAAGGTAACAAGCCGCTAGGGAGCCCAAAATCTAATCATTTTGAGGTCTCATCCTACCCACCTACCAACTGAAGTTTCATGACCATCCATAGCTTCTTGAATTGTGCTCAGACCACATAGATACATGTACCTTGGGACACGCATTCCTGTACAATTCCTAAAATTCTTGTAGACTACACATAATGCTGTACCATTACATGTAGGTTCACCCCTGAACCATTGCCAAAAACAATATATTTCATCCATACCATGGTATTGAGTGAAATATATATTAAATTCACGGTGTTCCCCCCACTGAGCCCTCCACTGCACAACAGTTACTGACAGTGTGATGTCTGCACTATGATATAACAAATATACAGTGTACTTAACAAGACACGTTCCCTAATCTCACACTTCAACCATTTCAATGCAGATTCTCTCCTCTTATTGTCTTATTCCCAGGTCTGTTTCCTCTAGATGAATGCTGCTGATGGATTGGTACTGCCACTTGACCATAATCTGATAAATGTGCCTGAGCATTGACACTGTTAACGTTAACCCATTTGTGTGTGCAGAAACACACTCACACAGACAAACCTGAAACAATTTTTATATTTCACTCCCTTGTATATTTGGTAGGTGGGTAGGTGAGACCTCAAAATAATTAGATTTTGGACCTCTAGCAGCCTGTTATGGTTCTGCAGTTACAACTTTCGGTTTTAATCTCCTGATTTGGACATGCTATAGGGTGAAGTAAATAAAGCAATAAATTTGAAAGTGAATTTCAAGTGCAGTGAAGTTTACCTGACAATATGTTCAGCTTGTTTGAAGTGTCCTTTCTGCATTAAGCTCATGGCGTACCACAGACAGCAGCATGACAACAAGACTGGGTCCCCTAATGTGCTGGCAATCTTCAGCTGTTGTAGGGACACCACTGCAGCCTGATCTGCCTGATATTTAACACAAATAACATCAGCTGTAAAGCAAGGCAATTAGAGATGGCAGATCTCTCATACAATACTGCATTGTGTATATGCATGGATATTGCTATTTTTGTCTGTAGGACCATTATCATTTTCCCTGCTACCTAAACCAATCTATCTATCTATCTACAAATGTATCTAACCCCATAACTAACATAAAATTGGTAGCCTAACAACTACTTCTGTCAGTTAAAGTAAATGAAAAATGTATGTATTATGGTATCAGTTGGTCGTCAATCCATATGTTGTGTGCAAAATGTTGTTTTATTGTCCTGTACAGAAATCAATTTTACAAAACTCTTTTATGCAAAGTTCAGATGAATTCTAGCCACATATTCATGAATGAACTCCCTAACACCATCCTAGAGGGCTAGCCTCCTTTGCAGGCGTTTTCCACGGAGGAAGGAGGGGAGGGTGGTCAACGTTTTTTTCGGGGGGGGGAGGGTTCCACGATTTTCTGGTCACAAGATCACACGCATTAGAGCTTTTGCCGCCAACCCTGTATACCCTCCCGTGGAACGGCTGCTCTAGTTCGCTATGGTCAAAGGCCAATTAACGTATCCGAGGAACATTTAACAGTATCGCGAGAAGCAATTCACACGTCCTTGTTATACAGCTACATGTAGATTAGCCCACGGGCTGCCAAAAAATCATTTGGGAGGGTGGGCTTCGTTGTGCCAAATTCACATATTTGAACTAATATCGGCTCTGTGTAGTTTCTTGCTACAGTTTTTTTTTCGACAGTTTTTGGACTGCGATTATGCTGGCCAGGCGCCCTGTTCTGTGCCACAAAGTATGCAAATCTTTTGGGACGCCACACGAGATGTCCAAAATATTTCTTTGTCTGACCAACTTTACACTTGCATCAAAGTGTAAAAACGCTGTTTTCTACGACTACACAACGACATTTCAGTTAAGACATGCTTAATTCATAGAATCTTTGAGGCGGAAAAATTCATTTATATCAAGTCCTATTTTATATGCTGTTAACTTTTACAGTGTCTTCGGGGTTTAGTCCACGCGGAAGTGTGCCGTGTGGGTCTCTGACACGTAACCACGCCGATTTAGCATTTTTTTCCCCGTCAAAACAGAAACAAATCTCCGCTAGAGAGAACCCTGTAATATTTCAGTTCATAGCGACCCAATGATGTTTTTGATCAGAATATCTGTGAATACGCAGGATGTGCCCCCGTTTTCAGTCGTTTTCTCCAATCCTCCCTTAGAATTGTCTCTGGCAGCGTGCCATATACATGATGCTTGGCGGCACCCCATGGCGCACGCTGATTGGTTTATGTTTAAATGATCTTCTGCGCTGAGATAGTGTTTTTGTTGGAAAAACGGGGGGATTACTTCTATACCGTTTGACCATATAGCGAACTAGAGCAGGCATTCCACGGGAGGGTATGCAGGGTTGGTGGCAAAAGCTCTAACGCGTGTGATCTTGTGATTGGAAAATCGTGGAACTTGCAAATAAGCACACACACCCCAAAAAAACGTCGACCACACCAGGAAAAATCAGCCCTCCCCCCGTGGAAAACACCTACAAAGGAGGCTAAAGGGCAAGGTTATATGTACATGTATGAAAACTGACATACAGAAATGCACAATGTAATTCAAGGAGAAAGTGCAAAAAGTAATCAACAGTGCTACTAACTGAAATTTAAAGGCAGACTCAAGAGCAGAGGCCAGTAACGTTATTATTTTCCAAAAGAACACATTTTTTTTAATTGATAAAAACCAAATTTGGAAAAATTGAACTACAGATTAACAAGGAATTGAACTACATTAATATTATAATATATTATTAGTAATAGTAGTAACTGATAACTGAGTGGTGCCCCAGTAACTGAGTAGTGTCCCTCCATGTAGACCCATGTGTGGGGATGATGGGAATGATGCCCACCTAAGTATGGATTCCAATGGGAGAATTGCTGAAGATCCAGGTCAGTTCTTGGCTCAAAGCAAGAGGAAAATTTAGATGTTAAGGCGGAAAGTTTTTACAACTATCCACTCACACATCACAAACCTTATTTTCTAGGTCACCCCTGGATTTCGTAACAGCCGCTGCTTTTTATATCAAGGGTGCCATTTTCAAATCTTAAGTATGGGTTTCGATGGGATGACTGCCAGAGATCAAAGTCACTTTTTGGTAGCCTGGGTACCATCCGGATTTCGGCTCCCCTACACTCGAAACAATCACTTCGAGCGTAGGGGAGCCAAAATCCGGATGGTACCCAGGCTAACTTTTTGGCCAAACCAAATGGAAAACAAAGTTGCTATTATGAATTGACAAATAAGTATCCAGAAACACATTGCAAAAATAATTTTCAAGATCAACCTAACACTTCTTAAGAGCCGCTGCTTTTAACTTTTGTCCAATGGTTGTTTGCGAAATAATATGTTTCACCTGGCTGTAATTAACACTCCATTAAATGGTGTGTTACTGTTTTCAGTCTGGATGATGTTTTGGTGTATATCTCAAGATCAAGTACATGTATGTGTGAAAGTTGGTAACCCAACACCGGCAATAAGATTCAAGCAATGACAACTCATCACTCGTCCGTTAGAGTGTCTGTTGTTTATTTTAGCATGCTGAAGTAAGATGAAGGTAACGTTATATACAGTATAGTTTTAATGCTGCAGCGCTGCGCCTCATGCAGCATAGTTAGAATCGGGGGTTAATCGCGATGAAGACACAATCGTGGCAGCGTTCCCTATGTCTATTGAAGACAGGGCAACTGCAGAAGTGGATGGAGATTATGGAGAAATTAGTTCAGATTGACGGACATGTTGCATATACATGTAGCATATGTTGTATTGATGACTTGTCTACCCTCACAAAACAAAAACAACCGATTTTCACATGTATTCCGTTATGTAGCTTTATACATGTAAGCGCTAACGCGGGGTGAAACCAAACACCACGTGACCGGACACGCGACAGGCACATGCACAGCAACATTATCACTAGTTACTAGTGTACCAGCTGCAGTGTTGAGCAAATCGTGCAAAGATAGTCGTCATGCCCTTCACCATGGATTATGTACCAAAAAAAATACTGTTTCTCATTTTTGCCCGCGGCAGAACAGTGTTCAAAATTACTAGTAATATAGCTATTTATACTCTGCTCTGTAGAAACCGATCCCGACAGCACCGCATCTTGGATACATAAAACATCACATAAAAATCCCTCAAAATGGCGTGAAATGACGCAAAAATAGCCGATACGGGAGATTATGTACATGCGCTAGTAGTACATCGTGATGCCGGATCCCCAAGCGTACGTACTGCGGATGGTCCAGCAGCACATTTTACAGGAAATTAACTTGAATGTTGCTGTTTGTTTGCCGATCGTCCTTCATTGTGTCCTTTATCGCTACAAAACAGAACAAGCGCGGCGGCCGCATGCCCTTCAACACTGGTACGTCTACTTGTAAGCACGTAACTTTTACATTTAACAGTTAACAGTTACAGTTCCTCATTTTTTGGCCCATAATCATTTAAATACTGTGCGATCGATAGGGGTCATTGTGAAGAAAGGGACTGATCCGCGCCTGGGACATATGTAAATATCATTCAAAATCGGTCAGTGTCGTATTTGACCAGTCGACATGAAATAAAGTCAAGGTTAGCCAAAATGGAAGATTCTGTTGCAGATCGTGACTTCCCAACTCTGATGACTGCTGATCAGGACAAAGTATGAATTATCTTCACCCAACACCCAGGTTGGCATGGTGAAGTCATTCCCGAAGACTGGTCTAAAGGCCTAATCGTTGTGCTGCCTAAGAAAGGTGACACCACACACTGGCAATAACAGAGGAATTACACTCAGATCCACAGCCTCAAAGCTTTTCCAGATCGTTGTTTTGGGACGCATAAACAGCGGATTGGAAGAGCTACTGCGGGAAAACCAATGTGGTTTTCGAAAAAACAGATCATACGTTGATCAGATATATTCTCTACAGACAATCATCCACAGATGCATTGAGTTCAACAAGATTCCTTTGTATATAAATTTCATCGATTTTAAGGCCGCGTTCGATAGTATCCAACGAGAATTTATCTGGAAAGCATTCTCCTTTTACGGCCTGCCTGCCAAGTACATTCGAGTCCTCCAAGCTTTCTTCTACAACACAGTGAGCTCAGTAAGAGTTAATGGGGAGGAGTCAAGTTGGTTCACTGTCGAATCTGGAACTGGTCAGGGTGATATACAGGGTCCTCCGGTGTTTAATGTCTGCATTAATCTGGCAGCTTACCTTACTGAGAAAAGTAAACAGCTCAGCACAGGAGCAGTTCTGCTTCAGGAAACTCCTGGGAAGCCGTCAGTATCTGTACTGGACACTGATTATGCGGACGACATGGCTCTCCTCGACAACACAAAGACAGGTCTACAGGAAACAACCGACTTGCTCACCAAAAACAGCTCACTTGCTGGTCTTAAAGCCAACGCCAAGAAAACCCAGACCATGGTAGTAGGCAGATACTGCATGCAGCGACCATATACTGAGGAAGGAACGCTCAACATCATTGTTGAAGGATGTCCAGTTGAGCAAGTTAGCACATTTACGTACCTGGGAACTGCTTTCACCAGCGATGGAACAATAGATACTGAACTTGCACGGCGCATCCAGAGAGCCTCTGGTGCATTCTGTCAACTAGGTAGAATATGGTACAATAGCAACATTCTCCTGTCAACCAAGATCAGGATATATGAAGCAGCAGTCATCACGATCCTAACGTATGGGTGCGAAGTATGGGTCATCACCAAGGCACAAATGAACAGGCTAGAAGCATTTCATCAGCATTGCCTCCGAAGGATCCTCCGTATCAGGTGGTATCATCGTATTACAAACCTGAGTGTATTACAACAGACAGAAACTACTAGTATTGAGGCAGTTGTTGTGGCTAGCAGACTTAGATGGCTGGGACATGTCTTGAGAATGCCCAAGGAACGGCTTCCTAGATTCCTGTTGGACTGGACACCAAATCATGGGAAAAGATCTAGGGGGAGACCTAGAAAAACCTGGTTTAGCTGTGTACAACAGGACCTAAAGAAGATCACTGAGATCCAAAAGTTGGAGATGGATGAGATGGAAGAGATGGCCCAGAACCGCCTAGAATGGCGCCGAATGGTGCGCGAGAGACGAAGGAATCCTGACGCAGGCCACTCAACATGAGGAGACCTTATCAAGTAAAAGTAAGTACAACACCCAGGTTTGATCCTGTCCTCTAATGAACACTCAGAAGACACCCTTCATTGTGAGTCCTTCATTGCCACTAATTTATTACCAGTATAACGTTATGTTATGTAGAACTGCAATGTTTAGTAATTTATGTGACAGGAGGAGCCAACATGAAATCTGCTTGCTATTTGTAATTTTTAATTTCCCTTTTTAGATAAAAAATTATCTGATGAAACTTCATATCTCACACACTCACTCACTCCCTGCACGGCTTTACGTCCGTTTCCCTGTCATGCAAGGGTTGGACGTCGTGGGGTGTCCTTTTGGTCTAATGGCTGCTCTCCAGCTGCCTCTGTCAAGCGGGTTGGCCTTCTGCAGTTTCAAGGTTTTAATATCTTCCCTAATACTGTCTGACCATGAAAACTAACTGAATACATAGATGACATGTAATTTGAGATATCTTCACAGACCTTGTCGTTTAGCAAAGTCCCTTTTGTTTCGTTTCAGTGAACGTTGAAACCTAATGTTACGTGTTAATATCGTAGTAAAATCTCTCTCGATCCGTACGCCGTGTATGTGAGATGTGCACTCCGCTGAGAAAGTATGATGCGTGCTCTTGCTGAGACAAATGATATGTAAATAGTGACAAAAGTACTGCCCTGTTTATTCTTACAGACAAGTGTACCACTTCACAGCTTGATCCGGTGTACAGAAAGTGTGAAATGGAATGAAATGGAACGAAATGGAACGAAAAGGAACGAAATGGAATGAAATATGTACTAGGTAGGAAAGGTGTTAAGCTATTCGCACGTTTGAACGGCGACATTAGTGTCTGTTTGACATCAGAACAGCAACGTTAAGATTGATGATATTCTACTGGTACGTATATAATAAAGTGAGTTTTGAGTTGCAGACTTCTTTTTTTGTGAACTTCGTCTGTCTCCCCTTTTAGCTTTTTTTAAAGATTGTAGCATGAAAAGTTTAAGAGTTACAATAAAATGTATGTCAGATATTGTTGATTTATGGTCTCTTTTAGTGCCATGACTAATTAGTTTATTCCCATAGGACCAATACTTAACCCTCAAACCACCGTAGGTTTTTTGCGACGAGTCTTACCGTATGGGGTCAATACTGACCCCATTATGTTTTGCGCAAATACGGTTTTTAGTGTGACTCTTTTTGCGATTTGTATGTATGTATAGTTTCATTAATCTATGAGGGATAGTTTGACATGATTAGGTGTGAATAATTTCTGCTCATTATCACAATTTAATTTAATTTCACTAGAGGTCCACATGCACCCATGTTGATGACCTTTGACCCCAATTCCATAGGCAACTTAGTCAAGAGTCACAACTATTGAGTTTCCTGATTTAATATTGCATTCATTCAAAGCAGGAGGTCATGACAGCATAAAGCTCAAGAAAACATATCATCTGGAAGAAATTTCGGGGACAACTAAAGACGCAGATGTGTTAAAAATTGCATAACATTTTTCTGGGGTCAATTTTGACCCCACTGGACAACACATAAACTTTCTAGGATAACTCGATCAACAATTAGCCAATCTCAGTAAAACCCTATAAAAAGAAGTTACAAGACATATATACAAACAAACTCACAGGAGGAATTTAGTTTTCGACAAGAAATGTCAAAATGGAGCATATCTATATACGTCTGGGGTCAGTTTTGACCCCATACGGTGGTTTGAGGGTTAAGCATCTTCCAATGAAACTGTCAAAATTGTAAACTTTGAAAAATTCTAGAAAATCTCAACTTTGTTGAATTTTTATGCGAAAGGAAGCATTCTGACTGAAAGAATCTACTCTGTAACATGGGATCATTTTTAACTAGAGTTCCACGACCTCATACCTTCGCCATATGAGATTATCCTTTATGACCGGCGAATTATAGATTTTTCCCCTAATTATGCAAATAAGATCCTAATTTGCATGAATTGCATCAGTTGATCATATTCTCCTCCCAATGACAGTGTTATCTTAACAAAGAAGGTAATTCTACCATTTCCTCATAAATTATGCAAATGAGGTGCTGATTTGAATAAGTTATGTTGAATGATGATTACCTCCAGTCAACTTCGAAATGCGCAAGTATGAAATTGCCAACATCAACCACTATGGAATCATAGTATTTTCTCATTAATTATGCAAATTAGGTCTTCATTTACATAATTAATATATGGTAATGTTCCTCTCATTCTTAATTACACATGTCACAAGGTATAATAGTCCTATCATGGAAGGTAGCTGAATTATAGAATTCCCTTATTAATTATGCAAATTAGATCCTAATTTGCATAATTGTCTTTTAATTATGTCAAGCATCACGTAAGCTACCTACATACTAAATATCAAGACGATCCGTTTACCGGTTATTGAGTTATCCTACTTTAAACATTTTCATACAAAGGCTCCTGCAGTTCCAGAGCAAGCCGCTAGGGGGCCCAAACTGACGTCACTTCTTCCTGAGCACAAGAGCTACCTACCCTCTAAAAATCATCACCCTAGCATGCCCAGATCACGAGATATCAAAACCGGAAGTTCCGCTGCAGTACCATAACAAGCCGCCAGGGGGCCCAAAATCTAATCACTTCGAGGTCTCATCAAGACCTACCCACCTACCAAGTATCAAGATAATCCATCCAAGCCTTCTCGAGTTATGCTGTTGACACACAGACAGACAGACACACACACAGACACACGGCCACGAAAACATAACCTTCTTGGCGAAGGTAACAATCTTTGCCTCCCCCCTATTTTTAGTGTGACATGCCTAATGTAATGTGTCTCCTGGGACATTACCAGTTCTTCAGAATTCAAGCTGAGGTTTCCAAAATTCTGGAAAATTTTAGCTGAGATGATTTTCTTCTAAAGATATATATCTAGTTTTATCATATGCTAATAACTTGCCAGTTCTCAAGACCATAATGTTGGCCAGAGCCCTACTTACATGGTAAGTGTTGTAGTCACCAAGAGCAGAGTAAGCCCCTCCCACGGTGCACAGGTAAGAAAACAGGTTCTCCAAATGGACCTTCTGGGTAACCAACGGGTGCAGCCTTTTACTCCTGCAGGGCAAAGGAAACAACCAACAGGGAGGAATCTTTTATACCAGCACTACATTCAGTCTGCAGTGTTCCAAATACTTTTTTGAGCCCGGTAGCACAGTGTGCTACCTAGGCCAAAAACTAGGTAGCGCATCAGAATTTTAGGTTGCCCCCCTTTATCAAACAAAATATAACAAAATACATTTTAAATTTTATTTTTATTAAACTTCTCCTATACTCCTACTTGATCCTACTGCTACTAAAACCTGATATCCAGTTACAAAGAGAACAGAATATATTAAAGTTTCCAACCAATCATACTGCAGGATTGTATATCCGCCCTCTAGCAGTTTGGGTCAAATTGCAGCTCTCGCGAGGTCTCGCAAGGTTTCGCAAGGGTTGGGCAAATCTTTCAAAATGGCAGCGCAGCTCTTCTCGTGCCGAGCGCTAAAGTTTCTTTGTATTTTCCTTGGTATTTTACGCGATTTAATCGAAGAAAATAAGTTGACCACATGTACACAAGAGTAATGCAGCAGTGGGAACCTAACAGTCCGTTTTGTTGGGCACTAATTTCTCATATCTAGTGAAAATTTACGTGCGTCACAGTGTATTGTAGGCAGTGCCACTGGTTTAAAATCAGTGATTTTCGTCTCGATTCGAACTAATACAGAGCCTGTAAACTTCTCCTTTTTGATTTGATGTCTGACGGTAACGAAAATATGGAAAAATATTGTTGCAAAATGAGAGAGACGGAAACTAACTTAAAGGTAAATCTCTTTTATTTTAACGCTGGATTTACATTTTCCTGGCAGGCCTCCTTATGAGTAGTGATCATCAGTTACTGTAGTAACAAGTCTGGATTTTTGTACCGGCCCCAAAAAACTGGTCCACCGACGTTTCGTTTTTTTTCAGACCGGACTGATAGAATTTTTACGGTTCAGCAGTACATATTTTCAGGTTGCGCGGCGCGCTACCTGAGTCAGGGAGCAATTAACTAGCACACAAGAAAATCATGTTGCGCGGCGCTAGTGGCTACCGGGTATTTTGAACACTAGTCTGTAAATTGTGTAATAACCCACTTCGATATTTTATAATAACTAAGCTATAGGAAGGAAACATTTGTAAGCAAATGCAGTATACAGTCAAACTTGGTCCACTGACCACCTCCATTAGATCAAATCAAATCAACTTTATTGCTCAACAATTGTAGCTGGTACAATGTATGGCAAAGAAACAACAAAGGTACATACACAAACTAATACTAAAATATGATTCTATGGGGCTAGTCCATCCATAATGATACTAAAAGCTAATCTATTGTGTTTTCTTAGGAAGAGTATTATTTATTACATTTTGTAATTCATGGAATATGTCAGCTATTTACAATATGGTGTCGCTTTTGTAGTGATTCATAAATGAATTTTCCAACGTAAACTGATATCTGAGTAGGACATGAAAGGAGTATATTAAAGATGTCTGATTTTGAGTGAGGTAGCGTAACATTCGTTTTGGAAGCTATGGATTGCATCAACTTTTGTCTGTTTTCTTCATATGTTGGACATGACATCATAAAGTGGAATTCGTCTTCAATACCCTCCTTGCATGTCGGACACAATCTCTGGTCAGCAGGTGTATTATAATGACGGCCCT
Organism: Branchiostoma floridae x Branchiostoma japonicum; assembly: GCA_013266295.2. Classification (NCBI taxonomy): domain Eukaryota; kingdom Metazoa; phylum Chordata; class Leptocardii; order Amphioxiformes; family Branchiostomatidae; genus Branchiostoma; species Branchiostoma floridae x Branchiostoma japonicum. The sequence goes on from CM023826.1 coordinate 19,186,822, forward strand.
TTTCGATTTCCAGGCCGTGTGAACTTATCCTCATTTTTGTTATGTTTGTCGTTAAGGATTCGTTTTGAATTGATGATAGATACTTTTCCAAGCCGAAATGTTTTTTAATTTTAGAATAAGTATGAAGTTTATTGAATTTTCTTATTTCCTGCCACCAGCCAACTAGAAATGTATCTTGTAAACGTTGTTTGAATATGCTTCCAAACTGGTTGACATTGACCCTTGGGTTTAGCCAGACATTTTGAAAGCCGTGTCTGCACAGTAAGTCCTGTATGTGGACTGCCCAGTCATGATCTAGTTCGACAGCAGCATAATATGCCTTCTTTACAATTCTGTCATTGGATAAATTGGTTAGCCTAAGCCAGTATTTGATCATTTGTGTCTGAGTATCTATGTACAGTGGTAAGGTTCCTAGCTCCCCCCTTACAGCGGAATTGACAGAGCTCTTTGGAACATGGAGAAGTATTTTGTAGAAATTTAACAGAACATACTCTAGGTCAGGAATTTCATAACAGATCGTTGGTTGTTCCAATGTTATGTTTTCTAATATTTCTGAGCGGTATATTATATTAAGTTTATCTCTATATCTTTTAAATCGAACGAGAACGGGGCGAGGAGATACAGGGTCAAGTTTCTTCCCTATTCGAGTAGTTCTAAGGATGACAACATCTGGTGCCAAAACTGGACCAAGAATGTTAGTTACTTTTTCTCTGATATTTTCGTTGGGACATTCTTCTATTCCTTTCAGGATCAGGTCTCTACATTGTGCATTTGTTCCTATGACTTCACTACAGTACAGCAAAATTGGTTTTACTAAAGTGTTAAACAGGTCGAGGGCAAGCGGGATGGAAGAGTTGGAGTTAGATGATAAAAGTGATTTCAGTTTGAATGAAGCCCGTAAGGCTTTTAATCTTAGTTGTTTTATAGCTCTATTAAATGACCCTGACGGGGTTACATCTACTCCTAGATATGTATAGTGGTTAGTAATTTCTATGTTTTGGCCCTGTATTTCATATGGTTGGTGTTTGTTTTTGTTCACTACCGCCCGTGTTTTGAAAATATCATAACTTTGGTTTTGTCTTTGTTTATTGATAACTTTCACAAGGAACAAAATTGGTCGAGTATTCGCAGGCATTCTTTGAGTCCAGCTTCAGATTTGGATACAAGTACAAGGTCATCCGCCCATAATAAACTGTTGATAGCGGTGTCTTTTAGAAAGATGGGGTCGCATGATGGTGTGTTTAGTAGAGCTGGAAAGTCATTTATATATAAGTTAAACAACAGAGGACTTAAACTGCAACCTTGACGTACACCACAGGTTGATTGGAAGTAGGGCGAGAGACCGTTTGACATTTTGACACAATATTCTACATTTGAGTACATTGACTGTATGGATTTGAAGAAGTTCCCCCCTACCCCTGTTGATAGTAATTTGTAAAACAACCCATTTCTCCAGACGGAATCAAAGGCCTTCCTAAAATCTACGAAACATGTATATAATTTACCTCCGGGTGTAGAAATTTGTTGATCGATAAGGGTTTTTAGCACAAAAATATTATCACTTGTTCTGAAATCGGCCCTAAACCCAGATTGGTAAGGTGACAATATATTATTAGATGACCCTCCACAGTCAGCGTGTCCACAGTCGGCCTCTATACAGTTGGCGTCTCCACAAGCATTTTTCCCACCACCTAATGTAAACAACATTGATTCTGGAATCTGGATCCAGGGCCAGTGGGGAAGGGGTAGGGAAGGGTGTACAGATGATATTTGGTATGTGGGTAGGTCTTAGGAAGACAAAGGTCAAGGTCAAACGTGGGCCTACTGATGGTACCTTGGTACTGCAGCATAATTTCCAGCTTTTGTATCTTTTGTCCTGGATATGCTACGTGTATGGTCTTCATTTTTTGGTGGCAGATAGCTTGTTGTGCCAGAAAAGCATTAGCCATAAGGATGTTGCTCTTCGTGTAATGACATTGAATTGTTACAGTATATCATGGGAAGTTTTTGTGAACACTAATTAAAGTGTTCCAGTGAAGTTAATTACACATATGCATGTAGATTGGTTTGATTCTTATAATAGATAAAGGAGCTAGATGTGAGTAAAGTCTCTGATGGAAGACAGAGAGAAGTAGAGGACGCTATTAATGTTTGGTTCGAGTGGGAGCTCGATCAAAGTACTCTCATCTCCCAAATACGTTTATTTTTTTGGCCCCGAAAATCCACACGGTACATTCTTATTTTGGACGGTACATTTAATAATTTTTCAAAATAAGGGCTTCCAAACCCAGGTAAAGCTACACATTTTGCGGTAACCATGACCCATTTTCCATTGTTCACTGAGACGTTTCATCCGAAGTGAACTTTTAATGCGCCTATAAACGCAAAAATTCATCCGAAACGCGCGGCAGTGATCAGCCGAGATGAAAACATTAGTGGCTATCTTGGATTATCGCAAACTCATGTTAGATCTCGCGAAAAAGCGAGAGAATACGCAACGCCCTCTATTGACATTGGTGAGACTGCAGGGTTACAGATATCAGTAGTCTAAGAGAGCCGGTATCAGTATTCTTTGCTGCTGTTGCTATATAAAAATTGTACTAAGCTGAAAAAGATTTTTTTCTTAAATTGTATACTGTATAATAGGTTTTGTGTTTACTACTGACTCCATAATAATATTATACTAGTTATTTTGCATGTATTTTTCAAATTGCATGTAAAAAGTTTGCCAACATATGCAATTTTGTACAGTATACATGTATGACATGGATTTAGGTCCAGATATAGATTAGACTACATTCAAGTGACATACACCTCAATGACCTGTAAGAAATTTTAAAATGAACGTTGCTGTCAATATTTGGTCATTTTCCGGGGGGTACGTTTATTCCAGCGCCAGTGTGTTATGTTAATGTTGGTTATGACATCACTGTGTTGTGCTGGTGACGTCAGTCCTTCCACCGACTCCGCCATGGCGGCTGCGTTGTGTTAATAAATGCCGTGATGAATCCGGCTGCATCCAGGCATCCTGATCTCTCACATGCATCCTTGGCCACTTAGTGGCGTGGTGGCAGCGCTGTGGGAGACGCATACCCACATATCCACCTCAACAAGCCGCAAACAAGCCAAGAGATTGCAGCCAGAAGCGACGGGATGCTGGGCACAGCGTAGTGAGAGCTTGGAATTTGGGTGTGTTACTCCCCTCCTTCGAACGTCGGAAGGCCTCCGTGATCAGCAGTTCGTCCTTGCACAGAGTCTTCGCTTCATTCCCGACGACAGGGTTTCGACACAGAAGACGCAGGGAGCTGCTGAGTTCAGCGGTACTCTATCCGGCACCCGGGAAAAGCAGGTTCCAGTTCCTCCAGCCGTGTGTGGCGTGGCGTGACCGCCATTTCCTCTGTTCTGTGTGAGTTCCCCGCACGCACCCGTGTAGTTTGTGCCGGCTTCGCCGCGAAGAGGACAGCTCCCCCGGGGGTCGTAGCTCGTGCCGACGTTCGCCGAAGAGGACAGCTCACGCTTGGCCTGCAACTGAACTGCACCTAACCCTCTCCAACACTGAGGCATCGTAGAAGATAGCCTTTATTCTCTGTTCCAACATGGCCGCCCCGCGAGCGCCGCTCAAGACGAGTCAAGGTTGCAGATAGAAACCAGACTCCGAAAGAACGCTAATCCCGAACCATACAATCAGTCGGCCGCGGACCACAACCTGAATTGTACTGGCACTGACTTCGACCACGACACAAGTAAACAGTATCTGCTAATAAGAACATTATTTACCTGATGATTTGAACTCCGCCGGACACTTTATTTACATGTTGATTTGAACTCTGCCGGACACTTTATTTACATGTTGATTTGAACTCTGCCGGACACTTTGTTGCTTTTATGATGTAGTGGATTTTCGTTCTCCAGCCATAATTTGAATCAAGTCAAGTAATTTGTTAAGCATACTGTACTGTACTTTACATTTTTTTTCTAATCACCTGTTTATGCAATACAGTCAACATTGTTACACTTCTGAAGTTCTATGTACACGAGTGATACCACGTGATTATATCAACGTAGCCTCTCAATGCATAACCTATAATTATTTATAAGCTATGTTCTAATAAAACCGCAAGTATATTGCTAGGTAGAAAGAAGCCTATATCACCTCCTGACAGGAAGACTACCGGTAGTATCGTTCATAGCAAGAAGTCTACATCCCTCCTGACAGGAAGAATAGTTAGTAGTGTTCATGTATTAATAAGTTGTAACCGTTGAAAGAAGTCTACATCCCTCCTGACAGGAAGAATAGTATTGTTCATCTGTTCAGTTGTAACCGTAGAATTTAGAAAGAAGCCTACTTCACTTTATTCACTCAGTTCATGTCAAGCTAGAAAAGCATTGTTTGTTCGTTCATATAGCCCATAACTTGTATAGTAGGAACGTTTTCATACCTCCTGAAAGGAAGGAAGGAAAGAAAGAAAAATGGATCACGCCAGTGTGTTATGTTAATGTTGGTTATGACATCACTGTGTTGTGCTGGTGACGTCAGTCCTTCCACCGACTCCGCCATGGCGGCTGCGTTGTGTTAATAAATGCCGTGATGAATCCGGCTGCATCCAGGCATCCTGATCTCTCACATGCATCCTTGGCCACTTAGTGGCGCAGGGGTATGTTTATTTGGGAGGTGAGAGTAAAGTAAAGTACAGTATGTACTACTAAATAAGTTAAGTCCTGGGGTGGGGTGTCATCCAGAATAATGAGTTGTACCGTGTACTAGACTAAGTATTTCCTCCAATTGCGTACGTATTCCCACTAATGTAAGCACATACATGTATATCATGCTCAATGTGCATACATATGTCATGGAAATGACTAAAAAGGGAAACAGACGCTGTACCTCCTATGTAGGCTGAGGCAGTTTCAGCTACCTACCACATGACCTGTTTACAGTTTACATGTTTCATACAGCCTGTCCTGGAGTATGCAACAGCCCTGTGGCATCCAGGCTTAACAAACAGCCAACAGATGAATATAGAGAACATCCAGGTGCATTCTTTTGCAGCTGAATCTTGTCTTCAACATTTAAAATCTGATTTTGTTAAGATTCAAAATATAATTGTGTTCACTGAGACATTTGTTTTAAAATGTTTGAAGTAGGATAACTCAAGAACCGGTTGACGGATTGTCGTGATTTTTGGTATGTAGGTAGCTTAAGTGATGCTTGACATAATTCGATGCTAATTATGCAAATCAGGATCTAATTTGCATAATTAATGAGGAAATTCTATAAATCTGCCGTGTTCCATAATAGGACACTTCAAACTTGTGACATATGTCATTAAGAGGAAGAGAAACATTTGCAGATAGTAATTATGTAAATTGTGACCCAATTTGCATAATTAATGAGAAAATTCTATAATTCCCTACTGGTAAATGGCGTAAATTTCATACTTGCAGCATTTGGAAGTCAAGTGAACATAGACATCATCAAACATAACTTATTCCAATCAGGACCTCATTTCCATAATTTATGAGGAACTGCTAGAATAGCTTTCTTTGTTTAAAATAAGACTGTCATTGGGTGAAGAATATCAACAACTGATATAATTCATGCAAATGATGGTCTTATTTGCATGATCAATGAGACAATGAAACATGTCCACGTTAGAAATATCCTCAACTACCACGGTTTGGGACACATATGGTTAAACCCGAAGTCATACCATTTAGATACAATCACTGCTCAACTACGGCAACGCCTACAAGATATTTATGTACAAAATTGGCATTGCGCTATTCAAAACAATTCCAAACTTTCCTTTCTTTCTACCTTGAACAAGCAGTACAAGCAAGAAAATTATCTTTCAAACATAACGAGACTTGACGTACGTAGCGCAATCACAAAGCTCAGAATTGGCTGTCACAAACTAAGTATAGCAACCGGAAGATTTCAAAACACTCCTACCGACCAGAGGGTTTGTCTATTTTGTCCAGAACTAGTTGAGGATGAATATCACTTCTTGATTGTATGTCCTAAATATGTTGATATACGTAATTCACTGTACACTAGAATATCAGCTTCCATACCAGGTTTTACTTCCATGGATTTAAAAAGAAAATTTCAATACTTATTGACATGCGACAATCCATACATGGTATACATAGGGATATATATAAAAGACTGTATAAACATTAGAAATTCATTGTAAAAAGTTCACTCCTATACTAGCCACCCATTCATGTATTAGTTAGGTTAGCATTATGAAATAGTAGTTATGTAGTAGTAGGTGCCATACTTTGTACACTGTACAATTGTTGTGCAATAAAGTTATCTCTATAATCGTCAATCATAAAGGTTAACATTATTTGGCGAAGGTATGAGGTCGTGGAACTCTAGTTTGTTTTGTTTTACCAAGGAGATTTCAGTCATATTGAAACTTCTTTGGTTTATTTTTGTTCTGGAACAAGAAGTTAGAAAAACCATACATGTACATCATACCGGTATACCAAGGAGGTCTTTTTGGCGACGCCTCATGAGCAAGCCTAATGGTACAGTATTTTGTGCAGTTTGCAAGAATTCTAGGAACTGTACAGGAATTTTATCCACAGGTATGGAATGTCCAGAGGAATGTCTCACAGCTCTGGAATTTTGCTGACCCACATCTATGCCCACATTCCTACTTTCCTGGAAACCCTTGGGACATGGTGGAAATTGTACAGATTCACAACTGAGCAGACACATGCTGATTCAGATCTGTCCACTAACTTGCAGCATTATAGCTACATCATGTAGTCTTCCATGATGTTCATAAAGTAAGCAGTGAGCTGTTGATTTTTCTGAATTAGCGTAGAACGTTTTCTCCCACCTAGTTATTTAATAAGTAGTAGTTATGGATTAACTTATCATCCGCAGTCTTTAACTCCACGGCATTTGAACAGGTACAATGTAGATCTTATATCAATGTATATCCTTCCTTATTATGTAAACATTTTTTTCTACCAAATCCTTGGACTAGATCAATTTTGTTTTTAATAGGACAAAGTAGAACTTCTGGGACTAGATCAATTTTGTTTTTAATAGGACAAAGTAGAACTCTTTAAGGTATTCATAATGCCAAGGGCATATTACTTCCTGTATATTTCATAGTCATTTTGAAGAGTCCTTAGTCAAGTAGCCCATAAAATCAAAATCTGATGTATGGCAACACATCCAGCATATCTTTAAGGAGGTTTCTCAAGCAACACTGCTGACCTCTGACCTCGGCTATCGACTTCGATTTATGGTACACGATTCTGTTTTGACGCTCGGTTATGTATGTACTCTCAACTCTCAAATAAACGTACCGGTACGTTTATTTTTTTTCACCTAAAAATCCGCCCGGTACGTTCTTATTTTAGACGGTACGTTTATTTTTTTTTTAGAATCCAGGCAAAATTTAGGGCAAATTTGCGGTCCTGAACGTAAAATGAAAACAACTAAAGTATTCACAGGTCCCGAATAAACGTACGGGTAACGTTTAACTTACTTATTAACATGTTTGATATGTTGTTTTTTTTTGCCCCAAACATCCACCCGGTACAATCTTATTTTGGACCGTCGCAGGGTTACCCTCCCCATAACGGCGCTGCGCCGGGCTCAGCGCCGGTATACTGCTTTCCAAAATTAGGGTGTTCCATCCCTATTTTTCTCCATTCTTTTGCCAAAATTCGTGAAAATGTTCCCATTTCGGGGCTGAGAGGCGTCAATTTTCTTGTTGGCATTGTCTGTGAAAATTTGTGAATGGGCGATACTCGAGTCAACAATGGCCATTTCGCACGGCTTCAAAAAGTACACAAAGGAATTGCTGTCATTCAGGTGGAACATCGGACTCCCCACTGCCGTTTTAGAATCATGTAAACAGCGCTTATTTCCTGATTACTCCATAAATCAAAGCACACGGCTCAGAAAATAATTTATGAGCTAGTATGTTTACAAACTAAGAGTGCCAGTTCGGCTGGACCGATCTGACCCGGTACAACTGTTACAACATCAGATGGGAACGGAGTCCAAAAAGCCGAAAGTTTTTACCCAAACAAAAGAAGCTTAGAAGTACAACTGCACCTTATCAGCTCATTTGGCCATTGGAAATAATGAAACTAATCTGCTGTCTGCCGACCGAATTACACTTCAACGTGTGCAAGGCGGCGAAATCCAGGACTTCTTCTAAATCGTGGGGGCGGGTATCCACGTCTTTTTGAAACCTTATTTGCCACCTTTGCTACTTTTGTAGGCGTTTCACGTCTGCAGGGGTGACGCAGCTCTGTCGCAACTTGTTAGGGAATCGAGTTTCTTAGGGATCAGTTAATTAAATTATCAAATTGTTTACACTTGCTTCCAATGCAAAACTGTCCCCAAGTATTCTGCTAATTTTTATTAGTATTGACCATAAATGCTACAGTTGGCACAGGCATCGTCAGGAATACCACGGACATTCAGCTACAAAACAATTCGGCAGCAAAAAAAGTGTTCAGTTTCAATGTTGGATACATTCCAACTTCTTGAATATATTAACCATATTTGGATAGGCGGGATTCCCTGTCAGTTGAGTTCACAGGCATCTCAGGTTACATCAAAGGGATCAGGGGCGTGGCTAAGTAGCTACATCTGATATAATGTTAGTCTCTATGAGGGGAAACATTGCAACATGATTGAAGGGGAGATCGTGTTAATTTTGGCTATTTCTTGGTAACTTTTTATGATAACATGGCCAGTTTACAATTTTACTTGTCTGTATGCCTCTAGATAATATAATTCAGTGTTTAAAAATGCAAAACACACTTCAGTTTTTCATTTTTGGGGTGTTTTTCTTAGTTCAAAATTTCCCTGACTTCAAGTTCAAATCTCAGGCAAATGTGACCAATACAAACATTTTGAGATGGAGGTTTTCAACAAAACTTTGCTTTGGGGTGTGCTTGTTCCTTTGTTGGTATTTGTATCATAGAAATGTTTCTGGCAATTGATTACATTTCCAAATGCACATACAGTGCACATATTTTTGCTGTCTTTATTTAATTGTATTTTCATTTTTTACATAAATACTCACATATAGATTAGGCTGCATTATACAACTCAATGCATTTTAAGAGGAACATGGTTGTCAATATTGTAAGTTTTATTCCAGGGAGTATGTTTATTAGATTTTGAAGAGAACACATTATTTAGTATAGACGATGCTTATATTACATGTAAATTTTGAAATTTTCCGGGGGGTACTTTTATTCCAGGGGGTACTTTTATAAGGTTTTGAAGCTTTGTCCGGGGGGTACTTTTATTCCAGGGGGTACTTCTATTCGAGAGGTGAGAGTATAGTTATTATGACATTGTGTTGATTTCCGTTTGTCTCACTGTTTGTGATGTCCTACCTATGTACAGTGCATTCCTGGAAAGCAATGCGTTTAGCAGTCAGTGTATTTACCCTGTCAAAATAAAACAGAAACAAACAAACATCTGCCACTGTGACAGTTCTAACACCAGAGGGTCAGATTTTGATTTCTGTAAGATCTAATCCCAGTACAGTGGCAAGCGATTTGCTATATGTGAACCAGTTCCCGCCAACAAAGAAAATCCTCTTCGTGCCCATCTCCATTTTCCACGGCCTTCGTCTTTTCTACCTGTCAGCACTTTGACCTGGTATACCTGCTTTAGTCTATTCCCTTGAATCCTGCTGCAATGTCAATGTCGTGAGGTTCTTTTGAGATAGAAGGTGACTCAGACAACACCAGTTGCAGTCTGCATTCTCCCCAAGTTCTGTACAAGTTCTGTCTAGTCTGTCACTCCTCTCTTGGATAACCTAGTTTATGCCCTGACTTTCTGTTTTCTGTGAGCCCTGGGGCCGTTCACTATACACTCAGGGGAGGGTAGGAGTGATATACTGAACTGCGCTGTACTATATCTGACTAGACTTAACAGGTAACACGGTACTTGTATACTTAAATACAGAGTCCTTATCATAAAATATTATACACTGTATATCATCTGCACCAGTATACGAATAAACATCGATAGTCATCAGCTTCATTGCATCTGAACAGGTACTTGTATATCGTTATAATTATAAAGTATACTATGTCCTGATGTGATTAACGTTTACCGATGTGAGCCCCCAGCTGGTCGAGTTCCCTTTGCACAATTTCACTGTTATGCCCGATGTTAGTTCTGCCTCGATTTCACGTAAATGAAGTCTACTGACGAGGACATTTGTGCTGACGGTGCCATACATTGAACACAAACCCTACCAACAACCACCGTCGCCATGGCAATGTACTTTTCATTGCCAGTCTTGTTGCATTTACTAAGGATACGGTGGGTTTGTGAAGGATGGCACGCGGGACGATACAAAAATGGTTATAACATGTACATATGGTAAAAGTCTGTAATTGTGTGTGTGTGTGTGTGTGTGTGTGTGTGTGTGTGTGTGTGTGTGTGTGTGTGTGTGTGTGTGTGTGTGTGTGTGTGTGTGTGTGTGTGTGTGTGTGTGTGTGTGTGTGTGTGTGTGTGTGTGTGTGTGTGTGTGTGTGTGTGTGTGTGTGTGTGTGTGTGTGTGTGTGTGTGTGTGTGTGTGTGTGTGTGTGTGTGTGCCTGTTTATCCTGAGTCAGTGTGTGGTTTCAGATTTGGCTGTCAAATTAGGGGGAAATCTTTGGTCCATACAAGGAGGTTTAAACTATTGTTGTTTTTAGCATTGAGCAATCTCCTGTTTTTTTTTTACAGATATGGCCACACCGACTTAATTTTATGGATGACATCCGCGTGCGCATTGATTTTCGCCTGTTCTCAAAAAAAAAAAAAATCATGTCTTTCGAGGCTTCACGGAACTCCGGAACTCGGCTGGAACTCAGTACAGACTGCTGACTCATAAATGCTGCAAAAGGGCGGCTTATCGTAAAACGAACGGGGAAGCTGTGAAGGAGGATGAGACCTGAACAAGACTATCTACATCTACCTCCTGCAAATAAAAACTTGTTTGTTTGATGCAGTCACTGTGTCCTGTGCTTCAATTCGCAATACCGGCTTTGTATTCCTGTGGTTAAGCAGCATTTTTTTTTTTGCTTGATTTTTTTTTCCGCCCTCTCGCATTAGTTTTGTGGTCCCCAGAGGATGTCATCCATAAAATTAAATCAGTGTGGCCTTTGAGCCACAAAATGAAGTTTTATAGACATTTGCGGATCAAACAAATAAATAAAGTGCTTTTGATGTTTTCTCTTATGACACAAATGTTCATTGTTGTGGGAGCTTAGCGTGCATCTGAATGGGCAACACTGAACAATAAGGCAGTAGACAAGGGTAGACAAGCGCGCCTTTTCACAGTTAGATTTGATCAGTGCAGAGGTCGGTTAACAATACTTTCAGTAGCCAATTGCATTTCATGTAGCACGTGGTTTGAAAAGGACAGCCAATCAACGGTCGACCGGTTGTGTCGCTATTTTCAAATCTTTCAGTTGTAGCGTCAGTAACGCTGTTGTGTGGGTGCGCGCGGTCCCTGTTCCCATGGCTGGCACAGGCTATTCCATTGCTGGGAAAAAGAACAAGATTAGGCCTTGTTTCTACATCACCACTGAGGAACATCGGGAGGTCAGTGGCAGTAACGTCCAAGATCAAGAAAATGCTGGGGACCTGGGGAGAGTCACGGCCGTTACAGACGAGCTGGAGACGACACTCTCAAACAGCCGATGCCCGGACTTGGAGTACAGCGACTTTGATAAGAGTTCCAATGGAATACCAGCAGTTTTTGTCAGAAGGCCGACGGCAGCAGGGTGGACTGTGTAGGACTGCAGACTTCACGGAGACCTACTGGAGTTTGTTTCCATCCAAGGCCCAGCGACAGTGACTCGGTCGACAAAATCAGTTTACAAGATCAAGCAGATCATATGTTTTGTTCTTCGCAAATTTTGGAGAAGTACTTTGCCATTTGCCGGCGCGGGAAACACACGGAGCGGTATATGTGAACAAACAGAAAACAACAACATCAAAGTTCAATCACCATTTTAGAACAAATAAAAGCAACACAAGCACGCACGTCGTATTTCAGGGTTATGGGGGGGGGAGGCGTACTGTAGGAAAAGGGAGGGGGCACGGTAGATGCAACGCTTATTTCAATGACAATAGGTAATTTGGCGGCAGAGCCTGGCGTACCTCGCCGTGTTTGCGCACGCGCACTATGGTTGAACAAATACGGGAGTTTCACGGCTACTTCACACCAGCGTTCTCGCCAGCCCTGGTTCCTGAATGCGTCCACAAATGTTTGAAGAAGGGGGGAGCGAGCAGCGCCATAGGTGCTCGCAATGTAGGGGGGTCCTGGGGCATGCTCCCCTGGTAAATTTTTCATTTTTAAACCTTCAATGACATATTTTCCCGCATTTTGAGAGGCAAAGTTACACACTTTGGTACATAATAATAATAATAAGTTTATTGCAAATTCGTGCCCGAGGGCTAATTGCAAGAACATGATAACATAGGGAAACCATTTTAGAACAAGGTCACTAGGGTTCAGCTCTCCATATCGGCATGTGACAGAAAAAAACAAGAAGTTCTTCCAAGCCAATGGCCATCCTCAACGTCATTGGTTGGTGATAGAATCTCGTGCCCAGCGCATCAGTGGGATGCTTTTGCTTGCAATGTCTGTAAAGATTTGTGAAGGGTTCTGGGAACAAGTTAGACTATTCCAATGTATTCATGGGAAATGAAGACAAGCGGACGCAAGTACCTTGCACGTCGAGGATGCCATTGGCTATTTGGAAGAACTTCTTGATTTTCTGTCACATACGAGTATGGATAGCTGAACCCTAGTGACCTTGTTCTAAAATGGTTTCCCTATGTACCAATGCTGTGTCTTACTTTGCCTCTCAAAATGCGGGAAAATGCGTCATTAGAACTAATAGAAGGTTTAAAAATACAAAATTTTCCGGGGGAGCATGCCCCCAGACCCCCCTACATTGCGAGCGCTTATGGTGCTTCGGCGCTCGCTTTACTCTTCCTCAAACATTTGTGGACGCATTCGGGAACCAGGGCTGGCGAGAACGCTGGTGTGAAGTACCTTGCACGCACTGTAACTTCATTGCAACGGGCACATAATATACAGCATTTTGGCATAGGCACTTTTCTCACCAGCAGCGCTATACGAATAAAAATGCACGTAAATTTACCGTTAAGCAATACCGACCGTCCTGAATTTACCGTTAAGTGTTGTCGGCCCTACCAGGACCCCCCATGCAGACCCTCTTTCATTGTTTCAGGGGGACAAATAATGCGCTACGTAGAATTAAAACAACCAATAACGCTTCACGATGAATATGCCAATAACGTTTAACGTTGAATGGGGGCATGCATGCCCTTTTTCGTAAGGCGTAATCAGGCCTTTTTAGTCTCCGTAATCCGTAGGCAGCCATCCCCAAAATCAACGTAATTCGTAATCAGTACATTAGCCGCAAAGCGTTAATGCGTAATCAGCTCTGAGAATTTAACGTAATTCGTAATCGGCGGCGAAAATTTTGCGTAATTCGTAATCAGTACCCCCCCATGCAGGCCCTCTTGAATTAGATGTAGAGCGGGCCGGCAACGATTAACGGTGAATTAAAATAGCTCATAACGCTTAACGGAAAAGGGCATGCAGGCCCTCCTTTATAATATAGTGTCCACTATATAAACCTCCCTGCTACTAGTATGTGTTCAAGCCACTGTGCACACACAATCGTGGAACAACTAATATCATCTTCACAATAATGAAGGCGGTCGCCTGAACTAAAAGAAGAAGACCAATACCCACCAACACAAGTCTCGTTGCGTCGCGGTGTTCATAGGTTCCTCCAGTTTTAATGCCACATGTACCGGCCAGGCCCTGCCAGAACCATCCTTCAACTTCAGACAAACGGAGAGAATTTCATTGTTTGAAAATCTTTGTAACGTTATTTGGCTGTTGTTCATTTCTTGGTCGGCAGCCACTAAACTAAAAAGCTCCTGTTGGTAGACGCTACATGACATTTTGTCGACGTCTGTGCTTTGTTTCTCCGAGTGTGTTCTTGTGGCCCACCGTGTGAACCGGAGTGTGTATGCCGGGGACCTGCTCAGCTCCAGCACAAGGCAAGACGCCAAGTCCGATGGCAGCTTCAACCAAATAGCTTCCATTTTTGCAGTTTGAGTTCCATGTCAGCTACTCCATGACAAGTATATTTGAACAATCGCTCCACGTGTGATAAAAGGCATTCCCCACAGATGGATCAGAGCAGGCCTGGATCAGAGTCAGACATACGGTTCAAAGGTCAAGACTCGCGTTCTCTTGTACACAATTGCAAGAGCGACATCTAGCGAGAAAGGAATAGGTGTGCTGATAACCGGCATAGCAACCTGCAACACGGAGGTAAAAGGTACGAAGGCCCACAACGACAACTTCCGTACACCTCTTCCACAGCCCTTCCATAGCGCTCTTCCGCGGACCAAACCTTCCATAGCGCTCTTCTGCGGACCTTCCATAGCGCTCTTCCGCGGACCTTCCACAGCGCTCTTCTGCGGACCTTCCACAGCGCGCTTCCAAGGGCTATACCTTCCATAGCGCTCTTCCGCGGACCTTCCATAGCGCTCTTCTGCGGACCTTCCATAGCGCGCTTCCAAGGGCTATACCTTCCATAGCGCTCTTCCGCGGACCTTCCACAGCGCGCTTCCGCGGACCTTCCATAGCGCTCTTCCGCGGACCTTCCATAGCGCTCTTCCGCGGACCTTCCATAGCGCTCTTCCGCGGACCTTCCATAGCGCTCTTCCGCGGACCTTCCACAGCGCGTTTCCGCGGACCTTCCATAGCGCTCTTCCGCGGACCTTCCATAGCGCTCTTCTGCGGACCTTCCATAGCACTCTTCCGCGGACCTTCCACAGCGCTCTTCTGCGGACCTTCCACAGCGCGCTTCCAAGGGCTATACCTTCCATAGCGCTCTTCCGCGGACCTTCCATAGCGCTCTTCTGCGGACCTTCCATAGCGCTCTTCTGCGGACCTTCCACAGCGCGCTTCCAAGGGCTATACCTTCCATAGCGCTCTTCCGCGGACCTTCCACAGCGCGCTTCCGCGGACCTTCCATAGCGCTCTTCCGCGGACCTTCCACAGCGCGTTTCCGCGGACCTTCCATAGCGCTCTTCCGCGGACCTTCCATGGCACGCTTCCAAGGGCTTTACCTTCCATAGCGCTCTTCCGCGGCCTACGGTGGCCCCTAAGTCCAGTATTTATTTTTATGCCACTTTTATTTTCTATACTTTTATTTTCTGTGGGTACTTTTATTCTCTGTGGGCTACTTCCATTTTCTGTGGGTACTTTTATTTTCTGTGGCTACTTTGTATTTCCGAAAAAATTCCAAAGAAACATTTTGAGGACATCCTAGTGGCAGGCTGGGCATTGAATCATCCGACCCGCGTCGATAATTACGCGGTTTTAGACCGATTTGTTGTCGGCGACTATAAGGGGGAGGGGGGCAGGCACATGTACAGTATATACAGATGCATGTTTTGAAACGTCTTTTCTCGTCCGATCCGCGGGATGACCAGCCTGCCACTAGGATGTTCACAAAATGTTTCTTTGGAATTTTTCGGTTTGTTTATGCAAACAACGGGCGAAACTTACCGGGGAAGAGGAACTAGCGTAAGCCATAATGCATAAGCAAGTAGCGTAAACAAGGGTGACATTAACATAATCTAGGCAGGATATTACTATTTAATGCTCTTAACTAATAAACGTGTTGAACATTGTAAGCATAAAAATTAAATTATCTTAAGGTGAAAAGTATATCATCTTTTTAATAGCTTTAGAATAATTCATAGTTGTCTGAATGGTAAACAGAAAATGCACCACACAATGAAAATAAGATCTTAAGAGTAGCCACACCAAACCAAAATGAAATGAAAGTCGCTTCTCCAGTCGCTCCAGAAACTCACGAAGTACACACAGAAAAAAAAGTAGCCCAGAAAAAAAAGTAGTAAGTCAAAGCAGCCCAGAAATACAAAGTAGCCACAGAAAATAAAAGTACCCACAGAAAATGGAAGTAGCCCACAGAAAATAAAAGTACCCACAGAAAATAAAAGTATAGAAAATAAAAGTGGCATAAAAATAAATACTGGACTTAGGCCGTAGGCCGCGGAAGAGCGCTATGGAAGGTATAGCCCTTGGAAGCGCGCTATGGAAGGTCCGCGGAAGAGCACTATGGAAGGTCCGCGGAAGAGCGCCATGGAAGGTCCGCGGAAGAGCGCCATGGAAGGTCCGCGGAAGAGCGCTGTGGAAGGTCCGCGGAAGAGCGCTATGGAAGGTCCGCGGAAGAGCGCTATGGAAGGTCCGCGGAAGAGCGCTGTGGAAGGTCCGCGGAAGAGCGCTATGGAAGGTCCGCGGAAGAGCGCTATGGAAGGTCCGCGGAAGCGCGCTATGGAAGGTCGGCGGAAGAGCGCTATGGAAGGTATAGCCCTTGGAAGCGCGCTGTGGAAGGTCCGCGGAAGAGCGCTATGGAAGGTCCGCAGAAGAGCGCTATGGAAGGTCCGCGGAAGAGCGCTATGGAAGGTCCGCGGAAGCGCGCTGTGGAAGGTCCGCGGAAGAGCGCTATGGAAGGTACGCAGAAGAGCGCTATGGAAGGTTTGGTCCGCGGAAGAGCGCTATGGAAGGGCTGTGGAAGAGGTGTATGGAAGTTGTCGTTGTGGGCCTTCGTACCATCTACTACTACTACTAGTACTAGGCAGTCAGTTAAAGGAAGCTCCTTGGTTAAAGCAAGGAGCTTCCATCAACGTTGATGGAAGCTCCTTGGTTAAAGTGAGTTAACTTTTGTTGGTCCATTTCTGCAGAAGTTTAATTCGGAACAGTCCAATTTCACATTGGAAGGGAGTGGAGATGTTGACGTTAGAGTGTCCAGCATATCAGTTTGTGTGGGTCGAAGCAGTGAATCAGCGAATCGGCTGTTTTTCTTTGCCTTACCGTTAAAGTGTGTTTAACTTGGGCCGGCCCATTAATTTGTGTGCCTAGAAGTTAGCCTGAGGTCATGTCATTGGTAGGCGGAGCTGTGGGACCACGTGACTGTGGAGATCAAAGGCGCGCCGCTTAGCGTAACGAGGCGGACAGCTTGAGTGCCCAGATCAATAGTATGTGGTACTCAGGACGAATCATCTGTCCTTCTTTCTTCAAGTCTGGACACAGATAGTGTCGAACTCCGTCGTGCGACGATGCTAAATGTTGACACAAGATGCTAGGGAGGGTGGTGGTGTTGGTGCTGGCCACGATGCAGGCTGCGCTGGCTCGGGAGACGGCGTATCTTGAAGTGATTCTGTTTGAGAGCACGCCGCCGCACGGGAATGGTTACACCACCTACACTTACGATCTGCAAGGCCACTTTTCAGCCGCCGGTGCTACAGCCTCCGCAGAGGGAGACATTATCCAAGTAAGAAACTCTTCAGTGGTTTGTAGTCTTTCTTGTGTGACTGTGCAGCAGTGTTGGAGGTGATTGTTGTGACTTGTGCGGTGCGAACTGCGACCTTTGAAGTGCACCATGTGTGGCAAAGGGAGTAAACAACAATCCGCCTGTAATTGTCACACTCACAGCAGACCCCACGCAAACAGCGCCACGACAGATTCTAATACATCACAATCATATTTTCACATTTCTGTAGGGCAGCTTCTGTAGGAGCAACAGTTTTTTTATAAACATACAAGCATTAAAATAAGGAAGTAGACCTTACAAAACAACACCGGCCCCCCTCCCCAAGGTTTGTCGTGTGATTGTCGTACTTTGTCGTGTGATTTCCCCACGTAATCAGAATGTTGATTGTCTAACTTTTGGTCATCTTCACTAGGTATTTTCATAATTTCATAGAACTGTTCCCTAGCACAATACTAGGGAACAGTTCTATGAAATTATGAAAATACCAACAGGTGGTGCCAGCTGATGAGTTAAATTAATTTTGACTGGTAAAAACTTGGAGTAGACAACAAAATATGAAGGGAGAGAATTGTCTTGCGTCCTAGGACTTGTAGGAGGGACTTGCCCTTTGCGTATAGCGTAATCTGCTGTTTTAATTCCACACAGACGGACTGCTCTAATGCAACGTAGAGCGTAATCGGTGCATTTTGCGTAGAGGGCAATTTCGGGTCTGAGGGCTATAATATATAATATATAATGGCCTTTTTTGTATGCCATCTTTAGTTTCTAATATCTTACTGTGGCATTCCTCTCTTATCTTGAAGGAACCTCCCCCCCCCCCAACTTCATTGAAATTTCCTGGTTCACTTTTCATTTTTGGTACAGACCCCCTCCCCCTGCTCTCTTGCTGTCCAAAAAGTTAAAGGGATTCAAGGAGCCTGGTCTCGTCCGACGACCAGTTTGTGTATGCTGTAAGTTGAACATTGATACTGGAAACAAACCCCAAAAACAACGACTCGATCAAAAAGTTTGGAAGGCGAACTTGCACATGGTTTTTGCACACGGCCCGGGTGCTGACCCCATGACCCTGGATGTGTGAGTTGTCTGATAAGGTGGCAGAACACAGTTTCCGCCTATGGGGATTTCTATAGTTAAGGACCCGAAGGTGACTCACTTCGACGCGGTAAAAATTATAGTAGGGTGCACTAGAGGGACACGACCAACTAATATGCTGAAATTTACGGTATAATCTACAAAATAACTGAAAACAAGAAAAAGTTATCGTTTTTTAACAATTTGCTGACCTCTTTTATATCGCCTCCTGCGGAGGTCAACTGAACTGCAGGCGGCTCGCCCTGGAACGCTGTTCCGTAATGCGGCGCATTTATACACGAACAGGAAAAACTTCACAATCCAAATCCTACAGTCTAAAATCTGACATGTTTCTATACCACACAGCGTAGTTTACTCATGGCTACCTCTCACATAAGCCGTTCTAACCAGGCTTCAAGAATTTCGTCCGCACTACTTTGTTTACCCACGTCATAGACTCCGGGGGTCGCCCAAGAATACTGTGTTCTGCGACCATAACTGGTTGAATTTAGCCTGTAGAATTCACACCAGGTTTCTCAATGGCGCAAACCCCTACCAAACCTCCACGTGGGGTGGTTTTTAAAGAACCGGTTGAAACCCTTAAAGAACCGGTTGATTTGCAGTCATACCAGGCTAAATTCAACTTCAGTTTATTCGAGCTAATGAATTCCTCTGGCCAAATCTGGATGTTCGTTCATAAGGATACTCCCTGTTTCGGAAACACCTGATCAAACTAGTACGACCCTACCTCGTACCCCACATTACAATTGTGACCCACGTTACACCTGCGCCCTTCTTGTTCGACTCCGCATTGGCACCTGTGCTCTCAATCACAGTCTGTTTACCCGAGGACTTTCTACCAGTGCCTCCTGTAGATGCGGGTGTCGTTGTGAATCTGTTTTGCACTTCATGCTTCATTGTCCATTATACTTCATCAGAGATCGGAACTTTTCGGCAATTTTGCAGATTTACAACCTTGGTCATCTTGTTAACCTCAATAGTATGTCAGACAATGCTAAACTGCACTTCATTCTCCGAGGCCCCTGGTGCAATTCTGTAAAAGAGAGGTTTGATTTGATTCGGCAAAATAATTAGAAATATTTGGGAACATGAACGCTCCCAAACGGTTCTGTTCCGCTTTATTCTGAACCACCTCGCGAGGTGGTCTGAAGCGGTATATAATGAAGCGGTTTCGTCGAATTGCAATCATAAACGTGCGGAAGCGAATCGTTCCAGTTTGTGGCGTTTGTACATTGTGATAAGTGGGGTCATAGTTCATGGCGTCGTTTTTTTTTACCGCGGGAAAGTAAAAGTTCTATTCGTCAATTGGATATTTTGGTCGCACAGGGTTCTCCCCAGACGACGGAACAACGGCGCTGCGCCGGTATACTCCAGCTCAGCGCCGGTATACTGCTTTCCAAATTTAGGGTGTTTCATCCCTATTTTTCCCGATAATTTTGCCAAAATTCGTGAAAATTCGCTCATTTCGGGGCTGAGTGGCGTCTATTTTCCCGTCGGCATTGTCTCTGAAAACTTGTGAATGGGCGATAATCGCGTCAACAATGACCATTTCGCACATCGCTACAAGGGAATCGCTGTCATTAGTGGAACATCGGACGCCCCGCTGGCGTTTTAAAATCATGTAAACAACGCTAATTACCTGATTTCCTTGTGAATCAAAGCCCACAGCTCAGAAAATAAGTTTATTGGCTACAATGTTTACGAACGAGCTGTGGAAAAATCCCCTAACCGCGCCAATAGCACGTGGCGGCCGCGAGTACTCTCCAAGCAGAGGTAGGGTTTTGGGCTTATTTTTGGCGTGTTTTTAGGCTTTTTTATCGGGCTTTCTTTTTTCACTGAATTTTTTTTTCCACCCAAAGTGGAAACAAAAAATTCAGTGAAAAAAGAAAGCCCGATAAAAAAGCCTAAAAACACGCCAAAAATAAGCCCAAAACCCTACCTCTGCTTGGAGAGTAGCCGCGAGACATTCTGTCAAATTCGGCGAAGCGGGAGAAAAATGACTCGTGCATTACAGCGATGTTACCCGTGAAAACAACGTACGAGGCTTTATTTTTCCTCTGGAGTGTTTTTTAAGTCCCAAAACCTCTACAAATACCGAAATTTGTCCACAAATACGGCCTCGAGCTATCACGAGGAGACTCGATTGACGCCATATTACGAATAGATGCGCGCCTGCATGACCCCGAAAAAGTTCAAAGTTCAAAGTGCGCATTGCGAAAGTCAGAATAAATCGCCGATTTCGGGCTTTAAAATAGATTATGAGTACGTAAAACATTATCGATTTTTAGGCAAACGCATTATAAAACAATTAAAATTTTGTGCTAATTAAAAAAAAGATAATTAAATGTTTTTTTTCTTAATTTTTTTTTCTATTCAAAATACAATCAGTGTGTATGTTCTGTTGTTGAAATTTTGATCAAGAAAATGTTTATGGAAATTTATATATTTCCAAATAAACAGTGCAATATTTTTGCTGTCAATATTTTCATTTGTTGCTGATATCATGTAACTTATTATAGTCAACTAGAGGGGTAACAAAAAAAAAGGTGAGAAGGTTTTTACCAATTTTCTCTAGATTTTTTCCATAATTGCCTTGCCTCAAGTTCCAAGTAGAAAATACATGACATAAAGTTGTGTACTGTTTCACTTGTTGAACTTGACGGCACCGTTGGCCCCCGGTAAGGGGCCATAGCGGGGAACCTATGCCCAATTTTTTCAAAATGTCAATATTTTTTTTCTGTCAGATTATATCCAGCAGGGTTAGCTTGTTTATTTTTTGTTGATTCTTTAATAGTGCAGTGTACCTTTACGTACCTACCTGCATGTATCTTCTTATCTCCAGGACGGTAGATGAAAATAACCACAGCCAGCAAGATGACATAATTGTAATAAAGTGTGTTTGTGTACAAGAACAAGCTTGGCTTGGAGATTTTTCTCACCTCTTTATTAGAGAAGAACAAAACCTGAAGTCGCAGGAAATGGCTTCCATTTGTATCAGGACAAAGAAAAATGCTAGAGCTTCCCCCCCTCTGGAGGGGGGCCACGCCCCCTCCAGACCTCCCCCCACGACGCGCAAGCACGTCGCAGCGGGTGCTGCGCACGCTCCTCCGGGATACTCTGAATTTCTGGGGAGAACCCTGTCGCATTTTTAATCGTAAAATCTTGCTATGCCCCCTAACTCAAACTGATGGAATGAGGAAACGGCAGTCCTCATATCGATTTGGGGAACTCGGCAGATCCAGAGGAAACTGCGTGGCATGCATCGGAACCAGGAACTTGCGAGGAAGTGTAAAAAGAAATTGCCAAGGCCATGAGGGAGCGCGGCTTTAACAGGACAGCAGCTCAGTGTCAATCAAAGACCAACTCTGAGGGGGAAGTACAAGGACGTGCGGGACCACAACAGTGGGAGCGGGAGAAACCATTTCGAGCGTGGGTGCAAGTTTTGAATCGTGGACACAAAATGTAATCCGCTTCATTTCAGGCAATACTGAATCAAACCGAAACACATTTTGAATCATGAACGGGGCCAGAGGCTCCACGTTGTTACCCTCTGTGTACAACTTTAAAACGATGCAACTCATTCAAACTTACATTGAAAACACCAAGCGCTTCTAGCTCTACTTGACTGTTCTGTAACAGCCAAGTACACATGTAGATACTGTCATCTCCCAAATAAACATACCCTCCGGAATAAAAGTACCCCCCGGAAAAATCTTCAAAATCTAATAAATATTATACCCCCCGGAATAAAATCCCCCCCGAGATATCAATAGAGAGCCGATAATGCCCGATAATGAAACAAATTACCGCGTTTTCATTGCTATTTTATCTCCTGGGGCAAAATTAAGTACTTCTTTGCTGTTGTTGCTATATAAAAATTGTACTAAGCTTTTTTTTCTTAAATTGTATACTGTATAATAGCTTTTGTGTTTACTACTGACTCTATAGAAACTAGTAATTCTGTATCTATTTTTCAAATTGCATGTAAAATGTTTGCCAACATGCAATTTTGTCTACATGTTATTGTATGACTATTGGGTTTAGGTCCAGATATAGACTAGACTGCAAGTGATATACACCTCAATGACCTGTAAGAAGGCATTTTAAAATGAACATTGTTGTCAATTTGGTCATTTTCCATATTCCATGACCTCTCACTTCTTTGCCAGCGATGGCTTGCTTTAGTCGGAGGAAAATCCGTTGCCCCCCCCCCCCCGCGGAAGGGTCGACGATAAGAGTCCGAGGTGGTAGTGACGATGACTCGAGGATTAGGTTGTGAGACTATTTTGATCGTCTTTAGATGGCCAAATCATATAGTATCAGTGTGCGAAATACTTTTGTTGAGCCAGGTTGCCCAGTGGCAACCTAGGATGAAAGCTAGGTTGCCCATCAAAATTCCAGATTGCCCTGAATTTAAACTTTCTACATTGTGATTAACTTTGTAGGAATGCAATGTGCATTTATCCATTTCTGACACAGAGTTGTTTCCCCTTACCTGAAGTGATGAGCTCTTCCATGGGAACTTCTCAATAAACAGTTCCCAATGGAAGAAAGGATCATCCTTACCACAAAATTTAGGTAGTGCACTGGGCTACCTGGGTGTAGAAATAGGTTGCACCAAGCAAAACATGGTTGCACAGTGCAAATGGGCAACCTAGTATTTCGCACACTGAGTATATACCGTTGCCGGAGACATCTTGACGATAAACAGTCACACGACTATTCAATCGTCGTCAGTCTAAAGCCGGCCTTAGTGCTGTTTTACATTCCTTTTATATGTGATGTTGCCACTGAATTAAAAATCATTTGTACACTAGTGATTGAGTCATTTTTTTAGTCATTTATTTTTTCAAAGTTGTTTCAGAAATGAATGTTGTAATAGCTGGCATAATAAATGGCTACCGGATAGTTCAGTCTACAGAAGCTTTGGATGGATTGTCATGAAAGTTGTATGGACTGCCTTGATATTTTGGTAGGTGGGTAGCATATACATGTAGGTCTTGATGAGACCTGGATATGATTAGATTTTAGGCCCCCATGGTGGCTCATTATGGTACTGCAGCAGAACTTCCAGTTTTGATATCTCGTGATCTGGACATGCTAGTGTTGTGAGTTTTGGATGGTAGATACCTCTTGTGCTCGAAAAGAAGTGTGCGAAATACTTTTTTGAGCCAGGTGGCACAGTGTGCTATCTAGGGCAAAAACTAGGTAGCACATCAGAAATTTAGGTTGCACCCCTTTATTAAACAAGAATCCAGAGACCTCATATCTCATATATGCATATATATATATATATACATGGTTTCCTCAAGACATTTTAATAACATATTTGATGTGAAAGTCCAATCCTTTGGCAATGTTTAATTTCAATATGTTATCGTAAATTATGCAAATGACCTCTACATTAACATAATATATGCATGGTGTTGTAAACTATTAACTAACTTACACATGTCACAAGGATGTAAATTCCCATCATTACACTAAGGAATCAGAATTTTTAGTTTAATTATGCGAATGAGGTCCATATTTGCACAATTGGTATCTGTTGATATTCTACCTGCGATAGATTATACACATTACATGTATGAAAGTCCTATTCTGTAAAACACTGGAATTACAGAATTTCCTCATCAATTATGCAAATTAAGTCCTCATTTGCATAATTTGCATCTAATTATGTACGTCTCTGTGTAAGCTACCAACATGCCAAAAGTCATGATAATACGTTGCTCCTTTCTGGACTTATCTGCTCTTAAAGATTTCGCCCCCCCCTGCAGTTCCAGCACACGCCGCTAGGGGACCAAACCCACACCACTTATTCCTGACAGGAAAAGCTATCTGCCACCAAAAAATCAAGACCATAGCATGTTCAACTTCTCTTTTATTAAACTTAGACCCTACTGCTACTACAGTGTACGAAATACTTTTTTGAGCCATGTTGCCCAGTAGCAACCTAGGATGAAAGCTAGGTTGCCCATCAAAATTCCAGGTTGCCCCGAATTTAAAGTCTTCTACATTATGATCAACTTTGTTAGAATGCAATGTGCATTTATACATTTCTGACACAGAGTTGTTTCCCCTTACCTGAAGTGATGAGCTCTTCCATGGGAACTTCTCAATAAACAGTTCCCAATGGAAGAAAGGGGCATCCTTACCACAAAATTTAGGTAGTGGACTGGGCTACCTGGGTGTAGAAATAGGTTGCACCAAGCAAAATATGGTTGCACGGTGCAACTGGGCAACTTAGTATTTCGCACGCTGTAGTAAAACCTGATATCCAATTACAAAGAGAACCAAATATATTAATACATTTAACTGTCCAACCAATCACATTGCAGGATTGTATATCCGCCCTCTAGCGGTGTGGGTCAAATTGCAGTCTCGCGCGAGGTCTCCCAAGGTTTCACGAGGGTTGGACAAATGTTTCAAAATGGCGGCGACCCTCTTTCACTCGTGCCAAGCGCTGAAGTGTCTTTGTATTTTCGTTGGTATTTTACGCGATTCAATCGAAGAAAATAAGTTGACCACAAGTACACAAGAGTAATGCAGCAGTGGGAACCTACCAGTCCGTTTTGGTGGGCGCTAAATTCTCATATCTAGTGAAAATTACGTGCATCACAGTGTAGTGTAACGTTAGGCATGTGGTGTCGCTGGTGTAAACTAAAATCAATCATTTTCGACTCCATTCGAACCAATACGGAGGCTGTAAACTTGTCCTTTTTGATTCCTAGATGTCTGACGGTAACGAAAATATGGAAAAATATTGTTGCGAAATGAGAGAGACGGAAACTAAGGTAAATCTCTTTTATTTTAACACTGGATTTTCATTTTCAGCGGTACATATTTTCAGGTTGCGCGGTGCGCTACCTGAGTCAGGGAGCAACTAGCGCACAAGAAAATCAGGTTGCAATTGCTAGTGCGCTACCGGGTATTTCGAACACTGCATTAGTTTGGCCCCTGTAGCAGCTTGTTCTGGAACTGCAGGACAGTTTGTTTAAAAATCTTACCTATAGAGAGGATAACCCAAGAACCGGTTGACAAATCGTCGTCATTTTTATTACAATGGTAGCATATGTGATACTAACAAAATTAGATGACAATTATGTAAATCAGTGGCTAATTTGCATAATTAATGACAAAATTCTATAAATGTAACCCCACAATTCTTTAAATCTATGTTCGATAATAGGACTATGAAACACTTGTGACATATGTAATTGACAATGACAGGAACATCGGCAGATATTATGTAAATGAAGACCTAATTTGCATAGATAATGGTTAATTGCTATAATTTTATAGTGGTAACTGCCAGGAATTTAATACTTGCGGCATGAGATCGTAGAACTCTTGTTTACACTGTAGCAATTTTATAGGTCATGTAATATTTCGTGAAACACCCTACCTTCATAGAATTGTGGAAAACTCGTTGGCTTTTGTGAGTCTGCGCTAATTTCATCTTCTCCAAGCAGATGTTGGGTTATGTATAGTTTTATTTAAGGGTGCACACCTCAGTTCTTCTGTGACCGGGGAGCAGTATAGGTAAAATTTAACTGACGCAGGTAATTTCTAATGTTCTGTACATCAGTGCGGGGTAGGGATGTGTACCTTAACGTCACATCAGGTACAGGTACAGGTACAGGTACAAAGGACCTAAAGGTCCGGACCTATATCCATATGGGAACAACTTCAGTAAACATTACTAAACAAGGTCAAAGTCTTCAACTAATTGTGCTGAACAGCAATGATATTGTATCTAAATTAACTAGACAATATCATATAGATTTCAAGTATAGAATTCATACTTCGTCAGGTCAGGTTTATTTGCTCAGGTTTTACTGTAACAGATCGTTTTTCTTTTCGGAGGCCGAAAACATATCTGCAAGAATCGCCGAGGATGCGTGTGGGGTAGTCTCCATCTTGTGGTGGCGGAGGTGTTTAGAAATGTTCGATGTCCCTCCGGAACACTGGGCTGTCGCCTTACAAAGCCTGCACTTTGCAATCCCCCCCCGGCAGTTTCGTGACGTGATCCCAGACCTTGCTCGTTTTCGCCCGCGGCATTGTGTACGCAGACCTTAGCGCCGATTGGCGCGCCTAACCCACCGCTAACCTGGTCAAATTTACAAGAGCAAATATCCAATATGGCGGGCCAGCAAGCTTCACAACGTCCAGCCAATCACATCGCAAGGTTTCCTTTACGTCATCCAACTATCGCGAGCATCCGCGAGACATCGCGAGAATCAAGATGGCGCCCACATATGCAGGCGATGGCGATGTTTTCGCCTGTTTTCATCGCAAATTTCTTGATTTTGCGGAAGGATTTACACATTTTGGGACGAAAAAAAGGTATTGAAGAATGCTGATTTATTCAGGTCCAATACCGGTACATCGACGATCCGGTATTTTGGACCTGTACCGAAACGATTTTACCGATACTGGACCGGTACAGTGGACCGGTACACATCCCTAGTGCGGGGATCTAGGTAAAGCCCTGAGCCACAAAGGTCAGAATGGTTTAGATAGTGTCTTGAGTTTATTATCTCCATGAAAAATGGAGATATTCTTTTGGGTCTGTCTGTGTGTCTGTCTGTCTTGTGTGTTTCCACATATTTGTGGTCAACATAACTTATGAAGGCATTTATAGATTGTGATGATATTTGGTATGTTGGTAGGTCATAGAAAGACAAAGGTCAAGGTCAAATATGGGCCTCCTGGTGGCTGACCTTGGTACTGCAGCAGAACTTCCGGTTTTTGTATCTTTTGTTCTGGACATGCTATGGTCTTGATTTCTTGGTGACAGATAGCTTGTCCTGTCAGGAATAAGTGGTGTAGGTTTGGTCCCCCTAGCAGCTTGTTCTGGAACTGCAGGGGAGTTTCCGGTGAAATCTTTCAAAGCGGATAAATCCAGAAAGGAACAACGTATTTTCATCATTTTTTGGTATGTAGGTAGCTTAGACAGAGATAGATATAATGAAATACAAATTATGGAAATGAAGACTTAATTTGCATAATTAAGGTGGAAGTTCGCTAATTCCAGTGTTTTACATAATAGGACTTTCATACATGTAATGTGTATAACCTATGGCAGGTGGAAAATCAACAGATACCAATTATGCAAATACAGACCTAATTTGCATAATTAATGTAAAAATTCTATAATGGTGCACACACCAATTCTTCCGCGACAGGGGTCCGTGGTAGTGCGCGGTAAAAAAGTGACGAAAGGGTTTCGAGTGTTCAGGTTTGAGTTCACATTTCTTATAATCTGCTGCGAAATGGCATTAACTACTAAGATGGCTGAAAAGTATAAGAAGTGGTGTGTTTTGGGTGAAATTTGCTTTTGGATCCGAGGCTTACTTCCGGGTATCCCTCCGCCTTGAATGTGGTGCGGCGATTTGACCCAGATTTACGTTTCATGCGTTCTGTGGGTGCTCTTGCTATGCCTCGCGCGACGAGGTATTGCGAAAATCTCAGTGTTAGGATTTCCTTTATACTTTTCCTGCTTATACACAAGGGTTTTCTCTTCCCGACAATATCAGTCGTTTGGGTAGCTAAATTATGGGTGATGGGTTTAATTCCAAGTGAAAATGGCCAATTTTTCGCATGATTTTTCATAGGAAAATCCTTTTCCCCCCTAAAATTTATCAAAATTTAAAAGGTTAAAGAAAGTGAAATTCTGTTGTTATTGTAGCTAGAGAGATATCCTTCATTCCCATACACAGTGTTTTTTCTTCAAAATTATTTCCTGAAAGAGACGGTCGCTAGACTTGAGGGTGTGCAGAATCGAATTGAGTCCCAAAATAAACTGGGGTCTGCCCCCATAATTCCTCAGTGGTAAATGATGGGAATTTCATAGTTGTGACATGTGTAAGCAGGGGTCGAAATAGATTTTGGGACCAACTTGCACTGGTGCAGATGAAAAAAAAAATACTTGCACCAGAAGAAAAATAATTGCACCCCCCAAAAATAAAACGAACACAACCAAAAGTACATGTAACAGTTAGTATATATTAAACTTTAATAAAAGCTTCATGGATTCTGGTTTTGTTCCCTATCCAGTTCTTTATTGGGTATTTCTACAGGTACTAG
Source organism: Branchiostoma floridae x Branchiostoma japonicum (assembly GCA_013266295.2). NCBI lineage: Eukaryota > Metazoa > Chordata > Leptocardii > Amphioxiformes > Branchiostomatidae > Branchiostoma > Branchiostoma floridae x Branchiostoma japonicum. The sequence goes on from CM023826.1 coordinate 19,215,422, forward strand.
TAGTAACAGCGGATAAAGCAACCTTGCACCACGGTGCATACCGGCAAAAAAGTAGTTGCACGACACCAAATTTACTTGCACCAAGTTGCACACAGAGGGGTATTTCGACCCCTGGTAAGTTAGCTAAAGGTTAACATCACTATGCGTATATTTTGTTAATATAGAGGTCATTTGCATAATAAACGATGACATTGAAATGAAACATTGCCAAACGATGAGACTTTTACATATCAAATATATGTGATTTGTGTTGAGGAAACCATATTTCATGGAGATATGATGTCTCCGAATTCTTGTTAGTAATGTTACATGGTTTGTTTTCTGTTGTAGCACATGTACATGCAAATTATCATTCATGAATTTCAGAGAAACTGGAAAGCCAAAGTCACCAATGAAGTATGTTGTACTTGGTATGTCCCATCTGCAGCTCCACCCATTGGGCCTCTGTAACAACAGTGATGAGGAGGATCTGTACCAGTATGGATGGGTGGGAGTGGTCAAGTTAGAAGACCCCGCCCTGGAACCTCAGCCCTGTCTCTCCGTCTTTGGCAAGGTACGGATCTTCAGTGGTCTGTTCAGTTTCCTGGAATAAGACTTAGTGTATACATGTGATATACATGTGATATCTTAGTCTATCTGTATTACAGGTGTGTTTGTTACGTACATGTACCTGCAGGGCTGAAAATGCCACCTGTATATGCAGGTTAGTGCAGGTGAAAATGGAGTTCTATTGGTATATTTCTGTTGTCTACCTGCACTGGTCTATGATAAAAGTAGAGTGCACTATCAGCGCTCGTGACTGCGCCTGTTTTAGGCGCATATGCGCCCAGAATTTCGAGAATGCGACTAGATTTGAAATCACAGGCGCACGATGCTCCTAGAAAAAATCAAGTTACGTTAAGTCATTTTTCAAAATAAGGGCTTACAAACCCAGGTAAAGCTACAAATTTTGTGGTAACAATGACCCATTTTCCATTAAGAAATGTTCATAGAGAAGTTCCATCCGTAGTCAACTTGTTTTAATGCGCCTATAAACGCAAAATTTTATCCAAAACGCACGCGAAGTGATCGGCCGGGACGAAAACAACAGCGGCCATCTTGGATTATCGCGATCTCACTGCAACACCCTCTAGCGACATTAGTGAGAACTGCAGGGTTACCGACATCGGTAGAGAGCCGATAATGAAACAAATTAAATCTAGCACCGCGTTTCCGCCGCTATTTTATCTCTTGGCCAAAATTAATTACTTCTTTGCTATTGCTATATAAAAATTGCACCAGGCTGAAAAATAGGTGTTTTTTTTAAATTTTATACAACTGTATAAATGTTGTTTACTACTGACTCTGTAATAATATATAGTAATTTTGCATGTGTTCTTCAAATTGCATGTGAAATGTATGACATGGGTTTAGGTCCAGCAGATATAGATTAGACTGCAAGAGCATTTTCAAATGAACGTTGTTGTCAATTTGGACATTTTCCGGGGGGACCATTTATTTGGGGGGGGGGGGGGGGTATGTTTATTAGATTTTGAAGTTTTTCTGGGGTGTACTTTTATTCCGGAGGGTATGTTTAATTTATTTGGGGAATGAGAGTAATATTTTTCGGCAGCTTTATAATTACGGTATCTTCTTGGTATTTCTATTTCACACAATTTTCTCATGTTCAATCAAGGAGGTTTGACCTTTTTGGTTTAATAAAGTAAATAAAAGGTTACATTTCTCTATACATGCAAATCGCAGCAAGTATTATTTTACCTTTGCGGGCAGTGTAGTACCCTGAACACAGTATTCAACATTTCGTGCAAAGTCCTGCAAATTACGTCAATAGGATTTTTTTTTTCTGGTGGTGCGCCTAGATTTTTGCTGGTGCGCCCAAATGTTTTGGGTTAGGAGCACAGTGCTCCTAAGTCAAAAAGTTAGTCTGGAGCCCTGACTATGTAACATACGACCTGGGTGAGTCTGGGTAGGGGACAATGCTGGCGACAGTCGGCGCAGAGGCTAGCGGTCCTCCATGGGCGCATTCAATCCAAGCTGGAACTGCCAGATTACCCTGTTCTATGACCGTTAACACGACCGAAATCAAGTCGGAAAAGGCGGGGAGGAGATCAAGCATAATTTCTATCACTCCCAGAAACCTGTATCCTTGTCTCAATCTCCAAAATATGGTAATAATGCTGCACTACAATCAGCATCAGGTGCACCCTCTGGACCAGACCTGAACCTGAATTTTCTGTACCGGTACCCGCCCCTACACAAAAATGATTCGGGGGGAACAGGCCCTACCAACCTTGCTATAATCTATTACAGAGAGTGCAATGGAAAGACTATATTTACCTTCGCCATATGTTTTCGTGGCTGTGTGTGTGTGTGTGTGTCTGTCTGTCTGTCTGTCAACAGCATAACTCGGGAAGGCTTGGATGGAACATTTTAAGTAGGATAACTCAAGAACTGGTTGACGGATTGTCGTGATTTTTGGTATGTAGGTAGCTTAAGTTATGCTTGACATAATTAGATTCTAAGTATGCAAATCAGGATCTAATTTGCATAATTAATGAGGAAATTCTATAAATCTGCTGCATTCCATGATAGGACACTTCAAACTTGCAACATATTCATTAAGAGGAAGAGGAACATTGGCAGATATTGATTATGTAAATTATGACCCAATTTGCATAATTAATGAGAAAATTCTATAATTCCATACTGCTAAATGCCAGGAATTTCATACTTGCGCATTTGGAAGTCAAGTGAACATGAACATCATCAAACAACTTATTCCAATCAGGACCTCATTTGCATAATTTATGAGGAAATGCTAGAATAACTTTCTTTGTTTAAAATAAGGGGTGAAGAATATGAACAACTCATATAATTCATGCAGATGATGATCTTATTCGTATAATCAAAGAGACAATGAAACAGAATTCGTCAATCATAAAGATTAATATTATTTGGCAATGGTATGAGGTCGTGGAACTCTAGTTTTGTGTGTTTATGTTAAGATGATTATATACATGCAGTATTGTCACAGGCGGTAGGCCACCGAGTTTTTGTTGAAATCTATATTGTTTTGTAAATTATTAAAAACTATTTTACAACTTGACTGTCTTGCGTATGTTATAACATACACCGTCTACGCACTCATTCCGTTGCCATCACAATACACCGTGAACCATTGTGCGTGAACTCGGTCCGTTGAAAGATTCCCGAGAATCATACAGGCAACACATAACACCGTGAACTCGGTCCGTTGAAAGATTCCCGAGAATCATACAGGCAACACATAACACCGTGAACTCGGTCCGTTGAAAGATTCCCGAGAATCATACAGGCAACACATAACACCGTGAACTCGGTCCGTTGAAAGATTCCCGAGAATCATACAGGCAACACATAACACCGTGAACTCGGTCCGTTGAAAGATTCCCGAGAATCATACAGGCAACACATAACACCGTGAACTCGGTCCGTTGAAAGATTCCCGAGAATCATACAGGCAACACATAACACCGTGAACTCGGTCCGTTGAAAGATTCCCGAGAATCATACAGGCAACACATAACACCGTGAACTCGGTCCGTTGAAAGATTCCCGAGAATCATACAGGCAACACTTAACACCGTGAACTCGGTCCGTTGAAAGATTCCCGAGAATCATACACTCAACACACACTGCGAACTCGATTCACAACCTGTCGAGGATTCCAAAGAACAGATACCGAAGTCTCCCGAAGATCGCCGAGAGCCGAACAACGACTTCCGAATGCTAAGTACACTATAATAACTAGGTGCGAAATGCCATTTCTAAAGCCCTATTTTCTGCGAAATACCACAAGGAAAATAAAAATCTTAATACTATCTATTATCTAGAGGTTACTAACTAGCCGCATAAAAGTTCGTCGGGTATGATACCGTATTTCAAAGAAGATATGAGGCATTTTGTAAAATCCAATTTCCGGTGAACTGCGTTACCAGCTGTACCATTACTGGCCGCTAAGGTCGCTGCTGCACAAGGCAATGACATCCCCCTAGCCAATCAGACGCGCGATAGGCCTACATTTCCCGCGCGGTTCTAAAAAATGGAAACGCAATACACGGCTTACCACAAGGGCTACATCAGCTATGTGTACATGTACTGCCATGCTACTCTAAACACGTCCACAAACCCCACCGACATGTTTTCCTTTCTATGTCTCCCAGGTACGAGTCGTGGAAAATATAGTTGTGCCCAGTATCTCTAAAATGTACGATATTGTTGTCTAGATCTTCTGAGTCTGGGGAAGCGCAACCGAATCGTGATTCTAAGTCACATCCGCTGCTGTCCACCCCAAGTGGTAACGCAGTCCAAGGATAGGTGTTTCCTACCCTGTCATCTTTTTGAAGTTATCGCTAAAGCCCCTTATAGTTCTATCGATTCGAACAGCGGGTACGCGAACGCGTTCGACCTGTTCTAATCCCGTCAGCCTTTGCGCCATCTATCTCTGTAACCAGAACGCTGATTCGGATGTAACGCTAAAGCGTCCCGAGTAATCAGTGTGCTTTTTATTGTATGATTCAGCGGACCAAGTACCGGACTATTATATATATATATGTATGGTTCATTGTACGGGAATCTTTCAACGGACCGAGTTCACGGTATTATGTGTCGAGTGTATGATTCTCGGGAGTCTTTCAACGGACCAGGTTCATTGTGTTCAGTGTATGATTCTCTGGAATCTTGTACGGAGTGCACAGTGTACGTCTGGTGTGTTCAGTTACTCAAGTACGATATAAATAAGGCAACAGCGATGTCAACAAAAACTCGGTGGCCTATCGCCCATGGTATTGTATCATATCCATGCAGTCACACCTCCCTGTCCCGTTGAGGGAAAAGTTGCAGATCAACAAGACCGTCTGTTCAATTTTATCCTTCTCAAAGAATTGTCTGTGTGCTTTTGAAGCGTAGTTGGCAGAGCGCCAGGAGTGAGTCTTGTGGTCACCTCGGCATGTCAAAGAAAAGCATGAAAGCACAAGGCGACAGTCAGGATTAAAGGCTTACTGACATTTGCTCAGTACACATGCGTGTGAGATCAGAGACTTTCCCGGCTGATAAATATCTGATGCTACCACTACACAAAAGGGGTGTTCAAGTCTCTGGAAGCTCTTGTTATGATAGTAACATAAAGTAACTCTTTATATCTGATGTATTTTTCAATGGTATGTTCTAACTAGAGTTCGGCGACCTCATACCTCCATGAACTGGTGATGGCCACCTGTAAATGGCTTACATTTACAATCCTGCTCATTAGCAAAATTTTGATGCCAAGTATTCACATGGCCCCTACCTAGTAACATGCGACATACTGCTGAAATCCTTATCATTTGGCATAGACAAGGTCTGATATTGTTGGATATATGCCAATTATAACCTAATTTTCAGATTTCATATACAACAAGTGTTCCACGACATCATACCTTTGCCAAATCATGTTAACAGTTCAAACTAATTAATTATACAATTTTCACGTTGATTATGTAAATTATAAGAGCCTCATTTGCATGAATTATATCAGTTGATCACATCCTCCACCCAATGACAGTCTTATCTTAAGAAATAAAGCTATTCTAGCATTTCCTAATGAATTATGCAAATGAGGTCCTGATTCAAATAAATTATGTTTAGTGATGTTCACCTTCACTAAACTTTCAAATATGCCCTGCCTACCTGCCTATGTGCACAGGCCAGATACTGGCCCCTTGCTCCCCTCCGTCCGGTTTCTCGAGCCAGCTCTATCAAGGGCAATAGTCTCCGCTTCCCTTAGGGTAAGCCCTGTGTCACTCTGATCAGCCAAATCTGAAACAACGGTACATCGTGCGGATCCACGAATATTTTGATGAAAAACATAATTGCTTGGATCTGAAATGTTACAGGATTTTCTTTAGCGGTAGTTTTCTTTCTTGTTTTGATCGATAAAACTATGCGAAATCAAAGATTCTTTGAATTGTGCATTTCTTCACTAGAATATCGTTATGTATTCGCGGAAACTGCATTTTGCCGCATATTTTTGAACAAAGAAAAATTGTTTACACGCGCGTCGCCCCGCTTTGTGAATTACAGGTACTGCCAGTGCGGGCGGCTGAAGGAGCATCGACCAATCGGAGGCGCGTATCGTGGTCACGTTATGCAATATTTGCATATTCAGACACGCCGGCCAGCTGGTGCGTGCGGCGCATCAAACAAATTTTGGTAAAAATTCAGCGCCGTATTTCAGGAAATAAATGCCGGGACACGAACGATTATTTTTGAAAATGTATTTTACAAGTTCATCTTTGAATAGCCAAGTAGAAATCAAACCGTCCGATGTCTGGTCCTTCGATATGATACAAATCGGCCCATGAGTTTCTCAGCGTGAGCCACTAAGTTTGGCGTGAATTTTTTAATGCAAGATAACGATGCATACCACCAAATTATGGTGACGTTTTGCCGAAAATTCCGTGGCCGGCAATTTGGTATGGCAAAAGAAAAACATTGGGACTTTATCAAAGAGTGGGGTGCGATCAAATATGGGGGATTCGTGGGGCGCGGTGCCGGGAAAACCCCGTAAAAGTTGACTATCTCAGCTGGCATGCGATGAAGCCCAAATCGGGGGTGCGCACTTTATTTGGGGTGCGTCCTTTATTAGAAGAAATACGGTACTACCATATTACAGTGATTCCTGTTCATTCCTGAACTTACCTCGGATGTCCTGGACAGGTGGAACCAAAAGTACACCCAGCAAATAATTGGAAAATGCATCTTGACACTTACTTTGGTCTACATACTTACTCTTGCTGTGATTCTTAACTACAGCTGGGCATGATTTGAATAAAATAATAATTGTAAATAGTACGTAATTCAGCTTATGGGGCTGCAATGTACTTTTTAAATAAACCATTCATTCATTCCTTTATTTATTCATGTTTGTTGTCTATAAGGCTAGGTAGTAATAGTATGTACCCATACTCTGCACCTGCAAAATTGTTTGGTATACATGTAGGTGTAACTAAGTGTCAAGTGTACATGTACCAGAAGAAATTAAAATACTAATAAAGACCTTTATTAGACTGAAGGTAGGTAAATCCTGCTGCAGAGATGATAATTCAACACTTAAAAATGAGGCAAATTTGTTTGCTTTGAAAAAAAAAACTCACCCTAAAATGGGGGTCTGGATTGAGTGTCCTGTCTACATGTATGCTTTACACTCAATTCAGGAAGACCAACAACCAATCTATGCTAAATTCAGGAAGTCTGGCGACATGTGTTGTTGGAGACCAGTCTTGCTGGCTGCCTCCTTCAGCCTGTTATGTGACTGACGTCAGTGACTTCCTTGTCTTGGCATGACAATGACTCTAAAACATACTGCATCAGACTCAGAGTTGATCCAGAATGCGCTAGATTGCAGGCATCCAGCTATACCCAACCAGGGCTGACCAATAGTGATACAGAATTCCTCTGATGTCATCTCATGCTCAGGTTAGGTATCAGGAATCCTGGGTACGAGAATGACCCAACAGGTCAATGTTGGTGCCTCTCCTACGGCCTGCCAAACATTATAAGGCCAGACTACGACTTGCAGGAAATTGAGGCACACAGCCCTAGTTATCTACTAAAGACAAATCCCTGTTTAGTGTAACTATATACAAGAAACAAGCAGACCATTTTAAATGGCCTACAGCTGCACCAATTATCTGGGCGTATTGTTCTAAGGGTATCATTACTGGTAATTACTGGAGCCCTGAGCATCAATGTCAGGAGGTGTGGAGCATGTTGGACCTGTGGATGTGCCTGGAGCACCTCAAATTATGTCTTGTACAAGGCTCAAAACAAAATACATGTACGCAGGTAAAAATGGGGCAGTGCAAGTATTTCTGGTCTACTTGTTTTGTGTAGACTTGGAAGTTCGTGTCCTTTGATTATTGATAAGCACACTATATGTAAACATGCTTATGTGCAAGACCAGCGTGTACTAGTGCTGCATACCTAAACCAATTTTCAGGTTCAGGTCCGGACTCGAGTCCAGAGGTTTAGGTTCAGGCCCGGACTTGCAAGTCCGGACCTAAACCCATGGCATGATGTAACCAAAGCAACTTGCCTACCTAAAGCCTAATGGATTAATTTGAGCTGACTGCTGAACTACAAATGTAATGTATATAGACCTAATTACTAATATGGGTGTTTCATAATCATGAGTCAATGAATACTGTATTATTATACTCAGTAGTAAACACATATTATTAAGCTACTAGTATTATACAGTGTATAATTTAAGAAAAAATCTTTTTTCAGCTTTAATAGTACAATCTTTTTATAGCAACAACAGCAAAGAAGTACTTAATTTCGCCCCAAGAGATAAAATAGCGGTGGAAACGCGGTGCTAGATTTAATTTGTTTCATTATCGGCTCTCTACCGATATTTGTAACCCTGCACTAGGCTGCAGTCTCACCAATGTCGCTAGGGGCGTTGCGTATTCCTCGCGTGTTTTTGCGAGATCTAACGTGAGTTCGCGAGGATTAAGATGGCTGCTAATGTTTTCGTCCGTCCTGGCCGATCACTGCTGTGCGTTTCGGATGAATTTTTGCGTTTATAGGCGCATTAAAGCAACTTGACTACGGACGAAACTTCTCAAGGAACATTTCTCAATGGAAAATGGGTCGTTGTTACTGCAAGCAGACCGGGGCGAGATCAAGCAGGCGGGACCGCGGCACTGTTCAGAAGCCGCTGGCCGTAAACCCAGCCGCTGTAAAAATAACTTGCGCTCCGGGCAACCTGGCTTTCGGAATATGTCTCGCACAGAAAAAATTACTTGCGCGGCGAGACTGCGAGACCGGGTATTTTAAACACTGGAATGTATGTTAGTGCTATTTTTTAAACAAGTCCAAAACCGATTCTCAACGTTTCGGTTTTTTTGGACTTGAACCGAAACATTCGGTCCGGTCCTGAACCGGTCCAGCGAACCGGTACGCAGCACTAGCGTGTACGTACCAAGTTGAATATCAAATAGAACTAGAGTTCCATGATCTCATACCTTCGCCAAATGAGGTTACCCTTTATGACTGACTAATTGTAGATTCCCCCCTTAATTATGCAGATAAGATCCTCATTTGCATGAATTACATCACTTGATCATATTTTTATCCCAATGGCAGTGTTATCTTAAACGTAAAGCTGTTCTATATAATGCCGTTATACTCTATCGAACATAGTACCGCGTAAAAGAGCGCGCCGCTTCCGGGTTTGCTGAGTTGTGCTCTGGACGCCGTGGCGGACGGACGCACGGAAAATGTGCTCCCGCAAGTCCGTGGTTATACTCCTGGATTGCTATATATTGCATATCCTACACCCTAAAGGGTTATCTTATGATGGTATCATCATGATCAGTCATAAATAAAGGGGTCGTTTCCCCCATTTTTACGGCTGTCCCTATCCCTGTGCGTACGTACACATGCTATCAGTTTTACTGCGTAAGTTATGTCAGCAAGTTGAGCAACTTCACAGCCCATCTTTACAGGATGACCCCCTGATTTTCTGAGAAAAATCAGACTGCCACCTTCTTCACATCTCAACTGAAATGGTAAAGGGGGATGAGACTTGAAAGCCTCAGAAAAGCACCCAGACCGCAAAGACCGCAAACGCCGACTCCGAAATCCGTGTAACGCAGTGCTCTATTCTCGGCAAGCATATTCTTGATTAACAAAATCAGCCTAAGTTTTGACATGGTAACATTAGTTGTGAACTCAGGCAATTAAAGAAACTTTTCTGGTGAACAATATAGGTCCCGGCACGGTATCATGAATGGTAACTCTGGAAACGTTGCGACTTTTATGTAGGGTGAAGGTGCAAGGGTCACAGTGCGCGTCCTACAACAGCTGACGAACTTCGTAGGGCGTCAACCTTTGCGTGCTGGAAGAAACGTCCACGACATTTCAATTCTCAGTCTCAACAGGATGTCGAAAGAAAAAGGCCTCACCATAACCCTTGTTTCATTCAAGGCTTGGCAATTTCACGGCCATACGTACTCAGTCAGTGGCGTTTGCCGTCAAACTGCTGGGAACTGGGACATGTCATGATCGGCGAAAGCAGTTTGTTTGTTTGTTTGTAACGCTACATTGTAACTGACTCATACTCATAGGATTGTGTACATCATTGGTGATATTGAGGTAATACTACGTGTAATTGAGATATAACGTTACATGTATCACTAAAGTGGTGTTTATGACTCTTTCTCTTGCCATGAGGTGTAATCTGTTGAATCTGTATCGTAATGTCCTTATGCTGCAAATGTCTGAAAATGTGGCGGATCGTGACGACCGCAGGAAATACGTTGTGCAATTGACACTAGCGTCGTTAGGGTCCGTAGAAACGGTACTATGGGAGCTCATATTGATGTGAAACTAGTCGACAACTACGGTAGTCTTAGCCTGTCCTCGATGCACCGAAGTGCGCGTTCATTATGTGTTTTATTTTCGTAAAGTAACAAAATCCAAAATTATGATTTTCACCTCCCCTCCCCGGTGCACCCAAATACATGTAACGTTATATGTACATGTACACGCCAAACCACCATTATCTTCTTTTGGATTGAGATTTACAATCATGAAGAAATACACATGACCTGCAGGGTACAATATACACGATGGCTTTGTTATTGTATCCATGTTCAACCGAGTTCTCTGGCTCTATCCGACATCGATGATTGTCCTCTTTCTCGACTGTTACACAGGGAGTTTGGTGGCAAAACATGACAAGTGGTCACTGTGTCCTTGTAAAAGGAGAAATATCTTTTACTCTTCACTAAAAATTAGTAAAAGTAAAATTCGGAAGTTATGTGTTCATTGTATCAAGGAAGGGCCCATTGTTCAAAAGAAAAATCTAACACCCTTATTGTAATGTTACAGAGCATACATGTTAGTGCATAAAAATTGGTTTTAAAAAAAGCACCCTTATTGTAGCGTTACAAAGCATACGTTACAAGTAGGTTGCATAAAAATTGGTAAAAAAAAAACAAAACAAAAAAAAACCGTAACCGATAACCTTACCCTGAAAATTTTATCAGGGCTTTGTGTACAGCTAGTTTCAAGAAGCCCCACGGCCACGCCCCCTCCCCCGCCCCTGTTGCTACCTAAATCTCACTGTACGTTGTAGCGATGTATGACAGTGCAGTGCAAACGTACGTCAACAGGATTATGTTACGATTTCTGCTGCCTGGCATGACAAATGTAGCGGACGGTGACAACTCAGTGGAAATGCCTTGATACCTACGTACATGGATACTACACTGACAAGATACATATAACAGGGCCAGTTGGAACAATAATATGTGAGTTCATATTTGTCTGAACTTAGTGGAAGATCGTCTTACCATTCTGACTTATCTTATAATTTATATAGCGTTGTAAGTGTGGCGATTTGTGCTCTGTGGGGGAGGGTTCTATTTCGAACGCATGCACGCAGTTTGCCCTCCCCAAAAACATTTCGTCAGTGTAACGAAATCCATTCACTTCACCTCTGCCCAAAGCTCTTCTTCTGTTGAACTTTGATTTGGAATCATAAATTGATGGATCAAACTATCAAGGTACAACAATACACAATATACACAATTTATTTGTTCGTTATTGCGAGGTATGTACATTCAAGGATGATGTCGTGTGATCGGCAGCTAACGTTGGAATTTCCAAGTGACATTTGTCCTTCACATACAAACAAAAGGGCACAGCTTAGTTTTGTATGAACTACAGGTAAGTGATAATGACGTGAGCCCGTGTCTAGCGCCACAGCTGTGTAAGTCTGAGTCACAAAAACCCTGCGTGCCATACTACATGTACTTGTCTTGCCGCATGGTTGTGCTACGGTGCTCTGAAGTGTTTTTCAGACCGACCTAGTGTATTATCGACGATGTAGTATAATCGACGTTGCGTACGTTTATTGTGTTGGGCTTTGTTGTCTCCATTTTCTGACATGAGACGCCTGGCACCGCGCGGCTGGTTGTACCGCGGGAGCAGTTCAATTGTACGTCCGCACGCCACGGCGGCCAGTGTCAAAATGAGCGGTTCGCCGTCTGTGCGAAGGCACACCCTATATATACCCATTCTGAGCCGGCGTTCCACGCGCCGAATTAGCGCCGAAGTATCGAAGGCACCGCCTTCTATAGTACAGTTTTGCGTTTAACAAAGCAGGCCATTCTAGCATTTCCTGATAAATTATGCAAATGAGGTCCTGATTTGAATAAGTTATGTTGAATGGTGTTCACCTCAAGTCAACTTCGAAATGCACAAGTATGAAATTGCCCGCATCAACCACTATGGAATTATAGTATTTTCTCATTAATTATGCAAATTATGTCTTCATTTACATAATTAATAGATGGCAATGTTCCTCTCATTCTTAATTACACATGTCACAAGGTAGAATAGTCCCATCGTGGAAGATAACTGAATTATAGAAATCCCTCATTAATTATGCAAATTAGATCATTATTTGCATAATTGTCATCTGATTATGTCAAGCATCGCTTCAGCTACCTACACACCAAATATCAAGACGATCCGTCGACCGGTTATTGAGTTATCCTACTTTAAACATTTTCATACAAATGCTACTGAAGTTCCAGAGCAGGCCGCTAGGGGGCCCAAACTTACGTCACTTCTTCCCGAGTAAAAGAGCTACCTACCATCAAAAAATCATAACCCTAGCATGTCCAGATCACGAGATATCAAAACCGGAAGTTCCGCTGCAGTACCATAACAAGCCGCCAGGGGCCCCAAAATCTAATCATTTCGAGGTCTCATCAAGGCCTACCAAATATCAAGATAATCCATCTTTGCTTTCTCAAGTTATGCTGTTGACACACACACCCACCCACATACACAGACACACACATACACAGACACACGGCCACGAAAACATAACCTTCTTGGCGAAGGTAAATATTTACATTTATTAAGGGAAACATCACATATCTCAAAAAGCTTACAGAACTCATTCTGTTTTTGTTCATGGTTACAAAAGTCATATCGTACCTTGCATGGTTTCATTGTTTTGTTGCCTAAAAATGATGAAAGTTTGTTTATTTGTCTTCCAGGCAAAGAAAGCCATTCAAAGAGGGGCCATTGCTGTTATTTTTGACGTGACAGAAAATCCTGGTGCAATAGATCAGGTATGAATTACAAATTTTGTTCCATTGACATGACACCTATGTGTACATGTATCTGTTTTCTGTTCCTTGTGGGGGCGGGGGGGGGGGGCGTACTTTGTGTTGTTATGTTGTTATCTCTTAATCTGTATTTACCACTGATTGTGCTTTTTTAAAAAGGATATTTTGGGCTCTTTGTCATGATATGTAATTCTGCAGCAAGTAGATTTTATTGATGACATCCTCCGCAGACTCCAAATCTAATGCGATAGGGAAAAAAACAAACAGAAGAAACTAGAAAGGCCGACATTTGCTCTGGAGCAAATACAGCATATTTCAGCCATTTCCTTACCATGTTTAAGTCCCATTTTACACAATTTGAACGCTGTGTATGCCAGCAATGTGAATAGCATTCTGTTTGCATGTGTGCAAGGTTTGCATTGTTTGCATCCCCCGTACCAAATATCAGGTTATTTGATAATAACAAGAAATGATACCTATATTGTGCTAAGTTTACTGCCAACTATTACAACATCCATTTGTCACTGAAAAATAAAAATTTTCAATCATTGTACAAATGGTTTTGATTCAGTGAACATCACATATAAAATGAATGAAATGAATCACTGCATCAAAGTTTGTTACTGCGTGAAGGAGGCATACCTCCTGCAGGAGTATTGTGGTCAGCTGGTTTTTCGTGTTCGCAGCTAAAACCCACGGTTCCCTTTGTTCAATCGGCATGTAATTTTATACATCGTCTGCAGGCATGCCCTTGATGATGCACATATTTCAATTTTTACCGTAGCTATTTTCGCGGTCAATGTAATATTTTAAAAGCACCCCTACATTTAGTGGCATATGGACCTGGCCGCGAAAAACCTGTTGTTTTTAATAGCGGGGGGGGGGGGGGGGAAACCTTCATGCAGACGTTAGAGTGGCTCATTAATGCGAACCAGATGTCCGTGGCCTGTTGTTTAAATATGAGAGCGGTTTTGAAATGTGTTCGCACCTAAAAGTCATGGTTCTGTACTTTGTATTTCTATGTAATTGAGCATGTGGTGTGCCGTTATGTCCGTGATGATGCACGTGTCTTTCGTTTTACAGTAGCAGTTTTTATATTGAGGTAAACGCATATTTCCAAATCACCCCTATCTTTATAATCCTGTGGAATAGGTCGTAGGTTAAGTAGTTGTGGGGTAGGCGAGGTTCTATAAGCAGATATTAGGTTGTTGTTGTGTATATTCGTTTGTGAGTATCTGTTGGGATTGTGACTTACATGTATGGTTTGCACCTACTACGATACCCTATCAAATAATATGCACTATACTGTTCCCAATCTGCAAAATATAAAACCAAAGTAACTTAATAACATACATGATACATAAAATCATACTACCAAAATAATTGAAACAATAGTGTAACCTTTACATTATATAACGTAGAACCAAGTAAAAGACAAAACAATAAATCAGAGCCTTGTCTTGTCTCTTCTCTGTCATATTTCCGGCATGGCTACAGACATATTTGCCCATTTTGGGTATGTTGACCACCTTCAGAGGGCAACAAAATTTTTTTTCTCCCAAAAATCAGGCGAAAATTGATGCACGCGCTGATGTCATCCATAAAAATTACTTGCTGTGGCCTAAGGAAATACATCAGGGCTCTCCCCAAGCAATGAAGCAAGGGTGCTCCCCCTCCCCCAAATCCTAGGACCCCTCCCAAAATGTTCAAATTTAGGGTTTCTCTTAGTATTTTCATGAAAATTCGCTGATTTTTTCATCAACTGATTAGGGAACACCTCTCCTCTAAGAATTTCTGGGGAGACCCCTGTACATGTAAGTAGAGAGATGGAGTTTGATAAGGTCCATGTAACAATTTGGCAAAGTTAGTTCACCTTAATTCATGATGTTTTTCGGGTAAGAGTCAAGTAATGCTGATCTGACATTTCTTGCTGTCACATGTTGACATTATAGATTACGTTTGCCACTTATGCTATGCATATTAATTATATTTTCTCTCTAGTCCTGTGGATACAGAAATATTGCAGTTTGAAAACACCCGGTAGTGTTGCGTTGACCCAGCGCATTACGGAGGGCGGTAACTTTTATTTGTTCTGGGAATATTCGCCATGATTATCTTGCTACTATCTACCCTTATACAGCGGCTGTTGTGATTTTTTGGCTTAAAGAAAGTGTTTGAGACATGAAAAAAAGATAAGAAAATCCAATCACAACTAGAGCTCAGAGACCCCATGTCTTCGTCAGACATTATTGTTTCTGTGATATGATTGTTTGTTTGTTTATATATTTTAGAAGTGAATAACATCCATAAAGCGGCCTCTTCTTTCTAACCTCCACGATCCTGAAATATACGTAAATACATACATATAACAGACAGTCCGGCCTTTCTATTAACATAGACAATAACTACAGACAACGATTAGAACACAAGTCATAAACTGAATCGTCCAATCACGTCAAAAAAAGTTCAACATCATACATCATCTGATAGGGCTTAACGGCAGGACGGTTGGTAACGCTTTGCGGTAAATTGACTCGCCTTTTGTTTCCAACTCCACTACCGTATGATATACTAGTAGTATCTATGTTGGCGAGAAAGACTGATCGCTAACAACATGATTAACAAGTTCACACTAGTGTTCCCCGCCCGGCCTGATCCCCAAAAGCGTCTACGAAAACATGCAGCCCCGATAAATTTGGATATTTTTTACCCTTCCATAACGCCGCTTATCCTCCATTTTGAAACAAAAGTAATGCCGGCCACATCACGTTTCACAACTAGTACTACTACGCAAAACATACTACTGGAAAACCCAACTCATGTACGAAAAGTGAAAGAATAACCACATACCGTATAGTTGAGGTCTCGACACCGAGAAATCCAACGAAACTCCACCTTCCAAAAATTCTGTGGAGAACTGTAACCTCATCCAACACACAACACTTATATATAGCACAAATATCCTATGCAAACGAGGCTGACTACTTATCACCAACCAATAGAAATTAAAAGGGACAGAAAACTGAATACCAAATAGTATAGATATAAAATGGACAGCTGACAGCAGTTCATCTGTCCTATCATGTCAGCTGTTCTGCTTGTACGGCCCCAATGCACCTCACCCATGAATAGCCGTATCACAAATATGAAAAAAAATTACAATCACATACTACAGGCTAACTAGAACTAAAACATATATATCAGACAAATTTGATTTATACTAGCTCATGATCCAAGACAGGTTGCTTCAATCTCAAAACCAACTTCCCTGTCAACATACTAGCTGTCCAACAACTTGAATAGTTACATGACACCAGAACAACTGTTTATGGTGACAACTAGCCTCCACCAGGCCTTCCTACGGGGGTACAAATCATAGAATTCGGCAAAAGAAGGGAATAGCTGGCCAATAGAGTCGGTCCGCGGGAGGGTTAGTTTCCCCCCTCCGAAGAAAATAGCGCGGCCAGTCAACCTCAAGGCGGCCAGACTCCCCTAGCAAATCTCTCCCTATTATAGCCCGCGCAGTTAGTCTGGTAGAGACTAGGGGAAAACATCTGTCCCACTCTGATAAGATCGTTGACCTACATAAAAGACTTATACAGCTGTCCCACCCAGATAATGGTCAAAAGGTTGTTGACCTACATATAGGACAACAACAACGCAACCAAAAAAAAATATATATATATAACTTATTTTCCACATTCCTATAAACCATTAAAGTTCAAACTTACACCACTACATCTATATTTCTAAACCTATACACCATACAAAAATCTAGACAACTGCCCAATCAGCACCTCAACTACGAACAAATAAAGAAACAGACACAAAAGGTCTATTACGGGGACATATCGACACCCACGACTCTCATCTTTGAACTTAATCTTGGTGATCACCACAGTAACATGCCAACCAAAATTCATTAACTTCCATCCATGAATACATAAGTTATCCTGCTAACAACAAAAAAAGAAAATGCCCCCTGCAGTGACAACCGAACCCCCCACAAAGCCCGTTAACGAACTTAACCTTGCTCTTGACAATAGTAACCTCCCTACCAAAAATCATGACCATCTTTTTAAATATACACGACTTATTTTGTTAACAAGCAACAAACACAAAAGGTTCACTAACGTGACGTACGGACCCCCCACAAAGCCCAAACTTGCACTTGACTTCGGCCTTAATAACGGTAATCTGCCTGCCAAATATCATGGACTTCGAATCATGCCTTCCATAGTTATATCCCTAAATCCGCTGTCACCCACAATACGGCCAACCATTTCCATAGTCTTTCTGCCGAAGACAACAAGATGGCCGTTAATGGAGTAGCACATTTTGGGAACAAAATATGTTGCATTGTTACGGCTGTCCCGTCACGTGAAGTCAATCATGGCATCATGGCGTTCCCATTAAAAACTATTGATTGGGGCTAACGGCGTGCTGCAGCTATTGCAATATCATGAATCCTCCATTTGTAGTGCAGTACCTTCTGTGAAAAATATTGTGCACTTGGACTTCCCACATGGACATCACCCAATATCCCCATAGTTTCATGTCAAAGGTTTGGTCAAGATATGTGCAGTAAAAATGGCTGATTGTTCCTACATACTGTTGGTCCTACCACTGGAAGTAGTGGCAGTGAAAATGGCATTTTTTATTGACCGGTCAACGAAACAAATTTTATTCAGTTGTCTTGTGAATATTTGTGTTGATCTGGAAGCAGAGCACAATTCTCCCATAGTGAGATCAGACTGTTCCAAAAACATCAGAAAATTTCTGACTCCGTTGTCTTCAAAAGCATAGTTGTAGACGTTTTTTAAACAGCGTTCTGAAAACTTGAGTCTCTTAAGTTTGCAATTCTGGGGGTATTACAGTAGCTGCATGAGCACATCTCCCTCAATACACCATTTGTAAACAGAACGATATAGATTGCCGACAATTAAAGGTGAACTACATGTGTGTAAGATTACAGTGGACTTGTTGTTAAAAGGCGGATTTTAGGCAATTTTCTGGTCCCTTTTTTTAAGATAGTCCTAATAGCATTACCAGGGCTCGAATTACATTACTTGGTAAAGGTGCACATGAGAGAAAAAAAAACTTACACAAAAAGCTTACTTGCACTGGTGCAGACCAGTAAAAAATTAGGTGCACAGCACCTACATGTGGTTTACGTGCACCAACTTGCACATGAAGGGTACCGGTAATTTGAGCCCTGATTACATAACCATATTCAGTCAATGATAATGCGAAATCATTGAATCTGTTGTATGAATGCTCAGATCTTCGTTTACACTCACGAGCAGGTACTGTTTGTTTATTTACCCACAAAATCACAAGGGTACATGTCCCTTGGTGCAGGTTGTAATTAATGTAAATGTTTGTAAATGCCAGAAATATTTAAATACAGCTGTACTAGATGGTTCCTGTAGATGTTAATAACATCTTCATTAAGAATACATGTATTTCCATTTTTTTTGTATTTCCAGCTGTCGGAAGGAGCAGACAAACCGTTGAGTCACCCTGTCATCATCATCCATAATGAAGAGGCTCGCAAGCTGATGAGCATCGTGAACAGACAGACCATGGCACGGGCTCGTATACAACATAGCAAGGACCCTTACCTGCCACAGGTTAGACTCTTGTCCACCACTGGGAGGCAAAACTGACATCTCTTGATGCCCCAAAACTGATGCAAGGATGCAAGAAAGAAAAAAAGATAGAAAAAATTGTGAAATCTCATTGATCACGAAGTTTGCAAACTGATAAAACTCAATGTGCATGCAAATGACAATCATTCATACTCAGGAGCAGACCTTATTGATTCTGTTACTTGTAAAGACTGTTTTTATGTAGTTCCAGCCTTCCTCAAATAGAAGAAGAAATTAGAGATTTCAAACCCCGGGGAGTATTTAGTGGTGGGAAATATGACTCCACCGAGCCACTAACTCTCACGGATTTTAGCACAATATTCCAGAATCAATAAAAAAATAACTGAATCCAAGAATTCAAAGACATACATGTAACTACATATAGATATGGATGTTGCAAGAAAATCACATCCATTGCATAAGGCTCTCACAACTACCAACCTCTGGCTCTGACAAAACATGTATAACTGACATAATAAACAACAAAGACACACACATCTTCCCAACACCTGTGCGACAACTCACTTACAGTGTACCTACTTACTTCCAGCCTATACGATACTATCCTTTCCCTTCTTCCCACACGACACTACAAGAAACTGAAACAAGGGAATTCTATGATATAAATTACTCCACACTTTTGTCATCTACTTTTAATACCCCACATGCTGACACAACACACTAATGATCTCACCACTGCTGCCTGTGGATGCTGAACACCAGCCACTTTACAATACCCGTGTCTGGGGGTAATAACCCTGTTTCCTCTAAATGCTTGTTTGAAAGGAAGCTACCATTTTACAAAGAGAGGAATAAAATTCAGTCACATCTTACATTGACCATACATACATGTAATCCTGTATATGATCACATTTCATACCATAATGTTTTTTAGATGTAAGAATGTTGTTCCAAATGCCTGTTTTTTGTTCTCCCAGCGGTCTTCCAATGAGTACTTTGACATGGGGATCTTCATGGCATTTTTCATCCTCATCTCTCTGATATGCCTGGTGTTACTGCTCAAGGTATGGTGCTATTGATATTAAACACCAGTAGGTGCTATTGATATTAAACACCAGTAGTGTCTTTCAGAAAGGTTGTAACCAAATCAATCAAAAAGGAACGTAACTCAACTTTTCGGGTATAGCAATAACTGTAAGCCAAAAGCCTAATCTCAATGTGCACCAAAACTCGAATCAATATCACTGGTCATTTCTTTCCTATGCTAGGCAGGGTACCCTGACTTGAGACATTTTTGCTGTCTTAGAAGTTTTTGATGAATTTAAGTGAACAGAAAGAAGAACTGGATTCTAGACTATCATAGCTTTGTTCTTATAGTAAAACTGTGATTGTGCATACTTCTAACCTTGTATCTAGACTAGTGTAACTCAGGTCATGTTGCAGCAGAAAACCAGTGGCTATGTAGCAAATGCTGCCCTACCCCAAATGGTAAAAAAAAATCATTGCAGAAAACCGACACCACTTACATCAACAAAATTCCATTTACTTATTGGGAAATACCTCTGTTAAAGTTCCTCGTCCCTGTATCTCTCCAGCCAGAGGTCTGTGTCCGTGCAGGTGGGTGTGGGTCTAACCCTGCAGCTGCGCATCAGGTGCAGTATGGTTTGGGGGTCCTCCCGCAGGCTGCGCTGACCACCTGCGAAGGCTGCGCCTGTGGTCTTGCCTAACTGCACAAGGTTCAGGGTGACCCAGTCTTTTCTGGGCATGTCAGCCTGGGAGGCAGAGACTGGCTGGAGGTGGGAGTGCCCTGTTGTTGTTTGGGTCAATCCCAGTTCCACAGCTCCATCTTCAGGGTCTCTGATGACATCCCTCCAAGGCCTTGGACCGTCACGAAGCTGTGACGAGATCTTAGTTATTTTTTTTTGGGGGGGGGTGCTCCTGATGTCCGTGTAGTTGGTGTCTGAGGTCACTCAGCTGTCTCACTGGATGTCAGGCAGAGAAATGTACCTGAGTGTTACTGCTGGTGAAATAAATAAACTGAAACTGAAAACTGCCAGTGTGTACAGGCTGGCAAGGGGGTGCATGATTGTGGAGCAGGCTCTGTCTAGCCCTGAGTCTTCCCTGGGTTGGTGTTCAGGAACGAGGATCTGTAGTACCCTGAGAGGTTTTTCAAAGCATCTGCAAGGCGCTTCTCGATGGTTTCTGAGTTGCCAGACTGAGCTTGTCTGCCTAGATGAAACTTCATATGTTATTGAAGGTGGGCCGATCATTAGTGTAGCACTGGGGCTAGTACTGCTCTCTGAGGCAGGCCGTTCTTCTGTGCTCTTCTGCAATGTACGTTCTTTAAACCAAAACGATCAGCATCAACTGGACCCCAATAGCATATCATACCGAAACTCCGTGTCGACAGGGGTCAACATTTTCTTATGAAACTTATAACCTGTGCATCTGTGTTGTCTCCATCACAACACACAAGAACTTCTATTTAACCTACCGCAAGGATGGGTACTGAAACTCAAAATGCCAAAACCAATAAATTTTCCTACTGTTGAATTTCGCCTACTGTTAAAAATAACGTTAAATACAGTAGATCCAAACTGCTGTCAGCTGCGCCCAGTAACAACAAATCACTGACCTCCCCGCACCTGCATTCAAGGCACCCTCTTGTTTGACCCCATTTTTGAGTGTTAAAACCCAGCATACTCCTTAACAACAGCCAGGGCCATAAAAACCTACCATTTTCACGGATGCGGGGGCGTCCAGAGGCCGTCAACATC
This sequence comes from Branchiostoma floridae x Branchiostoma japonicum, assembly GCA_013266295.2. Classification (NCBI taxonomy): domain Eukaryota; kingdom Metazoa; phylum Chordata; class Leptocardii; order Amphioxiformes; family Branchiostomatidae; genus Branchiostoma; species Branchiostoma floridae x Branchiostoma japonicum. The sequence continues at coordinate 19,236,983 of CM023826.1, forward strand.
TTTTATTTCGATGCCCGAAAACACATATACAATTTTTTTTTAAACGCCCATCATCTGCACCCCAATAGCAAATCACATACCGAGTCCCAGAGAAATCCGTCCAGCCCACCATGAGATACAGCTGCGCACATATATGTACAAACATCGGCCACTAACAAAAAGAGTGCTATAATAATTTCATACTGTCTAAAGCCTTCGTATGGCAGACACTAGTCATGGATACAGTTTTACAAGAAAAGTATAGTAGTAGTAAAGGTCCTACAGGGCATCAGGTTATTTTTTTTTAAATAAGATAATCTACATTTGTACATGTAGCAATAGTTAGGTGTTTCAACTAAGAAATGATATAAGGGATTCCGAAGTTTGAGAGGTGTCAGATCTAAGATACATGTAATTCCAAAACTTGACAGCTGAGATCTTACCATGATACTCAACTTCAACTGTCTTATATTTCAGATCAAATGGAGACAGAGACAAAAGCAGGTAAGCTGAACTTTCATGTATTCACACTTAAGCATGCTGTAACATACCCATGTACTGCTATAAAGTACTGCATCCATACATAATAAGATGTCACTTTCTCAGTCAGGTTGTGGATACCAAGTACCAACATATTTTGAACAATTTCAGAGCTCTTTAGAACGACAAGCTACTCATGCTATATCTAAGATGGAAACTCGGAAGTTCAAGTCTTTGGTGAGAAAAGGTTCTGTGCGAGACGTAGGGAGTGCGTCGTGCAGGAGGTGGAACTCGGTGGGTGGCAGGTGTGGCTGGGAGCTGGACGGGTTGAGCAGCAGCTCTGGAGGCTGTCTGTGTGCCATCTGTCTGGAGGAGTTCCAGGACGGGCAGGTCAGGACAACTCTCTCACTCCACAGGGCAGTTTGTGTGGGGCTCAGTGGTGTGTGTGTGTTAAAGTGCATACATGTACTCCATGCCAGTTAAATTTCTTGATTCTCAGATGTTTGTTGTAAAATAATGCAGTGGTGGGGTTAGTGCTGCATACCTAAACCAATTTTCAGGTTCAGGTCCGGACTCGAGTCCAGAGGTTTAGGTTCAGGTCCGGACTTGCAAGTCCGGACCTAAACCCATGGCATGATGTAAGCAAAGCAACTTGCCTACCTAAAGCCTTGGATTAATTTGAGCTGACTGCTGAACTACAAATGCAATGTATATAGACCTAATTACTAATATGGGTGTTTCATAATCATGAGTCAATGAATACTGTATTATTATACTCAGTACTCAGTAGTAAACGCATATTATTAAGCTACTAGTATTATACAGTGTATAATTTAAGAAAAAATCTTTTTCAGCTTTAATAGTACAATTTTTTATAGCAACAACAGCAAAGAAGTACTTAATTTCGCCCCAAGAGATAAAATAGCGGTGGAAACGCGGTGCTAGATTTAATTTGTTTCATTATCGGCTCTCTACCGATATCTGTAACCCTGCACTAGCTGCAGTCTCACCAATGTCGCTAGGGGCGTTGCGTATTCCTCGCGTGTTTTTGCGAGATCTAACGTGAGTTCGCGAGCATTAAGATGGCCGCTAATGTTTTCGTCCGTCCCGGCCGATCATTGCCGCGTGTTTCGGATGAATTTTTGCGTTTATAGGCGCATTAGAGCAACTTGACTACGGACGAAACTTCTCAAGGAACATTTCTCAATGGAAAATGGGTCGTTGTTACCGCAAGCAGACCGGGGCGAGATCAAGCAGGCGGGACCGCGGCATTGTTTATTTCAGAAGCCGCTGGCCGTAAAGTAACCCAGCCGCTGTAAAAACTTGCGCTCCGGGCAACCTGGCTTTCGGAATAAGTCTCGCACAGAAAAAATTACTTGCGCGGCGAGACTGCGAGACCGGGTATTTTAAACACTGGAATGTATGTTAGTGCTATTTTTTTAACAAGTCCAAAACCGGTTCTCAGCGTTTCGGTTTTTTTTGGACTTGAACCGAAACATTCGGTCCGGTCCTGAACCGGTCCAGCGAACCGGTACGCAGCACTAGGTGGGGTGGATAAAATAAAAATGAAGGTTTAAATTAAAGTACAAGAGAACCAGGCATCATTGTGATAGACCTAAATGCCACCATAGGAACCAGAAAGTCAACATACTCAGACACAGATACTACTACAACTAGAAAGGCAAACATTTGCTCGGGAGCAAATACAGCATATTTCAGTCCATCATCTCCCTCCTCATTCCAAAATGGATTGTTCCATTTTCCATATGTAGTGCTCTTCAATATGGAATGTTTCAATACCCCCATGTACAATGTAGTCCCCAATACCCATACAGTGCTTTTTAGTGAAATATTTTCAAAACCCCCATACAGTGCTATTAAGTAAAATATTCTTGAAACCTCCAAACAGTGCTTTTCAGTAACAAGTATTTCCAAAGCCCCTATATAGTGCATTTTCAGTATCACCCCTGGGCCAGTAGGTGTTTTCAAAACCCCCATGTAGAGCTGAAAGCCCCCATACAGTGCTTTTCAGTAAGAGTGTTCTTGAAATCCCCATACGGTGCTTTCAAGGATCACCCTATCATTAGACTAAGTACAAATTTTTGTACTTTTGGGTTACGGGAGCATGGTATTTTCCCATTTATGCAAAAAAGACATCATCAATATACATGACCAAAGTATATACATGCAAATACAAAGTCATGCATATGTATGAATATATTATCACTATTAAAACTCTACTACATCCTACTGATTCTGGTACACACCCTTGTGCAAACCTATCATTCTACATGATTTGAAGCACTCCAATACACCCTTATGATCTCTCCCGCACCCCTGTGCACTCCCATTCATCCTTCCTATCCACATGCACTCTTCCGCACTCCTGTGCACTCCCATTCATCCTTCCTATCCACATGCACTCTTCCGCACTCCTGTGCACTCCCATTCATCCTTCCTATCCACATGCACCTCGCGCACCCCTGTGCACTCCCATTCATCCTTCCTATCCACATGCACTCTTCCGCACCCCTGTGCACTCCCATTCATCCTTCCTATCCACATGCACTCTTCCGCACTCCTGTGCACTCCCATTCATCCTTCCTATCCACATGCACTCTTCCGCACCCCTGTGCACTCCCATTCATCCTTCCTATCCACATGCACTCTTCCGCACCCCTGTGCACTCCCATTCATCCTTCCTATCCACATGCACTCTTCCGCATTCCTGTGCACTCCCATTCATCCTTCCTATCCACATGCACTCTTCCGCACCCCTGTGCACTCCCATTCATCCTTCCTATCCACATGCACTCTTCCGCACCCCTGTGCACTCCCATTCATCCTTCCTATCCACATGCACCTCGCGCACCCCTGTGCACTCTCATTCATCCTATGATTTCTGATGCACTCTCCCGCACCCCTGTCCAAAACTCATTACCCTAGCATGTCCAGATCGCGAGATATCAAAACCAGAAGTTCCGCTGCAGTACAAGCCGCCAGGGGGCCCAAAACCTAATCATTTCTAGGTCTCATCAAGACCTACACTGTACCAACCTACCAAGTTTCAATTGACAATCCATCTAAAGCTTCTTGAGTTATCGTGCTAAACCACATACATACATACAATCATCATACATACGTACATACATACATACATACATGTACATACATACATACACACACACACACACACACAAACGCTATGGAAAACATAACCTTCTTGGCAAAGGTAAAAATGAATGCCTGGGTATAATAAAAAATAAAACAACATGTCATTGAGATAACACTAAGCAACCTTGCACTTAGTTACAAGTAAATGTGTTCATTGTATGGTGCAATCAGAAATATACTGATTTTATTTCGAATGAAGAAAAAATTTGAATGAAAAAATAAGACAATTTTTTTTATATCAAAAAGTTTTGATTTCTTTCTGTCCTTAGTTTGCCTAAAATTAATAACATAAATGATTTATCCGTTTTTAGCCCGAATCTGTGTCATTTTTTTTGACTGAGGAAATGCGCATGTGCGATGAGCTTGTAGCGGTCATGCAGGCTCTTTGTTATGGTGTCCGTGGAGGAACTATCCCGTCTGTTTGTGGGCAAGTTTCTGCCTTTATAGCAGTTTTGGAACTTAAAAACCCACTTCAGAGGAAAAGTGAAGCCTATGATACCAGCCATTTTTCTGTCACATTGCCAAATTTCACAGAAGGCTTTGCGTGGCAGCCATGTGGTCAGGGTGGGAAGGGGATTTTCCACACTTCGTTCATAGATATATCAGCTCATACAGTTATTTTCTGAGCCGTGGTCTGCGATTCACGAAGTAATCAGGCCGTTAGCTTTGTTAACTTGATTTTAAAACGCCAACGAGGAGTCTGCTATTCCACGGATGACACTCAATCCTTTGTAGCGCCGTGCTGCAAAGTTATGGCACCATAATTTGGTTGACTAGAGACATCACCATTTCATGAGTTCTCCCAGACACTTCCGACAACAAACTTGATGCCAGTCAGCACCCAAATCAGTGAATTTTTACGAATCGTAGCAAAATGGTCCAGAAAAATAGGGAAGAAACACCCTAGCAGTGCTGAGCCGTTGCTCCATCGTCTGGGGAGGTTTGCGATTTTTCTACTCCGGGCTTTTTTTTTGGCAACATTTTTTGCAACATGCAAAAAAATTGAAGCGGTG